>CM030358.1:426436092-427636092 GCA_017893485.1 Hemerocallis citrina | reverse complement strand
GAATTATTATTATTATTATTATTCTTTTTATTTTTTGAAGAAAAATGTGGAGTATGGCCACCATATTTCATTAATAAGAAGTTAATAAAATAAATTCAGAATACTGAGTCAAGTACATAGCCTACAATACTTGAAAGAAAACATAAATCCTCCCCTGGCATGGGGGGTGGGACAACAGGAAGGTACATACATGCTTCTACAAAGGTAAATCAAAGCATCTAACTTTTCCCAACAAAAGTACAACAAAAAATAAGACAAACTCCGGGGCAAATCATACATGCATCCCATCAAAATACAACACATTCCCCCAATAAACCCTGGGGAGGTGGGGAATTATCAAACAGTAGACGGCCAGATGGACGGCACACATCCCTCAGTCGTGCGTCGGCCCAATCTCGACATGATCATCATCATATTCCTCCACCTGGAAGATAGTCGCAATCCTCCCTCTAGGACCTATTGTGGCAACATTTGCCCAAAAGGAAATAAGATGCATGATGTGAGTCAAATTATCAGAATTACTATTATGTATCCCACGAAGTAATAATTATTCCTATCTAGCCAAAGAATTCAGATCGTGGCGGCGATAGCAATAAACCAAGCTTCTCTCATAGTTCGTCTCTCAGAAGCGAGCTTTGAGCCTACCCACAGATCCTCGTATACGCTAGGGAACTGATTCATCCCCAGAGCACTGAGTACCTCAACTAAGAATGCTTTGCTCCTGGGGCACTCAAGAAAAAGATGGTCTCTAGACTCGGGGGCAGCATTGCAGAACCCACAAAAAGAATCCACATTCGGTTGGCATTTAGTAAGGTTCTCTCTAGTCATAATCGCATCGTTTAGTACCAGGCATAAAAAAACTCTAATTTTGAGTGGTGTTTTTGCTTTCCAGAGTGCTCGACCAATTTGGGCTACAACCCCTAACGTGAATGTGGTTATAAAAGAGGTGAACGGTGAACATGTTGTTCCTCTCCAGTCCCCAAGATTTTTATCGGGGCCCTGAGAGCATTTAATACCGGTGTTGGCGATGTATGTCTAAAGTTCCATGAGTCTAAGCTGAGAGCTCGCGTCCAGGTGTTGCTTAAAGGCTAGCTTCTAGGAGCTTCTTCTCAAGGATATGGCCGCCATGTAGTGCGGTTCTGATGCTTGATCATACAAATCAGGGAAAAGAGCTCTAAGTGTGTGGTCACCACACCACTTATCCTACCAGAATCTAGTGAGTCTTTCATTACCGATAACCGACGTCACACAGATAATGAAGGGTTCATAAGCCTTTGCGATACCTCTCCCGAACCAGGAGACACGTGGGCCAACCCTGAAGCCAAAATTTCTCATCCCATTCCCATGCAAGTATGCCTGGATGAAATCTTGCCACCCTTCTCCACTAGGGTGGAAAACTTTTCACCACCATTTACCCAGGAGACCAAGATTCATATCTTGAAGATCAATAATGCCAAGTCCTCCGTGTATCTTTTTCATGCATGCTTTTCCCATCTGATGAGGTGGTAGCCGCCTGCATCAGGACTTGACCATTTTCATAAAAACCATTTTTGAGTTCGATCAATTCTCAGGATAACCCATCGTGGTATTTTGAAGAAAGACAAATAATAGGTTAGAAGCAGTCTTAGGACTGCATTAATAAGTTTGACTCTCCCTCCGAAGGATAAGACTTTACCTTTCCAACCAGCTAGACGTTTTTCTACCCGGTCAATGATAGGTAGACTTTCAGCCTTCTTGAGTTTCCCTGGTCTCAGCGGCAGCCCCAAGTACTTAATGGGGAAACTCTCGATGGAGCAATTGAGAATCGTGGCATGTTCTTGTGCCTCCTCTATAGTAAGGGCAATGGGGATAAGAACACTTTTGTGGAAGTTAACCGTGAGTCCAGACCAAGATTCAAAACTATATAGCATTCCTTTGAAGACGGTTGTTTTCCCAAGGTTGCCATTTCCAAAAAGGAGAGTATCGTTTGCATATTAGAGGATTGAGCAGCCTTGGTAATTTACACCATTTGTCACTGGCGATATCCAACCTGCCTTACTGCAGTTTGCCATCATGGACCGCAATACGTCTGCCACACTTGTGAAGAGAAGGGGGAAGAGAGAATCTCCTTGTCTTAGGCCATGTTTGCATGAAAATGGATGATCCGAGACTCCATTCACCGAGATTGCAGTTCTGTTGGAGGTAACACACTTGTGGATCCATCTGATCCATCTATCCCTAAATCCTCTTCCAGCCAGCGCTTTGAGAAGACAATCCCAGTCTGCTGAGGCATAAGCTTTCTTGAAATCCAGCTTCAGGAGATAGCTCTTAGCATTCGACGTGTGACATTGGTGGATAATTTCTTCAGCCGTGGCTATACTATCCTGAATACATCGTCCTTTAATGAACCCCATTTGATCGTGTCTAATGATTCCATCCATCACCTTTCCCAATCTATTAACGAGAGTCTTGATAATGATCTTGACTGAACAGTTAAGGAGACTAATATGGCGGAAGTCTCCCACCCGTAGGGAGTCCTCTTTCTTTGGGATCAACACAACCTCAACAAAATTAAGTCTACCTAGTTTAAGCTTATGGTTGTAGAAATCTTCGAATAAATTTAATAGATTGGCTTTGATTTCCTTCCAGAACACCTGGTAGAATAGGATTGGGAAACCATCTGGACCCGGAGCTTTGTCTTTTCCAAGTTGCTGCATTGCCTCCCAAATTTTCTTTTCCGTAAAGGGGCCTTCTAGGGATTGATGCATAAGGTCGGAATTTTCGCAGGTTGCCCCAGAAATTATGGTGAAGGGGGACTCTCAAATCCGCTTTATGTCCAAAGAGGAGCTTGAAATGAGACTGGAAAGCTACTCTGATATCCTCGTCACCTTGTATCATTCCAGAATCTGAGTGGATGGAATGAATGAGGTTGGTTCTATGTCTGGCACTGGCAACACAATGGAAGAATGTTGTGTTCGCATCTCCCTTTTTGAGCCACGAAATTCTGGATCGCTGTTGCCATTTGAGTTCCTCAAGTCTATAGAGTTGGTCAATTTCTTGTCGGAGCTGGAGCAGCCTATTCCGCTCCTCCTGTACTAGGACTCTAGTTTCTTCAATATTTTCAAGCTCCTCAATACCTTCCATTATGTAATCTTTTGCTCTCCAAATCAGCGCAAATCTGGTCCGGTTCCATTTCCTGAGCTTGACCAGTAGTCTTCTAATTTTTTCGCACCAGATAGCGGTCGCTTTAGTCCCTCTGATAGGGCAGGACCAATTCTCGTAGACCATGTGATGGAAGCCTTGGATTTCTAACCATGCTTTCTCAAATCTAAACTTTGGGGGTTTCCTGGAATGTACCTCACCGGAAGACAAGATAATAGGGACATGATATGAGGTAGGTTTAGGGAGTGATTTAGCCGAAGACAAAGGAAATTTGGTCTCCCAGACAATGGATACCAAGATCCTATCAAGTTTAGCTAAAATGGGCGATGATTGCATGTTTGACCAGGTGAATAACTTATCAGAGATGGGAATGTCAACCAGTTCCAAATTCGCTATAACCTCGTTAAATGCTACCCTATCGGAATTAGTGGAGCCTTTGCCTCTGTGCTCATAGGCGAATCTAGTGATGTTAAACTCTCCCCCTACTACCCAGGGGTGCGACCATCATGTGCGAATCGCTCGAAGTTCAGTCCAAAATGCCAACCTAGAAACGACAGTGTGCGGGCCATACACTACCGTAACTGAGTTGGTCCACAGGTCGGCTTTATGTTGGAGCAAGACTGATAATGAGAATTGCCCGTGGAGTTCGTCTAGGCAATCAAACATCTCGGGGTTATAACCTAAAGCAATACCCCCAGAGGCACTGACAGATGGGCACATTTTCCATTCTGAGATTCGATCCCCCCCCAAATCTACTGATTCTAGACAAATGGGTCAGTTTGGTCTCTTGCAGACCAACAATTTTAGCTCCCGATTTAGTAATTACATCCTTAACCATTTCCTGCTTATCCCAGCTAGCTAGGCCTCTAACGTTCCAGAAAAGAGCCTCCATCAACTACGGACAAGCGATGGATCGTGACTCGATTTGGAGGTTGAGTTGGAAATAAGGTTCACTCTATCATTCTTCCATCCCCTAATCTTATTAAGGAAAAAAGCATTCCGATCAGTATTGCCTACCATCAGACCACAGGTTTTGGCTAGATTAAAAATCTCAGGTATCTGACATGAAATTAAAAATAAAAGCTAGGAAGGAACGCGTACCTCCATCGCTAGTCTTAACTGATTTAGCAGCTGCAATAATCTCCAGATAATCGTCCAAAGACTCCTCAATATCCCTCTTAGCCGTTCTCTGTACTCTAAAACCTGTTGTTGCAGCGGGCCGGGACAGGGGCAGTCGGTTGTGATGGAGGGAAAGTGGAAGGGACAAAATCACGTGAAATATCCAGTGCCTCATCAACAAACTCCTTGACTCCATAGACTCATCTTCAAAGTAGACAAAATCATCTTCGAGGTTTAACCTAGCGTCTTGATCGCCCTCCTCAATGTGTCTCTCTAGCACGTATTTGGGTGCCCCAGTAGTAACACAAGATACTTGATCAAAATTAGAGAAAGAGGTATTCTTTAGAGTGCTTGTACACTTGGGCTTATAAAAATTGTGCAAGGAGTCAGTGGGCTTCTCTATAATTACTGCAAACTCATTGGTGGGCCCCTCTTTGGGCCCAACGACCACTCCCCAGACTTACGCTATCCTCTCATGCGTAACACACGTGAGAGGGAAAGCAGGCGCTTTATCACAGGGGGACGAAGCACTCGAGGCTCGCACCGTAAACGATGCGCCCTGCTGTCCTCCATTAACCCCTTTCGCCTTTATCAAAGACGTGCCAAAGCAGAGCGGCTCTTCTATGCTCTCTTCCCCCTTCTCCTGTTCATCTTCCCCAAAATTTCCTCTTTGCTCGATTAGAACCTGCTCCTTGGTTTTGATCGAACCCCTGTTCGTATTCTTCCCCAAAATAGCCCCCCTCTGTTCAAGTTCTTTACCCAAAGACACCACCTTTATCCTATTTGGCAAGCTGCTATGTCCGTTGGACAAGTTAGGGCTCTTTCTACTTTCAGCTCTGGCTCTTTCTCCCTCTTCCTCCTGTTCCCCTCTTAGCGTCTCAGCCCTATCCAATAGGGTTTGACTTCCCTTTTGAGCTTTCTGATTGACGAAGTTTCCAAGGGAGGGAGCTTAGTCTGCGAAACATGCCATTTGTGGCTCTGGTTGCAATTCCAACATGTGCATCCCTCTTGACCGTTGGATTTTTTGGTCGACCCTCGATCTTGGCCGTCGATGAGCGTTGGAGATTTTTGGGGTTCAAAGCTCATCATCGCCTGGCTTTGGAGTGCCTCCTTTCCCCTTGCAGCTTTGATAAGTTCATGGTGCGCTCGCTCAATTTTGTGGGCCCCATCCACGGTGAGGTCCCACTCCGGCGAGACCACATGCATGTAGGAGCACCCATCTCGTTCGAGGTATAACTCCTCGAACGAGAAGACCTTTGCGAAGTGGGGCATAAGGGTGATGTTGGGGCTTCAGATTAAAATCCTAGCGGAGACAATCTCCGACCGCCGAATCGTTTTATCGTCTATGTCTTCTATGTTGCCAAATTCGGATATGATCTCTTGTAGAGATTCTTTCTTCCAAAAATGCAAAGGCACGTTGTGTATCCAAATCCAAAAACGCTTTCCTAGAGGCAGCTCAGCTCCGAACATTGGCAACCAAGGGCCCAGGGAATTATTGTAGGGAAAAAATGCTATTGGGGTGATGGTTGTACAAATCTTCCCTTTAAATGATTTTGTATTTCTCTGTCGAGAAATGCTACATATAATTTGTATTTTTGTGATTGTTCGATCCATTTGTATGCTAAACTACTTTTAGTTCAAGAATTTTTCTCATTTTGTTTCTTATTCAAATAACAAACGAGAGCAAAAGTAGAAAACAACTATCTCACTATTTCTCCATCCAAAATTTGAATTCGAATCATATCCCTGAACCAAACAATAAAAATTGTTCATTATTATATTGATGATATTAGATAATTTTTTCAAAATAGTTTTGTTATTTTCTTAATTTAAAAAAATTATGTACTACATTACACGGGTTATACTACATATTATATTATATTATATAAGTTTGTGCAATATTGCACAAGGGTATACTAGTTAATTATTAAAAGACAAATGATTAAGGCTAAATAATTTAAAAGATAAATTTCATAAGTTTGAGGTAGGAAATGAAGTATGTGTAGCATTACTCTTTTCTGTCTCTTAATCTTCGATACATGATGGTTTGCATTTCCTCTATGGAACATTTTTTGTTATTTTTTACTTAGCTTTTCATCATCTCCATTTCAAAACACTAATTCCTACCACATCCCTTTCTTCTTCCGTTGGATTAATAATTCGTAGCATTTGAGAAGCATAACAGGTTAGTGACCCAACATTTGGAGACAAGGAGACCAGATCGACGTTCGCAAAAGAAGATTCAGAGAAACCGACTTCCTTCTATTCTACCTGCATCCGAGTTGAAATCATGTCTGCTTCTCTTGCATTGGAAAATGACTCATCTCTCATGCCGTCAACATAGCCTATCAGTACACTGTTAGCCTCGCCCTTCTTCAGCGAGAGTCAAATCGGTGAGTTTTACCAATAACAAATGTCACATTAGCTTTATAATAAGATTTAGTGACGACATTTTGCCTAAATAGTGGACACAGATGATAAATAAAAGAAAGACTTTAGTAATGAGCCTCTTTTTCTTCTAGACACGGGTGACAAATAAGATAAAGATTTTAGCTAGGAGCCTCTTTTTCTTCTGCCCAGCTCTCCGAAAACAACATTCGAGATTAGGTTGTCTCTCATAGTGATGACAAGATCTGCCCTTTCCCTCATAATAATCATCGGCTAAAACTTTGTTCACTGAAGATCTAGAGAGCCTAATTGTGAGCCTTGGGGACCGGCGACCGGCAACCTAGAGTTCTCATGGCGGTTGAAAGGGTGTTGTCAGTCTTCCTCCTTGCTGGTCACTCTCTCTTTCCCTGTCCTCGTCTCTAATCACTTTATATTACTAATTATTAAAGGGTTAAATTACAAAAACTACAATATATTTTTCAGTTATATTTTTAGAAAACTACCATAAGTATGCTCTATTATGCGTAACCCCCAAAATATTTTTTTCATTCTCAGAAAACTTTCTCGAACGACAAAAATATCCCTCCGTTTATTTTTTTCCCCCATTTTTTTTCATTTTTTCATAATTTTATCTTTTATCATTTCTTTGTCACTAATTTTTTCCTTCTAACTCATTTAATATTCTTTTCCAAATTTCATGAATCCTAATTTCGGCCTAAAACCCATATTCTTTCACAAACATTAATTTCACCTATCCTCATTTTACAAACCCAATTTTTTTCACAAAATAAAGAATTTTATCCATTCATCAGATCAGAACAGCAATGAAACTATTCCATATGTAAATCAACACCACAAACCAAATGTAGCTGCATATCTCTACTACATATTATCTGTGTTGAAATTTCATATCAAATTATTAGATCACATGATAGAGTTCCTTCGAAAATATTTTGTATCGACCTCGTGCATGATTAACAAGCATTGATTTCAGAAAGAAATACGAACAATTAATGTTCTTAGCTATCTTAAATGTCCATACAATAGTTGCCCTGACCAATTATTGAAGCCACTACCAATTTCACTACCATTTCCTTCACTATCTTAGGTGGCATATTCCTATTGGAGAGTTCTCCCACCTACTCTATCATCCCCTATCTATTGGAGTGTGCCACATTAATTTTCTTATTATCATTTGCCGGATACAGTCCAACTTCGTCCGGAAACGTCTTTTCTATAAAACCCCATTCTCATTTCACAAGTCAACTCAAAATGCCACACCAACTAAAAAACATGGACGAGAACCTTCAACAATATGAACAACTCATCTCAACCTTGCCATGTTCTGAGGGAAGTAATATGCCTCTCTGTAACTACCACGGCTTTTGGTTACCCAAGGACGTCCTCCCGGCTCAACTTGCATTTTGCGACAAATTTAAGCCTCGTGATACAGATATCCTCTTGGTCTCTCAGCCAAAGTCCGGCACCACTTGGCTCAAATCACTAGCCTTCGCTACTGTCAATAGAAAAGATCATAGTCCTTTCGCACTTGACCACCCTCTCCTCCACTCCAACCCTCACGACTGCGTACCTTTCATCGAGGCCATTTGCTGGAAAGACAAAGGTTGTAAATTTGTTGGAAATTATTTTTTGAATTATTTTCATTTAGTCATGAAAAAATAAAACTTCAATTTTTGGAATGGGAAGAGGTTTTATTTTATGTCCATAGAAATTCATGTTGAAATTTTAATTATGCGTTTTTTTAAATATATATTTCTAAAAGGTGGAAGGATAGAGTCGTCGTCAATGCTTCTTAGCACACACTTGCCATACTCAATCCTTCCTGAGTCCATGAAGAGCCCCAGCTGCAAGCTCAAGATCATTTATATTTGTCGAGATCCAAAGGACGTCTTAGTGTCAGGTTGGCACTTCCATAAGCAGTTCGCTGAGAGCGGGAAGACAAATAATAAAGCCCTGACATCCTTCGAGGAAAAGTATGAAATGTATTGCAACGGTGTATCCAATTTTGGGCCGGTGTGGGATCATAATTTGGAGTACTGGAGAGAGAGCCTGAACAGGCCGGAGAAGGTGTTGTTCCTCAAGTACGAGGATTTGAAGGTGGACACATTGGGAAATTTGATGAGTTTGGCAGAGTTTTTAGGGTACCCTTTCTCCGAAGAGGAGGAGAAGGAGGGAGTTCTGCAAGGGATTGTGAAGTTGTGTGGTATTGAAAATATGAAGAGTTTGGAGGTGAATCAGAAAGGGCAGTGGGGATGGATTGTTCCAAATTCTCCTGATATAAAAAACTCATCGTTTTTTAGGAAAGGGATGGTAGGGGATTGGAGGAACCATCTTTCTCCGGAGATGGCGGAAAGGTTGGATGAAATCACTCGTGAGAAGTTACATGGATCAGGGCTTAGCTTTGAAAGCACCACACTACCAAAACTTGTATGATTTATAGCTTTGGTAAATGCATGCATGAGCTTCGTAAGCTCAACACCTTGTCGCTACTTCATTGAACTGTTTGCTCGGTTTTGGATAAGGTAGGCCTGTCCATCCTCTCTCTTCTCAGAAATAAGAGGAAGAAAATCTTTCACTCATTGTAATTTCTAAAGGGAGACATTTGTTTGTGCAAGTTTGCTTGCGCGTGGATTATTTACTGAATTATATAGATTACTGCTTGAATGAATTAGTTTCCTGGAGTTTGTATGAATTAGTTTCTTGGAGCTGTCAAAATAAAAGGGGCAAAGTAAAGTTTATGGATCTGCAGTATTTAATTAAGGTTTTCCATAAACCTGATTCCTTGTGCAATAAATTGGGAGATCATGTAAGAGGTTTTTTGTTTGATGGCCTTGAGAATCATGAGTAGCTCTGTATCCATTCGCACAAAATGAAACTTATCTACCAGAAAACTAGTGTCAGGTGATGGAAAAGATGATTCCTTGTAGGATGAGATGTCCCTACAAGCTACATGGTCATCGGAAACAAACAACCCCCCTCATTAAAAGGGACACATCCATTAGGCCACGGTAAGAGCATCTGCAGTCGTTTTGTTAAAAAATGGGTACATAAAAAATATAGAAATAGCAATTAGAGGTAGCGCTGCAGTCGTCAAAACTTAAAAAATGGAAACTTTTTTTTGATGAAACGGAAGATGATACCGTCAGAAGATAGCAACTGCAAAAAAATCATCTGACGACATATCATCTGCCGTCCGATGAATTAAAAAAAAAATTGTGAAGGACGGGAGATCAACGGGAGATGATCTCCCGTCCAACACAAAAATTTCTTTTTTTTTATTTAAGTGGAAAAAAAGAAAAATAATAATAAATAAATAAATAAATTTTTTATAAAAAAAACAAACTAACCCGTCCAGACGGCTTTCCCATAACTTTTTTTTTGTTTTTTCCTCAAATGTCAACATCGGAGTTGACTGAGGGATTTTTTTTAATATTTTTTTTCCAAACAGTAAATCATATGCCGTCTCTTCATTTCGCCCCAGTTTTTTTTTCTCAGACGGTAAATCATATGCCGTCTGACATACAGACGGTAAATCATCTTCCGATTTCTATAATATGCATATTACAAAATCCGCTGCCAAATATAGCCGTCTACTGTTCATCTAATATTCAAACTGTTCATCTAATATTCAAAAAATGGATAAATAGAAAACGACTGCAAGCGTTTTTATTCATTTTTTGGATATTTAGACAATGAGTGCAGATGCTCTAAGCCTGAGCTGTTCAGCCGTCCCTGTCCCGTCTCCAGTTCTGCAAAGTGCAAACTCTGTGGTACAAGACTGATACATTTCCTAGTCATCCGAAAACCATAATTTTCAAAACTTCATTGTTGCAGAATAAAGCTACATATGCTGCATTAATCAAGAAGAAGAAAGAGATACATATCAGATAATAAAAGGGAAAAAAAAGAAAAAAGAAACTCAAAGACAGTAAAATCAGCTACTCCAAGCATCTAATTGTAGATGATAAATTAAGTAGATGACGAATGCATTGTCAAAGGTATGATTGTTGAGTTTGCAAAAGAAAATAAAGTAGGGCAAAAGTCATGAAAACCCCTTAAGTTTATCTCTACTACTATAATGGGAGAAGGCCTTAGTGTAATTTGTCCATCTACCAACCCGTGCAACGTACGTGCATAACTATTGTAAATAAGATTTTAGATCAAATCCAGACTACGTCAAAATTTTTACTTTTAAAAAAACTATATTTATTAAAACGTAAATCGCACGTGTAAACTACTAGTCTCTACTATTTTAATGGGAGAGTTGGGGTCTGTAACCAAACAAACCATAATTTTGTAACTAAGCAAACTCGTGCGGTGTACTGCCAAATTCACTCCACCAAAGACACCCGTGTGATGCACGTGCAGCCCCTACAAAAAAAAAAACATAGCCACATCTTTATTGTTAAAAAAAACCCTAAAACAAAAATATCTTCATCTTCTCTCTGTTTATCTCCTCTCTCGACCTGCACCGCCCTTTCTCTCGCATTCCCGTCGCCAGTGCACGGCCGTCAAGCCGCAACTTCTCTGTCGATCCGCCAAATCCCGACCGTTGCACCGTAGCTTCGCCGTCGAGCAGTCGAATCCCGACCGTTGCGCCCAGCTTCGCCGTTGAGCCAAGGGTAAGGCTTTTCTCATTTTTTTCTCTTCTTCTTGATTCATCTACCCATCTACCCAGTTGACAATTTTCCTTATTTTTGTTTCATAGGTGATGAGATTAGGGGAAATTAGAAGGTTAGAATAGAAAGTCGTTGCGCCGCAACTTCACCGTCGAGCTGCCGAATCCCGACCGCCGCGTCGTAGCTACGCCGTTGAGCCGTCCAATCCCAACCGTTGTGGCACAACTTCGCCGTCGAGTCAAGGGTAAGGCTTTTCTCTTTTTCTTCTCTTCTTCTTGATTCATCTACCCATCTACCCAGTTGACAATTTTTCTTATTTTTGTTTCATGGGTGTTGAGATTAGGAGAAATTAGAAGATTAGAAGAGATATTTGGTTCATTTGGGGATAATTTGTTTTGCTGATGTAGGTATGTAGATATTAATTTGAGTTATTTCATGGTAATTGCCATGAGAAATATGTTCTTATGAAATAAATTTATAAAAACTATTTACCTATTTTGAATTGGTCCTTAGGAAAAGTGATAGAGATTTGAATTGGTCATTTAGCTGTTTGTTTATTTGCATGTCTGGTTGCTTTTGAATCTCTTGGACCTAATTGGTATTCTAAAATATGATGCGGCTCAAAAATTTTGGATTCTGAATTGGGAAACTTGAGAATAAACTATAGGCTAGAAAGGATTTGAACAAGTTACAGCAACCAGACACTTCGTTTGTTCATTTTTGTCAGGTAACTTATCGATTTTTTGAACTCTGCATGTTTTTTTATTACTTTTTGGTTAATAATAGTTTAATATGTCAAGTTTGTTTGTTAGGTTAGTTGTTCCTATTGTGCTTCATCTTCTTTCACATTTTTTTAATCTACTTATGTTGTCTGATAAGTAAACTTTGTAGAGTTAACTTGGTAGAGATTTGAAGTCATTATCAAATGGAGGGGGTTGTGTACAATGTGCTTGGTGATTGTGTTTAACTGATATATTTTAGGAGGATATGGATTTCGAAGACATAAATGTATTTAAGTTTTTGAATTCATTCTATAGCTTATAAGATATGCTTTTCTTTCCCTAAATCATAATTGTTAATGGAGAAGTACAAAAACTTTGTTCGTCATGGGCTCCTCCTATGAGAGTTTTTGGATTTGAATTTATTGAACTCTCATGGGATTGACAAATTCTCTACCCAAGAAACTGTATATATGTCGATAATATACATTGATATCAGTTACCAACTTTAGAATTTCAAGCATTGTTTAAACGTTGAATCTGATAATGATTTCGAATTATCAAGTTAATAAATATATTGAATCATGTGTCTTTGTTCCGTTAGCAAAAAGTCATAAATTTGGAAGATATATAAGCTTATTGACATGTTTTGTCATGCCCCGCTTCCCAAAACACGGAATGCAAGCACGTGACATGGCCCAGCGAATGACTTACGTCACCCATAGGCTGTTAATGATCAAACTCAACAATATAACAAGTAATAAACAACCATGCATGTAATGAAAGAATAATCACATAAATAACAATATTGGAAATTAATGCATAAAAATAACCAACATCAAATAACTCAACATCTGGAAATTTTAACTAACAATATTCGGGTCGAAGCCCACAAATACAAGAAATAATATTTGTCCAAATTTATTAAAGTCATAAACTAAAACGAGATTTATTTTAGCAGCGCAGTAAACATTTCCTTCACCAATGCAGCTCTCCTATTCCATCAGGTAAATCTCCTTGGGTACCTGTAAGTTGCTCATCTAAAAAGAGAAAAAAGAAGGTCCTTAGAGCAAGTCGTGGACATGCAAGTGGAGAAACAGTGAACCAATGACAATAATGGTATAGCAATGAATTCAAATAAGTGATGAAGTCAATAGTGTTGAACAGTGTAAAAGATATAACAATATAATATGCATTAAATATGATTTACCATGATAACGATAAACAATATCAATAATGGCAATAATAACGATAACACTGTTCATTAAGATAACAATATGCAATGATAATGTGATGAGAGCCTTAAGTCTATTATTCATTTTTTTAATCCTAACTAATGCATGTACTACTGTGTCCCATGTGTGCCGTACCACAGGTTCGATGCATACAATCAATTTCGTTTAGATTATGATGGTAGACTCTATAGTTCATGTACGGGGTATGATGACGATAACGATAAATACTGGATATGTGTAATTTCTTACACGATGCCGATAATGATAAACACTGGACATGTGTAATTTCTTACACGATGCCGATAACGATAAACACTGGACATGTGTAATTTCTTACATGATGCCGATAACGATAAAACATTGGCCATCATCCGAGTACACTTACTATATTGTCAACTACCCTAATCAACCCTTAACCCCGGCTTTGATTTATTTCCTTTATTCAGTTAACACACATTAATGCAATTAATAAGGGACGCCAGAATAAGGTGACAACAACCCTGGGATCATGCAATATACTCTATACAATTAAATGCACCGAATATGACATTATAAACATAATTGTACATTATAAAAATATGAAATCCCAATTCTGGACAGCAGTAGGTTGTTGTACCAAAATCAGAATTTTCGTTGCTACAGGACAGCAAAAGTAGATCCGTCAGGTGGTCTAGAAACTAGACTCCTGCCCGGTTCCAACGCATACTTAAAAGTTACATTCCGACAACGATAGCTAGGTGAAATTCAATAATCTTTATAGATTTTAGTTCCTGGCTGGGTATAGATGTTGACTAATTTTAATCATAAGGGCAGTAAATAATCATTCCAAAAATCAGTAAAAATAATTTTTAACACCCTAAACATGTTATCTACAGATCTGGAATTTATCTTGGCCATATGTGATTAATAGTTCACCGAATTCATTAGCCTAACTTGTTATGTACGTGAATCTGTAATTTCAGCGCGGTTGTAGCAAAAGGTTCTTAACTGGGGCAGTATAAGTCGGAATTCGAACGTTCTGGTGTCTATTGACATCTAGACAGATAGGGCTACAATTCACTTTCAGGGAGTTTCTAATTTGAACAAAGTTATCTAGGTCGAAACAGCATATTAAGGTTCAGGTTAGTGTAAATTCCAGAATGGTCTATATGTTCATTTTAAATAAAATGGTTAAAAAAATTAAGGATAGTAAATTGGAGTTTAATTAATCATAATCACAGCGAACCAACCTTATGTGAACATGGTATTAATGTAGGTGATGTCCAACCTTCTAATAATTACAATTCAACAATTTATCAATAGTAATCACATTAACAATCAACTAATTTATACAATCTACTATATCTAATTGTCATTTAATGTCATGATATGAAATGTGTCTATAATTGCCTATTTTTATAATCAATAACTATAACTATATGGTGTATGAATTTCTCTATACATTAGAGGCAAAAAGATGGCACGATATCGAGACTACCACTTGGATTCGCTCGTGTAAATCTGTGGCATCTCAACGATAGATACAATAATATGTTACGATTTTAAATAGGATCCACTTGCGGAATTCAATAAAATTTATCGAATATGATACAAAAACATTCGATAGAAATGACTTGCCTTTTAATTTGTAGACGGTTCGAAAATAAATAAAGAATAACGGGATCAGAATCCCGGGGAGCAATCCCAAGAGTACGCGCGAAGATCGTGCGAAGAAAGATAGTAGATAGCAACAATCCTCCACACCCGATCTGACCCAAAACAGCGAACGGCAATCGGATTAGATGTGCCCAGAACACGAAACGGCAAAATCAGCCAATAGGATTCTTTCTACGCACCGGATCTGATCCGAACAGCAAACAGCGGAATCAGATCCACTGTGCACACAACACCAAACAGGGATCAGATCGGATATCTGGGCTTGGATCTCGATGCGATCCAACAGTCTATATCCAATCCTGCCTGAACCGGCTTCTTCTTCTTCCTTCTTCGTCAAAACAGAGAGCAAGGGAGAGCAGCCGGCCTGGTGATGAGCGGTGGGGCTCGCGACGATGTCTGGCACAGTTGACGGGAGGCGAACAGCGAGCGACTGGCGGCAGCGCACGTTCGTGGGTTTGAGGACAGGGGAGCGAAGGTGGTGCGAGCAATTTAGGTGACGGCGAAGGGCTCTGTGGTGGTGGTGGTGGATGGTTTGAGTAATGGCGGAGTTAGGGAGTTGGTGGCAATGGCAGTGATGTTGCGAGGTTGAAGTGGAGAGGTTGAGGACGAGCGGGAGAGGGAGACGATGGGAACTTGAGTTTGAGTTCGGCGATGGTGATGGGTGTAGGCGATAGGGGTTGCGGTGGAGTTGACGATGGTGTAGGTGATGGTGGTTTGGGTTCGGTGGGTTCGACAGTGGGGTGAGCGGGGAGGAAGAGAAGGGAAGTTGGGTTTTTGGTTTCGTTTTGTTTTGGTTTGGGTTTCGTTTTGTTTTGGTTTTGTTTTTAATCAGAGGAGGAGAGGGAGAGAGAGAGTACGGGAGGGAGAGAGATAATAGGGGAGGTTACGAGATAGTGGGAGAGATTAGAGGGCCAAATATTAGGGATTTAGTTACTCAATTTGGGAGTTACCTATAGTGGAGAGTGATTAGGGGAATTAATAGGGATTAGCCCGTTAGAAAGAATCTGGGGTTAAATTGGGTTAGTGGGTTTGGGTGAGAGATCCACTAGGAGGTGGGTTTTGGGCTCTGGGTACAAAGTGGGTCAAATTGAGGACAATTCACAACCCAAGGAGACAAGACAAATACTCTAAAATTAATCCGAATTAAGATATACAAGGAGTAGATTTTAAATGATCAATAGAGATGGGGAATAATTGATAAATAACATTCGACTAAATATTATTTAACACAAAATGGGACAAATGAAATGAATTTCAATTACAATCGAGATTACAATTGGAATCAATAACAGAAAATCGGAAAAATGAAAATGGGAGTTACATGTTTATTCACAACCTTTGGTTTTAATGTTACGTGAGCACGCATCCTGTGTTTTAATTCCTTTATTTTTAAATTAAAACGCCCTGATTCTCTGTAATTATGTTGTTCCTATGAATTGTTTTAGGGGGTAATTATGACACTGTGAATAGGATTTTCTTTTGCATGTTGAGATGAACAATCCTATAAGAAAAAATGCAATTTTTAAGCTCATGAACAAACTATAAATGAAAATATTTTAAGATTTTTTTGTTTCTTATTTGTTTCTATCACGACAAAAGAACTTATTGATTGAAGAAGCTTTGGATTTGATTGCTCACTCAGGTGAGTGGTTTACTTCTTGGTTAATTATGATATTTTTTTATTCTTTGCTTTTGGTGATCTTTTTAGAAAGGCAGAGATGATAGAGTTTGTTTTTGTATGGAAAAATTAAAGACAAGGGATTAGAAATTTAGGAATGTATGTCTATTATTAATTTTGACTAAAATTAAGGATGTCTATATCTGACTAATGACACATATCAACTTAAATCAAATTGGATATAGTAGTCTCTACTATATTAATGGGAGAGTTGGTGTTCAAACAAACAAACAAACAATTTTATTAACACGTACATCACATGTGCAAATCAAAGTTTTCAAAGTTTTTATTTAATTTTTTTTGGACTTACGTGTATTACCCATTTAACTCCAATTTCTTCAATTAAAACACCACTTTTTCATCAAACAAACACAGGTCCTGATATGGCTAAAAATGGGGTTAAATCGGAATCGTTCAAAGTGGGCACGAATCTTGAAGTCGCAGGGGCAAGATGGTAATTTCATATGTAGATGGGTCCGAATTGGGAACCGGGTCTCTCCTCTTGGACCCGCTAGCCCGTGAACGGATCTGTTCGGTTGAGAACGGTTCTCAACTCGTTAGGGACCAGTTCAACAGGATAGGAGCATATTCTGGCTTGTCCCTATCGTGAGGGGGTGGTTATAACCACCCCTATCTAGCCACACCGGGAAGTAGGGATTCACTCTTATCCTGAAAGAGATCCCCATGGCGACTATAAATACCCCCTACCTCCTACTGTCACAGGTGATCACTCTTTGCACACTTGAGCTCTTTCCCTTTACTTTTTCTGGTATTAACAAAAGCGTCGGAGGGTTTGTCACCAGAATCCATCCCGATGTTTCGAACGTTTGTGCAGGTCAGCGGGAGCACCAAGGAGTCAACTTATCAACAAGAAAGAAGGGAGATCCAGCCTGTTCGAGTCCCTCACGAACCTACAAATCTCATCTATTGCCCGCACACCAGAATCCAGCGGCAACAGATTGGCGCCTTCTGTGGGAACCTCTCGACAAGAAATCCAACCTTCCTCCTTCCACCAAAGCCACTCCCAGCAATGCCTCCCAAGAAGAGACCCGCAAACTCCAATCGCAGGATGACCTCTTCTCATCCTCCTCCTCCTTCGCAGGGGGATCTCCCTCCTCCCAACCAACCGACCCTGCAGCTCGATCCACAGGCTCCGCATTAGCAGCCTTTGGGTCCCCAAGCCACAGTGGGGGAACACTCTCGACGAAGCCGCCACAAGTAACTTGTGCATCAGGTTTGGGTTTCCATCCACAATACCGACACAGACTCAATGGCTTTCTATACTCCTACCACTCCAAAGAATCGGCGGAATGTGATCAACAATCGGCAGACCGAGCATGGACCCGATCTGCGTACCCATCTGGATGAGAGGCGGGCCCAAGAGGCAAACCCCTGCCGCGAGCAACCGAGGGATCGCTCGCTGCATCGATCCAATCACAGAGGGTCCAACTCTCCCCGGAGGCGGAAATCGTCCCAACATCGCCCAAGACAGAGCCGCTTCCCGGCTGGCCGCCCTGCACCTCGAGCCCATCATGAGCAGGAGGCCCCCATCACGAGGGCAAAATTTCATCAATTCCAAGAGGCAGTCCTCCGGGCGCTCAATGCTGCCCCCAACAATGGCCGTCAGGCTCCTAGCCTTCCGCCAGCTCCTTGCCATCCTCATCGCTCCCGCAGCCCTCGACCAGCTCCGAGCCACATTCACTACTCCCGAAGTCCCAGATCGGCTCCGAGCCATCGCTGCCCTTCTCCTGACCATCACCGTCGCTCCCGGAGTCCATAGCCTGCTCCGAGCCACCCCCATCGTCCCATCAGTCAGACACCTACTCAGAGCCATTGCTGTCGTGGCCCTACCCCTCCTCGGCATGAGGAGGAGTCTCGAGGCTCAGCAAGACACTACCGAAAGGAGGAATCGGTCTACCGCCGTCTCCACGAGATGGAGAGGCGCCTCGGCCAGCTCGACCGAGACGAAGGATGATGGGCTAGGGACCTTCACCTAAGCAGGCCCCCATTCTCTCGCACCATCATGGAGGCTCCAGTCCCAGACAACTTAAAGCCTCCACGCTTTGAGACCTACACCGGGGAGTCGGACCCCGCAGATCACATTGAGAGTTTCAAAACTCTCATGATGATCCACCATGCATCCGATGCCCTCCTCTGCAAGACCTTCCCGGCCACACTTAAGGGGCTAGCTCGGGAGTGGTATTCTCGGCTTGCACCTGCGTCGATCTTCTCCTTCGACCAGTTCGAGGGGCTTTTCCTTACACATTTTGTGAGCAGTCGCCGCATCAAGAAGACAAGTGCTTCCCTCCTATTTCTCAGCTAAAAGAAGGGGAGCGACTGAGGGACTATGTTAAGTATTTCACTGCTGAGGCCAGGTCCATCGCCTCTTTGGAACCCTCGGTGGCCACGGTCGCCTTCCAGTCCAACGACCTCAATGCGGATCTCAGGGTATCCCTCGCCAAGAAGACCCCTTGGGACTTATTAAAGCTCCTACTCCAGAGCGAGAAGTACATCCGAGCGGAAGAAGCTATCCACCACCCCACCTTTGAGGCGTCGGCTTTCAGAAATAAGCAGAAGGGCACAGAAGAAGAAGGAGCTAAGAAGCTCCGTAAGGACAATAGGGGTCAGCGGCGTCCTCCTCCTCAGTTCGAAAAATTTACTCCGCTTAATGCGAGTGTATCCACCATCCTGATAGAAATTGGGAACGAAGGCCTCCCACCGCATCCCCCAAAGATGAATACTCCGGGAAAGAAGAGAGACTGGAATAAGTGGTGCCATTTCCATCGAGACCACGGGTACGACACAGATGAATTTTGGGCCCTCAAAGACAAGATTGAGGCCCTTATCCAGATAGGGCAGCTCACCTGATTCGTGAAGAGGGACTGAGCTGATTCGCCTCCACCGCCCAGGGGGGCCAACAAGCGAACTGAGCAGCGCACGGAGACTCCAGAGGTCAAAGTAGAGGGTATCCTGCACCTAATACACGGAGGCCCAATGGGGGGAGATTCCAACTCCTCCCGAAAAGCCTTCGTAAGGGAGGTTAACTCCGTACAGAGCCATCCTCCCCCAAAAGGCCTAGGAGTCCCGGTGACGTTCTCCGATAGGGACCTAGAGGGTGTCCGCACACCCCACTGCAACGCCCTCATCATCAACCTCCAAATGGCGAACTTCGACGTTCGTCGAATCTTGGTGGATAACGGAAGCTCCGTCAACATCCTCTTCTTGGAGGCTTTCAAGGGCCTCCAGTTGTCGAGGGACCGGCTCAAGCCAGCAGGCTACACTCTTCACGGGTTCACTGGGTTCCCGATTACGTTTGAAAGAGTTATAAACTCAACGTAATGGCTGGAAAGGCTCGGTAACTCGCACAGAGCCAATGGAATTCATGGTGGTCGACGTCAAGGCCGCCTATAATGTTATCCTGGGTAGACCAGGTTTGGCTGCGCTTCAAGCCATCCCTTCAGCCTACCACATGAAGATGAAGTTCCTCATGCCCTCAGAAGTGGGAGAAGTGACGGGAAGCCAAGAAGCGGCTCGGAAGTTCTATATAACCTCGATGGGGGGTCCAGTTCTCTTTTTGGAAGCGCTCGAACTTCCTTAGGAAGGCGGTCAAACTATCTCCGAGCCCGTGGACGAACTGGAGGAAGTGTCCTTCTCCGAAGAAGACACCACTAAGACGTTTCGCGTCAGCAAGGCTCTCTCTCCCTCCATTACGCAAGACATCTCCTGGTGCATATGGGAGAACCGTGACCTCTTCGCCTGGACTGCAGCCAATATGCCCGGGATCTCAGAGGAGCTCTCAATGTACCGTCTGAGCGTCACCCCTGGGGTCAAGCCTGTCCAACAGAAGAGGAGGAAGTTTGCCCCCAAGAGGCAACAGGCGATCAAGGAGGAGGTTGAGAAACTCTTCAACGCCCGCTTTATCTAGGAGGTAAACTACCCTAAGTGGCTCTCCAATGTAGTGATGGTCAAGAAGGCCAATGGGAGCTAGAGAATATGCAATGACTTCACCGATCTCAATAAGGTGTGCCTAAAGGACCCTTTCCCTCTTCCCAGCATCGACGTCCTGATAAATGCGACCTTCGGGCACGAGCTCCTTAGTTTTATGGATGCCTTCTTAGGGTACAACCAAATCAGGATATTCCCTCCCAACATCTCGAAGACCTTGTTCGTGACGGACCAGGGCCTCTATTGCTACCGCGTTATGCCCTTCGGCTTGAAAAATGCAGAAGCTACCTATCAGTGCCTGGTGAACAGGGTCTTCCAAGACCAGATTGGCCGAAAGATGGATGTCTACGTCGACGACATGTTGGTCAAGAGCACCAGAGGGCAGGAGCATACTCTCGACCTTCAAGAAGCCTTCGGGGTAATCAGAAGGCACAATATGAGGCTAAACCCGAACAAGTGTGTGTTCGGTGTCTCATCGGGTAAATTCCTGAGGTTTATGGTCAGCCAGAGGGGCATAGAGGCCAACCCCGAAAAGATCCAAGCCATTCTCAAGATGGCTCCCCCCTCCAACACCAAAGAAGTACAGAGGCTCACGGGGCACCTCGCTGCGATTGGACGATTCCTCTCCAAGTCCGGGGAGAAGTTTCTCCCCTTCTTCAAGGCCCTCAGGGGGGATAAAGGCTTCGAGTGGGGTCAGTAACAGTAGAAGTCCTTTGACAAGCTCAAGGAATATTTGGCTAACCCCTCGCTCCTGAGCAAGCCAGCACTTGGGGGGGTCCTCTATCTCTATCTCGTAGCTTCGTAGCAGACGCTCAGCGCGGTTCTTGTAAGGGAAGAGGAGAAGACGCAGAAGCCCATCTATTACGTGAGCAAGGTGCTCCGCGATGCCGAACTCCTTACCCAAAGCTGGAGAAGACGATTCTCGCCCAGGTCATGGCGGCCCGAAAGCTCCGCCCCTACGTCCAATCCCGTTCGGTGGTCATCCTTACCGACCAACTGTTGAAACACGTTCTCCACAAGCCTGAGAATTCCGGGCAGCTCATGAAGTGGTCCATCGAGCTGAGTCAGCATGACATCAGCTACCAGCCCAGAATGGCAATAAAGGCCCAAGCTCTGGCTGAATTCATTGTGGAGAACACCATCCCCGACTCATGTGAGTTGCCTGCCGATTCCTCGATCTGGACCGTGTATGTAGATGGGTCCTCTTGCACCGATGGAAGCGGGGCTAGCGTCATCCTAACTAGCCTCGATGCTTTCCTCCTCCAGTACTCCCTCCGCTCAAACTTGCCGACATCAAACAATGAGGCAGAGTATGAGGCCCTCATAGCAGGGCTCTGCATGGCTCGCAAGGTAGGTGTCGAGCGCGTAAGGATCTTCAGTGACTCCCAGTTAGTAGTCAACCAGGTGTCTGGGAAATATGAGGCGAAGGATGACCGTATGGCCAGGTACTTGGCAAAGGTGAGGGAGCTTCTAGCTCTATTCGAAGATGTTCAACTCCAGCGGGTTCCCTGAGAGGAAAACGCGCAAGCGGATGCCCTATCTAAGCTCGCCTCCTCGTCTCTCCAGGAACTAGAACGGACCGTCTTGATATAGGTCCTTCTCAAACCAAGCATTGACGAAGACGGCTCGGAGCCAATGGAAGCCTACCCCCTATCACTTGGGGAAAACTGGATGAAGCTCCTCTTCGAGTCCCTCTGAGATGGAGTCCTTCTCGAAGATTCGAAAGAAGAAAGGAGGATCAGGACACGAGCAGAGCGGTACACACTCCTGGACGGGGTCATGTACAAATGCTCATACACCCAGATCGATGGTCGGCCCTATCTGAGGTGCCTCTCCCCAGAGGAAGCGCTCTACGCCCTAAAGGAGGCCCATGATGGTCTTTGTGGCACGCACTTGGGAACAAGATCCCTCGCTCGGAAGCTCTTGAACTACGGCTACTTCTGGCCCATGCTACTAAGTGACTCCGAGGAGTACGTCCGCCAGTGCGACTCCTGGCAGAAGTTCGCCTCGATCCGTCGCCAGCCTCAAGCACAACTCACTTCCTTGGCGAGTCCAATCCCCTTCTCAATGTGGGGGA
Organism: Hemerocallis citrina; assembly: GCA_017893485.1. Classification (NCBI taxonomy): domain Eukaryota; kingdom Viridiplantae; phylum Streptophyta; class Magnoliopsida; order Asparagales; family Asphodelaceae; genus Hemerocallis; species Hemerocallis citrina. The sequence goes on along the minus strand of CM030358.1, from coordinate 427,613,494 downwards.
TGGATTTGCTCGGACCCTTTCCTCCAGCACCAGGCCAGCTGAAGTTCTTAGTGGTAGCAATAGACTACTTCTCAAGATGGATAGAGACTGAACCACTTTCAACAATCACCGAGCACAAGGTGCAGAAGTTCTTTTAGAAGAATATTGTCTGTTGGTTCGGGGTACCCCGCATCCTTATAACCAACAACAGGACCCAATTCACGGGAGCAACCTTTCTCGAATTTTGCACCGACCTCGGGATTTAGCAGCGGTTCTCTTCAGTAGCGCACCCCCAGTCCAATGGCCAAGCAGAAAATACGAACCGACAAATCCTCCCTGGCTTGAAAAGGAGGCTTGACAAGTCCACTAAAGGACTATGGGTCGAACAACTCCCCAATGTGCTTTGGAACTATCACATCACCAAAAGAACTCCAACGGGAGAGTCCCCCTTCAACCTCATGTACGGATCCGAAGCTCTCATCCCTTTAGAAGTGGGTCTGCCTTCACCTCGACTCATAGCTTACAATGAAGCACAGAAAGCGAACCAGCTTCGCAACTGCCTAGACCTCATTGACGAGGTCCGTGAGAGAGCCACGATTCGGCAAGATACCTACCGTCGTAGGATCACCCAGGCTTATAATAAGAGGGTGCACCCCACCAACCTAAAAGAGGGCGACTTAGTGCTCAGAAAGTTGTCGATCTCAGATCCAAGCAAGAGGGGCAAGTTGGCGCCCAATTGGGAAGGACCATATAGGGTCTCCAGAATTATTCGCCAAGGAGCGTATCAACTCAAAGACCCAGGGGGCAGGAAGATACCGAGGACATGGAACGCGGAGCACTTAATGAAGTACCACGAGGGTGTCTAAACACCGCTCCAAGCAACTTCCCCAAGAGAGTTCCAGAAGTCATGTCCAAACTCTCTACTTGTATTTTCTCTTTATCAAAATGTAAAGGCGGCTCGCAACTTAGAAGCGGCCGCCCAGTTGTTTGCAATAAAGGGAAACCTTTCCGCACAACTTTTCTATCTTTTGAGTGGTCTATTTCTACTTAGCAAATTCTCTATTTTTGGGTAGTCTAACTCTTCTCACAAAAAAAAAAATTGCAATAAAACAATGTGCTTGGAGTCCAACACTTGGTTCGACTCCGCTTCAACTACTTGCTTCTAAGCGAGTACGAAGCGGATCACCATTCGGAATTACTCCTACAGCTGTTGATATTTTTAGAACGACACGCACGGAGTCCAAACACTTGGTTCGACTCTGCTTCAACTACTTGCTTCTAAGCGAGTACGAAGCGGATCACCATTCTGAATTGCTCCCACAACTGTTGATATTTTTAGAACGCGCACTGGGATTCCAACACTTGGTTCGACCCCACTTCAATTACTTGCATCTAAGCGAGTAAAAAGCGGACAACCATTCAAAATTGCTTCTACAGCTATTGATACTCTCTAAACGACATGTTTGGTGCCTAACACTTGGTTCGACTCCGCTTCAACCACTGGCTTCTAAGCGAGTGCTAAGCGAGTGCTAAGCGAATCACCATTCAGAATTGCTCCTACAACTGTTGACAACTACAAACACTAGCGAAGCATGCAAGTTCACAAAACAAGTACTATTTCTTTCGAATTTGGGATTACAAGTCTAATTACAAGACCAACTGCTCACGTTTACATTGAGATACAAAACTTGTACAAAAAAGACTGCAAAATCACAAGGGAGACACCCTAAAGCCTCTTAGGGAGTGGGATACTCCTCTTGAGCGACAAACGAGGTCGGTGAACACCTTGTCTCTGCGACCCTACACCCATGGAAGTCTCTAAGCCGACAAGCCGAGTTGTGTCATCGAGAGTTGCACCGACTGAGGCCCCGCTCGACGAGCCAGCCACTCCGCTCTGTGCATCTCCAGGACGCCCCAAGGTGGGAGTCGAACGTAATGCCAACTTATGAAACGACCATCCCTGTGAGTACTCTCCTCGGGCCCAAGAAGTAGTCCTAACATTGCTTTCCTCCGAGAGACGTCGCAACCGGTCAATCTCTGCCTCTAACTCAACGATTCGCTCCTTCAGCGAGTCATCTGTTACCCTAACATTTAGCCGAGGCGTTCGACTCGTATTGCCTGAACGAGAAGCTTCGGTGATGGACCGCCGAAGCTACGCCGTCTCCAAACTCTTTTGAGACCACGTTCTTTAGACCGTCTCTCTCAGCTCTAGCCTCGAACAAAGACAGTCGAATGGACTCTAGCTTCTTGCCTAGCTTGCTGGACTTCGAGGGACTCCCCTCCTCCACTTTCTGAGCTTGCTCCTTCAGTCGCTTCAGTTCGGAGGTGCGACGCGTCAGCATCAGCTTGTGATGACTTAGTTCTACCTCGCTGTTGAGGAGCTTCTCTCGACTTCGAGAAAGAGCCAACCTAGCAACACCCAGATCAGACCGAAGTCAGGATACCTCAGCACTTCGTGGCACTTCGTCAAGGGGTAGTACTTCGACGATCTGAAAAGGCCAAGTGAAACTACTGAGTTCAGACACAACCACTACTAATCTAGAGAGCAATGCCAAGCTCCAACACTTGTTCAAAAAGTGTTTTAACACTCATTCAAGAGTGAGTTCGAAAGCAATACCGACCTCCAACACTTGTTCAAAAAGTGTTTTAACACTTGTTCAAGAGTGAGTTCGAAAGCAATGCCGAGCTCCAACACTTGTTCAAAAAGTGTTTTAACACTTGTTCCAGAGTGAGTTCGAAAGCAGTGCCGAGCTCCAACACGTGTCTTAAAAGAGAATCCGAAAGCGGTGCCGAGCTCTAACACTTGTTCCAAAGAAACACAAAAAAAGATAGTTTTTCACTCAATGTCGAGCTTCAACACTTGTTTCATTAAAATTTTTGCTCAAAAAGTTTTCATTAAAAGTTTCAAGACTACAAGCGGTGGTCAGTCCGCAGTTTGGCACTACATGAGCAAAAAGCAAAAATAAAAAGAGAGAAACAAGATGCAAGGCGGATCAGGGGTCGACCTCTGTTGAAGGACCCTGCTCGGGGGCTACGATGGCCAGTGGCACGGCCTTCGACGGAGCCTCCTCCTCGGCTTCAACCTCTTCAACTTCGACCGCCTCGGTCTCCTCTTCTTCTTCGCCTTCTTCTTCACCTTCGGAGATGTCGTCGAAGCCGGGGACAGGATCCGGAAAGAGACGCATCCCGGCGCAGTTAACTTCGGGGAACTTTGCCTTTACCTCGTCAATGGCTCGAGCATATGCCTTTGCCATGTTCACGATCAGGTAACCCTTTGCCTTTTCCAAGGCCTGCTCCTCGGCCTTCTTCACCTTCTCCTCGGCCTGCACCTCGGCCTCCATTGCCATCTCAAGCTTTGCCGCAGCTATGGCGTCCTCCTTCTCCTTGGCTGACTCTTCGGCAGCCTTGAGGAGCCGAGCATTGTCCGCCTCCAGCTTGGCAACTATGGCCTCGAGGTGCACCAACCTCGAGTTCTTTGACTCAGCCTCCGCCTTCGCCTTTTCAAGCTCCTTGGCGATCCGAGCCTTCTCACCCCGAGCCTTATCTGCCTCAAGTCTCATTTTCTTTCTTCTGTTCGGCCACTTTCTTCATCAAATGGCCGAAGTGACACGTGATCTACGAGGTGCGAGACTTGAGTTGTCAAAAAAGAAAAGTAAGTGCTCGGCGAAGAGAAAATTTTGGGTTTTGAAGCTTACCGACATCGCCGAACAAGCCACTTCGAAGGCGTCGTTTCCCATGCTACCCGCCTCCATCGCCGCTTCGTCCTTCGGCGTTGCAAGATGCCGAACCACCTGCATGCATTCCGACGAGTCGCCCAAGAACCCATCAAGCTTTCGGACCTGCCAGTTCGGAATAAAAATTTTCCTATGCTCCTCGGTTAGGAACACCTCGGCTTCGGCAGTCAAGGGAGGGGCTTCTAGTCCTAGGGCTGCCGACATCGGGAAGATTGCCGAATCAGTCGAAGCCGAAGTGGCCACTGCGGTTGGAGACTTCGGAGTGGAGGGGGGCCGCCTCCTGAGCTGTTCCATTGTGGGGCGGTGGGCCAGTGCCGTCTCCGAAGGGTTTTTCACAACAACCGTCTTTCTCTTCTTGGGGGCCGTGCTGCTCAGGGCTCCAAGCTGCGATACCAAGTCTTCGAAGTCCATTGACTCTGTCGAAGAGAAAGAGTTAGAAAAAAAAGGAAAAGAAAGAAAACTACTCTTTCAACGTGCTATAAAAGAAAACAAATGAAACAGAGCCGTACTGGAGTTTATCGAGCTAAGCCCCCCCCCCCCCCCCCCCCCCCCCCCGTCGAAAGAGCGCCTCCTCGGTCAAGTCCTTCCAATCAAACTTCGAACGATCGAGTAACGTCCGAACCATCTCCTCGTCCTCGGTGCTAAGGGTTGGACTTTGCTTCACTTTCTTCGGCACTGAATCGACCCAAGTTGTGGGGATCCCCCATGGCCCCTGACTTTGGATCAGGAAATACTTATCTCTCCAATTCTTTATCGAGTTCGGACAGCTGACAACGTTGTCCCAAACCTCGATGGCAAGTAGAACCGATACATGTCCTTGTGCTGCTGAAGCATCCGGTATACGGTTCGGAGCACATTCAGCCTCAACTCGAGACTCGCCACCTGACAGTGGAGGATGAACCCGTTTATCAGCCTCCACACGTTCGACATATACTGAACGGGGCTGATACGGAACCACCTCAGCACTTCGGCGATGTGGGGGTGCAATGGGAGCCGAACTCCCGCCAAGAATGCGTCGACCTTCCAGAAGCACATGTCGTCAGGCATTGGCGAGTTGGCCCTCACCCCGGGCCCGAGGAGCATCAAGTCGAACTCCGGAGGGATCTGAAAGCATACCCTAATCTTCGCCAAGTCCTTATTGGTAAGGATGGAGACTGTCTCGTCCGCCTCAGACGTCTCTCTGGCCTCGTTTTCTTCAAAGCTCCGAGCCATCCCATACATTATCTGCTCTGACTGGTCCTTCAGAAGCTCTCGAATCCTCGGCGGTCCTGTCAGGACCCCAGGCAACCTTCCGAACGCCCCCATTCTCCGATCCTCTTCGACCCTTGTCTCAACGACCACCGAAGTCTGCCCAACAATGGCCTTACCCTTGTCGATTGGGGGGACCTGATTAGAGGAGGCCTCGGGGGCGAGAAGGGGGGAGGTCACCTTCCTCGAAGGCTCGATAGACATTTTCTGAAAAGCAAAAATATACTAAGTGTAATGCCCCGATTTTCATTTATGAAAATTATGTATCTGTTTTTATTATTTTCTTTTCTCACGTGTTGAGCACGTGCGAAGTTAATAAACATACTATTTATAAGAATCTGATTTTTGGCATGAGCAATTGTTTTCATTTATTTTTTTTTCTAAAACACTATTTTTTCTCTAGCCCATTTTAATTAACTATTAATTTTGTTGTTTTGGCCCATGACCTAAGCCCACTATTTATGAAGCCCACAATTTAATTAATCAATTAAAGGACTCACACTTGTCATGTAGAGACAAAATGTGACCAAAATGATTTATTAAAATTGTACTTTTATATGGGAACTAGGTGGCACGTGCTTGCACTATGGTGTGCAATGCACATTCTTTCAATGGACCGGTTTGTGCATGGAGATGTGGGTAGTTATTTGAGTGTGTGGGTAGTTACCACAACTCCCTAATTCATCCTAGCCCTCCATCCTATAACTATCTACTAAATCCTAGTCCTCCAATCCACCCAAAATTGTGTATAAATACCCCCTCACTTACTTTTATTCTACACTAAATTTCATTGTGAGAAGAAAATATATTTTTTTAAGAGAGTTGAGAGCGAGTGCTTTTGGAGGCCGGCCATCACTTCTGTTACCGCTGATTCTGGTGTGGGGGTAAACAGATAGAATTTGTGGGTTCGTGGAAAAACCTGAATAGCAGATCCGAACCTGTTCGTCTGAGTTGGGCTGCTGACTCCCGCCGTACACCTGCAAGGAAAGTGCGAAACACCGAGGTTGATCCCGGCGACGCACCCTCCGACGCTCTTGTCAGTAACCAGAAGAGATTAAGAAAGAGCTTAAGCAGGTAAAAGAGTGATTAACCTGGTCATGGTGGTAGGTGGGAGGTATTTATAGTCGCCATGGGAGTGATTAGGGGCCTGATTTCCTGTGTAACTGTTAGGAGTAAAATCCTCACAATCTGTTTAGGAAACTGACCCCTTATTCCCGGTGAGAGCAAATCAGGTCTGTTGATTTGGTCAAATCAGTAACCCTGATTTTCCTCTTGCTGATCCGGGTTTGTCTCGGGTCGGGACCCGTACCCAGTTGAAATGGATCCGTTTGTGGGTTATTGGATCTGTGAGAAGGTGACCCAGTACCCACTTCGGACCTGCTAGTAGGTGAAATTACCGTTTTACCCCTGAGCTTTGAGATTCGCGTTCGATGTGAACGGTCCCAATTTAATCCTATTTTTAGCCATATCACGAGCCCCCCACTCCCGAAGACTGAGTTTGATCAGCCTTCGATGAGTAGTTTTACTGTTCTAATGACGTACGGGATTTTATCGGTGTTCTTAAGGGAGTTTGGAATCTTGCTCGGGGTATAACGGTGTTATTGTGGGCTTGTAAAATGCCCAAAAACATTCTCAGAATTTTCTGGATTTTTTGTGATTTTTCCAGATTTTTCTGAATTTTTTCTCATTTTTTTCTAATTTTTTATTCATTTTCCGAATTAAATAATTAATTATCGAAAATATTAAATAATTATTCTAATTAAATAATTATATTTTTCAGAATTTAAAATAATTTTTCTGAATTTATAATTATTTTTAGAATTTTTATTTAATTTTTTCCGATTTTTTAAATATTTTTTCGGATTTTTTAAATAAAAAAAAACAAATTAATTAATTAATTAATTAAATTAAATAATACCTGACACGTGGCACGATCTGTGCCGTCGGATCCCGGGACACGTGGCACGATCTGTGCCATCGGATCCTTGCGCGAATCTCGAGGAGGCGCGCTTTTCGAAAAATCGTTATCTTGTCGTTTAGCGCGCGTGGCGCGATCTGGATCGTCCATCACCAGAAGCGTGAATTTCTGGAAGATCCAACGGCCGTAGTCGTTCGGCGGATATTTTCTCCGTTTGTGAAGCTCGGATAGGGGGTTGCTCGGCAGCCGACCGAGAGGTGACTTCGACCTCGGGTGTGAGGCCACGTGGCGATGCCACGTGGCAAATTTTTTTTTTTTTTTCTTTTCTTTTTCCGCCCTGTTCTGTTCTTTTTCCCTTCTTCTTCTTTGTTGCTCGTCCTCACCTCTCCGACATCGCCTTCGTGGGAGACGAGGCTTGACGGGAGCAGGCGACGGCGGAACTCTGGCGAGGCGTACGGAGTTCGTCTAGAGCTTGGTGAGTACTCCGAGCTTGGCAATGAAGGACCTCGGCGAGAGGGAGAGGGTCTCGACGACGGGGTGAGTTTGCGAACGAGGAGGCGAGCTCGGCGACTGAGTGCTGCTTGGTGGTACAGCTTGAAGAGAGGGAGGGAGAGCTCGACGTGGCGAGGAGCTTCGTGAGGTCGGCCATGGGAGATGGAGCTCGACTGGACGAGGAGGAGCTTGGCAAGGAGCTCAGAGCTCGGCGAGGAGAGCTCGTCGAATGTGAGGCTCGGCGAGGGGAGCTCGTCGAAGGTGATGGAGATGGAGCTCGGAGAGGAGTTTGGAGCTCAGTGGCAGTCGTGAAGGAGCTCGGCGAGAACAGAGGTGTGGTCGAGCTCGACGAGGGGAGCTCGTCGAAGGTGGTCGACGAGTGGAGCTCGGAGCTTCGTCGAGGAAGACAGCTCGTCGTCCGACCATGGGGGAGCTCGGTAATGGAGAGGGAGCTTCGACGGTGGTCGTCGGAGGTGGAGCTCGACAACGGAGCTCGACACGAATGGAGCTCGCGACGGTGGCGCTCGGAGCTCGTTTGTGGAGTTTGGAGGAGGTTGGTACTCGTGACGTGGTGGTCGGTGAGGAGCAGCTTGTGGAGCTCGTCGTGCACAGAGCTCGGGAGAACTCCGACGATGAGCTCGGAGCTTGGACGAAGAGCTCGGCGAATGGGCGAGCATGGAGGTCGACGGCGGAGCTCGACGGAGGTGGATGCGTGAGCTCGGCTTGGTGGACTGTGGGGGCGAGCTCGGGATGGAGAACTCGGCGCCGGAGCTAGACGACGGAGGGGCTGAGTTCGTCGTTGAATATAGAGCTCGGCCGTGGAGGGTAGAACTTGAAGATGAACTGTTGTTTTATTTGGTTTTTTGGTTTGTTTTGGCGCCAGGATGTATAGGAGAAGGAAGGTGACGTGGCGGTAAGTGGGCTCGGGTTTGAGGACCTAACGGGTCCGAACCCGCCCACTTGTGCCCCTTTTTTTTTGCGCCTTGTTCCGCGAATCCGAGCACGGATTTTGAGGCAATTTTTGGCCACTTTGCAGCTCGGTATGGCAGTAGCTCGGATTGAAGATCCGAGCAACGTGGCTTGATCTGGGCCGTTGAATGGTGGCACGAATCTCGAGATGGGCTCAATTCCCAAGAAAATGCTATCTTGTCGTTTAGTGACGTGGCAAGATCTGGGCCGTTGGATGATGGCACGAATCTCGAGACGGCTCAGTTCCCAAGAAAACGCTATCTTGTCGTTTAGCGACGCTGGCAAGATCTGGGCCGTCTGATCGAGATCTTGCACGAATGTTGAGGAGCGTGTGAGTTTTCTCCGTTTGCAGGATCGGAAAGGCACTTGCTCGGTTAGCCGACCGGGCTCTTTGATGTTAGGGCTCGGATGGGAAGAGCTCGGATTCTTGCTCGGATGGGAAGAGCTCGGATGGGAAGAGTTCGGATTCTTGCTCGGATGGGAAGAGCTCAGATGGGAAGAGCTCGGATGGGAAGAGTTCGGATTCCTGCTCGGATGGGAAGAGCTCGGATGGGAAGAGCTCGGTTCGGATTTCTCCCTCGTGCGAGTGGCTCGGCTCGGATTTCCGAGCTATTCGGCGCAGCTGCATTGAGATCCACTTTCCCGGTGCTACGGAGGTCCGATCGGGACGTGCGACCCCTCGTTTCGATGCTAGTTCGATGATCTACAACTTCTCTTTAGGAGTGGGATGAAGATTCACCCTCCTTCATGGTCAAAATAGCCCCGCAAGATGCTTGTCTTCATGAAGTTGATAAGTACTTTGGTCTTGGGGATTTTGGAAGAGGAGCTCCACTTCTAAGGGCGGAGAAGATGTGCTAGAAGGCCCTTGTGCTTGGAAGACCCTTGGGCTAGGAAGACCCTTGGGGCGAAGAAGAGGCGCGAGTGGGTCGGATCGCTAGTCGCTCGGCTAGGAATACTGAGCGACGTGGAGCGATCTGAGCCGCTGGATCTCAGCGCGGATCTCGAGGCGGGCACGGTTTCCAAAAAACACAATCTTATCGTTTAGCGACGCTGGCAAGATCTGGGCCGTTGGATGATGGCACGAATCTCGAGACGGCTCAGTTCCCAAGAAAACGTTATCTTGTCGTTTAGCGTCGCTGGCAAGATCTGGGCTGTCTGATCGAGATCTTACACGAATGTTGAGGAGAAAGTGAGTTTTCTCCGTTTGCAGGCTCAGAAAGGCACTTGCTCGGCTAGCCGACCGGGCTCTCTGATGTTGGGGCTCGGATGGGAAGAGCTCGGCTCTGGAAGAGAGCTATTTGTGAGACGAGTGTGAGGAGGGACTCTATGAGAGAGTTGAGCTCCAAACTCGTTGAGAAGATGTCCGCTTCGGGGGCGAGCGGAGCAAAGAGCTCGGTTCTGGAAGAGAGCTATTTGTGAGACAAGTGTAAGGAGGAACTCTAGGAGAGAGTTGTGCTCCAAACTTGTTGAGAAGAGGTCCGCTTCGGGGGCGAGCGGAGTGAAGAGCTTGGCTCTGGAAGAGAGCCATTTGTGAGACAAGTGTGAGGAGGAACTCTAGGAGAGAGTTGTGCTCCAAACTTGTTGAGAAGAGGTCCGCTTCGGGAACGAGCGGAGCAAAGAGCTCGGCTCTGGAAGAGAGCTATTTGTGAGATAAGTTTGAGGAGCAACTCTTGGAGAGAGTTTTGAGCTCCGAACTCGTTGAGAAGAGGTCCGCTTCAGAGGCGAGCGGAGTGAAGAGCTCGGCTCTAGAAAAGAGCCATTTGTGAGATGAGTGTGAGGAGGAACTCTATGAGAGAGTTGTGCGCCAAACTCGTTGAGAAGAGGTCCGCCTGGGAGGCGAGCGGAGTGGAGAGCTCGGCTCTGGAAGAGAGCCGTTTGGGAGAAGAGTTTGGGGAGCAACTCTAGGAGAGAGTTGTGCGCTCCGAACTCGTCGAGAAGAGGTCCGCTCCGAGGTGAGCGGAGTAGAGAGCTCAGCTCTGGAAGGGAGCCGTTTGGGAGACAAGTTTGAGGAGCAACTCTAGGAGAGAGTTGTAAGCTCCGAACTCGTTGAGAAGAGGTCCGCTTCGGAGGCGAGCAGAGTGAAGAGCTTGGCTCTCGAAGAGAGCCATTTGTGAGATGAGTTTGAGGAGCAGCTCTAGGAGAGAGTTGTGCGCTCCGAACTCGTTAAGAAGAGGTCCGCTTCGGAGGCGAGCGGAGTGAAGAGCTTGGCTCTGGAAGAGAGTCGTTTGGGAGACAAGTTTGAGGAGCAACCCTAGGAGAGAGTTGTGAGCTCCGAACTCGTTAAGAAGAGGTCCGCTTCGGAGGCGAGCGGAGTGGAGAGCTCGGCTCTGGAAGGGAGCCGTTTGGGAGACAAATTTGAGGAGCAACCCTAGGAGAGAGTTGTGAGCTCCGAACTCGTAAAGAAGAGGTCCGCTTCGGAGGCGAGCGGAGTGGAGAGCTCGGCTCTGGAAGGGAGCCGTTTGGGAGACAAATTTGAGGAGCAACTCTAGGAGAGAGTTGTAAGCTCCGAACTCGCTGAGAAGAGGTCCGCTTCGGAGGAGAGCGGAGTGAAGAGCTTGGCTCTAGAAGAGAGCCGTTTGTGAGATGAGTTTGAGGAGCAGCTCTAGGAGAGAGTTGTGCGCTCCGAACTTGTTAAGAAGAGGTCCGCTTCGGAGGCGAGCGGAGTGAAGAGCTTGGCTCTGGAAGAGAGCAATTGGTGAGATGAGTTTGAGGAGCAGCTCTAGGAGAGAGTTGGGCGCTCCGAACTCGTTGAGAAGAGGTCCGCTCCGAGGTGAGCAGAGTGGAGAGCCCAGCTCTGGAAGAGAGCTATTTGTGAAATGAGTTTGAGGAGCAACTCCTGGAGAGAGTTTTGAGCTCCGAACTCGTTGAGAAGAGGTCCGCTTCGGGGATGAGCGGAGCGAAGAGCTCAGCTATGGAAGAAAGCCATTTGTGAGACGAGTGTGAGGAGCAACTCTAGGGGAGAGCTGTAGCTCTGAACTTGTTGATAAGGGGTCCGCTTCGGCGATGAGCGGAGGGAAGAGCTCAGCTCTGGAACAGAGTCGTTTGGGAGATGAGTTTGGGGAGCAACTCTAGGAGAAAGTTGTGCGCTCCGAACTCGTTGAGAAGAGGTCCGCTCCGAGGTGAGCGGAGTGGAGAGCTTGGCTCTGGAAGAGAGCCGTTTGGGAGAAGAGTTTGGGGAGCAACTCTAGGAGAGAGTTGTGCGCTCCGAACTCGTCGAGAAGAGGTCCGCTCCGAGGTGAGCGGAGTGGAGAACTCGGCTCTGGAAGAGAGCCGTTTGGGAGACAAGTTTGAGGAGCAACTCTAGGAGAGAGTTGTGAGCTCCGAACTCGTTGGTTAAGGTAAGTAAGTTGCGGGAGCAGCCATGTAGAAGAAGCTCTACAATAAGGTGAAGACCTCTTGGGAGGAGCTGGGAGATTCTTCGTCTTAAAGCTCGGCGGGCCCTTCGGTTCATTTGTTGGCTCCTCAGGGGGGAAGCTCGGGCGAGGAGCTTGGTGACAAGGGGTTCGGAGGTTGGAGCTCGATGGTTTGAGCTCAGTGAGTTGGAGTCGAAGTCAGAGCTCGACGACGGAGCAGACGAGAAGAGGGGTCGAGCTCGGCATGGGGAGAGCTCGACGGAGCCATGGGAGATGGAGCTCGAGCTTCGACGGAGCTTGGGGAATGGAGCTCAGCGCTCCTTTGGGCGAGGGAGGAGCTTGACAGCGAAGAGGAAGCTCGGGAGGTTGGAGCTCGGCAATGCAGCGGATGTAAACTGTGAGCTCGGAGCTCGGAGCTCGTCGAGGGAAGCTCGCTGTCGTGGAGCTCGATAATGCAGAGGAGTTCGGTGCTCCTCATTGGAGCTCGGCAATGGAGAGGAGTTCGGTGCTCCTCATTGGAGCTCGGCAATGGAGAGGGGTTCGGAGCTCCCCATTGGAGCTCGGCTGCGAGGGGAGATCGTCGAAGGTGGTCGACGAGTGGAGCTTGGAGCTTTTGCTTCTGCGGGTTAGGACCAGTGGGACCGTTAGGGGGTTTCTGATTCAGAATAGGAGGCTGGCCCGGTTGGAAATGGTCCTCGGCCGCAGGAGGAAGTTGCCCCTGTTGCGGAGCGGGATGGACGGGGACTTCCTGCTGTTGATCAACAGGGTTGGGTCCACGGTTGGACCCCCTAGATCTTACTTTTCTGGGAGGCATGGCTGAAGAAGAGCCAGTCGACGAGGAAGAGACGGAGGCTATTCGTATGGTTTCCCACAGACGGCGCCAATCTGTTACCGCTGATTCTGGTGTGGGGGTAAACAGATAGAATTTGTGGGTTCGTGGAAAAACCTGAATAGCAGAACCGAACCTGTTCGTCTGAGTTGGGCTGCTGACTCCCGCTGTACACCTGCAAGAAAAGTGCGAAACACCGGGGTTGATCCCGGCGACGCACCCTCCGACGCTCTTGTCAGTAACCAGAAGAGATTAAGAAAGAGCTTAAGCAGGTAAAAGAGTGATTAACCTGGTCACAGTGGTAGGTGGGAGGTATTTATAGTCGCCATGGGAGTGATTAGGGGCCTGATTTCCTGTGTAACTATTAGGAGTAAAATCCTCACAATCTGTTTAGGAAACTGACCCCTGATTCCCGGTGAGAGCAAATCAGGCCTGTTGATTTGGTCAAATCAGTAACCCTGATTTTCCTCTTGCTGATCCGGGTTTGTCTCGGGTCGGGACCCGTACCCAGTTGGAATGGATCCGTTTGTGGGTTATTGGATCTGTGAGAAGGTGACCCAGTACCCACTTCGGACCTGCTAGTAGGTGAAATTACCGTTTTACCCCTGAGCTTTGAGATTCGCGTCTGTAACGCCCCGAATCCTAAATTACCGAATTCGAGATGTTCTTCAGGATCTTTTCACTTTTCTCGAGTACAATTTTACAAGGAAATTCAAACTTTTCTTTTTACATCAGAGTTACAACATTTTACATTTAAATTTACACAGCGGAAGCAAAATATACAACATTTACATAAATGAACAATAACATAATGAGATCTTTATGCATCCATTCCTCTTTACATGTAATTTATCCTGCATACAAAACTGTGGGTACGTCAGTTTATTCAACCGACAATAATTATACATGGCCATCCTCTCTATGCCAGAAACAGTATAATGAATCTCATTTCTTAACAAATCACAATCTTGTTCATAATGAGTATGTAAAATCAAAAGGGAACTTTTAGAGATGTCGTGTCGTGATTGTGCACTTAATCCTTAATGCAATTTATTTAATTAACATGACACTAATGCGCACTTGTTCGAATTCTATGCATCCCATACTACATAGGTTCGAGGGCAAGCCTCTTAATCGTTCTTCATTTTTGTAGGGTTCAATCCCCCGCCATGACTTACTCTACTTCTGTAAATTCAATGAGTATCCTAGATGATTCTATGAGTACAAGCATGTATCCTGGCCCCTGGAGTAGAATTTCGCGCCATGTCTTGACTCGTCAAGCATGCATTCTGCGACAATTCAGCCTCCTCCCTGAACACACTCCTCTTGCAGTCACCAAAACATCCCACAAGCGTGACTAGAGTCCGATCATTACTGAGTTGTGCCCGCGCCATGTCTTGACTCATCAAGCATGCATTCTGCGGCTCACACACCCGCACCGTACCCTAGCTCTCATACTCATGTTTTTTCTCTCACCTTCATCACCTCCACAATATGTATTTAAAGTTACATTAGAATCATGAATAAAAATCAAGCTCTAGAGTTAGCCTCTCCATCAACCGGACTTATCATTTCATTTCACTCGACCAACCTGGTCTATTTCTCACTATCATTTCACTTCACTGCCGGGGAGACTTAGCTACTCCTTCGTTCAATTTCAATTTCACAATATCCAATTGAGCATCATCAGCTCATCATTTATTTTAGAGTCTCACAGACTTTTTCATCATGATTTAGCCTTTCATAATTATTCATTTAATTCTCAATTCTCATCTGTGATTCATTTCACATAATTCATACAGCCATAAACAGAGTCCAACGATTCAAATCATTCAGTTCATAATTACCAAGAGCAACATAACATGAAGTTCAAAATATATCCAAGTACCCTCTGTACAGTCGACTTGGAAGAATACCAGTCGACTCATACAGTCACACAGTATCATCATAATTGCTCGGGATAGTCGACTGTTGCACACCACCAGTCGCCTGTCCCGTACTTTTCATGTTCATAATATTGTTCTCGTGACAGTCGACTGCTCATCGATCAGTCGTCTGTTCCGGAGATTTCCACAACACAATTTCTAAGTCCAGATCAGTCGACTTGCTACATGCATCGGTCGACTGGACAGATCCATTTTCCATTAAGGAGGTTATTTACGGTTCTTACATGTACTTGCATCATGATATCAATTCACTATAAATTCATGTTTTATAACCAGAGTCTCCTCTTGTTCAGTAGCATTTACAGCACAAATTTCCAAATTACTAACATGCTCTTTTAGAGAAAACTACTCTAAACACGCATCCACATTACTCATACTTTCTTACGACAATGAAGGTATAAATCTCAAGTCATCATACTGGGTCTACATATCTTTATTCATGGAACTTCCAAACAGTAATATTCAGAACGAAGCACCAGTCGACTTGACACAACGTCAGTCGACTGCTCCGACAATTCTAAATTATTTATCACCATTAGTTCTTTCATTCATTTACCTTCCCTCCATTATATGTGTCATAGGGAAATTATATATTCAATAACCACACCATCATGTCTATTCACACACATGTTTATCAGCACATTATAAGAAATAACGTCTCGTACCAGTCGACTGTCTCACATGGCAGTCGACTGTACCGACAGTCTCGTTCTCAATACTAATAACATGTTCAAGCAATTTCTACTGCATTCAATTCACTTTTTATAACATGGTATCAATCATAATAATTATGGTATCATTCCTACATTAGAAGTCCTGAGAAACACCCACCTCATATGAAGAAAATAACGAAATCCCGCAAAGTCCTTCAACACAGTACTGCACTCCTTGCTCCTTGGTTCCACACCGAAATCTTCAGGGGTACTCTTCGGCTTCCACAGCAAAGCTCCCACACAGACCTCACAAATATCTCTATAATAAAATTTATCTAGTGTAAAAGAAATAGGGAATAGGAGGGGGTATTTATACTAGAATATAGGTGAAATGGAGGGCTAAGATTTATTGGGGAGTTGTGAGATCAAAGGTTGAGATGCACTAGGGAGTTGAGAAACCACCCACCTTCACAAGATAACCACCCATGATCTAAGCCCACACACCCACAACCGGCCAAGAAGTGTGCTCAATGCACGTGTATGCGAATGCACGTGCATACACCAACTACACCCTACAAATTAGTACACTAAATACCCGGTAAAAATATGCTACACATTACAAGTTATAAAAATATAATAGAAGGGGTTTAAATCCATGGGCTAAAATTTAGTTGGGCCAAACCAATTATTTTGTAAAAAAATATGTAAATTAAACTTTGGGCTTTAGGAAAATCCTTATAGAAAACAATGTGCTTATCCATCATGTTGATACCCATGCATACCATATGTAAAATTAAATAATCTTTATATATTAGGAAAATCGGGGTATTACATCACTCCCTCCTTAGAATAGTTCCGTCCCCGGAACTACAGCCAAGAGCGAGAAAAAGAAACTTACAACAACCCAAGATACAAAGAATACAAAGAATACAGAAATACAATCAATCAAAAATACAATCAAACGAAAAGCTCAGGATAGTCCTTCAACATCTTCTCCTCAGATTCCCAAGTAGCCTCTTCAACCAAGTGGTTTCTCCAGACTACCTTGACCATCGGTATCGTCTTATTCCTCAAGACTTTCTCCCTACGGTCAACAATCTCAACAGGAGTCTCGATGTAATTCAGGTCTAACTGCAAACCTTCCGGCACTTCAGGCAAATGATGACTCGGGTCTGGAATATAACCTCTCAACATAGACACATGAAAGACATTGTGCACCTGAGACAACTCTTCCGGTAATTCAAGCCCGTAAGCAGTTTTCCCGATCCTTTTCAATATCTTATACGGGCCTATAAATCTCGGGGCTAACTTTCCGCCTTTGCCAAATCGAACCACACCTTTACTGGGTGATACCTTCAGAAAGACGAAGTCACCAACCTCAAACTCAAGGTCCCTTCTCCGGTTGTCTGCATAGCTTTTCTGCCTGCTCTGAGCTTCTACCAACCTTTTCCTGATCAGATCAATCTTCTCAGAAGTCAGCTGCACAAGCTCAGGACCAAACAACTGATGCTCCCCAACCTCATACCAACAAACAGGAGTCCTGCACTTCCTGCCATACAAAGCTTCATACGGTGCCATCCCGATGCTAGCCTGAAAACTGTTGTTGTAGGCAAACTCTGCCAAAGGTAAATGCCTTTCCCAACTGCCTCCAAAGTCTAGTATACAACACCGAAGCATATCCTCAAGAATACGATTGACTCTCTCGGTCTGCCCATCGGTCTGTGGATGAAAAGCAGTGCTGAAATCTGTCTTGGTACCCAAAGCTGCCTGAAGACTCCTCCAGAAATGCGAAGTAAACCGCGCATCTCGATCAGACACAATAGTCGAAGGAACGCCATGAAGTCGGACAATCTCACCAACATACATCTCAGCCAACTTGTCCATCGAAGCAGTGAGTTTCATCGCCAAAAAGTGAGCGGACTTGGTAAGTCGATCGACTATAACCCAAATAGCATCATTGCCTTTAGAACTCTTAGGCAATCCCGTGATGAAATCCATACTGATGTTATCCCACTTCCATTCCGGAATAGGTAACGGCTGTAATAGACCTCCTGGTATCTGATTTTCGGCTTTGACTTGCTGACAAACCTCACACCTCGCGACAAATTCGGCCACATCCCGCTTCAAACCTGACCACCAGAAATGCTGTTTTATGTCCTTGTACATCTTAGTACTCCCAGGATGTACTGACAAAAGAGTAGCATGCGCCTCCTAAAGAATACTTTCCTTCAGGTCCGCCTGATCTGGAACACACAGCCTATCTCCGAACCACAGCACTCCATCTCTGGTCTGAAATCCGGGCAACCTGCCAGCACCAACCTGCTCCCTCATCTCCAAGATATCAGCATCAACTTCCTGACTTGCAATGATCCTTGCATTCAAAGTAGGCTGAAGCTTCAACTGAGATAAAGATGCTCCCAATCCTTGCAAGACAACTTCAATACCTGCTCGATCCAACTCCTCAATCAGATGCCTCTGAGTCGTAATCAAACTGGCCAAACTGCTCTTGCGACTAAGTGCATCAGCAACAACATTAGCCTTTCCAGGATGATACTTGATCTCAGGTCGCATATCCTCGAGCACTTCCAACCATCTCCGCTGCCTCAGATTGAGATCCCTCTGCTGGTATATATACTTCAAGCTCTTGTGATCCGTGTACATGTTCAACTTCTCACCATACACGTAGTGCCTCCATTGCTTCAAAGCAAAAATAATCGCAGCCAGCTCTAGATCATGAGTCGGATAATTTTTCTCATGTGGTCGTAGTTGCCTAGACCCACAAGCGATTACTTTACCCTCTTGCATTAAGACACAACCAAGCCCCCGATGTGAAGCATCGCTATAGACATCATACTCAACTCCTGCTCTAGGCAAAGCCAAAATAGGTGCAGTAGTCAGTCTATCTTTCAACTCCTGAAAACCCGCCTCACATTGCTCGGTCCACTTGAAGCTCACATTCTTCTTGGTCAGTCCAGTAAGCGGTACAGCTATCTGAGCATAACCTTGAATGAATCTCCTGTAGTATCCAGTCATCCCAAGGAAACTTCTGACTTCCTTCACTGTAGTAGGCCTAGCCCAATCTCTCACTGCCTCTATCTTCTGAGGGTCAGTTGCCACTCCCTCCTTAGAAAGGATGTGACCTAGGAATGCCACTTCAGATTTCCAGAACTCACACTTGGATAACTTGGCATACAACTTCTGCTCTTCCAACTTCTGGAAAACTGCTGCCAGATGCTCGGTGTGCTCCACCTCAGACTTGGAGTACACGAGAATATCGTCGATAAACACCACGACGAAGGAATCAATAAACGGCCTCAGAACTCTGTTCATTAAATCCATGAAGATTGCAGGTGCATTCGTCACTCCGAATGGCATAACTAAGAATTCGTAATGCCCATGCCGAGTTCTAAACGCAGTTTTGTGCACATCTTCAGCTTTCACTCGCACTTGGTGATATCCTGATCGAAGATCTATTTTGGAGAATACAGCTGCTCCTTGTAGACGATCGAACAAATCATCAATTCGAGGAATCGGATACTTATTCTAAACAGTGACCTTATTCAGCTCCCGGTAATCGATACACATCCTCATCGATCCATCCTTCTTCTTTACCAAAAGCACTGGTGCTCCCCAAGGTGACGCACTAGGTTGAATAAAGCCTTTTCCCAACAGTTCCTCAATCTGCCGTTTCACTTCATCCTGTTCCACTGGAGCCATCCTATAAGGTGCCTTAGAGATTGGTGCACTTCCCGGTTGAACAGTGATGCTGAACTCTACATCACGATGCGGAGGTAACCCAGAAAAATCTTCCAAGAACACTGTCGGATAGTCCCGAACCACAGGAATCCCTTGCAATTCCACAGGAGTCTCTTCCTTGCGGATAGTTGCCACCAGCTTAGAACACTTCAACTTCCCTTGGAAAGTGACTTCAGGTCCACCTGGAGCCTTCACTGTTACGGTCTTGGTCTTACACTCGATGCTTGCACTGTACACCGACATCCAATCAATGCCAATGATAACATCGACTCCCAAGATGGTCAGTTCGATCAGATCAATGCCAAAGATTCGATCCCCAATCACTATCTCGCAATCAGCGTAATACCGATCAGTGGTTAAAGTTTTCCCTGATGGAGTAGCTACTGCTAAGATCTTGCCTGGAAAAATCTTCGGTTCGACTCCCAACACTTTAGCAAACTTTGGAGACACAAAAGTATGAGAGGATCCAGTATCAAACAACACCACAGCTTTCTTTCCATTAAGATAGAGTTCTCCTGTTACATAACATACATCATTACATAACAGTTTCACACTATGAACGGGAAGAAGAAATGACAAAAACCATACTAAACATCAGCCCTCGTACCAGAGATGACCTGATCCGCCTCCTCAGCATCAGCTTCTGTCAAAGCAAATACTCGCCCTGACTAGTACGGCCTCTTCCCAGTCTGCTGTATTGGCACATTGTGATTGCCAGTCCGTGGTTTGAGACATCGAGATTGGTAATGTCCCACTTCACCACAGTTAAAGCAAGTGACTGCAGAAGGTCTCACCACATCGTTTCCAGGTCTTCCAGCTACACTGACAGCGTTCGCCCCTGTTGGTTTGAACCTCTGTGCAGACGGTTGCCCCTTGAAACTCCCCGATTGAGCAAGCCTCTTTTCGGACTGCCAATTGTTCCTCTGGTGCTGAGCAACATGGAGCTGCTCCATATCCGCCTCCGTTGCTGCCGCCCTCTTCACCAGCTTATCGAATCTCCTGATACCAAGAGGTATCATACGAGACCTCAAGCTCGGCCTCAGACCATGCTCGAACTTGCGAGCCTTCTTCGCCTCATCCATCACCAGTTCTGGGGCATACCTGGAGAGCTGAGTAAATTTAGTCTCATACTCCCTCACTGACATGCTGCCTTGCTGAAGTGACAGAAACTCCATGGCCTTCTTCTCCTGGACGTCGGAGGGGAAATAATGGCTGCGGAATTCTTCCAAAAATTCCTCCCAGCCAAGCAACAAGCTGCCCATAGTCCTCTTCATCGACTGCCACCAAACAGCCGCATCCTTCTCCAACTGCAAAGTCGCCAACATGACCTTGCTGCCCTCCGGTGTCTCCAACACCTCGAAGATTGTCTCCACTTGTCGAATCCAGTTGTCAGCCGCATCTGGGTCTGACTTTCCCTCGAACACAGGTGGTTTCATTCTCTTGAACGACTCCACTAGCTTAATTGCCTCGGGTACTGGATTCACCGGCCCCCTTCCTTGGTTTGCAGCCACTGCATTCAGCGTCTGGTAAACCCTTGCAAATTCGGCATCCAGGTCCAATCCTTCACCATTCCTGGCTCCCCTTCTCGACATATTCTGATGCAAAAGATCCATTAAATTCGAAGTATAAGACAAGAATTTAAACCAACTTTCATTTCATTAAATTTCAAAGTTTATACATTCGAATTAAAACATTTCTTAACACCAGAATAGAAGAAAATAGAAACTAGGACAATCTAATCTCTACGGGTCCTCTTCGCTGCTCGAATCTCATCCCGTAGTTCATCCACCTCATCTTTCAGCACATCAGTCAGGTTCTTTTTCTTCTCAAGTTCCCAAATTCGATGGCTAAGAACAGAATAGTCAGCGTTCCGCTTTTCCAGCTGAGCCTCCAAAATTCCAACTCTATACTTCAGGGTATTCACTTGCCTCTGAAGAGAAGCCACAGCGCCACTTAGAGCTGGTCCCTTTTCTTCATCGGAAGAAGAAGAATCGTCAGGTGAATTCGGCGGTGGGGTGATCTCTCGAGATTCAGGGTACTCCTCATCATCAGAATCTGCTTGCCCAGGGTGATACTCGTCCTCAGAATCAGCCTGTCCAGGATGGTACTCTTCCACAATAATATGCCAGTCGTCGCCTCCAGCAGGGTCGAAGTGATCAGCCATCTTAGAATAGAGAGGAAGAAACATAAATCATAGAGCAACACAAATGTAAGTCACTTACATTTAAATCTCTAGACTCAAACACACACTCTAATGTCCACATCTAGGGTGTCGTTCCTTATAAATTTGTACAAGTGTGAAAGTGTAGAAAAGCGTGGCTCTGATACCACTCTGTAACGCCCCGAATCCTAAATTACCGAATTCGAGATGTTCTTCAGGATCTTTTCACTTTTCTCGAGTACAATTTTACAAGGAAATTCAAACTTTTCTTTTTACATCAGAGTTACAACATTTTACATTTAAATTTACACAGCGGAAGCAAAATATACAACATTTACATAAATGAACAATAACATAATGAGATCTTTATGCATCCATTCCTCTTTACATGTAATTTATCCTGCATACAAAACTGTGGGTACGTCAGTTTATTCAACCGACGATAATTATACATGGCCATCCTCTCTATGCCAGAAACAGTATAATGAATCTCATTTCTTAACAAATCACAATCTTGTTCATAATGAGCATGTAAAATCAAAAGGGAACTTTTAGAGATGTCGTGTCGTGATTGTGCACTTAATCCTTAATGCAATTTATTTAATTAACATGACACTAATGCGCACTTGTTCGAATTCTATGCATCCCATACTACATAGGTTCGAGGGCAAGCCTCTTAATCGTTCTTCATTTTTTTAGGGTTCAATCCCCCGCCATGACTTACTCTACTTCTGTAAATTCAATGAGTATCCTAGATGATTCTATGAGTACAAGCATGTATCCTGGCCCCTGGAGTAGAATTTCGCGCCATGTCTTGACTCGTCAAGCATGCATTCTGCGACAATTCAGCCTCCTCCCTGAACACACTCCTCTTGCAGTCACCAAAACATCCCACAAGCGTGACTAGAGTCCGATCATTACTGAGTTGTGCCCGCGCCATGTCTTGACTCATCAAGCATGCATTCTGCGGCTCACACACCCGCACCGTACCCTAGCTCTCATACTCATGTTTTTTCTCTCACCTTCATCACCTCCACACTATGTATTTAAAGTTACATTAGAATCATGAATAAAAATCAAGCTCTAGAGTTAGCCTCTCCATCAACCGGACTTATCATTTCATTTCACTCGACCAACCTGGTCTATTTCTCACTATCATTTCACTTCACTGCCGGGGAGACTTAGCTACTCCTTCGTTCAATTTCAATTTCACAATATCCAATTGAGCATCATCAGCTCATCATTTATTTTAGAGTCTCACAGACTTTTTCATCATGATTTAGCCTTTCATAATTATTCATTTAATTCTCAATTCTCATCTGTGATTCATTTCACATAATTCATACAGCCATAAACAGAGTCCAACGATTCAAATCATTCAGTTCATAATTACCAAGAGCAACATAACATGAAGTTCAAAATATATCCAAGTACCCTCTGTACAGTCGACTTGGAAGAATACCAGTCGACTCATACAGTCACACAGTATCATCATAATTGCTCGGGATAGTCGACTGTTGCACACCACCAGTCGCCTGTCCCGTACTTTTCATGTTCATAATATTGTTCTCGTGACAGTCGACTGCTCATCGATCAGTCGTCTGTTCCGGAGATTTCCACAACACAATTTCTAAGTCCAGATCAGTCGACTTGCTACATGCATCGGTCGACTGGACAGATCCATTTTCCATTAAGGAGGTTATTTACGGTTCTTACATGTACTTGCATCATGATATCAATTCACTATAAATTCATGTTTTATAACCAGAGTCTCCTCTTGTTCAGTAGCATTTACAGCACAAATTTCCAAATTACTAACATGCTCTTTTAGAGAAAACTACTCTAAACACGCATCCACATTACTCATACTTTCTTACGACAATGAAGGTATAAATCTCAAGTCATCATACTGGGTCTACATATCTTTATTCATGGAACTTCCAAACAGTAATATTCAGAACGAAGCACCAGTCGACTTGACACAACGTCAGTCGACTGCTCCGACAATTCTAAATTATTTATCACCATTAGTTCTTTCATTCATTTACCTTCCCTCCATCATATGTGTCATAGGGAAATTATATATTCAATAACCACACCATCATGTCTATTCACACACATGTTTATCAGCACATTATAAGAAATAACGTCTCGTACCAGTCGACTGTCTCACATGGCAGTCGACTGTACCGACAGTCTCGTTCTCAATACTAATAACATGTTCAAGCAATTTCTACTGCATTCAATTCACTTTTTATAACATGGTATCAATCATAATAATTATGGTATCATTCCTACATTAGAAGTCCTGAGAAACACCCACCTCATATGAAGAAAATAACGAAATCCCGCAAAGTCCTTCAACACAGTACTGCACTCCTTGCTCCTTGGTTCCACACCGAAATCTTCAGGGGTACTCTTCGGCTTCCACAGCAAAGCTCCCACACAGACCTCACAAATATCTCTATAATAAAATTTATCTAGTGTAAAAGAAATAGGGAATAGGAGGGGGTATTTATACTAGAATATAGGTGAGATGGAGGGCTAAGATTTATTGGGGAGTTGTGAGATCAAAGGTTGAGATGCACTAGGGAGTTGAGAAACCACCCACCTTCACAAGATAACCACCCATGATCTAAGCCCACACACCCACAACCGGCCAAGAAGTGTGCTCAATGCACGTGTATGCGAATGCACGTGCATACACCAACTACACCCTACAAATTAGTACACTAAATACCCGGTAAAAATATGCTACACATTACAAGTTATAAAAATATAATAGAAGGGGTTTAAATCCATGGGCTAAAATTTAGTTGGGCCAAACCAATTATTTTGTAAAAAAATATGTAAATTAAACTTTGGGCTTTAGGAAAATCCTTATAGAAAACAATGTGCTTATCCATCATGTTGAAAATAATAAGCAAAAACATTACCCATGCATACCATATGTAAAATTAAATAATCTTTATATATTAGGAAAATCGGGGTATTACATCGTCCGATGTGAACGGTCCCGATTTAATCCTATTTTTAGCCATATCAACTTCAGAGGGAGCTTTCGGTGTGTGGCAAGGAGCAAGGAGGAGTCATACTATCGCACTAGGAGGCTTTATGGGATTTTGTTTATTTCTTCAAAAAGGTGGGTGTTTCTCATGACTTCTAGTATAGAGATCATGCTAGGATTAATATTGATTGGTTATCGTACTTGTGAAAAGTGGATTGATAGGATGATCGTTACGTTGAAATGCTCTGTGCTATACATAATGTGAAAAATGTGAATGAATGAAAAAGAACTAAAGATGTTTAGAGAACTGGAAATTGCCTGTACAGTCGACTGATCATGTGAACAGTCGACTGGTACAATGAAACAAAAGGTGTACAGTTCGAAATTTCATGAAATTATGTTTTAATGTGTGTCGTATCTTGACTTTCCTAGTATGTTAAATTCGGAGTTGATATCCATCTTCGTAGACAAATAATGAGTAAAAGATGAATGTACGACTAGAAATTGTATTTGGATGAAAGAAAATACTAGCTATGTGAAATTTACATTTAATCGTAAACTATATTGTGATATTTAGTAAATGAATAAGAATCGCATGTTTGTGCTGACATTGAACATACTATAGTGTAGTAAAAATGCTATGTGCTATTTGAAGAATAGAAGAAAGAGATAAGTCCTTAATTTGAGATTTAACTCTATTCAGTCGGCCAAATATATGTAGCAGTCCACTGCACTGAACATGAAAAATTGTATAATTGAATTACCCAGAACAGCCGACTGATATGAACGACAGTCGACTTCTCCGTAATTTATATTTTAATTTCGAATGCTGCAGAACAGTCGACTGGCCATGTGCAGCAGTCGATTCTTCAGAGCGATTATTGAAGAACTTTCTTTGGCTGAACAAGTCGACTGGATGAGTTCTAAGTCGACTATTCAGAGCACTTTTTGACATCTCAGAAATTCTATGAATTGTTTTATGATAAAGATTGTGAATCTTATGTTAAATATTGGTTGTGACAGTAAACTCTATTTGTCTTTGCACGAATTAATATGGAGTGAATCATTTATTTGAATTTATGAAAGTTATAATTGTGGAACTATGAACATGAAAAAGAAAATCCATGGTGATTATGAAGAAAATGAACTCATGAGATGGAAATGCTCAATTTTTGGTAATTGTGAATTGAAATTGAAAAAAAAGAGTAGCTAAGTCTCTCACCGGCAATTGGAAAGAAATGAAATGAAATGAAATGAAAAGAAAGACCAAGGTTGGTCATGTTTGAACGAATAAATAAGTCCGGCTTAGTGGAGAGGCTAACTCTGGAGCTTTGATTTTGTTCATGATTCCGATAAAAACTAAGGATTAGTACATAGTGGAGACGTGATGAAAGTAGGAGAAAAACATGAGTTGAGGGCCATCAGATTGACGGCGTGAGAGTATTTCACAGGCTGTCTTCACGATGCGTCGTGACATGACGTGGATACTGCTCTAGAGTACCGTCCCGGTGGTGACGCTTGTGGGATGTTCGGTGACTGCATGAGGATCGTGTGCCATGAAGGAGGCTGAATTGCCACAGGCTGTCTTCACGATGCGTCGTGACATGATGTGGGATTCCCCTCCAGGTTTTCTGTACACGTGCTTGTACTCATAGATCATCTAGGATACCTACCGTAATTACAGTAGTAGATTAAGTCATGGCGAGGGATTGAACCCTATAAAATGAAGTGCGAATAAGGGCTTGCCCTCGGACCTATGTAGTATGGGATGCATAGAATCCGAACAAGTGTGCATTAGTGTCATATAATACAATAACTGCATTAAGGACTAAGTGCACAATCACAACACGACATCAACAGGATAGTCCCTTTATGGCTTATTGGTGAACAAGTTTGTGATTTGTTAAGAAATGAGAATCGTTATACTATTTCCGGCATAGAGAGGATGGCCGTGTATAATATTTCGTCAGTTATAAGCGACTGACGTGCCCACAGTCTTATATGCAGGATTTGGTGTTACATGAAGATATAAAGATGATTGATGTTGTTGATTACTTAAAAGTTAAAGTTGTAACAATTGTACATTTATTATTGTTGTATTTTATTGATTCCGCTACGTATTGATGTAAAAGACTCTGATGTAATTATTGTTGAAATAAAAGCTCAAATTTCATGTAAAATTGTACTAAAGGAAGTGGAAAGATCCTGTAGAACTCTCGAATTCAGTTGTATTTGGGATTCGGGGCGTTACACTAAGAATGGAGTTACCTTGATTTGAAAGCAACGGTCGGAAAACACACCGGAAGACGGTGAAAACTCGTCGGAAGCTCTCGCAGAGTAAAATTCTCACCTGAGTAAAAAACAACAGAAATGAGCAAATGACAGTGGGGGTAGAGATTTATAAAGGCTAAGGTTGGTGGCACGCCAACCAAGGCGAAAAGGCCCCCAAGAGCACAAAGGCCTGGCCCTTTTAGTGAGAAGATGCAAGGAATGCATTGACTGGTCAACGGCCCCCCAGGTCCCACAGGCCACGTGGTGCTCTTTCATTCGTCAACAGCAATTCCGAAGTCGATTGCCACCGACGTCGAAACGCAAGAAAATGTGTTGACTGGTCAACGGCCCCCTGGGTCCCACTAGCCACGTGGCAAACTCTCATTCGTCGACACCGGTTCCAAAGTCGATTGCCACCGACGTCGAAACGCAAGAAAATGCGTTGACTGGTCAACGACCCCTGGGTCCCACAAGCCACGTGGTGCTCTTTCATTTGTCGACAGCGTTTCCGAAGTCGATTGCCACCGACGTCAAAATGCAAGAAAACGCGTTGACTGGTTAACCGTCCTGGGTCCCACAAGCCACGTGGCGCTCTCTCATTCGTTGACAGTGTTTCCTAAGTCGATTGCCACCGATGTCAAAATGCAAGAAAATGCGTTGACTGGTCAACAGCCCCGGGGTCCCACAAGCCACGTGGCACTCTCTCATTTGTCGACAGCGGTTCCGAAGTCGATTGCCACCGACATCGAAACGCAAGAAAATGCATTAACTGGTCAACGGCTCCTGGGTCCCACAGGCCACGTGGCGCTCTCTCATTCGTCGACTGCGGTGCCGATGCCGATTTCCACCGATGGAGAAAACACGAGAATAGCCAGGGTCCCACCTACCACGTGTCGGTCTCTCTGATTTCGGCAAGCCTTCCGAAGTCACTCGCCACAGAGGCTTGAATGCAAGAACAGCCAGGGGACCACTAGCCACGTGTCGTCCCCCGGGACCTCGGCGAACACCCTGAGGTCGGTTGCCACCGACCCCCAAACAGGCAAAAGTCGCTTCCTTCACGACCGTCAGATCACCTAGATCTTCGCTCTCCCGGTTGATGGACAACCCAGATTTGGCCACATCATAAATAGGTGATTAAAATTGTTTTTTTTATTATTAATTCGGATTATTTATTTACAAATTGCGAAAAATGCCCAAAAATTTAGGAAAATTAAGTAAAAATTCTAAAAAAATAATTATAAATTCGGGGGAATATTTTTAAGGCCCTGGGTAAATAATTATTAGTTGGAACAATTAATTAGTGCTCCTGAAAAATAAATCATTGTTTCGCAAAATTGAATAAATGGTTCGAAAAATAGTTAAAAAATAAGAAATATCGCCAAAAATCTAGAGCAACTAAGACGCAACTTTGAGCATGCTACCAGCTCAAGAAAGTATCGTCACCCCACCAACGGGATTCAAACACCCTTTGAGGACTCCGATAAAATCCTATATGCCATTGAAGCAACAAAACTACTCCTACAAGGCTGTAACACACAGTCTTTGGGAGTGGGGGCTCGTGATATCGCTAAAAATGGGGTTAAATCAGAACCGTTCAAAGTGGGCACGAATCTTGAAGTTGCAGGGGCAAGATGGTAATTTCATCTGCAGATGGGTCCGAATTGGGAACCGGGTCCCTCCTCTTGGACCTGCTAGCCCGTGAACGGATCTGTTCGGTTGAGGACGGTTCTCAACCCGTTAGGGACCAGTTCAACAGGATAGGAGCATATTCTGGCTTGTCCCTATCTTGAGGGGGGGGTTATAATCACCCCTATCCAGCCACACCGAGAATTAGGGATTCACTCTTATCTTGAAAGAGATTCCCATGGCGACTATAAATACCCCCTACCTCCTACTGTCACAGGTGATCAAAACCAATGTAAAAATATAACATTACAGATAGTTAATATCAACCCTCCCTAGGCCAATCCAAGCAATATCACACAGGCATCATATATATAAAGCTCTGGGGGCAAAAATCTTGATATAATGTAAGATACAAAATAAAAACCAAGATTTCATTTGAAAACGTAATGGATTTGTAGAAATTTTAGTAAAAATTTCGACAGAATCTCTCCTAAAATATTAGCCCTTTTACATCAATTTCTTACAGAATTCTCCAAACAATTAAAAATATAACATTACAGGTAGTTAATATCAATCCTCCGCAAGCCAATCCAAGCAACATTACACAGGCATCATATATATAAGGCTCTGGGGGAAAAAATGTTCATATGATGCAAGATACAAAATAAAAACCATGAATTTGTTTGAAAACATAATGAGTTTTTAGAAAAACCTTTGAAAAACCTTTAAAAAACAACACAAAGAACCCAATACTCCATAACTTTGCAGGGTATGGGTATTAACATCACTATATTATATCATCATCGTATACAGATACTTACATCATCTCCCAAAATCGTAAATATTACACAGATTTACATAATCCCTTATTCTATATAACTTAAGGTTACAAAATATACAACTAATACATCATCCACCAACCCTACTACAAAAAAAGGATTACTGAGTTGTTACAATAGGGATCAAATACAAAGCTTCGAGTCTTCAATATAGGACGAAACTGTGAGCCTACACAAACAGTAAGAGTTTCTCAAGAATTAATCAAAACCAATGATAATTAAAGAAACAAATAGTAAGAGTATATAGATTTATGCTTATTTTTCATTACCTGGAAAGAAAGCAACTACATGAGATTCTAATAAGGACTCAACTCGCAAATCCTTTAATTTAAATCACACATACACAGTGTCTTGACTTTGATTTTCTAATTACGATGCAAAGAGGAAACAGTTAATATAAAGCAATCTCAGGTTAACGGCTTCCA
This sequence comes from Hemerocallis citrina, assembly GCA_017893485.1. NCBI lineage: Eukaryota > Viridiplantae > Streptophyta > Magnoliopsida > Asparagales > Asphodelaceae > Hemerocallis > Hemerocallis citrina. The sequence continues at coordinate 427,584,288 of CM030358.1, read as the reverse complement.
AGAGTATAGTTAATATACTATTGTTTGGCTTCCACACAATGCAGATCATAGGTAATTCCACATAATTAGAAGTAAATCATAATGACAGTTGATTGGGGACTTGCAAACCGTTCTATATCTAGATTCATTTGGCTGCAGTACTATATGATAATAGAATTATAAACATAACTACAATGTCATAACTCATAACACCACAGATAATTTCCAAAGTAACCTTTATAGAGATAAGTAGAACATCATAACAACAGAAGAATAATTTCCAAAGTAACCCTTTTGATTTGGTAGAACATCATAATTTTCTCAATTCTCACTACAACTTTGGAGTAATTATATATAATCACAAATTTTCTCAATTCTCACTACAACTTTGGAGTATTGGTGCAGTTCACAGTTATTATATTGCACATATTAGTTCCAATCAATTTCTTTGACATAAAGGTAGAGTTCTGACGAACTCCACATATAATCACAAATTTTCTCAATTCTCACAACTTTGGAGTAATTATACGTAATCACAAATTTTCTCAACTTTCACACAACTTTGGAGTACTTGTACAGTACAGCTCACAAACTCCAGTATTTTCTTAATCATAATCTAAAGTAAATAGTTAGGTTACAAACTCCAGAACAACTCAAAACATTGGTATCATACAAAGTCAGGATACCATTGGAACCATTGTTTGACATCAGTTCCAATATATTCAGACTTCAAAATTCGGCTTACGTACAAAGTATGCATTATATCTGAAGGGATTTTATTACTTTTTACAATTTTTTATACTTGAAAAAGGTAATATGTTGTACCTAATTGGTCCCATGGTTTGTTCTGTTAGCCTACTACAATCAACATTATGTTTCAAACAATAATCAATCTTAACTTTCTAATTGTTGTAGTTTCATATTCAATTAAATGTTGCACTAATATTGCACTTTGCTACCTATCTTTTATCAGCATTTCAACACCTTAAATTTGTATACCCCTTCACACTTTAGGATCTTCATTATTGTCAATACCAAGTATTTATCTTTTTCCTTTCTTTTTTTCAGTGAGCCTTAGTGTAGAAGCAATCGTATAACATTGTAGAACACCGAGCCTCACTTGGAAAAGAAAAGAAATAGATAATCGAGTTTGAAAAATGGAAATGAAAACTCGTGTTGAGCATGAACAAATCACCCCTCTAAATTAATTGTTGAACTTGGCCAAGATTCATTAAATATATAGATCCCTTTAAATTCTCACATTTTCTTTTCAAGTAAAACTTTCCAGTCAAGATGCATGTAAAATTTTAACAGTTAAAGTTTAGCAATTTATAAACAGTCATTAACACTACTTAATAGCAACAACCAATCTTTTTGTCCTACATATTTTACATAGTAAAGTATGAGATATGCAGTAACTACTAGTCATTGATGCTTGGATTGAAAAGCCCAAACCAAACATGAGCATACCTACAGAAGACCTGACGCAAAGATGGCAGATATAAGTTGAATGCTTTGCTGTCAATATCCCTGAAGAAAAACTTGGATTGAGGATGCCGAAATGCACAACTTGGATTGCGACAGTTGCGGTTCAACCAATACCAGCAATCTCTCGGGTTGAGTCTTGCTTTCTCACAATGACGATACTCACACTCACTACCCTGGAAAAAAAATGATTATATATCACTGGGCAAGTCAGAACTGTTTTAAGTATCAAGAAATATGTCCCTTGAGCAAGGTTATTCCATCATTTTAGTACACATTGCTCAATAGTGGAGATTAAGAGATTCCACATATCTACTTAATCGAATAGCCTTCAGATAGTAGTAAAAGAGTGCATACACAGGACAATAATAAGAGTATCACTAAATATGGTTTAGGTTAAATTGGAGCCCTAAAATAAACAAATGGTCATATTGAGCAAACACAAATACATCAAATTGTCATATTTCATTCCATCTAATAAACTCTAGCTCCACTCAATCAAAAGGACAGAATGAGAACACAAATACACTAAAGCTCAGCAGGCAACCAAATTGCATTAACAACTAAGCATTGAGAAAATAAATTAGATTAAATAAAATGAAAATCAGTGCACACAGATACTCGCAAGCAAGTGGAAAAGAGTCAAGAACATAATCTACAAATCAAATGCGAAGAAAAGCTTAATGCCCACCCGCAAATCACATTGTAAAAAATTAGACATACATCACATGAATTACAGGTCGTGCAAGCAAGAGGTCACCACATTTTGCTCCATCTCATAAAACTCACATCCCAACATGCAATCTTTTCGTACCCTAGATGACAAAAGGAAAAACTTCATTTATTGCATAAACCCTAGATCGCCATTCAATCTAAACTATCCCCAAAACACAAATCAATGATCCACCAAAAAATTGAACACACCAATGAGCAAAAAAAGCTACATTTCTAATAAACTAAGAAATGAACTAACATTTCATTCCAGCTCATAAACCCTATATCCTAAAATTGTATCAACAAATAAAACCCTAAACCCCATATCACAAATTAGTCTACCACTCATAATTGCGTTAAAAACATTAGCCTACCACTCACAGTTGTGTAAAAAATTACTTCAAGTATAACCTAACTCAATGTATAACCTAACTTCAAGTATAACTTCATGTGGAAAAGCCTCAAAAACATAATCTACAAATCAAACGTGAAGAAAAGGTCAATGCCCACCCGCAAATCACATTGTAAAAAATTAGACATATAACCTAACTCAATGACCACCCGCAAATCACATGAATTACAGGTCGTGTAAGCAAGAGGTCACCACATTTTGCTCCATCTCATAAAACTCACATCCCAACATGCAATCTTTTCGTGCCCTAGATAACTTCAAGTATAAAAACATTAGCCTACCACTCACAGTTGCGTAAAAAATAACTTCAAGTATAACCTAACTCAAGTTTCTACCAAATTTTCAATCTCTTCAATGTATAAAACCAAGAGAGAGTGTTATCATCATCATCATTGAAAATCAACACAGACTTCATGACTACAAAACCATCTAAATGATATTTGCACAAAACAGTTCGTCTAGAAGTGCAGTAAACAGGAACATCAGTTAAATAGTACACTGACCAAAATTTATCTGAAACAAATATATAATTGAACCCTTAAAATGATTAGTTACTTACAATGTTGCCAAATGTTTCCGGTAAGATCCTCTATCTTCTTGGCAGCTTCCCCTACCTTCCGAGAACACCTTTAACCGTCTCAATCGTATCTACTCAGATCAAATCATTTAAATTTAAGAAAAAAACATACTAATAATTAGAATTAGAATTTTTTTTTAGAAGGATAAAGTTTGATTACCTGAATTGCGCTTTCCAAAACCATGAAGAATTAGCAGGAAGCACACCACATGCCTAGCCATCTCTTCCTCAGTCTCTTACTCTCCAATATGACATGCAAGAATATTTTGAGCTGCACATAAAAATATGGCAAAAATTTAGATGCAATACATGGTAAAAGAAATTGCAAACCAAAATTCAAACTTGTATAATAAAAGGGATGCATACCTCGCCAGAACAGCAGGGTACAAATTCTCACAATGTGCTTCATAATATTCCCTGCGTTGTTCTCACTCTTGTCTGACAAAGATGCGAAACTCAAGAGAGGACACCAGCAGTATCTGCATCAGATTTTTATCTTACTACTATACCTGCAAAATTTTTTTAAAAAATGAGAATGAACCTTCGAGTGTTTTAATTGAAACAACAGAGTCATATGAACAGAGTGAATTACAATTCAGAGTTTTCTGGATTGAAGTATGGGTTTGTTGGGGTGGTCTAATTGTTGAAGTAGATGCAGACTTTTCAACAACAGAAATGTGATTGCTATATTGCTATACTGCAGTTAAAATGTGATTGCTATACTGCAGTCAATCCTATGTCTAAACAGAAAAACTAACCCAACAACAGTAACAACAACAACTGAAGAAATCACAATTTAACATTGGATTTTTAGTGTGAATACCGAATGTGATTGCTATATAAGACACTACATCTTAGATTTTGATGAATTTCTCGCTGTGGCATTTTTTCGAATAGTTGGCAAGAGAAATTTTATACATTGAAGAGATTGAAAATCAAAATTCTATTAGGGTTTAACATCCAACCCCCCCTTCAAATTTCTCAAAAAGTAAAACGAATGCACCTAACATGTAGAGATGGTGAAATCGGTGGTCGGGATCAACTCAAATGGGCACAAACAAGTCACTGGTCTGGAAGAAGGTAAGGCTTGGGTGGGGTTCGGTGCTTCGGTGGTCGATGAAATTGGTGGTGCGGAGCGACGGCGACGGGCGGCGTGAAGTCGGGGGGGGGGGACACAGGCCGAGAGGGGGTGGCATTGTGGCTGTGGTTGCTGTTGTCGACGGAAGGAGAAGGGGAGGAGAGGGGCGCGCTGTCGTGGAGCCAGGACGACAGGGGGGGATGCGAGCAGGCACCTGAGACGGGGTCAGGGGAGAAGGTCGAGAGACAGGGTAGGGGAGAGATGAGAGAGAGGGAGACAGGATCGAGACGGGGCGAGAGATTGAGAGAGATAGTAAGAGCAGGGAGAGAGATAGAGACAGTGAGAAAGAGAGAGAGAAGGGGGAATTTTGGGAGAGAGAGAGAGTGTGTGTTTTTTGAAATTTTGGGCTGGAAAATATGTTTTGAGAGAATCAATCAGGGCCATTGATATTAGGGGAGATTGAAGGAGAGCCGCTTGATAGCTTTCTTTGTGATTTATTATATAGATATATCAAAATATCAAAAACATTCAATAAAAAATTTTGCGAAACCTCCCCACATATACAACTTTTTTATTGTATAATTAGAATCTAGTATATCAACATTAACAATTATGTAGTAAAAATGTTACAGAAAACACAATCTTCACACAAATAATTGATGACAATAAGGACAATCTTCAACTCAAACTGTAACCCCCTTTCCGGATAATTAGTACTTTCCGTGGATTTTCTATAATTTGATTTTTTGTAAATTTACTTTTGTTTTAACTCGATTTGGACCTTCTATTAAAATCTTTTTCAAATAATAATATAAATTAACTTTATTTTCTATTTTTAATTTATCGACTATTTATGTTATTAATTTTCGGATTTTAATAAATTTGTTCAACTCAAATCCTATTTTGATGCATATCATCATCATCATTATTATTGTTATTCTTATTGTTATTAGTATTAATATTTGTTGTTATTTTTGTTATTATCATTGGTATTGGTATTACTATTTTTATCTTTATTATTATCATTATTATTATTATTATTATTTTGGTTTAAGCCCGAACATGCTCAATTTTATATGTATTACACTATTTAATTTAATGTGTGTGTGTGTGTATATATATATATATATATATATATATATATATATATATATATATATATATATATATATATTTTAAATACCCTATTGTTCTTACTTGATTATTTTCTTTGTGATTAAATTTGTTCATGAAAAATTTTCGTTCTTCTTGATTGAGCTTTTCTTGTTGAACCTATTTTCTCTTATTTAATTGTGGGTATTTTTATTTAAAACCTATTGTTTTTGATACATCTCTTAATTAAACCCTAAACCCAATTTCATTTGTTCTTGACCCAAATCCGCTTTTATTGGACCCTAATTCATCAACCCATTACCCTAATTGTGTTGGGATTGGGGCGTAAACCAACGCCCGTTGTCGCAGCGGAACTAATAGAGTAATGAGAAAGTCGAAGTAGATGAGACGAATAAATTGAGCAAGCAAGTAGATCCACCAAACTAAGACAAACACATCGATGACTTATCCCGGTTAGCTTTTGCTTAATCCGGGAAAAATATTCGGAGATCTGATATTCAACTAGAAGAGATTACAAGGAGTTACTGATTCACTTGACACAAGGAATTAAACTCACCCACCAAGAACTATCTCTCTCTCGAGCCTTTCTTTGCAATGGAGAAAAGAATCTATGAAGTACTCCCTCTCATATTGGAGGAGTTTACAATATATGTAGAAGAATAGAGAGAAAACCTAGGTCTAATCTTGATCCTCATTCGTCCGATATAACCTGGAAAAGAAGTAAATGAATAGGAGCCATGATCTGACTTAGAGTTGAAGATTGGGCTGAACCGACCTAACAAATCGAAGCCTAAAAAACGAACACAGCACCGCGGGCGGTCGACCGTCCAACAAGACCGGTCGACCGTACCACTCTCTGTCTTCCCCTGTACTTCGAGCGGTCGGGGGTGCGAACGGGGGGTGTGGGTGACTATCACCAAGACTGGTCAACCGCAACTAGCCTGCACCCTTGCTGCTACTGTTTTTCCTTCTACTCACTTCGACGCTTCGACCTCTGTGCTTCATATTACCTTCTTCTAATCTGAACAACGAGTATTCAAGACACAATCCTAACAAAACCCATCTTGGATTGCATACGAGTGCTATCATATGATGTGTTTTTCCTCTCCAAACTCTAACAAATTCTACTTGCAAAGAAAACTTAGAACAATAGCTTCTTCTTCTAGTTGAAATGATCTCTACCTAATCTTAGCAAATCTAGTATACCCCTTCAAGGGTACACCTCCGTAGATGTACTCACGAAGTTGCCAAACTTCGCACAAACTCCACCTACCCATAGGCTTTCTCCACCTCTCAACGATATTCGAACGTCGTGGTCTTATCTCGATGATTCTAGTTGCGGGAATAATGGGAAAAGAACTATCAACCCCTACGCAGGATTTTCGAATTCCCCAAAACTTGTAGAGATTGTGTTGGCTTGGCCCAACCACTCTCATACCTTTAATCACTTCACGACGACCTTGAAAAACAGACAGAACTCTACATCGAGCTGTGTACCTACAGCCCTGTGCATCAAGAGTTTCCAAGGAAATCAAATTTCGTTTCAGCAGAGGAATATGCAAAACATCCCTTAAAGTGAACATATTTAGACTTGACATCTTCAACTCAACTGTCCCCTCACCCACTACTTCACAAATCTCCCCAGTTCCCGTTGTCACACAACGCCCCGTAGTAGACTTGTAAGTAGAAAACAACTTCCTCTTGGAGCAAATATGAGAAGAACTCCCTGAGTCAAGAAACCAACTAGAATCTACTTCTAAAGAATTTGAAACAAGAAGACACAAACTACCTGAATCAAAGGCACTAATCACATTAGCGGTTGAACTCCCGTTCTTTGCGCTCTCCTGATTCTGCAATTTCTAACAGTCTTTCTTAATATGCCCTGGCCTCTTGCAATATCGGCAACGGATCGAATCCTTTTGTAAAGCACTTTGTCTTCCCCTCGAAGGACCATCCACTGCTAGACAACTTGTAGGAATAGACGATGAAGATTTATGGGTCTCCTTCCTAAGTTGATTTTTTTTCATTGCTTTGATTACACCATCTACCGAAATACTCTCCTTAGTAGATCTACCGTGTAGCATGGTCGTGATCAAAGGCTCGTACGAATCTGACAGTGAATATATCAGGTTGAAAGCTTTATCTTCCTCACACACATCTGCATTGATCGCCTTAAGTTCAGATAATACCTTATTGAACTCTGTAATGTGGTCTTGGAGATTGGTACCTTCCTTCATAGATAAACAGAACAACTTTCTCTTCCAATGCATCCGATCTAATAACGACGAACCAGAGTAGTCAGCTATGAGTCTTTTTCACAAACTTGCCGCGTCAGTTTCTTCAAGAAATCTGTACTTGACCTCATCCGCCAAGGATAGTCAGATCAGACTTATAGCTCTTTCATGAATATCTTCCCAAACGTCATCCTTCATATCAGTTGGCTTTTCTTTCTTCTTAACTGCTTACTGCAACCGTTCTTGAACAAGGACATCATACATGTCAGTCTTCCAAAGATTGAAATTGGTCTTTCCATTAAACTGCTTGATCTTCAAAATACTATGGCCTGTCATCTTAACCAAGGGACTCGGCAACCTGAAGCTTTGATACTAGTTGTTCGGATTGGGGCGTCAACCAATGCCCGTTGTCGCAACGGAACTAATAGAGTAATGAGGAAGTCAAAGTAGACGAGACGAATTAATTGAGCAAGCAAGTAGATCCACCAAACTAACACAAACACACCGATGACTTATCCCGATTAGCTTTTGCTTAATCCGGGAGGAAATATTGGGAGATCTGATATTCAACTAGAAGAGATTACAAGGAGTTACTGATTCACTTGACACAAGAAATTAAACTCACCCACCAAGAACTATCTCTCTTTCGAGCTGTTCTTTGCAATGGAGAAAAGAATCTATGAAGTACTCCCTTTCATATTGGAGGAGTTTATAATATATATAGAAGAATAGAGAGAAAACCTAGGTCTAATCTTGATCCTCAGTCGTCCGATATAACCTGGAAAAGAAGTAACTGAATAGGAGCCGCATGATCTGACTTGGAGTTGAAGATTGGGCTGAACCGACCTAACAAATCGATGCCCAAAAAACGAACACAGCGCTGTGGGCGGTCGACCGTCCAACCAGACCGATCGACCGTACCACTCTCTGACTTTCCCTGTACTTCGAGCGATTGGGGGTGCAGACGGGGGTGCGGTCGACTGTCACCAAGACCGGTCGACCGCAACTAGCCTGCACCCATGCTGCTGCTGTTTTCCCTTCTACTCACTTTGATGCTTCGACCTCCGTACTTCATATTACCTTATTCTAATCTGAACAACGAGTATTCAAGACACAATCCTAACAAATTGTACCCTATAAATACAACCCTAGTACAAACCCTAAAAATTGTACCTTTTGAATCCCTAGCCTCTTATTCTCTCTCCTCTCTCCTTCGTTCCCTCTCTCTTCAGCTGTGTTTTCCCGCCAAAATCCCCCAACCCAATTCCCGTTCATCTTCTCCGACCACATCCCCTACTCTGGCGACCCCCTTCGACGACTCCCCCCATCGTCGCCACCCCCGGATGCCCCTGACCTCCTCCTAGAGCCACCACAGAAACCCCCTGTCCTCCTTCCCCGTTCATCGATAGCAGCGACCTCAACCATTGTTCCGCCCTCCATCCACCGTTGCACCGCTCGACCGTCGACGCCTGCCCCCTCGCCAGCGACGCTGCCGCCCTTGGCCGACCGCCCTTGCCATCGCTGCTGTTCTTTGTGTGCTGTGTTACTATTGCTGCAGTCTACAATAGTTGCTGTTACTGCTTTTGCACTTTTGCACGTATATTGCACGTGTTAAATTGCTAGTTCGTGTGTTCGTGGGTTCGTCACCCGGGATTCTCATCACGTTATTCTATTATATTCAAATTAACCGTCTAACAGGCAAGTCACCGTCCTCTTGAATTGTTAATTGTATCAAATTCAAGTTTTGTTGAAACTCTTGCAAGTAGATCTCTTTGTTATCGTATTATCCATTGTTCATCTCTTCGTTGGGTCTTTTGAGGGTTTACACGAGCTAACCCCAATATTTTTGACATCGTTCTACTTTTGACTCTAAAGATTGGATCTTTCATGCATTTATGTAGAATTGATAATAGGGTTGACCGTATAATCACGACACAAAAAAATTAATGTAGAGACAGCTGTTAGGTTGTATGTTGTTTGATCGATTGATGGTTGATTAATGATAAATTAGTGTATGTGTGTGTTATAATTTTATTTATCATTTTCTGATACTCATTATGCTGATTATATAGTTTATCTACTAGTAGAATTGATACCCATCGTGTTTAAATTAATTTATTTTAAGAAAACTACACAAAACCTATATATTGCTTGCTGGCTTGTATGATGACTGCTATTTTTGAACCAGTAAATAATCTTAAAATGAATTACTTTCTGAACAAGAATTGTAGCCTCATCTTTCTAGTTTCCATAACATCAAGAATTTTTGAATTCTGAGTTTTGTAGCAAAAGTTATGTCCGTTTTACTACAACTATATTTTTATTTCCAGAATTATACTTTTCAGATTTTCTTGAATTAATTATTCCTATATCGTACTATTGCATGAATTAATGTATATATGTTGCATTGCATGATCCTAGTGTCTCATTGTCATCATTCTAATTGTCCTATTTCATGTTACCCTCCTATTGTTCTCCTATTGATACTATCGTTCATCTCATGTCTCAAATTGCATATTGTATTGCTGCATTGATAAATAATTAACAAGCCGAGGTTTAAGGATTGACTTTAGTAGTGGACAATATAAGGACTGTACTCGGAGGAGGGGCCCCTGTTTCCCTATTTATCGATCTATTGGTTTCTCGGTCTATCGGTCATACCGGTCATCGATTAATTATAGATTACTGACTACAGTATCTCGATTGATTCGGTCATCGGTCATTATTGAATATCGTTGCCGAGTACATGAATTATAGAGCCCACCACTAAGTAAAAAATGTAACTTGTTTGTATGTAGCAACCATGTGGTAAATAGATGTAACGCATGAAGTGCTACATTAGTTAGGATTAAAATGATTAATAGACTTAAGGATCACACCACATCGACACTGCATATTATTCATCATTGTTTCTTTTGATATCGAATTGATTATTGAATATTATTACCGAATATTGCATTATTGTTTATAGTTATTGTATCGATTACCGTGATATTAATTATTGATTATCGTGCCATGTTATTGATTCCTATTGATCCATTGAATCATTGTTATACCGTTATTCCATTATTCCCTGCTTTCTCTACTTGCTGTCCATGACTTGCTTGAAGGAAAATTTTTCTCCTCTTTTCAGATGAAGTGTTCACAGGTTCTGATGGAGAATTTTCTGCTGGGATTGGAGAACAACGATTCTGAAGACTTAATTATTGAACTATTGTTATTTCATTGTATTGTGGGCTTTTGACACGAATATTGCTATTTGTTTCCAGACGTTGGATTATTGTACTTGGATATTATATTTATTACTTCTTTTCAAGTATTATTGTTCATGAGATTATTATTATTGCTTGTGCAATTATTCTGTATTGATTATATTGTTAAGTTGATCGGATAAATAGCTTATGGATGACGTTAGTCATTCGCTGGTCCAATGTTTCGTGCTCGTATTCCGTATTTTTGGGAAGCGGGACGTGACACAAACATTTAACTTCTTATATTTAAATTTCTATCCCAAATCCACATAAACAATCAAAACGACGTCGAGAATAAGAAAGAGGGAGTTAAAGCAAACTAACTTGTTTTGAACCTCCACTGGAAAATTAAAGCAAAAAGCAGCAGACTTTCTTCCTTAAAGTATATTTCTTAATACCTAAAAGACAAAAATTTCGGATTATAGAACAGAAGTTAATCATAATTAATCTTAAATATAGGGTTTTAAACACTTTTTTATGTCCATAACAAAAAATTCACCAAGTATAGTTTCAAATCAACTTTTTATGGCTTAAAGTTTAAATAAATCAAAGCCGTAAAAATACTCTTAGATTCATCATATATTTTCAACTCTTTAGCAAATTGTACTCTATATATATATATATATATATATATATATATATATATATATATATATATATATAATCCAAAATAAGGGAGGATGTTACAACTTGATCAATACCTTAATCTCATATTCTCAAAAATAATAAATATATATTCCAAAATAAGATAGGATCTTACAACTTCCTGAATACTTAATCTCGCAGAGGATTTGTGGACTGGCGTACGACTACGGCTTGGATTTGGGCATACAGGCGAATGACAAATGGCAAACGATTATGACTGGGTTTTGAGTGAGGAACGACGGCGAGGATAGGTGATCGGCGACGGCTTGTATTTGGGTGGACTGGTGGACGTTGAACGACGACGGTGAGATTTGGGCGAGGAAGGGTTAGTGGGGGTTGGGGGGGATTTGGGAGAGAAAAGGCTTTGCCTGCTTAGTCACTAATTTTTTTTTTACATAGATTAAAAAAAATGATGTAGAGTAAAGAGAATAATAACATGTCAACAAAATTACCAACCAATTTGAGCTTGGATTAAATTATACTTGAAATTGCAGGAATTATGTCACTGAAGCCTCTCTTAAAGTTGGTATTAGCTCACTGCAAATAATATTGAGGACACCTAGCACACATCAGTAGACTCAAAAGTAAATACAAATCAACCAAGCCCATATAGGCAATAAGCTAACCACTCAGTATGGACGAAGTGCTAAATCAATGGAATACAAAACAAACCAATGTTTTTGCATTTACTTGTGCATGAACAATACAAATTGTAAAATATACAAAAAAATGATGAGATTTGTTGGTAAAATAATATTCAAATATTAACTGAAAATATTTTAAATAACATATCATCATGTTGTTAGGCATGTACTAAAAAGTAAGTGGACATCCATTTAAAACAGAACCTCCAATAAAACAGTAGAAGAAGATGATATGTTAAGATATTCATCACCAAATATTTTAGTTTTTTCAGATGGTTTCTGCATCAAACTTCACACATTGATTATTTAGCGTACTGTACCATTACAAAATCAACCTACGACTAAGGGAAGCAATAATAATATGAAGGAAACAACCTCCGCCTTGACTGGCAATCATAGATAATGTTAACAATAACATTATAAATAGTTGATAAAGTGTACAATCTTTTTTTCTCTTGTTTTCTTCTATGATGGCTTTGTGCGGTTTCTTTTGTAATGACATAAAAATGTGGAATGAGAACAATCTATTAATTTTAATCCCTTGACATTGATTGGTATTTGAAAATTTTAGTTCAAAACTGGACCAAGATTGGAAGAGCCCCTGCATAGTGATATACCATTCCCTCCCTTTTCTTTCACTCCTTACAACCGCCTTCTCTAGAAACATATTTTCTTGTTTAGGGTAGCTCAACATCTTAGCTACATCGCCTATCAAAATGGATGGTCCACACTATCTTTATTATCTAATGATCGTGTTATTTATTCATTCTTTTTATTTTTCAATCCTTCGCTTGCCCTTGATTGCAATTTTTTTTTGCTCTGTAACTTAATGCTTAGATGCTGAAGTTGTGACACAACCTCAAGATCACACAACATAGACATAAAATAAAATCAATCCCTCTAGCCTATCTTCTACTACAATTCACAATTAATCTGTAGATTAGTGACTTTGGATAAATATGACTAGGGATGAAAAGAAAGCTACTTTTGAAATATTTGAGTTTACTAGTAATGTCTAAATTGTGAACAACTTGGTTGATAAAGGAAATTCACAGGGGGTATACTATTTGTACAAACATTCTACCTGATGATTTCGCGAATGGAGGCAACGATGTCTTAGGACTTTGCAAAGCTTGATGTGTATGGTTCCTACTTAGAATCAAAGCCTATGCAACTCCAATACATTAGACCAAACTTGTAATAGATGATTGAACAATTATCACTATTAACAACAACAACGACATTACAGCTTGATAAATGTACTCTACGCTTTATCAATCACTGCATCCCTCCACGAAATATCTAAGAAACGAAAACAATATTTTGTTATAAATTCATCATTTTATTAGTGTTCAATAGTTTGTAAGATTAAATTATTAATAGAACAGAATATAACAATTTATTAACAATAAAAACAACAACATTACAACTTGATAAATGTACCATAGGCGTTATTAATCGCTGCCTCCCTCCATGAAATATCTAAGAAACGAAAACAATATTTTGTTTTAAATTCATCATATTATTAGTGTTCAATAGTTTGTACGATTAAATTGTTAATAGAACAAAATATAACAATTTTATTAACAATTTTTAATAGAACATAGTATTATTAGTGTTCAATACCGCGATGTTCTTTTAAAAAAATTCACTGTTAACAACAACAACAATATGTCTTTCTAAATTCATCATATTATTGAGTTCCAAAGAAAATAATATATATATAATCCAAATAATATGTATTAGTATAATATATAGTAGAAGTATAATTCTAAAAAATAATATATATAACCAAAATAAGAGAAGATCTTACAAAATAAGAGAGAATCACCCTCTCTCATTGTTCGTAACGGCTAACGACGACTGCTTGAATTTGGGCGGATTGACAAACTGCGTATGGCGGCGGCTTGGATTTGGTCGAAGTGGCGAATGGTGAGCAGTTAGGGCTGGGTTTGGGTGAGGGGCAATGGCGAGGATACGCAAACGGCGTACGACGACAGCTTGAATTTGGGAGAGTGGCGAATGACGATCAGTTAGGACTGGGTTTTGGGCGACGATAGGCGAATGGCGATAGATTGGGGCAGACTGTCGAATGGAGATGGATGGGTTTTGGGATGAGGAAGGGAGGGTGAGGTTTTTTTTTTCTTTCTTTTTATTTGGGGGGGGGGGGGATTTGGGAGAGAAAGGGTTTTTTGATTTTTTGGTTTTTTGTTTTGTTAAGTAAAAGGTGTGGGCTGCACGTGCTAAGGTAAGTATGGTTCCTACTTTTGCTCTCGTTTCTCTATTTCAAAATAGAGAAAGGAGAGTGGGGGTAGGCCTATTAGCTTAAGATATATATATATATATATATATATATATATAAACTGTCTTAGTACAAACAAATACTACAACCACGAATAAACCAAAGAATGTACTAGGGTATACAAGCTATTATAACAAAGTCTAGAGAACAAGAACAAAATAGAAAATTAGGTTTGAAAAGCTACAGAGATGAGCATCACGCCAATACACCACTCACAAAAAAAGTAGCCAAAGCAAACCCAGTTCCAAAACATAAACTGCCCGAATCGAAAGACATCAAGAGAAAATTACATTCAGCAAACAGACAAACAAGAAGCACCAAATTCAAGTCAAACCAAAGTGAGAGTCCCACAACATCAGTATTCAGGGCTATCAACAAAATTAACAAGACCAAGAAAGCATAGTAAAAGTTGCAGCCATGATACCCATAAAAAAGTACAACAACCCAGCATAGAAACAGAGGACAACAAAGCCAGCAATCTAACTCCAGTACAGTCAGAGGAGCAGCACCAAAGAAACAGAGGACAACAAAGCCAACAACCCAACTCTAGTACAAAAGTGTATACCTATAATAAATTAAGAAATTTGTATTGCATTGTGTACCCTCATCTAAAACCGAAGAACTGAACAAAAATTATCTACACATCAGATATGAACAATCTTAAGTAATTCAACACCTCACATCAACTGTCGTTGCATATATCTACACCACATCATCAACGGTCATATAAAATTATCATATCATATGTAGCTGCAATGTCTACATGATAAACCAGAATTTTTAAAAATGATTTAAAAAGGAACAATTATTGTTACCTGCTATTTGTACGGAGTGTCACTGTAGAACCCCGTATTTTCAAATATTATTTTAATTATTTGAAAATGAATTTTAAATGATTTTGAGTATTTGATAAATATTTTTCTAAAGATTTATCTTTTGTACACGTGCAAAACACGTGCAAATGACTTTTTAGAAGTTTGGAAAATTAAGTTTTCTTTATGAAAAATCATTATTTATTATTTGAGAATTATTTAGTATTTTTCCAGATTTTTCTGAAATTAATTATGCGTATTTGCAATTTTTGAGAAAAGAAGGACTTATTTGCAAAATTGACAATTTCAAGGGTTAAAATGCAAATTATAATTTCTGGGCATTCCGATCAGTATTTGTTGAAGTTTAGAAACATATTTTTCTATTAGACCCTAATTTAAATTATATTTGATTTAGTTTTCAAGGATACAATTATATATGTAAGATGTACTCTTAAAAGGATTATTTTGCAAATTGGGTGAAAACCCTAATATCCTATCCGGCATATATAAGGGAAATTCTTTTCCCAGCCATCATTCACAATATTTAGAATATTGAGATTTCTTTGAGGAACAAGAGGAGAATTCTTGGATCTAGCAAGGAGAAGCTTTTGTGGATTTTCTTCAAATCAAAAGTGAGTTGGTTTGTTTTGTTTTGCTTTGTTTTGGTTGTTTTGATTGGTAGATGACGTAAGATCTTTGTTATGCTTGTTTGTGATCATTATGCCATTATTTTGTTAGTCTCATTGTAAATATGATTTGGATCTTTAATTTGAGATGGAGGATGAGAACTTTGGTTGATATTTGGATCATGAATGAGAAATATTAAGATTTATTGAGGATATGTTGATCTATGAGAGCGTATCGTTGGGAAACATATTAAGAATTAATTTTGTTGTGATTAGATGGTAAACACCTGGATCTTATGGTTGTAAATCAGATTTGGATTGAGTTATGGAAGACATTTTGTTGAGAAAAACCCTAATGGGAGAATTAAAGAATTAAGATCATGAGGAGATGAAAATTTGAGTAATTGATTAATTGAGAAATGTACCCATGATGGAGATTATCGAGAGTTGTTTAATTGCCTGGATACAAGTTAATTTTGTGATCAGTAAATCTTTAGAAAACTCTAGTTTTGATTTGTGTTCAGATCTATTCTGTTTGGAAATCTGTAGCCGACAGTCGACTGGCCTACAGAGCAGTCGACTGGTACGAGCCTACTGTGTATTTTTGAGTCTTGAGATTTGTTCGGGACAGTCGACCTAGACTGAGGTCAGTCGACTGGTCCTCTGTTTGTGACTTTGTTCGGTTCTTTCGGGGCAGTCGACTGACTTCTTGGGTAAGTCGACTGGTCATGCCTTAGATTATTTTCGTAAAATGTTGGGATATGTCCTCTGGACAGTCGACTGGTCCATTGTACAGTCGACTGGTCCTGTAGGATCTTCGTATTTGATTTGAGATATTTTGTTTAGTGTTTGATTTTGAGACATTTGTTTAGTACTTGATTCTGAGATAATTGTTCAGTGTTTGATTTTAAGATGTTCAGTTAAGTATTGGTTTTTGAGATGTTCAATTAAGAACATGATTTTGGAAATATTTTGTTGAGCCACTTGTTAAGTGGAATTTGTTCAGATATTTGTCTTGAGTCTCTAGAGGTACGTGGCCCTAGTATACCGGTATTTGTTCAGTCATTTGTTGAGGCCCTTTGAGGCGAATTTTCAGTTATTCAGATTTTTAGTCCGGTAGGGTACACTACTCTAGGAGATTTGTTCAGCAACCCAAACTAATAAGGACAGGCATTAGTAGTGTCATGACGAATGAGAACATGAGTTATGCACCTCAGTATGACTTTTGATGTAGGATTAGTCTCCTGAATTATCCAAGTAGTTAACTTGAGATGTGTGATTTATCTCCGGAATTATCCAGGTAGTTAACCTGAGATGTGAGGTATTTCTCCGGAATTATCCAAGTAATTATCTTGAGATGTGGGATTGAACTACGGAATGATCGGAGTCGAGGCGACGCTTTTGGGGTATTATTGTGGTTATGAGTCTATGTTTAGATGTGGGATGATCTCCTGAATTATCCAGGGAAAATACCTGTGATGTGGGATCAATCTCCGGAATGATCAAACATGGGCAAATTATCATAGTTTATCTTCATCTCTGAGTAGTCATCGTTGTCAGCATGTAGTCATGATGTTTTCTTGAATCACTTTTATGCATTTGGATTTCCTGTTTCCGGCACACACTTGGCTTTTGGTTTTGGTATCACCCCTTATTCTTTGTTGTTACTTCATGCTTTAGTGTTGATTATTATTTGTTGGATATTATGTTTTATGTTCATTTATGTTATTTGTTTGATTAGTTGCCACTCACACCATTTTTATGGCTGACCCCTTTAGTTTGGGGGTTAGGGTTCAACTCTAGCCTCACTTGTTGCAGGTTACTGCTTAGAGTGGGAGGTTGGATGCTTAATGTTGCATTTTAGACTATTTGGACTATTTAGTTTTGTGTAAAATTTGTAAAGACATATTGTGTGGTTATTGAGTTGTAAATGTAAAGAAATATTTGAGTTGAGATGTTTAGACTTCCGCTGTGATTTGTAATAATTGTTGTAATAAAGAAAGAAAATGTTAGTGGTGTTGTTGGTGTTTATTGTTCTATTGAAGTGGATTGCTGGGATTTCGCCACTTATTTTCTAAGCTCTCATATTAGAAATTTGGGGCGCTACAGTCACGCCCCGCTTCCCAAAAAAACGGAATACGAGTACATGACATTGGCCCAGTGAGTGACTAACGTCACTCATAAGTTGTTTATCCTATCAACTCAACAATATAATCAATACAGAACAATTGCGCAGGCAATAAAAATAATCTCATGAACAATAATACTTGGAATAAATAATATGAAATATCCAAATATAATAAACCAACGCCTGGAAACAAAAAAAAAACCTAGATCATAAGCCCAATACAATAATAATAACAACAATCAAAGTAATAACAACAATAATAATAAGATTAAAATAATCCAATAATAATAATATATTTGATTTGGGCTAATGTAAGATTAAAATACATCATTATTCGAAATAAATTAAAATTTTCGATTCGAAAACACTTTAATAAAAGATCCGAAAAGAATTTTGCATAAAAAAAATCAAATTATAGAAAATACAGGGAAAATACTTATTGTTGGGAATGGGGGTTACAATCCTACCCACCTTACAACAAAATTTCATTATCGAAATTTGCTCAGGCGGTACATAGGACAAAGCAAAAGCAAACTTGTGCAATAATAAACTGGGAATTAAAGGGAAAGCAACAAAATGGTGGCAATACCAGAATAGGAAAGAACGTGGATATGAATGGAGTGATCAAGAATGATGTTGAGTAAGTATTCAATGATTGATAACAAATACAAATGCATGAAAAGGGAGTAAACAATGCAAAGAGAAAGAAGAATAAGAGAATTCTGGGACCTATGGGTTATGGGCCCGCCATGCTTCCACTGCACCACTCTGATGGTGATTCTCCAAGCTACTGACATGTCGTTGTAGACCACATGAGGCAAATCGACGAACCAAGCTGGAATAAGATAAAGGATAGCACTAGAATCAAAAGAATATGGCTACAAAAGAATGAAATTATACCTAATAAGGAATCAATGATTGGAAGGGACGAAAGACAACAAGAAATGAAGGAACTGAATGTGCAGGGATCAAAGAGGAATGAAATAAACTAGTTTCTAGATCATAAGTTGGTTATCAATTATTCATGTGATCTCTGTATTGCACATACTATTGAGTCAAACTGGTTAAAACCCAAATCTGACTAATATATCAATCAAAGCCAAACTTCCTTTCGTTAGTCACGTTTGACTAATATATTATCCAAACTCGGGCTCTGATACCACTAAAAACTTTTTCATGCCCTGTTTCCCAAAAATACGGAATACGAGTACATGACATTGGCCCAGTGAATGACTAACGTCACTCATAAGCTATTTATCTGATCAACTCAACAATATAATCAATACAGAATAATTGCACAGGCAATAATAATAATCTCATGAACAAAAATACTTGGAATAAACAATATAAAATATTCAAATACAATAAACCAATGTCTGAAAACAATAACAAAATTTGGGTCATAAGCTCAATACAATCCAATCACAAATAGATAATAAGTCTCAATACATTAAGTTTGATAAAACAATAAACAATTAAAAGCATTAAAACTTCAGAATCATTGTTATCCAGTCCCAGCAGGAAATTCTCCTTCATTACCTGTGAACACTCCATCTAAAAAGAGGAGAAAAATTATTCTTAGAGCAAGTCATGGACAACAAGTAGAGAAAGTAAGGAACAATGGAATAATGATATAATAATGAATTCAATGGATTAGTAGGAGTCAATAACATGAGACAATAACAATAATCAACATCATGGTAATCGATGCAATGGTTATAAACAATGGTTTGTATTCGATAACAATATTCAAAGGTATCAATAACACTTAGACAAAATTTGGTATCAATATGAATAATGATGTACAATATGCAATGTTGATGTTGTGTGATCCTTAAGTCTATTAATCATTTTAATCGTAAGTAATGCACGTACTATTGCATCACATACTACAGGTTCGATGCATACAATCAATTTCGTTTAGACTAAGTGGTAAATTCTATAGATCATGTGTGGGTACGATAATCACTGATACGATATAATATTGAGGAGAGTGGGAGAGTAGGATTATAAATTGGAAGATTTGCCCCTGCGCGGGAGTATCGGGTTGCATCGCTATTTGCTTCAACCCTAACATTTTTACTTGCCTAGATGAATTTCGAGGGGAGTTCTCTTTATCGGTCCTTCTCCTACGACAAAACGATAACTGGACACAAGTCCTTACTGAGGTCTATGGACCAAACCTTCCGTCCTACAAACTTGCATTTTGGATGGAGCTTCGCTTAATTCAAACGTGTTGGCATCATCCTTGGATTGTTGGGGGATTTCAATATCACTAGGTTCACATTTGAACACCGGGGGCAGAGGATCTAATGATGCTAAGAGGTAGGAGTTTAACAGGATTATCATGGATGTGGAACTGGTTGACATCATAATTCCAGACAGATTCCTTACTTGGTATAATTTGCAAGGGACCCCATCGTGGTAAGGCTGGATACAGTTCTAGTCTCACTAGACTGGGAGGCAGAATTCCCGCTTGTGAGTGCCAAATCTCTCTTAAGACCAACCTCTGATCATGTTCCCTTAGTACATTGCACAGGAGATAGGAATACCCGTCACCCGAAGAAATTCAGATTCAAGGAAGCTTGGTTGGAAATTGAGGGTTTTCACCACCTTGTTATGAAAAGTTAGGCACTTCCTATAAGGGGTATTGAGGCAGCTGTGATCTGGTGTGAGTAGAGTCACAAACTTCGGACTAAGCTTAGGAAATGGAATCACACATGGTTTGCTATCTGGAGAGCTAATGAGACTTTACCTAATGATATTGATGATCTGGACCACGCTTCGACAACTTCAGCACAAGTCAACACCATCCTCCTTGAGCACCACACTTTGACAAGTTCATTCCCCTTAACTCAAGTGTGTCTGCCATCCTCATAGAAGTTAAAAAAGGACAGAATAGCCACCCTCCCCTCAAGAACACCACAGCTTTCAAGACAAGGAATAAGAACAAGTGGTGCATGTTTCACAGAGACCATGGACTCATCACCGACAACTACCAAGCACTCGAAGAAGAACTTGAAGGTCTGATTCGTTGGTGCTAACTCTCCCAATTTGTTTGGCAAAATAACAATGCCAAAACCCCTTTGGCACAGGGGCTAATCAGCGTCAAGAGAAGCCCACTGAATTCCAAGACTCAGAACACATGGTCATTCGCCAATCCGTTCATGAAAGTCCAATGGAGGGAGATTCCAACTCCTCCGAAAAGCCTTTGTAAGGGAAAGTCAACATAGTATACAACATCCTGCCTGCCAAGAGCCTAGGTGTTCCTATGTCATTTTCCGATAAAGATCTAGAGGGTGTTAAGAAGTATCACTGCGATGCATTGGTCATAAACCTGTGCATCATGAGGTACGACACATGCTTGTAGACAATGACAACTTTTTAAACACCTACTTCATGGCCACATTCGACGCTCCCAAGCTCTCCCGACCGGCTTAAGCCAACCGGCTTTACACTTCACGGGTTCTCAGGCACACCCGTTCAAGTCGAAGGAATCATCACAGTCGATGTGATAGTAGGAAAAACCCCCTTAACTTGAATAGAGGCATTAGACTTTGTGGTAGGCAACATCAAAGCCGCATATAATGCTATATTTGGTTGCCCAGGCCTAGTAGCTTTTCATGCAATCAACTCCGCATTTCACATGAAGATGAAGTTCCCCCACAACAGTGGGCATATGCCAAGTTGTAGGAAGCCGAGCACGCCCTGCTTCCCAAAAATACGGAACACAAGCATATGACATTGGCTTAGCGAATGACTTGCGTCATCCATAAGCTGTTTACCCATTCAACTCAACAATATAAACAACACAAAACAATTGCGCAGGCAACAATATCAACCACATCAACAATAATACTTGGAATAATAATACAAAGTATCCAAATACAATAATCCAATATTTGGAAATAAATAAAAATATCCGGGTCATGAGCCCAATACAATAATAAATCCAATCACAATAATAATAAGTCTCAATACAATAAGTCCAATGAAATAATAATCAACTAGAAAGCAATAAATATTTAGAAAGCTTGTTCTCCAATTCTAGTAGGTAATTCTCCTTCAACACATGTGAACACTTAATCTAAAAAGAGAAATTTTTTTTTCTTAGAGCAAGTCATGGACAACAAGTAGAGAAAGCAAGGAACAATGGAATAACAGTATAACATTGAATTCAATGGATCAATAGGAATCAATAACATGAGACAATAATCAATATCACGGTAATCGATGCAATTGGTATAAACAATGATTCAATATTCGGTAACAATAATCAATGATCAATATCAATAACACTTAGCCAATATTCGATATCAATAGATACAATGATGAACAATATGCAATGTCGACATGTAGTCCTTAAGTCAATTAACCATTTAAAATCCTAACTAATGCACGTACTACTGTGTCTCATATGTTCCATACCACAGGTTCGATGCATACAATCAATTTTATTTAGACTCTAGT
Source organism: Hemerocallis citrina (assembly GCA_017893485.1). Classification (NCBI taxonomy): domain Eukaryota; kingdom Viridiplantae; phylum Streptophyta; class Magnoliopsida; order Asparagales; family Asphodelaceae; genus Hemerocallis; species Hemerocallis citrina. The sequence continues at coordinate 427,561,818 of CM030358.1, read as the reverse complement.
GGTAGACTCTGTAGTTCATGTACTCAGGAACGATGTAAACGATTCTGTTCAGTATTTAGTTATTCAGTTATTAAGTATCAATATACATGGAACAATATGCAGTAATCCAGTTATTCAGTCATTCAGTCATTCAGTATTTGTAGGGAAACCATGAGCTCCCTTCCGAGTACAGTCCCTATATTTTCAACTACTAGAGTTAACCCTTAAACCCCGACTTATTAATTATTTTATCGATGCAACAATACAATACAAGATGCAGTCTAGAGTCATTACATGAACAACAGTAATAATAGGAGATCAATAGGACGGTAACACTGAATAGGACAATTAGAATGATGACAATAACTTATTAGGATCATGCAAAGCAACATACATACTTTAATCCATGCAATACTACGATATAGGAATAATTAATCTATTAAAAACTGAAAAGTGAAATTCTGGACAACAAGAGTAGTCTGTACAAAAATACAATTTACCACTGTTTCAGAACATGAAAGCTGAATCCGTCAGAAGTTCTAGAAACTAGACTTCCACACGGTTCTAACTCATATTTAAAATTCAGAATCCGACAATAGTAGCTAGGTTAAACACACCATTATTTACAGATTTCATGTTCAGGCAGGATTCGACATTTAGTTATTATATTTTTAGAATCAGCAAAAAACTAGATGATAAATTCATTAAAGATATTTATTAGACTCCTAAGCATGTTAAATGTAACGCCCCGATTTCCATATACTGTGAAACCGAGACACGAACTAGGACATTTTCTTCAATTAGTCACAATACACAGAAAAATAGGAGAATTTAAAACTTTTTATTCAACACCCAATGTATTACAAGTCTGAATATTATACAACTGCAATACATTACAATAGTGTTACAATAATACCTTTACATTCCCAAGTATTACAACATTCAATAACTTACATCAGAGTACAAGGAATGAAGAACAACACTTGGTAACTCTCACTTGAGTACTTTTCAACAATAGATAATCAACGTAATTATTACAGCGAAAACTAAACATGACATTGACTCCTCGCTTTCCTTGCCTTGAGTCCTCCTGAATCTCGCACCTATACTTCTGCGATCCAGTACCTATTAAAGTGGGGACGTCAATATTCACTGACGCTTAAGGGCTGATAACATAGCAGCGAATCTCCCAAAACATCATACAGAAACATGGCAATTGTGTCGGTGTAGTTTAAGTGTTCGTGAGTGCTATGACTAGAATCTAACGCAATATTAACTAAAACCAGGATGCTCCTTTTCTAATGCCAGCAAGTCTCCGAAGCAACATGCAGCCCATACTACATGCACCCCATCTCAAGCCGTTTATCCATATATAAGGATTCGAACCCGCGTTATGAATTTCTAATTGTACACAACCTGTTTCTGATAAATACAACGTGACTGATGAGGTTGCAGACGTAGTCAAGTCCCACTAATGCAGTCCGCTCATGGTGTCTATGTTTGCCACTACTACCCGGCTAACCGGACCTCACTAAAAAACCAGACGAACCCTCGGGGTTTCCACCAACAGGAGAGCCCCCTGCCGCCCCCTAGCCAGACCATAGTCTATGGCCTGTTCGTTTCCCTGGCATAGGACCCGACGGAGTTCCGGGGTCTATCCCCCTAGCTTCGCCCGCCTTATCATGGCAATTCAGGAATTAACAGTGTGAGATACGCAACCCATGCTCCCAATTCGTGAGATGGCACCGTACGTATCCCTTTGACGGGAAGGTACATGTAATGCCCCGATTTTCATTTAATGAAAAATATTTTATTTTTGCACGTAGTGTGCACGTGCAATATTTTTGGTTGAATTTTATGATTATTTTCATCATGATGATGTATAGATTTTTAAATATGTGCTTTTATATGAAGCCTTCTTCTAAATAGATAAAAGTCCTTTCTTTTTTAAAAAAAAAGCCCAAAATGTAATTCATTTATGTTATTTTAAAATAATTATTTTGGCCCAGAAACTAAAGCCCATGAGTTAATTTATTTTTTATACAACTTGTCATGTAGAATACAATTTAAAGTTTATTTTTACATAAAATTTAATGTACAATTTTTTGGACCTAGTTGCTTGCACGTGCATTGCACGTACACGTGCAAAATGCACTTTTCCAAGCTAGGCCGGTTGTGAGCTTGGAGGGAAATGAAAATTTGAGTGGAAATCAAGGTGTGGTGGTTACTTGATTGTGGGTAGTTAGTGTAACTCCTCATTAAATCTAAACCATTTGTTCCTAACTCCTACTTCAATCCTAGCCCTCCATTTCCCTAGCTTTTTAGTATAAATATCCCCCCCCCCCCATGGCTAGTTATTCTTGTGCTTATTAATCCCTCCAAACCTATAGTCTAAATTATATTATCTAGTAGTGATTTTGTGAGTTAAAAGATTGAGAGTGTGTGGGATTGTGCTTGCAACATCAAGGAGAAGAGGAGGCCGGCCATCAACTGGGAGCTCTCAGTTTGGTGCTTGGGAGGCTTGTGTGCGCGTGTTCAAGGAAGAGGAGCACTCTCGTTGCAAGGACATTCGTCTAGGAGGTTGCTAAATTGTATTTTTCTCTCCAAATTAAGGTGGGTAAATTTTCCCTATTTCTAAATATGAAGGCATGCTAGATTCAATTAGAAAATTGATGCATGAAAATGATTAATAATTGTGCGCATTTAATTGGAAAAATGAGATATAATTGATTGAATTGTTGATATGCAAATTGTGTGTGATTTTACTATTAAAATTCAAGTTGGGTGCAACATGAATATGGTTATGAATTGTGTAAATGAACTTTCGTTAGTAGCATGAAAATTATGCACAAAGATTAGTAGTTGACAATGTCGCATTATGTGCTAATTAGAAATTTTGTTATGTTGTTGTAACGAATAAATTAAGATGCGGTCATTATATTTATGAGATGAATAATGGCAGAAAATTAGTATAGAGACTAATGAAACTATAATGTCGAAAAAGGAATGTATTAGTGGTAGTATATTAAATTAACCAATTTGTATGGTAGAAATGTGTTATTTATGGGGGAAAATATGTTTAATTATTTGAGAAAATTATTTTTATATACTGGAGTAAAATTCATGATGATAAATCTGGAATTTTTATAGTATATTAGTAAGAGCAAATTGAAGTAAGATGTTGATGAACATCGATGTACTCTAAATAACAGAGAATAATGGGTTAAATAATTTTGAGTTGTAACTTTGACAACCTTAGCACGTAGCTCAAGTGGTCGGGATAGCCTTAGAGCGCTACAGTGGTCTGAGGTCACTGGTTCGAACTCCCGGGTTGCCATACTTTTAGTTTTCATTTCAAAAATTATATAAATAGTGCGGCCGAAGAACACTTAATGCTTTCGCACCCTCTTCTATGCGTGGGCAGCACTCGGCCTAGTGGTTTGTGCTTTGGTTGTTTCTCCTAGTGGTCGCTGGTTCGATCCTTGGCCTTCGGCTGTGTTTATGTTGTGGAAAAATAATTTTTTTGGGGTGTTTTAGCGATCAAAAAATGTGGAAAAAAATATATTTATTATTTTAAAAATATGTGGAGTTTATGAAAAATAATTTGAGGATTATTCGTATGAAGTGGAGTATGTTTAAGGAATAAAAGTGTAATTTAGAACTATAAGTTCCACACTTGCATTTGTATAAAGTGATATTTTACAAAAGATTTAAAATGGAATATTAGAAAAAGAAAAATACGAATAAGATGTGAATTATATGAAATGATGTGAATATTTCTCAATGGAGAATGGTGTGACAATTCATGATGTATAAATATTCATCCTTGATTAAGTTACTAGTGATGTGGTTTTTTTTTTTGTGAAAATATTTTTGCATGAGTTACATGATGAATAGTTGAATTTAGTGTATAATTATGGACTATTGAATAATTTGGAAATCATGATTTGAAGATAGAAATATTTTGAGTATGACAACTCGACAAGTGAACCTATGAGTTGAAACACTCAACTTTAGAATGTGTGAATGGGAATTGAAACAAAAGAGTAGCTAAGTCTCCCCCTGCATTTGGAAAGAAATAAAATGAAATATGAAAGACCTAGGTTGGTCATGTTGAACAAATGTATAAGTCCGATTTAGTAGAGAGGCTAACTCTAGTGCTTTGGTTTTATTCATGATTCTATATCATTAGAATTAAGGATTAGCTACATAGTGAAAACGTGATGAAAGTAAGAGAAAAACATTGAGTATGAGGGCCATTGGATAGCGGCGAGAGCGTATCCCAGGATGTCCCATAATGAGTCTGGGCGAGGATACTGCTCCAGAGTACCGTCCCGGTGGCGACGCTCGTGAGATGTTTGAAGACTACGGGTGGTGTCATGTCTATGGTAGGAGCTGAATTACCACAGGATGCCTGCATGATGAGTCATGTGTCAGTGCGATGGGATTCCCTCCAGGGCGCCTAGACATGAGTTCGTAGGTCAGAAAACATCTAGGATACTTACCGTAGTTACAGTAGTAGATTAAGTCATGACGAGGGATTGAACCTTACAAAGATGAAGAACGATTAAGGGCTTGCCCTCGGACCTATGTAGTATGGGATGCATAGAATCCAAACAAGTGCTCATTAGTGTCATATAATATAAATAATTGCATTAAGGACTAAGTGCACAACCACAACACGACATCAATAGGGTAGTCCCTTTAGTTTGATATGTGACAAGTTTGTGTTTGCTAAATATGGAAAATAAGTTATTCTATTTCCGGCATAGAGAGGATGGCCGCGTATAATGTTCGTCGGTTGAATAAACTGACGTACCCACAATCTTATATGCAGGTAAATGGCATGATAAAGATTAAAGAGGAACAGATGCTTAAAGATTATTCAATGTTGTTGTACATTTATTTCATTGTTATAAAGTTTACTTCCGCTGTACAATGTAAATTGTAATATATTCATGTAAACTCTGATGTAAAGTGAAAAGTTCAAATTTCTTTGTAAAATTGTACTAAATGAAGCGGAAAGATCCTATAGAACATCCCGAATTCAGTGTATTTGGGATTCGGGGCGTTACAAAGTGGTATCAGAGCCACGCTTTCCACACTTGTACAAATTTATAAGGAACGACACCCTAGTAGTGGACATTAGAGTGTGTGTTTGAGTCTAGAGATTTAAATCTATGTGACTTACATTTGTGTTGCTCTATGACTTATGCTTCTTCCTCTCTATTTCTAAAATGGCTGATCACTTCGACCCTGCTGGAGGCGAAAACTGGCATATCATCGAGGTAGAGTACCATCCTGGACAGGCATATTTCGAGGATGAGTACTATCCAGGGCAAGCAGATTCTGACAGAGAAGAATGGCCTGAATCCCGAGAGATTACCCCACCTCCGGATTCATCTGATGACTCTTCTGACGAAGAAGAAGAACCCGTTCCAAATAGTCTTGTGACTTCTCTTCAGAGGCAGGTAGAGACACTGCGAGAGAGAGTCGGATTATTGGAGGCTCAGCTAGCAAAGCGTATGGACGACTTGCAGTTCTCAGTCATCGGGTATGGGAACTCGAGAAGAGGAAGAATCTGACTGATGTGCTGAAGGAAGAAGTTGATGAACTACGGGGAGAACTCTAAGAAGCGAAGAGGAACCGTAGGAGTTAGACAGTTGTAGCTTCTACTATCTTTCATTCTGATGTCAAGAAATGTTTTTCAATTCGAATGTATAAAGTTTGAAATTCAATGAAATGGAAATATTGACTTGAAAGTTCATGTTTCATACTTCGAATTTAATGGATCTTTTGCATCAGAATTTAAATGGAATGAAAGCTGTTGTGTTGTTCGATACTGGATCCTCTCATACTTTTGTGTCTCCTAAATTTGCAAAAGTGTTGGGAGTTGAACCGAAGATTTTTCCAGGCAAGATCTTAGCAGTAGCTACTCCATCAGGGAAAACTTTAACCACTGATCGGTACTATGCAGATTGCAAGATTGTGATTGGAGGTCGAATCTTTGGGATTGATCTAATCGAGCTGACTATCTTGGGAGTCATGTTATCATTGGCATTGATTGGATGTCGGTGTACAGTGCAAGCATCGAGTGTAAAACCAAGACGGTAACAGTGAAGGCTCCAGGTGGACTTGAAGTCACTTTCCAAGGGAAGAAGAAGTGTTCTAGGCTGGTGGCAGCTATCCGCAAGGAAGAGACTCCTGTGGAAGTGCAAGGGATTCCTGTGGTTTGGGACTATCCGACTGTGTTCTTGGATGATTTTCCTGGGTTACCCCCGCATCGTGATGTAGAGTTCAGCATCACTATTCAACCGGGAAGTGCACCCATTTCTAAGGCACTGTATAGGATGGCTCTAGTGGAACAGGATGAGGTGAAATGGAAAATTAAGGAACTGTTGGAGAAATGCTTTATTCAACCTAGTGCGTCAGCTTGGGGAGCACTAGTGCTTTTGGTAAAGAAGAAGGATGGATCGATGAGAATGTGTATCGATTGCCGAGAGCTGAATAAGGTCACTATTCAGAATAAGTATCCTATTCCTCGAATTAATGATCTGTTCGATCGTCTACAAGGAGCAGCTGTTTTCTCCAAAATAGATCTTCGATCAGGATATCACCAAGTTCGAGTGAAAACTGAAGATGTGCACAAAACTGCATTTAGAACTCGACATGGGCATTACGAATTCTTAGTTATGCCATTTGGAGTGACGAATGCACCCGCAATCTTTATGGATTTGATGAACAGAGTTCTGAGGCCGTTCATTGATTCTTTCGTCGTGGTGTTTATTGACGATATTCTCGTGTACTCCAAGTCAGAGGCGGAGCACACCGAGCATCTGGCAGCAGTTTTGAAGAAGCTGGAAGAGCAAAAGTTGTATGCCAAGTTATTTAAGTGTGATTTCTGAAAATCTGAAGTGGCATTCCTAGGTCACATCCTTTCTAAGGAGGGAGTGGCAACTGATCCTCAGAAGATAGAGGCAGTGAGAGATTGGGCAAGGCCTACTATAGTGAAGGAAGTCAGAAGTTTTCTTGGAATGGCTGGATACTACAGGAGATTCATTCAAGGTTACGCCCAGATAGCCGTGTCGCTTACTGGTCTGACCAAGAAGAATGTGAACTTCAAGTGGACTGAGCAATGTGAGGCGAGCTTTCAGGAGTTGAAAGAGAAACTGGCTACTGCACCTATTTTGGTTTTGCCTAGAGCAGGTGTTGAGTATGATGTTTATAGCGATGCTTCACATTGTGGGCTGGGTTGTGTCTTAATGCAAGAAGGTAGAGTAATCGCTTATGGGTCTAGGCAACTACGACCGCATAAGAAGAATTACCCGACTCATGATCTGGAGTTGGCTGTGATTATCTTCACCCTGAAGCAATGGAGGCACTACGTGTACGGTGAGAAGTTGAACATGTACACGGACCACAAGAGCTTGAAGTATATATATCAGCAGAAGGATTTGAATCTGAGGCAGCGAAGATGGTTGGAAGTGCTTGAGGACATGCGACCTGAGATCAAGTATCATCCTGGGAAAGCTAATGTTGTTGCCGATGCACTTAGTCGCAAGAGCAGTTTAACCAGTTTGATTACAACTCAGAAGCATCTGATTGAGGAATTGGATCGAGCAGGTATTGAAGTTGTCTTGCAAGGATTGGGAGCATCTTTAGCTCAGTTGAGGCTTCATCCTACTTTAAATGGAAGGATCATTGCAAGTCAGGAGGTTGATGCTGATATCTTGGAGATGAAGGAGCAGGTTGGTGCTGCCAGGTTGCCCGGATTTCAAATCAAGGATGGAGTGCTATGGTTTGGAGAGAGGCTATGTGTTCCGAATCAGGCGGACCTGAAAGAGAGTATTCTTTAGGAGGCGGACGCTACTCTTTTGTCGGTACATCCTGGGAGTACTAAGATGTACAAAGACATCAAATAGCATTTCTGGTGGTCAGGTTTGAAACGGGATGCGGCTGAATTTGTGGCGAAGTGTGAGGTTTGTCAGCAAGTCAAAGCCGAAAATCAGAGACCCGGAGGTCTATTACAGCCGTTACCTATTCCGGAATGGAAGTGGGATAACATCAGTATGAATTTCATTACGGGATTGCCTAAGAGTCCTAAAGGCAATGATGCGATTTGGGTTATAGTCGATCGACTAACCAAGTCCGCTCACTTTTTGGCGATGAAACTCACTGCTTCGATGGACAAGTTAGCTGAGTTGTATGTTGGCGAGATCGTCCGGCTTAATGGTGTTCCGTCAACTATTGTATTTGATCGAGATGCGCGGTTTACTTCGCATTTCTGGAGGAGTCTTCAGACAGCTTTGGGGACCAAGATAGATTTCAGCACTGCTTTTCAACCGCAAACCGATGGGCAGAACAAGAGAGTCAACCGTATTCTTGAGGATATGCTTCGGTGTTGTATACTAGACTTTGGAGGCAGTTGGGAAAGGCACTTACCTTTGGTAGAGTTTGCCTACAACAACAGTTTTTAGGCTAGCATCGGGATGGTGCTGTACAAAGCTTTGTATGGCAGGAAATGCAGAACACCTGTTTATTGGTTTGAAGTTGGGGAGCATTAGTTGTTTGGGCCTGAGCTTGTGCAGCAAACCTCTGAGAAGGTTGTTCTGATCAGGAAAAGGTTGGTAGAAGCTCAGAGCAGGCAGAAAAGCTATGCAGACAACCGGAGAAGGGACCTTGAGTTTGAGGTTGGTGATTTCGTCTTTCTGAAAGTATCACCCAGTAAAGGTGTGGTTCGATTTGGAAAAGGCGGGAAATTAGCCCCGAGGTTTATAGGCCCGTACAAGATATTGAAAAGGATCGGGAAAACTGCTTACCGGCTTGAATTACCAGAAGAGTTATCTCAGGTGCACAATGTCTTCCATGTGTCTATGCTTAGAGGTTATATTCCAGATCCGAGTCATCATTTGCCTGAAGTGCCAGAAGGTTTGCAGTTGGATCTGAATTACATCGAGTCTCCTGTCGAGATTGTTGATCGTCGAGAGAAAGTCTTGAGGAATAAGACGATACCGATGGTCAAAGTAGTCTGGAGGAACTACTTGGTTGAAGAGGCTACTTGGGAGTCTGAGGAGAGGATGTTGAAGGATTATCCTGAGCTTTTTGCTTGATTGTATCTTTGTATCTTTTTGTTTTCGTTATGAGTGTTTGTTTTCTCGTTCTTGATTGTAGTTCAGGGGACGGAACTATTCTAAGGAGGGAGTGTTGTAATTCCCCGATTTTCATTTAATGAAAATTATTTTATTTTTGCACGTAGTGTGCACGTGCAATATTTTTGGTTGAATTTTATGATTATTTTCATCATGATGATGTATAGATTTTTAAATATGTGCTTTTATATGAAGCCTTCTTCTAAATAGATAAAAGCCCTTTCTTTTTTAAAAAAAAGCCCAAAATGTAATTCATTTATGTTATTTTAAAATAATTATTTTGGCCCAGAAACTAAAACCCATGAGTTAATTTATTTTTTATACAACTTGTCATGTAGAATACAATTTAAAGTTTATTTTTACATAAAATTTAATGTACAATTTTTTGGACCTAGTTGCTTGCACGTGCATTGCACGTACAGGTGCAAAATGCACTTTTCCAAGCTAGGCCGGTTGTGAGCTTGGAGGGAAATGAAAATTTGAGTGGAAATCATGGTGTGGTGGTTACTTGATTGTGGGTAGTTAGTGTAACTCCTCATTAAATCTAAACCATTTGTTCCTAACTCCTACTTCAATCCTAGCCCTCCATTTCCCTAGATTTTTAGTATAAATATCCCCCCCCCCCCATGGCTAGTTATTCTTGTGCTTATTAATCCCTCCAAACCTATAGTCTAAATTATATTATCTAGTAGTGATTTTGTGAGTTAAAAGATTGAGAGTGTGTGGGATTGTGCTTGCAACATCAAGGAGAAGAGGAGGCCGGCCATCAACTGGGAGCTCTCAGTTTGGTGCTTGGGAGGCTTGTGTGCGCGTGTTCAAGGAAGAGGAGCACTCTCGTTGCAAGGACATTCGTCTAGGAGGTTGCTAAATTGTATTTTTCTCTCCAAATTAAGGTGGGTAAATTTTCCCTATTTCTAAATATGAAGGCATGCTAGATTCAATTAGAAAATTGATGCATGAAAATGATTAATAAGAGTGCGCATTTAATTGGAAAAATGAGATATAATTGATTGAATTGTTGATATGCAAATTGTGTGTGATTCTACTATTAAAATTCAAGTTGGGTGCAACATGAATATGGTTATGAATTGTGTAAATGAACTTTCGTTAGTAGCATGAAAATTATGCACAAAGATTAGTAGTTGACAATGTCGCATTATGTGCTAATTAGAAATTTTGTTATGTTGTTGTAACGAATAAATTAAGATGCGGTCATTATATTTATGAGATGAATAATGGCAGAAAATTAGTATAGAGACTAATGAAACTATAATGTCGAGAAAGGAATGTATTAGTGGTAGTATATTAAATTAACCAATTTGTATGGTAGAAATGTGTTATTTATGGGGAAAAATATGTTTAATTATTTGAGAAAATTATTTTTATATACTGGAGTAAAATTCATGATGATAAATCTGGAATTTTTATAGTATATTAGTAAGAGCAAATTGAAGTAAGATGTTGATGAACATCGATGAACTCTAAATAACAGAGAATAATTGGTTAAATAAATTTCGAGTTGTAACTTTGAAAACCTGAGCACGTAGCTCAAGTGGTCGGGATAGCCTTAGAGCGCTACAGTGGTCTGAGGTCACTGGTTCGAACTCCCGGGTTGCCATACTTTTAATTTTCATTTAAAAAATTATATAAATAGTGCGGCCGAAGAACACTTAATGCTTTCGCACCCTCTTCTATGCGTGGGCAGCACTCGGCCTAGTGGTTTGTGCTTTGGTTGTTTCTCCTAGTAGTCGCTGGTTCGATCCGTGGCCTTCGGCTGTGTTTATGTTGTGGAAAAATAATTTTTTTGGGGTGTTTTAGTGATCAAAAAATGTGGAAAAAAATATATTTATTATTTTAAAAATATGTGGAGTTTATGAAAAATAATTTGAGGATTATTCGTATGAAGTGGAGTATGTTTAAGGAATAAAAGTATAATTTAGAACTATAAGTTCCACACTTGCATTTGTATAAAGTGGTATTTTACAAAAGATTTAAAATGGAATATTAGAAAAAGAAAAATACGAATAAGATGTGAATTATATGAAGTGATGTGAATTATTCTCAATGGAGAATGGTGTGACAATTCATGATGTATAAATATTCATCCTTGATTAAGTAACTAGTGATGGGGTTTTTTTTATGTGAAAATATTATTGCATGAGTTACATGATGAATAGTGTAATTTAGTGTATAATTATGGACTATTGAATGATTTGGAAATCATGATTTGAAGATAGAAATATTTTGAGTATGACAACTCGACATGTGAACCTATGAGTTGAAACACTCAACTTTAGAATGTGTGAATGGGAATTGAAACAAAAGAGTAGCTAAGTTTCCCCCGGCATTTGGAAAGAAATAAAATAAAATATGAAAGACCAAGGTTGGTCATGTTGAACAAATGTATAAGTCCGATTTAGTAGAGAGGCTAACTCTAGTGCTTTGGTTTTATTCATGATTCTATATCATTAGAATTAAGGATTAGCTACATAGTGAAGACGTGATGAAAGTAAGAGAAAAACATTGAGTATGAGGGCCATTGGATAGCGGCGAGAGCGTATCCCAGGATGTCCGAAGATGAGTCTGGGTGAGGATACTGCTCCAGAGTACCGTCCCGGTGGCGACGCTCGTGGGATGTTTGAAGACTACGGGTGGTGTCATGTCTGTGGTAAGAGCTGAATTACCACAGGATGCCTGCATGATGAGTCATGTGTCAGTGCGATGGGATTCCCTCCAGGGCGCCTAGACATGAGTTCGTAGGTCAGAAAACATCTAGGACACTAACTGTAGTTACAGTAGTAGATTAAGTCATGACGAGGGATTGAACCCTACAAAGATGAAGAACGATTAAGGGCTTGCCCTCGGACCTATGTAGTATGGGATGCATAGAATCCGAACAAGTGCGCATTAGTGTCATATAATATAAATAACTGCATTAAGGACTAAGTGCACAACCACAACACGACATCAATAGGGTAGTCCCTTTAGTTTGATATGTGACAAGTTTATGTTTGCTAAATATGGAAAATAAGTTATACTATTTTCGGCATAGAGAGGATGGCCGCGTATAATGTTCGTCGGTTGAATAAACTGACGTACCCACAGTCTTATATGCAGGTGTTTAAAGATTATTCAACGTTGAACGATTAAGATTAAAGAGGAACAGACAACGTTCAACGTTCGTTGGTTGAACGATTAAGGCGCCTAGACATGATAAAGATTAAAGAGGAACATATGCTTAAAGATTATTCAACGTTGTTGTACATTTATTTCATTGTTGTAAAGTTTACTTCTGCTGTGCAATGTAAATTGTAATGTATTCATGTAAACTCTGATGTAAAGTGAAAAGTTCAAATTTCTTTGTAAAATTGTACTGAATGAAGCGGAAAGATCCTGTAGAACATCCCGAATTCAGTATATTTGGGATTCGGGGCATTACAGTACAACCCGATAACACCACCTAAGGTCTGCCGCAAGGACGAGTTGGTCGTAAGGGGCCCCCTACAACCCACTCCTCTCTTTCCGGCAAAAGGTTTAAGTAAATGATCTTTATAAGTCACTACCCTAATGATGTCCCTAACCCTGAACAATCCTAGGAATGACAATATTACAAACACAACATGCTAGGTCTTAAATTAGACTACGCAAGATAACTCTACTAGGTTGCTCAACCTAGACTTACCAGAATCCCTCAGGATCCGGTTCCTGGCCTATCGATCCAAGACCCCGGCAATACGAACATACATGCTTGCCACTACCCTGAACTTGGATTCCGTCTGTACTCCGGTCCTCGATCAACCTACACCGGTTAAGATCCGATGGTACACAAGGAGTGACTTCTCCACAGTTCCTTAGGAGTAAGAAAACATATGTCTTGATGGTCGATAGCCCCTATGGTAATAATATCACCGTAGACGAGCACAACAAACTGTGTACTAGCTAATAAGCTATATACGAGTAAACTAACCACATACGATCCAATAAGCTACGTATGAACCAACAACTACCTACGAGCCAGGCTGGCCTCGTATGAGATAACAACGTACATACCAGCCAAATATGCCGCGTATGAGACCAACAGCTACGCACGGGCCGGTCGAGCCGCGTACGAGACAACAACCTACATCCGAGCCAAATAAACTACATATGAGACCCACAGCTATATACGAGCCAGTCGACCCACGTACGAGCACAACCATATGCAAACAACCATACAGGTAATCAAACCTATAAGCAACCAAATGTGCTTACTAACAACTCGATCTTCTATAATTAGAAGCAACAGAGGAATTTACTAATAGTCTATGATAGGCATTCTACCAATGAAAAGCCCGAAAGCGACATAACAACTTTTATCGAACAAACTATTACTAGTGACCGTCCCAACCCTTATTACCCATAAGGATGAGGAATGCCCCCATGATAGGGTCCAATTCCAATTTGAACCTCACATACTAGAACTCACGGTTTCCTTTCAAAAATGAACTAGAACTATATGCGACTGGATTCTCGGGTTCTCTCTCAAGTTGAGCTAGAATCACCTAGGAGCTAGATGCATGGGTTTATGGTTCCTTTTCAATCTTTCACTACCACATACAATTCAAGCGATGTTCTATTGACTAGAATGCTACAATACACCATTTAAGCATGCATGGGCTCCTTACTAACATTAACTACAACAAGGTAGTTATCACTACAATTACAACATGATTCTTTCCTATTACTTAACCTATAGCAATTTAAGCATGGTATACAATTGTAAGCATCAACCTACAACAACTAATCATGGTATATAACATAACCATCGACTCACAACAATCCAATCATGGTATATAACATAGCAATCAACCCACAACAATCTTAAGTATGAATACGATTTAAGCATGCACTTATAACTATCTTAGGCATGAATAATTGCTATAATCTAAACATGAAGCTTTGCTATAATTAAGCATAAGTTATAACTTAAGCATGAATGTTTACCACTTAGAGCATGTATCTCTACTACCACCTTAAGCATGGATCTCCACTACTTAAGCATGATTAATCATTATAACTCAAGCATGGATATATAATTAGCATGAATCTTGCTACATTCCTAAGCATGGTAGATAAGCATTAATCCTACAAAATCTAAGCATGGCATATAATTTTTCTACAACAATCCAACATGGTATGCTACTTAAGTATTCAACCTAAGCATGGTATTCAACTTCAATATTAATTAAACATCGACCCTACGATAATTTAAGCATGGTATACAATTTTCCTACAACAACCTAAGCATGGATTGTGCTTTCCTACAACAATCTAAGCATGGTAGGTGATTAAACATGGATCCTACACAATCTTAGTATGGTATGTATTTCAAGTAGAGACCTACAATATTCTAAACATGGTGATACTACTTAGTATTAATCTAAGCATGGTATGTATTCCAAGTAGAGACCTACAACATTCTAAACATGTATAATGGTTCCTACTACAATCCAAGCATGGTATAATAATTCCTACAACAATCTAAGCATGTATAATGGTTCCTACTACAATCTAAGCATGGTATAATAATTCCTACAACAATCTAAGCATGTATAATGGTTCCTACTACAATCTAAGCATGGTATAATAATTCCTACAACAATCTAAGCATGCATAATGGTTCCTACTACAATCCAAGCATGGTATAATAATTCCTACAACAATCTAAGCATGTATAATGGATCCTACTACAATCCAAGCATGGTATAATAATTCCTACAACAATCTAAGCATGTATAATGGCTCCTACTACAATCTAAGCATGGTATATATTTTTCCTACAATGATCCAAGCATGATATAAGACTTTCCTATCATAATCTAAACATGGTATTTATTTTTCCTACAACATGTATACAACATAAGCATGGTTCTTTTCTACATTAAACCTACAACATGGTATACACTTCAAGAAGGAATTTCTACAACATGATACATATCATAAACATGGTTCCATTAACCTACAATATGGTAGACATTAAAACACGGACTTTCTACAAAAATATAAATACAACATAAACATTAACCTATAACTATTTAACCATGGATATCTACTACAATGGGAGCATGGGTTACTACCATACTTCTAAACAAAATGTCATTTACTACTTCAACATGACCTTACTTATATATAAACATAAATATCTACTACAACTTTAATTAAGCATAAACATCTACTACTACTTTATTTAGACATAAACATCTACTACTACTACTTTTCTTAAGAATAAGCATCTATTTCTTACCTATTTAAGCATAACATTTATTATTACTTTTCTTAAGAGTAAACATCTACTACTATTTAAGCATGAACTGCAATACTACAAGTAGTCTACCTTTTTTTTATTAATTACAAGCCCTACAAAAAACACCATTATTTCTTTAACCACTTATTTCTTACATATCACAAGCCTATCTTTTTATTAACTAAGAGTTAACAAGATTTTGTTAACTATCAAAGTAGAGAGCAAAAACCAAGAAGGGATTACTTTTAATAGTCCACAACCCCAAAATGGGTAGTAATTAGTTCAATGTGCCAAAAATCATATACTTGTGCCAAGTCCTTGTTTTAGTCCTACATCCCAAATGGGTATGTACTCAATAGTCATATGCATATGTGTATGTCCAATGTCAAGTCCTAAAACCCCAAAATGGGTGTATACACAAGTCATCATGTGTTTATGTTCTTAGTCCAAACAACAACAAGAACAACCATTTCAACAACCAAAAGAGTCAATCTTTATGTTTATTTAGTACTACTACTTATCACATTTCTTTTTATCCATATTATGCTACAACATACAACAACACTATCACAAGAATAAGCAACCAAAACAAAAGAAAACAAAACAAGGAAGATAAGGAGAAGAAGGAATCAAAACAACAACTCAAACAACCAAAAAAACAAGTGGAGAACCCCCACCTTTCTTTCTTGTTGGAAGGACTAGCCTAGCAACCTTCTCCTTCCCTTAAGCTTGAAATCTCCTATGAAACCTACAATGAAAACTCTCTTGTTAGAGTGGGTTATCTCTTTCTTTTCCTTTCCTTTCTTTTGTCTTTGTGTTTTTGTAAAAAGTGAGACAAGTGAAGAAGGAGGGGGTATTTATAGGAGGGAAGAGGAGGGGGAGAGTGCAAAAGTGCACTCACATTTTTGCACAAAACCCCTTAGGGTTTGAATCCGGCCTTGCACTAGGGTGAGGGAGGGGTGAGGTGGAGGTATGGGCTAGGGTGTGAGGTGGAGGCATGGTGGAAGAGATAAGGTTTCTAGAAGAAGTCTCCTTAATCCTTTCATGCACACTTAACCCTAGGTTAATCCACTTATAAAAACCCTAACAATCTAATTAGGTTTGGTCATGACAAAGATAAGTACTTTGTCCAAAAGTACACACTACACATTTTGTATAATGTACTAATTTGGTACAATACAAATGTACGTATATATGTATACGTATGTATATATATGTGTATACCAAGAAATCTTCATAAAATTTGTATAAAATAATTTAATTTTGAAAATAATAATAAAATAAATTTTATTATCAATTCGGAAGATCACGGTACCAATTCGATACACTACCGATGTACACAGATCGGTATATGTGTACAGACAATGTATATGAACAAATCGGGCGAAAATCACCAAAATATTTCAATTTTGGAATTAAAACAAAATAATAATAAAATAATAATAAAATAATAATTTATACAAGGTAATATCTGTCCGGGATATTACATTAAATAATAATTTGGAAATTATCAGAGCAAAATTTTATCATTTGACCAATCTTTTAACAGTTTAAACATGAAAGATACGAGAATCTGAAAACCTGGAAATAAAAACATAGCTGTATTAAAATGATCATAACTTTTGCTACATAACTCGGAATTCAGAAATTCAAGATGTTCAAAAAACTAGAAAGATAAGGCTACAACTCTTATTCAGAAAGTTATTTATTTTAAGATCATTTACAGGGTCGAAAATAGCAGACAAAATACAGCCAGTAAGCAACATACATGGTTTTAGGTATTTCATGAAATAAATTAATTAAACATGATGGGTGTCAATTCTATTAGTCGATAAACTTCTTAATTCGCATGATGTGTGCAATAACATGATGTATAAAAATAAAATCACACACACACACTAATTTAAAATCAATCAAACATACAACCTAGCAGTTATTTTTACAATAGATTAATTGTGTCGTTTCCATATGCATAACCCTATTAACGATACTATATGAATACATGAAAGATTCAATCTTTGGAGTCAAAAGTGGAACGAAGTCAAGAATATTGGGGTTAGTTCGTATAAACCCTCAATAGACCCAACAAAATCAATGCGAAGATATGATAACGAAATGATCTAATTGCAAGAATTTCAATAAAACTTGAAATTGATACAATGTACAATTTAAGAGGAAAGTGACTTACCTTTTGGATGATGAATTTGAACACCAAGAACAACAGGATGAGAATTCCGGAGCAACGAACCCACGAACTTACGAAGATCACACGTGAACACTATGTGCACAAAGAAACAAGCAACCAACAGTGAGACAAGAGAAGTATCAGCAACAGAGCAAGGGCAGCAGCAATGCCAGTGAGGCCAATGGCGGCTGACATCGAAGGCTTGTGGCGAGCGGCCGGAGGAAGGAAGGGGGGTCACAATGGCAGCTGCTGCTACCCGTCGAGCGGAAATAGTGAACAGGGGATCGTCGATGGGTTGGGTCTGCTTGTGTTAACGGGAACAGGGAACAGCCAGAGGGGTTTTTGGGGTGCTGTGCTGGGTCAACGGCTCGACGGGAGAGGGGGTGATGACGGGGGGTTGGTCGCCAGAGTGAAGAAGATGGAGATGGGTTTTTGGCGGGAAAGTGGAGCAGACGGTAGGTTGAAGAGGTCGAAACAAGGGAGAGAAGGGGAGGTCGATGGTGGTTTGGGGGTTGGCGATGAGTCGGCTGTAAGATAGAGGAGGGGGTGCAGTGGTTGCGGTGGTTTAGCGAAGAACAGAGAAGAGGCTCAAGTGGTGGTCGAGGAGGTGACGGGGGCGTTCGGAGGTGTTGACTGGCAACGAGGAGGGAGGAGCGAGATGATGGGGGTAAGGAGAGGTGCAGGGAAGCAATAGAGGCGAGGGAGGCTGCGAGACGAAGGTGGCAGGGTTGGGTCGAGTATAGGAGGACGAAAGGTAGAGGAAGATGAACAGGGGTAGAGGAAGAGGGGTAGAGGTGACAACTGTAGATGCGGTAGGGTAAAAAAGCATAGGGTTAGGATAGGTTTATATAGGTTAAGTTGGGCTATAGGGTATTTAGGTTAACGGGTAGGATCCAATAAGGAGAATTGGTTTTTGGGTTCAAATTCAACAGGGAATAAGAGAATAAGTAAATAAAATATGATTATAGAGTTTATAAATATACATATATATATATATATATACATTAAATCAACTAGTGAAGTACATATAAAATAGAGTATGTTCGGGCTCTACAAAAATAACAATAATAAGAATAATGATAACAATAATAATAATAACAAAGATGTAATAATAATAATAACAATAAGAAAAATAATAACAACAATAAAAGTAATAACAATAATAATAATAAGAATAAAATAATCCAATAATAATAATATATTTGATTTGGGCTAAAATGTAAGTAGCCTGTCAATAAGGATTATAATGTAAGATTAAAATATATCATTATTCGAAATAATTAAAAATTTCGATTAGAAAACACTTTAATAAAAGATTCGAAAAGAATTTAGCACAAAATAAATTTATAAAAATCAAATTATAGAAAATACACGAAAAATACTTATTATCGGGAATGGGGGGTTACACGGAGTGTATGAAGGAGGTGTGGTATCTTAAATGTTTAAAATGAGGGCATATGTCGTATGTATGTACCAATCCATCCGCCAATCCCATCGAAGAGTCAAGAGATGTCAAGAGGGGGAGATCACCGGAAAATCTCGTACAAATCATTTTAGTGAGTAGTCTACCCATAATCAAACAAGAAGAACAATGGCAACGGAAATGGTGCAGATTTGCTAGGATCAAATCTAGATGACCATCGGAATAACAACTTGTTGGAAGTTCTTAGTGATCGGTAGTCGACGAGAGGTCACCGGTAGGGTGGTTAAAAAGTTTCATTTACAATTCCTAGTCTCGTTAACCTTGTCGGAGAAGCTTGAAGATGTGGTTAATGTGGGGAATGTGGATTTCGGGCATTTCACAGCTCTATTTTCACAATGGTCCTCTCATTTCGGAGCAGAGCTACCTCAACGGGATGCCTGTTGGATTTGGATTCATAATGTCCCTCTCCATTGTTGGAGGAAGGGAGCCCTTCAAGAAATTGTTAGAGAATTCGGAACGTTACTGGAAGTTGATCCTAAAACAATATAGAAATCAGATCTAGCGTCAACTAGGGTTCTAATTGGAAGCCTTGACATTGGCCTCATGCCTAGATTTGTTATGTTCTACACCTTCGAAGAAGCATTGTCACGCCCCGCTTCCCAAAAATACGGAATACGAGTACATAACAAAAGCCCAGCGAATGGTTTTCATCATCCATAAGCTGTTTCAAGAATCTTTACAACACATCACAGATATTATCAGAGTCAGAAGCCAGAAAAGTCAACCACATGCACATATGAACCAAATACCAACAAGAATATTTGAAATAAAATATATTAATCTCAAATAGTTATGATCTGAAATACATAAATATTCCTGGGTCACATCGCCCAAATACAAATAATAATTCCAAATACATGAATACAGTTATTGTTCAAACAACTACAAGAAATAATAATAATAAGCAGAATCTCTAGCATCTAAAACATCGTCTCGCCAATACTTTTAGGAACCTGTCCTCCAAAATCTGCAATACAACGAATGCAGGAAAGAGGAAAATAGAAAACACAAGTACCTGTCAATTGCAAGTCGCGGGTCACAAATAATGTAGGATACAAGCACATGGGGAAACTAACTAATAACTGGTCATAATGCATCAACAGTAATATCTAGCATGGTTTCCTAACAGTACAGTTGTTTTATGTCAAAGGCAGTGTCATAAGGTAACTAACAGTCTCCAGTAACAGTATCTTAGTATATCAGTGAATCAGGATGACAGTATATCAGTATCAGTCCAACAGTCTCAGTATATCAGTCTCAGTCTAACAATATTCAGTTCTTCAGTATCAGTTTTATGTTCTTACAGTCTTGTGAGTATTACTAGCTAGGTAGCACTTCATGCGCCCCAAATTATATCACATGATTGCTACAACAAACAGTTTCGCTTAGTAAGATTTTCATAGGGGACCATGATGGGGCTGTGTACTCAGGTATCTGTAACAGTAACAGTCAGAACCTAGTGATTCTCTTCTACTCTACACCTTCACATAAGAAGTAATGTAGACAGGGTTAGTAAACAGTAACAGTCAGAACCTAGCGGTTTTCTTCTAATCTACACATTCTTACATAAGAATTAATGTAGACAGGTTCAGTAAACAGTAATAGTAACGGTATGGAACACTAGTTCTCTTTCAAGTACACGTTTCCATATTATCCACTACTAGATCTTCCCTTAAACCCCGGCTTGGTTACTTTTATTATAGTTATCCAACAGACATGAATGTGTACTAAATATTTTCAAACTAACATGGCATAATCAGGTTCAGGTTCAGGTAAACAAATCAGCTTGCATATATAATATACAGTCACATAATCGAGCAAAACAGTGTATGGTTATAATCAGGGCAGCATGACCAGTCAGTACTAAAATAGTGATTCTAAGAGCTACAGACATGTAAATCAAGATCCGTCGAAGGATCTGGAAACTAGACATCCACATGCATCCAACGAGTATAATAAAGTCACATACTAGTTCACAAAATCTCAACTCAAAACTGATTTGAATAAAGATTTTATGTTCAGCCAGAAAAGAGGGGAACGACTTCAAAAGCATGAAAACATCATGAAAACATATCAAATAATTCCACGAAAAATCTGGGGTAATCCCCTATAGGTATAGACTCAAAATCACAAGTTTCATAATATTCTAGTAAGTATAGATAAGTCATAAAAAATAAGAAGCAACACAAAAATATGGTTTGACGAATCTAGAATTTCTCAACATTGCAGTACGAAAACAAGGATATCTCGCAATCAGCGAATCAAAATCAAATTCCGCCAAAATGACGTGAAAATAGATAGATTTTTCTAACTTTCATATATCAAAAATAATTTTCATAAAACATAAGAAATTAGGGTGAAAACTGGGTTCTATACTGAACAACACGCATATTACAGCACAAGGTGAATTTAGAAAAGAACATGAAACACCACATAAAACTCATCTTTAAAATTCATCAAAAATCTGGGAAGTCCCTAACATCATGAGGAAACACTGAGCAAAATTTTATAGCAAGATATTATATATAGCCTAGATCTTGAAAATAAATAGTTTGCAAAATTGACACAAAACTGAATCTGAAAACTACCGACACAGCTGTACCAAAATTATCATATCTCAGTCATACGAACTCCAAATGCAGTAAAAGCAGTGAGGTTTGAAAATAGACACAATTATCTACAATTCACTTTTAATTTTGAAGTTCAAATTCGGACTGTAGCATGGGTGAAAACAGCAAAGAACACAGAACAGACCACAAAATACAGATTACACACCTCTAATTAAAATCATCATAACTTTCATCGTATTGATCCAAACTCAACCAAACTAGAAATACAACCTACCAAGCCTCTAAACATCATGTTTTAGGGGTTCTAACATGTCCAAACCTATTCTGTTTACATGGGCAATCAATCAAATACATAGCATGCAATTTATCACATACACGAACAAAATCAAGATTTGGGTAAACCTAGGTTATCAACCTATCAATTTTGGTGTCATAAGTCCTATATGGACAATTTACACAATAGAGACAAAACCCATCAAGGCAAATACAAATTTTGGTCGTCTCTAGATCCAACTACACTAGATGTGAACTTTTTGACTTGTATCAACCTTAGAAATTGTAGTACAAGTTACTTGCCTTATGATGAAGTGAATACGATGCAACTGAGCCTTAGGAACAAAACCCACGAGCGAATTCCTTCCAAGCGCAAATCCATGCAAATCCACGAACCAAAAACTCCTCTCACGAACGATCCTTGATGCAACGCGCGAAGTGGAGAATACCCACTTCAAGAAACCCAAAGAGAAGTGCTTTGATGGTGTTTTTCTGATGGTGGTGGTGCTGTTTTGTGGTAGCCGGCTATGCAAGGAGGGAAAGGTTTGGATTGATGGTTGTTTGTAGGGTTTTAGAGATGGGTGGTGGTCGGATTTGCAAGGAGGGAGGGGGCTCGGTTTGCAAGGAGGGAGGGCCGGTTTTGGAGGGGAAGTGCCAGGCCGGGATTGAGGAAATTAGGGGAGGCGGGATGTATTAGGGAGAGGGAGAGAGAGAATAGGGATTAGGGTTAGGGTTAAGAGGATTAGGGTATTTATATAGGAGTTAATTTGTGGGTTAATGGGTTGTGGGTATTATAATGTAGTAATAGGTATACAAATGGGTAATGGGTATTGGGTCAATTTCAAATGGAGATACAATTTATAGTAAATTCTATGGCTCTTAAAAATCTCATTAGGGGTCAAAAATCATAGGTTTGGAAAATCACCACAAAAAATCCATCACATCACCATGAAAAAATAAAATGAAGATAATGGGGCCAAAAATGAAGAAAATAACCCAAAATGGCGAAAACGAACCCAAACGACGAACACACAACACAAGGAGCCCAAATGAAAAGAAAACGAATATATATTGAAAATAAATCCAATATATGGTTTCGAAAAATACAAGAGATATAAAATACACAAAAATTAAAAATACACTCCAAAATACATAAAATGAAAAACAGGGGTTACAATCCTACCCACCTTACAACAAAATTTCGTCCTCGAAATATGCTTAGGCGGTACATAGGACAAGGCAAACAAACTAACTTGGAAAAGGATAACAAAACAGAGGGCTAAAGGGAGAGGAACAAAGCAGTAGCAATACCAGGAAAAGAAGAAGTAGATAATAATGAGATCAAATGGAATGCAAGAAAAGAAAATAACCAGTATCAAAAAGAAAAGAATCAACACCAGATAACAAAGCAATAAGGGAGTCGGCAGAACTGAAATGAAAGAGAGAAAAGACAGGGAAGAATTGAATCAAATAATAAGTCAATGGATGAGAACAATTGTAAGATATGGGGAAAAACCAAAATAATGCAAGGAAGGAGAAGCAACAATATGATCCTGGAACCTGTGGGTTATGGGCCCACCATGCTTCCACTGCGCCACTCGATCGGGAAGACTCTGCCAATAGCATCCAGCGATGCCGACTGACGGGCCAAACAGAAAAATTGAAAGAGAATGAATGGCACCAAAATCAGAAGGATATAGGTACGAAAGATTAAACTCATACCCAGCAAGAAATCCATGAAAAAAAAGGACGTCTGAAAAAGACGGAAGAATCAAGGAATCGAATAAGAAGGGATCAAAAAGAAATGAATAAGGCTAGTATCCAGATCACCATTGGTAATAATTCATTTATGCATGCATGGTTGTTGAAATGTTGCGTAGATCCCAGTTCGAGCTAAGCTTGTCCAATATATTAGGCAACTAATATATTAGCCAAATATGTGCTCTGATACCACTAAAAATCATGTCATGCCCCGTTTTCCAAAAATACGGAATACAAGTACGTAACAAAAGCCCAGCGAATGCTTTTCATTATCCATAAGCTGTTTCAAGAATCTTTACAACACATCACAGATATTATCAGAGTCGGAAGCCAGAAAAGTCAACCACATGCACATATGAACCAAATACCAACAAGAATATTTGAAATAAAATATATTAATCTCAAATAGTCATGATCTGAAATACACAAATAATCCTGGGTCACACGCCCAAATACAAATAATAATTCGAAATACATGAATACAGTTATTGTTCAAACAACTACAAGAAATAATAATAATAAGCAGAATCTCCAGTATCTAAAACATCGTCTCGCCAATACCTTCAGGAACCTGTCCTCCAAAATCTACAATACAACGAATGCAGAAAAATAGAAAAGAGAAAACACAAGTACCCGTCAATTGCAAGTTGCGGGTCACAAATAATGTAGGATACAAGCACATGGGGAAACTAACTAATAACAGGTCATAATGCATCAACAGTAATATCTAGCATGGTTTCCTAACAGTACAGTTATTTTATATCAAAGGCAGTGTCGTAAGGTAACTAACAGTCTCCAGTAACAGTATCTCATTATATCAGTGAATCAGGATGACAGTATATCAGTATCAGTCCAATAGTCTCAGTATATCAGTCTCAATCTAACAGTATTCAGTTCTTCAGTATCAGTTTTATGTTTTTACAGTCTTGTGTGTATTACTAGCTAGGTAGCACTTCATGCGCCCCAAATTATATCATATGGTTGCTACAAAAAACAGTTTCGCTTAGTAAGATTTTCATAGGGGAACATTATGGGGCAGTGTACTTAGGTATTAGTAACAGTAACAGTCAGAACCTAGTGGTTCTCTTCTACTCTACACCTTCATATAAGAAGTAATGTAGACAGGGTCAGTAAACAGTAACAGTCAGAACCTAGCGGTTTTCTCCTAATCTACACCTTCTTACATAAGAATTAATGTAGACAGGTTCAGTAAATAGTAACAGTAACGGTATCGAACACTAGTTTTCTTTCAAGTACACGTTTCCATATTATCCACTACTAGATCTTCCCTTAAACCCCGGCTTGGTTACTTTTATCATAGTTATCCAACAGACATGAATGTGTACTAAATATTTTCAAACTAACATGGCATAATCAGGTTCAGGTTTAGGTAAACAAATCAGTGTGCATAGATAATATACAGTCACATAATCGAGCAAAATAGTGTATGGTTATAATCAGGACAGCATGACTAGTCAGTACTAAAACAGTGATTCTAAGAGCTACAGACATGTAAATCAAGATCCGTCAAAGGATCTGGAAATTAGACATCCACATGCATCCAACGAGTATAATAAAGTCACATACTAGTTCACAACATCTCAACTCAAAACTGATTTGAATATAGATTTTATGTTCAGCCAGAAAACAGGGGAACGACTTCAAAAGCATGAAAACATCATGAAAACATATCAAATAATTCCACGAAATATCTGGGGTAATTCCCTATAGGTATAGATTCAAAATAACAAGTTTCATAAAATTCCAATAAGTATAGATAGGTCATAAAAAATAAGAAGCAACACAAAAACATGGTTTGACGAATGTGGAATTTCTCAACATTGCTGTACGAAAACATGAATATCTCGCAATCAGCGAATCAAAATCCAATTCCGCCAAAACGACGTGAAAATAGATAGATTTTTCTAACTTTCATATTTGACAAATAATTTTCATAAAACATAAGGAATTAGGGTGAAAATTGGGTTCCATACTGAACAGCACGCATATTACAGCACAAGGTGAATTTAGAAAAGAACATGAAACACCACATAAAACTCATCTTTAAAATTCATCAAAAATCTGGAAAGTCCCTAACATCATGAGAAAACAATCTGCAAAATATTATATCAAGATATTATTTATAGCTTAGATCTTGAAAATTAATAGTTTGCAAAATTGACACAAAACTGATTCTGAAAACTACCGATATGGCTGTACCAAAATTATCATATCTCAGTCATACGAACTCCAAATGCAGTAAAACCAGTGGGGTTTGAAAATAGGCACAAGTACCTACAATTCATGTTTAATTTTGAAGTTCAAATTCGTACTGTAGCATGGGTGAATACAGCAAAGAACACAGAACAGACCGCAAAATACAGATTACACACCTCTAATTAAAATCATCATAACTTTCATCGTATTGATCCAAACTCAAACAAACTTGAAATACAGCCTACCAAGCCTCTAAACATCATGTTTTAGGGGTTCTAACATGTCCAAACCTATTCTGTTTCACATGGACAATCAATCA
Organism: Hemerocallis citrina; assembly: GCA_017893485.1. NCBI lineage: Eukaryota > Viridiplantae > Streptophyta > Magnoliopsida > Asparagales > Asphodelaceae > Hemerocallis > Hemerocallis citrina. Next base: position 427,535,599 of record CM030358.1, on the reverse strand, counting down.
AACACATAGCATGCAATTTATCACATACACGAACAAAATCAAGTTTTGGGTAAACCTAGGTTATCAACCTATCAATTTTGGTGTCATAAGTCCTCTATGGTCAATTTACACAACAGAGACAAAACCCATCAAGAAAAATACAAATTTTGGTCGTCTCTAGACCCAACTACACTAGATGTGAACTCTTTGACTTGTATCAACCTAAGGAATTGTAGTACAAGTTACTTGTCGTATGATGGAGTGAATACAATGCAGCTGAGCCTTAGGAACAAAACCCACGAGCGAATTCCTTCCAAGTGCGAATCCAAGCAAATCCACAAACCAAAAACTCCTCTCACGAACGATCCTTGATGCAACGCGCGAAGTGGAGAATACCCACTTCAAGAAACCCAAAAAGAAGTGCTTTGGTGGTGGTGGTGCTGTTTTGTGGTAGCCGGCTATGCAAGGAGGGAAAGGTTTGGATGGATGGTTGTTTGTAGGGTTTTAGAGATGGGTGGTGGTCAGATTTGCAAGGAGGGAGGGGGCTCGATTTGCAAGGAGGGAGGGCCAGTTTTGGAGGGGAAGTGCAAGGCTGGGATTGAGGAAATTAGGGGTGGCCGGATGTATTAGGGAGAGGGAGAGAGAGAATAGGGATTAGTGTTAGGGTTAAGAGGATTAGGGTATTTATGTAGGAGTTAATTTGTGTTTAATGGGTTGTGGGTATTATAATGTAGTAATAGGTATACAAATGGGTAATGGGTATTGGGTCAATTTCAAATGGGAATACAATTTAGTAAATTCTATGGCTCCTAAAAATCTCATTAGGGGTCAAAAATTATAGGTTTGGAAAATCACCACAAAAAATCCATCACATCACCATGAAAAAATATAATGAAGATAATGAGGCCAAAAATGAAGAAAATAACCCAAAATGGCAAAAACGAACCAAAACGACGAACAAACAACACAAGGAGCTCAAATGAAAAGAAAACGAATATATATTGAAAATAAATCCAATATACGGTTCCGAAAAATACAAGAGATATAAAATACACAAAAATGAAATATGTACTCCAAAATACATAAAATGAAAAATAGGGGTTACAAGCTTATTTGGTTTGGTTTGTGTTAGAGATGATGGTGCCTAAACTGGTCGTCCAACCAACTCCTATGTCCTTTATCCTAAATTCGCCAAGAGAAATTCGTAATTACACAGAGGTGGCTTCGCCGGAGATTGAATTGTCAATTGACGGCTCCCACGAGTTTGAACGTGCGCACCATGAGCTTGTCCGATCGGCCCTGGGAGGAGAACCGGAAACAAAAACCCAGTTAATCAAATCCACTTCATCCAAAGTTCCTGATCACTCAAATGTATCCAATGGTCAAGATGAGCGGGTGGATAGTAGTCAAACATAGGTGTCCACGTCAGTCTTTGGTCAGAGGGAGACTAATTGGATAATGAGGACAAGAGGCAAAGAGTGGTGGAGGTGATTTTGCAGAGGAAAGTGACATAGAAAGTTAGGGCAAGTAGCAAGACTTGCCATTTTTAGCTTTTGAATTCGACGGGTTCCGAGGAGCTCCATATTGGAACCAGACGAGCAGGTGGAGGGGAAGTGGCTCACAGTAAACCTTACTATTTTGGGGTAGATATTAGAAAGGAGCAAGACGAAAATTCTAAGGTTGATTCGGAAAATAAAGAAGAAGATGAGGAAAAGGCTAAGAAAGAGAAAGAAAAGTGGGGAAAAGGCTTCATAAGGGCCAGGTTCTCGCATCTGCAAGCCCACGTGACGCTGTACAAAGCGAGGAATCAGGATTGTCCACGTGGCAACCTCAAAATAGTTATCAAAGCTTGTGACTCGGCTTCTGAGGTGTGTTCCCCATGCATGGGCACTACCCGGGTTGACATTCCACTTACTAAACCCACACCCAAGAATCGCACATGTGAGTCACGTGCCTCTATACCTAACTCCTCACATGGCAGTGGCACGTGTGCGACGCTCCCCCCTCGCTCCCTTCCTTTTTCTTAACTGGGCTTGGGCCCAAGAGCGGGTCCATACAAACAAATGGGAGGAAGTTTTCAAACTCTTATGAGCCTAACACATTTGTTGTTGAAGCTAAGCCCAAGCTGGGGTATAGCATGGAGGGTGATCTGACTCGCTTCAAGCTGGGTAGTGATGGGCCGATGGAGTCTTTTGGGCTTCATGATAACTCGGATAAAAGTTCACTCCAAGTATACCCCTTTCCAACACATGTCTGATGAAGATGACAACCCGTGCCTAAACTTGGAGGATGATGATATTCATATAGAAGACGACTCAGATTTCGAAGAAGAATTTGTTCAAGATACTCAATTTCGCAAGGCAATTGAGATCTCTCCAGATTTTGTTCCATCTTCTATCCCATCGCCTGTGATGAGTTCATAGACAAACTATGCTCCACCACGACTATCTCAAGACTTTTTAGTTCACAAGTCAGCTAAGAGGGTTCATATGAAGTCCTTGGGGGATTATCTTAATACAGTAGCTGCTACCATATCAGCTAAGGTTGTCTGTGGTGGTATGCATTGCTTTCTAGATTCCATTTTAAATTTCATGTTTGATTCTAAAATTTTTAATCTTGTTGAAACTTGTGGTATGGCGGTGGGAAATATAAAACACTTTTCTCCTTAATAAAATTAGGGGGTGGGAAACTGAGATGCTTAATCTAGGATCGATTATTGAATCCGACCTTCCATATACATCTTGTTCTGTTTTGAATGAATATCCTACTCTGGAATGATAGGGTGTTAGGTAGACATGGCAAGAGGGAGATTGTAACTACCATTTTTGCTATTTTCATTTTCCCCCCTTTTGTAATACTTTAATTGTAATTGAATAAAATACTCTATTTTTTCCTTGATTATTTTTAATTAAATCTTGTTCATGAAATTCTTCGTTCTTCTTGTTGAGCTGTTCTTATTGATTCTATTTTCTTTTGTTAATTGAACCCTATTATTTTAAACCCATCTCCTATTGAACCCGAAAACCCAATTTCAATTGTTCTTGACCCAAAGCCACAATTATTGGATCCTAAACCACTAACCCAACATCCTAATTGTACCTTATAACTTTATTGCAAACCCTAAAAATTGCACAAATTGAAATCCTAGAGTCGTCTACTCTCTCTCCTCTTCATCCCTTCTCTCGTTTCTCTCTCCCCGACCCTAAGTTCCCACCCAAACACCAAACCCAACTCCTGTTCTTCTTCCCCAGCCAACTCCTGCCACCCCCCTCCCGTCGGCACTTCCCGTCGACGCCCAGTACACCAGAACCCCAACTTGACCCCCCTTCTTCCCCTTTGCCCTGTTTTCGATCGACAGCAGCGCCAAAACCCCAACCCTGATGTTGCTCCCCTGTTCCATTGACCCAAATAGTAGTGCCGCTGCCTGCAACGTTGATGACCACCAGCATTGTCAAGACCCCCCTTGCTGCCTTTACTGTTGCTTCCATTGATGTGCCCCTTGTGCTGTTGTTGCTGAGTTCTCTATCGCACGTGATTTGCACGTGCTATTTTGGTGGATTTGTGTGTTCCTGGGTTCGTTGCTCCGGGATCCTTATCCCGTTATACTTGGTATCGTTTATAAGGAAAGTCACTTTTTCTCTTGAATTTCTAATTGAATCAAATTGAAAAATTTTATTGAAATTCCGCAAGTAGATCCTAATCATTTATCGTATTGCTGTATTGATTATCTTTCATTGGGTCTATTGAGGGTTTACACGAGCTAACCCCAATATTCTTGACTTTTGCCTCTATTGACTTCGAAAATTGAATCTTTCATGCATCCATGTAGTATTCATAATAGGGTTAATCATATAATCAAGACACAATTAAATTATTGTAGAAATAATTGCTAGGTTGTATGTTTGATTGAGCGATTGATATTTGATTGATGCTAGATTAGTGTATGTATGTGTTTCTCATTTTATTTATCATATTTGACACTCATCATGCGAACTAAGAAGTTTATCGACTAATAGAATTGATACCCATCATGTCTAATTAAATTATTTCATGAAAAATACCAAAAACCTATATGTTGCTTGTTGGCTGTATATTGTCTGCTATTTTCGACTAAGTAAATGATCCTAAAATAAATTAATTTTCTGAATAAGAGTTGTATCCCTATGTTTCTAGTTTTCAGAACATCTTGAATCGCTGAATTCCGAGTAGCATAGTAAAAGTTATGGCTATTTTACTACTGCTGTGTTTAATGTCCAGAATTGTAATTTCTACTTTTTCTTAAATTAATTATTTCTATATCGTACTATTGCATGAATTAAAATGTGTGTGTTGTATTGCATGATCCTAATAAGTTATTGTCACCATTCTAATTGTCCAAATCCATGTTACCATCCTATTGTTCTCCTATTGATACTATTGTTCATCTCATGTCTCAAATTGCATATTGTATTGTTGCATTGATCAAATAATTAACAAGTCGGGGTTTAAGGGATTGACTAGAGTAGTTGATGATATAGAGACTGTACTCGTATGATGGCCCGTATTATTATCGTTATCGTCATCGTGTAAGAAATTACACCATGGCCTGTGTTATTATCGTTATCGTCATTGTGCAAGAAATTGCCTCAATGGACCATGTTATATTGTTATCGTCATCATACCTAGTATATGAACTATAGAATCTACCACTATAGTCTAAACAAAATTGATTGTATGCATCGAACATGTGGTATGGAACATATGGGACACAATAGTACGTGCATTAGTTAGGGTTTAAATGATTAATAGACTTAAGAATTACATCACATCAACATTGCATATTATTCATCATTGTTCTATTGATATCGAATATTGGCTAAGTGTTATTGATATTGACCATTGAATATTGTTATCGTATATTGAATCATTGTTTATAGCCATTGTATCGATTATCATGATATTGATTATTGTTATTGTCCCATGTTATTGACTCCTATTGATCCATTGAATTCATTATTATATCGTTATTTCATTGTTCCTTGCTTTCTCTACTTGTTGTCCATGACTTGCTCTGAGGACAATTTTTATTCTCTTTTTAGATGAAGTGTTTGGAGAACAAACATTCCGAAGAACTGTTTCTTTATAATTGAATGTTATTTTTATTGAACTTATTGTATTGAGACTTATTACTATTGTGTTTGGGATTTATTATTGTATTGGGCTTTTGACTTGAATATTGCTATAATTTGTTTCCAGATGTTGGATTATTATTGTATTTGGATATTTCATATTTCTTCATTCTATGTATTATTGTTCATGAGGTTATTATTATTACCTGCGCAATTGTGCTGTATTGATTATATTATTGAGTTGATCGGATAAACAGCTTATGGGTGACGTTAGTCATTCGCTGGGCCAATGTCACGTACTCGTATTCCGTATTTTTGGAAAGCGGTGCGTGACAGAGATGGTGAGAGACATGTTCAATTCTTCCAAAGAGGACATTGTTGGTCTCCAAGAAACCAAACTATAGCAGGTTACTAGATTGAGGAGAGTGGGAAAGTAGGATTATAAATTGGAAGATTTGCCCCTGCGCGGGGCATCGGGTGGCATCGCTATTGGCTTCAACCTTGACATTTTTACTTGCCTAGATGAATTCCGAGGGGAGTTCTCTTTATCGGTCCTTCTCCTAACTTGACATAAGTCCTTACTGTGGTTTATGGACCAAACCTTGCATCCTATAGACTTGCATTTTGGACGGAGCTCCGCTCAATTCAAACGCGTTGGCATCACCCTTGGGTTGTTGGGGGATTTCAATATCACTAGATTCACATTTGAACACAGGGGGCAGAGGATCTAACGATGCTAAGAGGGAGGAGTTTAACAGGATTATCACGGATCTGGAACTGGTTGACATCCCAATTCCAGACAGATTCTTTACTTGGTCTAATTTGCAAGCGACCCCCATCGTGGTAAGGCTGGATACAATTCTAGTCTCACTAGACTGGGAGGCAGAATTCCCTGCTTGTGAGCGCCAAATCTCTCCCAAGGACAGCCTCTGATCATGATCCCATATTACATTGCACAGGAGATAGGAATACCCGTCACCAAAAGAAATTCAGATTGAAGGAAGCTTGCTTCGAAATTGAGGGTTTTCACCACCTTGTTATGGAAAGTTGGGCACTTCCTATAAGGGGTATTGAGGCAGTTGTGATCTGGTGTGAGAAGAGTCACAGACTTCGGACTAAGCTTAGGAGATGGAATCGCACATGGTTTGCTATCTAGAGAGCTAATGAGACTTTACTTAATGATATTGAGGATCTGGACCACGCTTCGACAAGTTCAGCACAAGTCAACACCGTCCTCCTCGAGCACCACACTTTGACAAGTTCATTCCCCTTAACGAAAGTGTTTCTGCCATCTTCATGGCAGTTAAAAAGGACAGAATAGCCACCCCCCCCCCCCAAGAACACCACAACTTTCAAGACAAGGAATAAGAACAAGAGGTGTACGTTTCACAGAGACCATGGACTCATCACTGACAACTGCCGAGCACTCGAAGAAGAACTTGAAGGTCTGATTCGTTGGTCCTACCTCTCCTAATTTTTTTGGCAAAATAACAATGCCAAAACCCCTTCGGCACGGGGGCTAATAAGCATTAAGAGAAGCCCACTGAATCTCAAGACTCAGAACGCATGGTCATTCTCCACTCCATTCACCGAGGTCCGATGGGGGGAGATTTCAACTCCTCCGAAAAGCCTTTGTTCAGGAAGTCAACATAGTGTACAACATCCCGCCTGCTAAGAGCCTAGGTGTCCCTGTGTCATTTTCGGATAAAGATCTAGAGGGTGTTAAGATGTATCACTGTGACGCACTGGTCATAAACCTGTGCATCATGAGGTACGAAACATCCTTGTAGAAAATGACAACTCTTTAAACACCCACTTCATGGCCACATTCGACGCTCCCAAGCTCTCCCAGACTGGCTTAATCCTATCACGCCCCGATTCCCAAAAATACGGAATGCAAGCACGTGACATGGCCGAGCGAATGACTTGCGTCATCCATGAGCTGTTATCGATTCAACTCAACAATATAAACAGGAAGTAATAAAACCACGCATGAAATAAAGGAGTAAGCACATGAATAATATTTCTTGAATTTTATGCATGAAATAACCAACAAAATAACAATCCAACATCTGGAATCCGCAGTAACAATATTCGGGTCAAAAGCCTACAAGAGAAAGAAAACAACATTGTTCAATTATTAAAGTTCTCAAAATGAAACAATAATTATTTAATTGCCGCAGCAAAACAATTCTTTAATCATTGCTGCTCTCCTAATCCATCAGGCAAATTTCCTTGATTTTCTATAAGCTGTTCATCTAAAAAAGAGAATAATATGTTCTTAGAGCAAGTCATGGACAACAAGTAGAGAAATAGAAAAACAATAGCATTTACAGTATAGCAATGAATTAAATAAACAATAGAGTCGATGGCAATGAACAATGGCAAAATGATAACGATGCAATATACAATAATGATAATTGATAACGATTATAATAAACGATAACAATAACGGTAAACAATAACGATAATACTGTTCAATAATGATGACAATATGCAATGGCGATGCGATGAACATCTTAAGTCTGTTATTCATTTTAATTATAACTAATGCACGTACTATTGCATCCCATACTATAGGTTCGATGCATACAATCAATTTTGTTTAGACTAAGGTGGTATATTCTATAGGTCATGTACTCGATACAATATAACATTTAACTAATAACACTGGATATTGAGCGATTTCTTGCACAATAACGATAACACTGGCCATTTGCCATTTCTTGCACAATGACGATAACACTGGCCATTTGCAATTTCTTGCACAATGACGATAATGATATTTTGGGAACGAGGCCCATACTTTCGATTACAGTCACTATATCATCAACTACCCTGGTTAACCCTTAACCCCGGCTTGATTAACATTCTTTATTCAATTAACATGCAATATTGGTTGGCAATACTACGATACTGATAGGGGACAATCGGGACAGAACTATTTGGGGGGAAACGATAAGGTGATTAATGAGGGACATTAGAATGATGACAAAACAATCCTAAGATCATGCAATGTACTCCATACAATCAAATACACCAAATCCAATATTATAGATTCAATTATATATTATTAAACATAGAAACCCAATTTTGAATAGCAATAGGTTACTGTACTAAAATTGAATTTTCCGCTGCTATAGAATAGCAGATGTGGATCCGTCAGAAGGTGTGGAAACTAGACTCCTGCCCGGTTCCAACACATATTTAAAGTCCAAATTCCGACAACAGTAGCTAGGTGAATTATAGTGTTATTTACAGGTTACTGTTTCTGGCTCGTTATCAGTGTTAGTTTCAGTTGTAAAAGTAGTAAATATTCATTTTAAAAATTAGCAAAAATAGTTTTCATTACTTTAATCATGTTGGTTATCAATCTGAAAATTATCATGGTAATATTTGATCATTAGTTCATCTATTTTATCAGCTTAACATGGTATATGCTTAAATCTGGAAATAAAATGCAGCTGCAGTAAAAAGGTCATAACTCATGCAATATAAGTTGGAATTCAAAAATTTTGGATGTTCTGAAAACCAGAAACATGGGGCTACATTTAATATTCAAAAGTTATTGATTTTGATGACAGTATCTAGGTCGAAACAGCATGGTAATGTTCAGGTTGGCAATAAATTTCAGGGTCTCAACATATTCTTCATGAATAAAATAATTAAAATGTTTTCAACGATGAGTTAGGGGTCGACAACATAAATCACAGCAAGTTACGTCTATGTGAACATGGTATTAAGATGTTTAATGTCCATAATCTTACTAATCACAATCAACTAATACACCATCATCAATCATATGAACAATCAACACTAGTATACAATCTACAATAGTGTGTAATTTCAGGAAATGAAATACAATAATAATCCCTATTCCTATATTCAATAATTAACTACATGAATGCAATGCAAGATCTCTATAAATCAGAGGCAAAAAGATGGCACGAAGTTAAGACTACTACTTGGATTCGCTCGTGTAAATTCGTAGTATCCCAACGATGAACAACAATAAAAAATCTACGATAATCAATATAGATCTACTTGCGGGATTGAATAAAAAATCTCGAATACAATATAATACAATTCGAGAGTAAGATGACTTGCCTTTAGAACGATGTTAGATTAATCCGAATATGCGAAGAATAACGGGATCGGAATCCCGGCGACATGTCGACGAGAAAACGATCACGATGATCACGATCGGGCACCAATCTTGATGGGGATCAAGATCGGATGATCGAACGATTGAGATCGAAGATCAAGATCAAGATGAAGATTAAGATCAAGATAATGATCACGATCGAGATGATCAAAAGAGATCCAAAGGACGAGATCAAGATCTTGATGATGATGGTGATGGCGATGATGATCAATGCAAATCCAACGGCCAAGATCAACGAATCAAGAAGTGATCACGATCGCGATGATCAATGATCGGACGGCCTAGATCCGATGGCTTGGTGCACTGTTGGCTGAACCCAAGAACAGAGGAGCTTGGGTGCGCACCGGCGGGTGAGGGTGGCTAGGCTCTCAGGTGGTGCACTGTGGTGGTCGACGGCCTGAGGGGGGGGCGATGCTGGCGGTGCACAGTAATGGCGGCAATGGAAGGCTAATGGGTCACGGCAACTCAGAGGACAGCAGGGGCATGTGGTGGAGCTGGAGGTTGGAGCAACGACAGCAAAGACGAGGAACAAAGTAGTGGTGGCTGGCAATGTGCGATGGAGGCAGCTATGGTTGAGGCGACGGCGGTTGCTGTAGAGCTCGCAGGATTGGTAGAGAGCTCAGGCCGAGCGACAATGGAGCTTCGACGATGGGCAGTGCAGGAGATGGTCGAGGTGGTGGCAATGGCAGGGGCATCGACATAGGTGCATGGTGTATGGCGAACCTTAGCAATGGCGGCGAGAGTTAAGGCGACTGCAGTCGATGCGTCGACAGAGCTAGGGACAACTGAAGGGGCGGCTCGAAGACAGGGCTGACGGCGAGCCGAGCGGAGATCAGCAGAGTGGTTGATTGTCACGCCCCGCTTCCCATAATAGAATACAAAATACGGATACGTGACTAAGCCAAGCGAATAATTTTCATCATCCATAAGCTTTTCAGAATCTTTACAACATTTCACATGAATAATCAGAGTCGGATGCAAAAGAATCAACCAACATGCACATATGAACCAAAATACCAACAAGAATACTTGAAACCAAAATATATTAATCTCAAATAATCATGATCTGAATAAATCAAATATCCTGGGTCACATTGCCTAAATACAAGAATAAATCCAAGAATCAAAATACAATTGTTCAAAGCAAGCTACAAGAAATAATAATAGCATAATCCAGCACTAATACTTCATATCACCAACACCATCAGGAACCTGTTCTCCAAAATCTGCAATTTGACAATTGCAGGGATAAGAAAAAGAAAACAAACTCCTATCAATGCAAGTTACGGGCCGCTTGTAATGAAGGATACAAGTACATGGGAAAAACTAACTAATAACATGGAATATACATGATAACACAATAGAATACTGGCATGGCAAGATGAACAAGTACAAGTGGCATGTATCAAGTGTCAAGTGAATAAGTATTATGTAAACAAGTATCAAGTATCACGAAATCAAGTAACAAGTAACAAGTATCAAGTAGTCAAGTACAAGTATCAAGTAGCAAGTGTCAAGTAATCATGTTCAAGTGTCATGGTCAAGCCTCATGTTCAAGTCTTGTATTATTACTATTTAGGTAGCACTTCATGTGTCATCCTTTTATCACATGTTTGCTACAGTCAATGCAATTTCATTTTAGATTTCACCATATAGGGAAGTTTACTCAAGGACAAGCCTCAAGAAATCAAGTATCAAGTATCAAGCCTCAAGTATCAAGTAAACAAGCCTCAAGAGTGAAGTATCAAGTCTCAAGTAGTGAAATATCAAGCCTCAAGTAACAAGTATCAATTCAAGTCTCAAGTAGTGAAATATCAAGCCTCAAGTAATGAAATATCAAGACAAGTCTCAAGTATCAAGCCAAGTATCACATAGAATTAATAGATTCTCTTCCGAGTACACGTTTCTGAATTATCCACTATTAGATCTGTCCCTTTAAACCCCAGCTTGGTTAATTTTTATTATTAATGTCAAACAAGATGTATGTATCAAGAAACAAGCAAGTACATCATAGTATGATCAAGTAACAAGTTCAAGTTGCAAGATAAACATGTATGGGTGAAAGATAATACACAAAAGAACAAAATAACCAAATTTCGAGTTCAGGACAGCAAGACCATACTGTTGTAAAATAGTGATTTCTGGTGTTAAAAACATTCAAATCTGAATCCGTCAAAAGGTCTAGAAAATAGACTCCCAACCGAATCCACCGAATATAAATAAGTCATATAGTAATTCACAAAATCAAGTTTCAAAACTGATTTGAATTCAGAAAATACGTTCAGCAAGGAATCAGTAAATCGAATTCAAAGTCAGGAAAACAGAATCAAAACAGCTCAAATAAAGTCAGGAGAAATCTGGGGTATTCCCTTATATTTCTAATATTAGAATATAAAGTTTCATAATTTTCCAGTATGATTAGTTTAGTCAACAAAAATCAGAAAACATCAAGAAACGATAGTTTGGCAAATCTGGAATTCCCAACACTGCTGTACGAAAACTGTAATATCTCGCAAACCGTGAAACGAAATCCAAATCCACCAAATGGAGAATAAAATAGATAAAATAAGGTAACTTTCATATTTCATAAATATTTTTCATATAGGAAAAGAAACTATCGTGAAAATACAAATCTTTATAGAACAGCGAGCAAAATCCAGCAAGTATAGTTTTTGTAAACAAGCATGAAACGACATATAAAACTCGCCAATAAAATTCACCAAAGTTCTGGATAATCCCTAATTAGATCAAAATAATTTTTTTAGCACTAGTCTCAAAATAGTTTACTCATAGAAATCATCAAGAAACGAAATCTGGAAATGAAATACACATCTGTAGTAAAACAATCATATCTCACACATACGAAAACGAAATCGACTAAGGTCAGAGAGTTTGGAAAGAAAATGGATTTCTCTAAAAATCATGTTTAATAGAAGTTAAGATACTGATCTTAATATGGTCTAAAATAGCTATCAAAACTAATCACTGACAAAATACATATTTTACTTTTAACAACAAATTAACATACCACATACGAAATTCGTTCCAAACACAACCAAACATGTTATGGAGTCTACTAAGTGTCCAAACATCATGAAATAGGGTATATAGCATGTCCACAACAAGTATATCACATTGATCCAACCAATACACAAATTCTCATAATTATCTCAGAAATATAATCATATCAAGAACGGTCAAAACCTACGTTGTTTCACGTCAAATTTCTGTCGTGAGGCAACTATGGTCAGTAGCACTATAGAGATAATACTCATAAAAAATAACACACACACGAGTTGTCTATAGAACCCAACTGCACTACAAGCGGTATTTATGACTTATATCATACAAAGGAATTGAGTACAAGTTACGTGCCTGAGAGACGACGATGAGAACGGAGCAAGTCAAAGTGGATTGACCCACACTAGCACTTCCACGTAATAACTCTACCAAAGGTGATCCTATTACAGGAATAGCATCCGGTACGCCTGTCACGATTAACGGGAACAGATTCCGAGGCACGAACACAAACAAAACGAACGGATCACGAACCAAACTCACGATCACACGAACCAAATACGAACATGAACCAACGAACGAGATCACGAACACAATCGGACGGCTGAGATCGAAGATCGAGATCAAGATGATCGGATTAGATCGGACAGTCAGAGTTCCCTGATGATGAAGATAATGATGAAGATCAAGATCGATCGAACGGCTGCGATCAAAGGAAGTTGATGATCATCATGATCGTGATAATCAAGAAGAGATCGAACGGCTAGGATCTAATCGGATGATCTAGAGGAGATCGATGGCTCAAAACCAATCAAGCATGATGATCAAGATCCAACGGACGACTAGAATCAAAACCAAGGGGACATGATCATGATGATCAAGATGATCACGACGATCAACGGCTCACAACCCAAGATCAAAACCCAGAAAATAGCAAAAGCCAATGGGTGCACTGCCTTGGCTCCGGGTCAATGGCGAACAGCGATTGGATGGGAATGTCGGCATCGGGAGGAGTAGGGCAACACATCGCAACTGCAGCACTGTCGAGGTGCGACGGTACGCAGCGATGCTGCTGTCGCTGGGGTGGTGCCAACGGCACAAGGAAGGTCGCTGGGACTGGCACTGCATTGCCCTGGCTATCTGCATCTAGCTGAGCGGCGTAGAAAGAAGAGGATACTGTGGTGCAGTGTCGCGAGGCAGGGGAGCCGGGGAGAGCCGGCTACAGTTGCAACACGATTTAGGAGCGTCGTGAGATGGAAAGGGAACCAGGGATTCGTTGAGGAGGTCTGCTTGTGGGCGCACTGGGAAACGACGCCGGAGAAAGAAAGGATGGGGGATGGGTTCTGAGAGAGAGAGGGGGAAGAAGGAGAAGGGGGATAGGAGACTACACAGGGGTAGGGGAGAAGGAAGATGGGTGTCGGTTGTCGGGATTGCAAGGGCAGGAGGGAGAGAGATATGAGCGGGATGGGTTGATAGGCGGCAGCTGCATGGGAAGATGAACAGGCGATGGGTATAAATATACACAAGGTAAAATAGGGTTAGGGTAGGGAATGGTTTATTGGGTAGTTATTTAAACAGGGTATATGGGTAGAGTTGCAAACAGGTTTTGGGTGTGATAATGGGTGTAGGATAGTTTATTGGGTCTGGGTTTGGGTGAACGGGGGATAGGTGTTAATGGGTAGGGGTTTGAAATGGATATAGGTAATTAGTTAAGAAAATCCAATCAGAAAATATAAAATAACCAATAAAACATAATTTATAAAATAATGTAATTTACATTACAATATAGACTTTATTTAAGATAAATACAATTATAGTTAGTAAATAAAAGTTTATTTTAATAACTAGTTCAAAATATCAATAAGAACAATAATACTAATAACAATAATAATAATAAGAGAATGATAAAATAATAACAGTATTAGTAACAATAATAGAAATCAAAGTAATAATAACAAAAATAAGATTTGCATTACAATATAAATCATAGAAAATAGTTACAATAAAATTACTGATCGAAAACAGATTTTGATAGGAGATCCAACAATACATTTTAAATAAAATAATTTGAAAGTAGAAAATATATTTACAAAAATTTTAACTACAGAAAATATACGGAAAATACATATATACAGGAAACAGGGGTTACATTGATGGAGGGAGGCGATGAAGAGGATGACGGGTGGCAGGGATGAAGTCAAGGACGAGGAGGAGTAGTGGAGGAGGAAGACGAGGGGGGTGAGCTTCTCTGTTTCGGTTTTGGGAAGACAGAGGAGAGAGAAGAGTAGGGGGAGGGGTTAATTAAAATAAAAATATAATAAATATATTAATTAAAAGGGGTAGTTATGAGTGAGTGGAGGTTGTGGAGTCAATTGATGAGATATGGGGGAATCAATAGGCTGATTATTAGGGTCAAAGAGTGGGGTAGTTATTAGAATGTGGGGATTTAGCCGTTGATGAGGGTTTAAGGTAGACTATAGTTTGGGTTTAGAATCCAATAGGAGATGTGCTTGGATCGGGCTTCAAATCAAATAATTAAATAATACAATATATGCCAAAATCAACGGGCTTTAACAAAAATAATAATAGTAATGACATTGGGCTTTACAATAATAATAATAATAATAATAATCATCACAATAAAAATACTAATAATAATAATGGTAACACCATCAATAATAAGAATAACAATAATAATAGTACTAATAACAATAACAACCAATCTTAATAAAAATAATAACAATGAAAATACTAAAAATAATAATAATGATAGTAGTGATAATAGTTCTACCAATAATAATAATAATAGTAATAATAACATTATACAACAAAATAAGGATTGACTTATCAACTTTATATTAAAATTAATTCAACGGGAAAATATATAATCGATCAATTATAAAATGCAAAGTGAAGTTAAAATACATTATTATTTGAAATAACAAACCTTTTGATTAGAATAGATTTTAATTAGAAGATCCAAAAATGAATTTAACAAATAATAATCGAAATACAGAAAATATTTGGGAAATACGTATTTACGGAAACAGGGGTTACAAAGCCAGCCGGCGATACACTCCACGGGTTCTCAGGCACACCCGTTCAAGTCAAGGAATCATCACACTTAATGTGACAGCAGGAAAAATCCCCGTAACTTGAATAGAGGCATTAGACTTTATGGTAGTCAACATCAAAGCCGCATATAACGCTATATTTGGTTGCCCAGGCCTAGCAGCTTTTCATGAAGTCAACTCCGCATTTCACATGAAGATGAAGTTCCCCACAACAGTGGGCACATGCCAAGTTGTAGGAAGCCTAGCATGCCCTGCTTCCCAAAAATACGGAACACAAGCACGTGATATTGGCCCAGCAAATGACTTGCATCTTATAAACAATACAAAATAATTTCGTTGACAATAATATCAACCACATGAACAATAATACTTGGAATAACAATACAACGTATCCAAATACAATAATCTAACATCTGGAAACAAATAATAATATCCGGGTTGTTGCCGCTGATTTTGGTGTGGTGGCAATCAGATGAATTCGTGGGTTCGTAAGGAATCGAATGGGTCAAACCCAACCGCCTCAACTGTCGTTTGGCTGGCTTCTCGCTGCTCCCGCAAAACGTTTGAAACACCGGGGTTGATCCCGGCGACGAACCCTCCGACACTCTTATCAATACTCAGAAAAGAATATGAAAGAGCTTTAGGTAGGCAAAGAGAGATCACCCTGTAATGGTAGGAGGTAGGAGGGTTTTTATAGTCGCTGTGGGGATTAGTTTCGAGATAAGAACAAATCTCTATTTCCCGGTTTGGCGGGATAGAAGTGGTTAGAACCACCTCTTAGAGATAAGGACGAGCCAGGATCTCTTCATATCCTTCTGAACTGGTCCATAACGGATCGGGACCCGTATCTAGTTAAACAGATCCGTTCATGGGTTATTGAGCCATGGAGGAGAGACCCAGTTCCCACTTCGGACCCGTTTGTAGGTAAAATTACCATTTTGCCCCTGTAACCTTTAAGATTCGTGCCCGATTTGAACGGTCCTGATTTAATCCCATTTTCAGCCATATCACGAGCCCCCCACTCCAAACAGCCTTTGGGGGGTAGTTTTGCTGTCTTAATGGCATACATGATTTTATCGGAGTTCTTAAAGGGAGTTTGAATCTTGTTCGGGGAGTAACAGTATTTTTCTGAGCTGGCGACATGCCCAAGATCGTTCCTAGGCTCTTTTGGACTTTCGGTGTTTTTTCCCGATTTTTAAATTATTTTTCGAATCCTTTATTCAAGTTTGCAAAGCGATGATTTATTTTCCAAGAGCACTAATTAATCATTCTAGCCAATAATTATTTACTCAGGAGCTCAAAAATATTTCTCTGAATTTATAATTATTTTTTAGAATTTTTAATTAATTTTCTTGAATTTTTAATCATTTTTTGCAATTTTTAAATAATTAATTCGAATTATAATTAAAATAAAAAAATTTAATACAAGAATTATGAGGTGGCATGATCTGGGACGTCCATAGCTCATTGGCACAAATTTTTGAACAATCAGAGGGCGAATCAGAGCGTAGTTGTCGTGGCTCGATCTGGAACCTTGATCAAACTGTGACGCCAATTTTAAGGTGATCTGACGGCGTGCGTGGGCTTCCAGTTCCCCCCTTTTCATTCGGGACCATGTTTGTTCGACGTGCGGCGGCGAACGCGTCGAACGAGATGTCGAACGAGATGTTGAATGTGGCAAACAATAGGGGAGTGACTCGTGTCAGTGGGGCCGTTGACTGGTCAACGTCTTTCGCTCACAACACGTTCGGGAATACATCTGTTCGACAACCAGCAGCGAACGTGTCGAACGAGTCGTCGAACGTGGCGAATGACTGGAGAGCGACACGTGGCACTAGTAGCGTTGACTGGTGAACGCATTTTGCTCCTTTTACGTTCATAATCACGTCTGTTCGATGACCAGCAGCGAACGTGTCGAACGAGCCATCAAACGTGGCGAACAACAAGGGAGCAACACGTGTCACTGGGGCCGTTGACTGGTCAACGTCTTTCGCTCACAATACGTTCGGAAACACGTCTGTTCGACGACTAGCGGCGAACGTGTCGAGTGATCCGTCGAACGTGACGAATGACTGGAGAGCAACACATGGCACTGTCAGCATTGACTGGTGAACACATTTTGCTCCTTTTACGTTCGGAATCACGTATGTTCGACAACCAGCAGAGAACGTGTCAAAGGAGTCGTCGAACGTGGCAAACGACTGGGTAACGACACGTGGTACTGGGGCCATTGACTGGTCAATGCATTTTGCTCCTTTTGCTTTCGAAATCAGTTCTGTTCGACGACCAGCGACAAATGTGTGGAACGACTTGGGAATGACACGTGGCACTGGCAGCAATGACTGGTCAACGCATTTTGCTCCTTTTATGTTCAGAATCACGTCTGTTCGACAACCAGCAACGAACGTGTCGAATGAGTCGTGGAACGTGGCGAACGACTGGGGAACGACATGTGGCATTGTCAACATTGACTGGTCAACGCGTTGGGCTCCTTTTGCGTTCGGAATCACGTCTGTTCGACGACCAGCGGTGAGCGCGTCGAGCGAGTCGTCGAACATGGCGAACGACTGGCGATCAATTGAATGGTAGGCGTTTGAAAAGCCTTCGACCGTTTGAATTCTTGGGCGATTGGACTTCTTGGCGGTTGGACTTCTTGGCGATTTGACTTCTTGGTGATTTGAAAATCGCCGCTTGGTATTCCTAGCCGTTAGGATTTCGTGCCTTTGGGATTCCCAAAGGCCTCTTGAGCTTCTGGCCTAGGCCCACTAAGCGCAGCTATAAATCCTCCCCCCCTCATTTTCACTCCACTCTTTAACTTTCACCATCTGAAAAAATTCACTCCTCCTCTAGAGCAAGATTCCGGTGTGCTTTTTCGAACTCCAGCGATCTTTCCTACCGTGCACTTCACATAAGAGGTAATTTATTTTTGTTTTAAAGAGATGTCTAGGGTTTTTTCTGGCGAAGAGACCTCTCCCTCAGATCGTGTCGAAGCGACCCTCCGACAGCAACTCCTAGGGTCGACAAGGGGAAAGGTTTGTTGGTCGAGCCCTTGCTCGTGGTAGAGACAATCATGGAGAGAGACAGAAGGATGGGCGAGTTTGGGAGGCACTCGATAGCCGTATCACGCAACCTAAGGCAAAACACTAGGTCTGATGAAACCTAAATCAAGCAACTGCTGAATCTGCACCTTAAGCTCTGCCAGCTCAACCGATGTCATCCTGTAGGGACTCTTCGATATCGGTTCTGTTCCAGGCTGAACATCAATACCAAATTCCACTTCCCTATCAGGGGGTAAGCTAGGCAACTCATCTGGAAAAACATCCATGAAATTCCGAACTACTAGAGGCGCAGCCTCACAGCCCGAGTGCAATTCCATCGCATAATCCACCTGTTCAACTACAGTCTTTGCTCGACCAAGAGAAGACTCTCTGACATGGAACTCAAATTCTGCTCGATCTGAAATTCTGAAGACAACTTTCTTGGCACGGCAATCAATATTGGCATGGACTTCATCCAGCCAATCCATACCCAGAATAACGTCGAATCCCGAATTTTCAATTATAATCAGGTTGGCTTTGAATTCTGTGTTCCCAGTAACGACGGAACATTGCCTTCACTCATGGGAACAACTGACAACTCCACCACTTGTCACGGTGTTCCAAGCCTCTGACATGTTGCTGCATTCTAACTGATGGCGAGCGACAAATCAAGAGGAGACAAAAGAATGGGTTGCCCCAGAATCAAAAGAACATAGGCAGGAAAAGAGCAAACAAGGATGATACCTAAAAGGAATCAAAGACAAGGAGAAAAGCAGAGAAGATCAAGGGTGAGGGAAAAACATCAATGCAGGAAAAGAATAAAAGGAAGCAAAGCAAGGCCAAAGGAAATAAATAAAGGAACAAAACAAAAAAACAACAAAACAAAATATACCTGCCACAACTCCTTCAGCGGTCTCAGCATCTGCAGAAGTCAAGTTGAAAGCTTGACCTCTCCTTGGAACAGCGGTCCTCTGACCGACAATCTGGCGTTGAGGAGGAAGCGGTGGCCTAACTGGACCACAAGCTGGGCCTGCTTGCTGAACAGGATCCTTGGCTGGAAGAGCCACCTGCTATTGCTGCGGACAATCGCGTACAGAATGATCAGCGGTGCCACACCTAAAGCATCGGCAGTTGATGCGCCAACAATTCTTACGCTCATGCCCAGACATCTGACAGAAGTTGCAAAAACCATCCCTCTGGAATCCAGCAGAAGGATACGGAGCTGTCCTGACTGGATGGGTTGGGACAAGCCTCCAAACAAGACCACCAGAAGGCCTAGCAGCAGGATGCGGAACAGTCCGTGGAGAAGGAACCAAACCACCACAAGCCTGCTCCTAAGCTCGAGCTGCTTCAAGAGCTTCAACATAAGTACGCAGACGAAGAGAGACCAGATGCCTCTTGATATCCTGCTCAATCCCATTTGTAAATCTACGAGCCCTATCCTCTTCGGTTGCCACAAGAACGGCAGCGAAGTGGCTATGCCTAGTAAACTCAGCTACGTACTCATCTACTGACCTGGAGCCCTGTTGCAAGAAAGTCCATATTACAACATTCATAATTGTTCCAATATTGTAACAAATCCAAAATGGGACAATGACTTAACCTGTTTTAGGTCCAGGAATTGCTGTTCCATCTCAACACGAGTACTACTTGGGAAGAACTTTTCCAAGAATTCCCGAGTAAAAGTACCCCAAGCAATAGGTCTCTAAAGGCGCTTAGACTCAGCCATCCACCAAATATGAGCCAGATCCACCAGCTAGATGGAAACAACGTCTACCCGATCAGCCTCGGCAACACGAGCCGCTAACAACAAGCGCTCAGTCCAGATCAACCATTGTTCAGCCTCCACAGGCATCTCAGTGCCGGAAAAATGATCGGGATGCAGCCTCATAAAATCTGTAACTGTCCCTGGGCGAGGTGAAGATTTGTTGCACATGCACAACAGGAGGCAGAACCCGAGCAGCTTCAGGGGCAGCCATCACCAGATCACTGTGGTTTTGCTGCTGATTAATCAGCCACTCAAGCATAGCAGTGACAGCCTCAATCGGATCAACCTGTGACTGAGAAGTAGAACCTTTGCGAGCCATAGTGTGTACAAAATCAAAAACAATTAGCATCCAGAATCTAAGTTGGTATAGATTTCATTTATGTATGCATGGTTGGTGAAATGTTGTACAGATCCCTGTTCGAGCCAAGCTTATTAAATATATTAGGCAACTAATACATTAGCCAAACCTGATGCTCTGATACCACAAAAAAATCCTGTCACGCCCCGCTTTCCAAAAAGGAATACAGAATACGGATACGTAACAAAAGCCCAGCGAATGATTTTCATCATCCTAAGCTGTTTCAAAATCTTTGCAACACATCACAGAATTAATTAGAGTCAGAAGCAAAAAGCACAACCATTCATGCAATACTGAAACAGATTGCCAACAGAAATTTATTTGAAACCAAATACAATATTCTCAAATAAATCAGAGTCTGGAAAAAGCAATATCCTGGGTCACATCGCCCAAATACAAATAATATCCAATAAATCAAATACACTTAGTCAATGTTTAAGCAACAATAGAAATAATAATAATAAAGCAGAATCTCCAGCACTTAATACATCATCTCGCCAATACCTCCTGGCAACTGACCATCCTGATCTGCAATTAGTAAATTTGCAGGAAAAGGGGAAAAGAAGAAAATAAGTACCCGTCAATTGCAAGTCGTGGGTCACAAATAATGTAGGATACAAGCACATGGGGAAACTAACTAAAAGCATGGCATACTAACAGTACAAATGGTTTATGTCTAAGGCAGTGTCATATGGCAACTAACAGTCTCTAGTAATAGTATCTCAGTATATCAGTGAATCAGGATAACAGTATAACCGTATCAGTCCAACAGTCTCAGTATAACAGTCTCAGTCTAACAGTAATAGTCTAACAGTGTCAGTTTAATGTTCTTACAGTCTTGTGTATATTACTAGCTAGGTAGCACTTCATGTAGCCCACCTTACATGGTTGCTACAATAAACAGTTTCGGTTTTAGATTTCATAGTGGACCATGATGGGGCAGTGTACTCAGGTATCAGTAACAGTAGCAGTAACAGTAACAGTAACAGTAACAGTAGCAGAAAGTAACAGTAATATTAACAGTAACAGTAATAGTAACAGTATGGAACACTAATTTCCTTCCAAGTACGCGTTTCCATATTTTTCATTACTAGATCTTCCCTTAAACTCCGGCTTGGTTACTTTTATATGGTTATCAAACAGACATGAATGTGTACCAACTAATGCCAAGCTAACATGGTATAATCAGTATTAGGTTCAGGGAAACAAATATACAAGCATGGATGATATACATTCACATAAACGAGCAAAACAGTGTATGTTCATAATCAGGACAGCATGACAGTACAATACTAAAACAGTGATTCTGGTCTCTACAGAAATCCAAACCTAGATCCGTTGAAGGATCTGGAAACTAGACATCCACACGAATCCAACGCATATAAATAAGTCATATAGTGATTCATAACATCACAACTCAAAACATGTTCGAAAACAGAAAATATGTTCAGTAAGAAATCAGGAAAACAAATTCTCAGTCTGAAAAACAGCATTCAAACTTCTCAAATAAATTTAGGAAAAATCTGGGGAATTCCCCTATATGTCAAGATTTAAAATATAAAGTTTCATAATATTCCAGTAAGAATAGATCAGTCATCAAAAATACAAAAGCATCAAGAAAACATAATTTAACGAATCTGGAAATCTCAACACTGCTGTATGAAAACTAAGATATCTCGCAATCAGTGAATCGAAATCCAATTCCGCCAAAGGGATATGAAAATATATAGAATTTACTAACTTTCACATTTCACAAAGAATTTTCATACAGTATAAGAAATCATAGTGAAAATAGGATTCTTTAAGGAACAGCACGCAAAATACAGCACAAGTAGATTTTAGAAACGAGCAAGAAACACCACATCAAACTTGTCTTTAAAATTCATCATAATTCTAGGTAGTCCCTAGTATCATAAAGAAACACTGACCAAAATATTGGATCAAGATAATATGTATAGAATAGTTCTGGAAAATAGTTTGTTAACAAAATCAACCAAAAACTGAATCTGAATTGATCGACACCTCTGTACTAAAACTGTCATAACTCAGTCATACGAAATCCAAATCTAGCAAAAAAAGTGGGGTTTGAAAATAGACAAAATTATCTAGATTTCATCTTTTATACAGGAATCAAGATACTGGCTGTAGCATAGATGAAAACAGCAATCAAAATAGAACACCGAGTAAATACATATTTCATACTTCAAATCAAGAACATCATAACTTCAAGAATATTGATCCAAACACTTCCAAACTACCTACCAAGCATCTAAACATCATGATTTAGGGTTACTAACAAGTCCACACCTATTATTTCACTTGGGTCTTAGTCCAAACACAAATTCACACAAATATTCATATACATGACTAAAAATCAAGATTTGGGCAATTCCTAGGTTATCACATATCAATCATGAGTCATCTATGGCCAAATTATCACAATAGAGACAAAACCATCAAGGAAAATACAATCTTTGGTTGTCTCTAGACCCAACTACACTATAGGTGAACTTTTTGACTTGTATTAAACCAATGAATTGTAGTACACGTTACTTGCCTTAGTTAGGGGATGAAGAACGATCCAAACACGAAGAGAAGCAAAACCCACGATCAAATTCCGCTACAAGCAACGAATCCAAGCCAAACGAATGAAATCCACCCACGAACGATCTCCTTCGACGCGACGATCAAAGTGGCAAATACCCACTTTGAGAACCCACAAAGAGGAGATGATGATGATGGTTGTGATGTTGATGTTGATTGTGATGGTGATCGGCTAGGCAACAATGGGGATGTGGGGGTTGTCGGTTTTGATGGTGGCCGAAGTGGAGAGTAGTGGTGGTTGGAGAGGGTGGTCAGCCTAGGGAGAGGCCGGCTGATGTGAGGGGATGGGCTCAGGTGTGGCAGGCTGGGAGAGAGAGGAAGAGGAGAGAGGGAGGTCGGGAATAGGAGAGGGAGAGATTTAGGGTTAGGGTTTAGGGTTTTAGAATGTTAGGGTATATATATAGGGTGTAAATGTGGGTTAATGAATTGTGGGTAATAGTATGTAGTAATAGGTGTACAAATGGGTCATGGATATTGGGTCAAAAACAAATGGGGATACAATTTAGAGTGAAATCTATGGCTCTTGAAAATCTAATTAGGAGTCAAAATCATAGGTTTGGGAAAACACCACCAAAATTCCATCACAATCACCATGGAAAAATAAAATAAAGATAACGAGGCCAAGAAAATGACGAAAAGATCAAAATGATGAAAAACGAACAAAAGCGACGAACAAACAACACAAGGAGCTCAAAATGAAATAAAATGAATATATATTGAAAACAGATCCAATATACGGTTCCGAAAAATACAAGAGAGATAAAATACACAAAAATGAAAAATACACTCCAAAATACATAAAATGACAAACAGGGGTTACAACCTTCGTGCTATTAGAAGGTGTTTCATGATTCCTGAGGAGTTCGAACTGCTCCTCCCTTGTCCTGGCATGAAGACTTGTTCTTCTTCCCTCCCCCCTCCCCCCCGACATATGTGTGTTTCCCTTCGAGGCTTTGAATCCTTGGCTCCGACTTCCCCTACACCCATTCGTGAGGGAAGTGTTGCGGTGGTATGGCATGGCCCGATCCAATTAATGCCGAATATGTGGAGACACATAACAGGGTTCATACTTCACTGCCAGGCCGCTAGAATCGATCCTCGCCCCAACGTGCTCCGTAGGTTGAACAAGATTCATCAGAAGATGAGGACAGAGTACCGGTTCTATCTCAACGCTCGTAAGGGCATCACGCTAGTCGACAACCCCTGACTCCGTAAAATCTTGGAGGTACAAATACTTTTTGATTCAGAGTAGAGTGCCGGGGGATATCCCGACCATTTGGAGGTACGATGTGCCGAGGAGGGTGAAGGCAGAACCATCTCTTAGCTCGGAGGAAGATAGGATGGTGGGGATTCTCTTGGATCGGCCCACGATGAGTTGGAGAGAGATCTCAGAGGAGATTCTCTTTGGGGGGGAGGGGGGTCTAAGCTTGATGAACCCTAGTACGCATTGCCTTGTATTTATCTCTATCGCTTATCCTGTAAGTGTAACCCCGGTTTTTCATTTTGTGTATTTTGGAGTGTATTTTTCGTTTTAGTGTATTTTTTCTCTCTTTTATTTTTTTTCTGAACTGTATATTGAGTTGTTTCAATATATTTTCATTTTCTGTTCTCATTCTTGATTTTTGCGGATTATTTCTGATTTCTTGGTTGTTCTTGATCATGGTTGTGGTTTTCGCTCTATATTGTTGTCTCGTTCTTTTATTTGTGTTTTGGGTGCTCTTGGTGGTGTTGGTTGCTCAACCTATTCCCAATCCTATTATTTTGATCCCTAATTGATTACCGAAGCCATACTACCCATTCCTAGTTTGAATCCTATTAATTTGATCCCCATTTGTCTTATTGGGTCAATCCTATTCATACTCCTAATATACACATTAACCCAAATACCCATTAACCCTATTCCCCTCCTTATATATAAACCCTACATTCCCTCACACAAATCCTAACCCTAACTCCTTAAACCCTAGCCCCCGGCCTCTCTCTCTCTCTCTCTCTCTCTCTCTCTCTCTCTCTCTCTCTCCTTTCCGGCTACACCCCAACCCAACCACCTTCCATCTCCGGCTACCTCTCCATCCCGCATACATCCCTGTTTCCGATCACCATCTTCCCTCATCCTTATCACCTCTCCTCCTCCTTGCCGATCAACACTTCCAAGCACCACAAGCACATCATCTTTCGTGTGGAGGGTTTATCTCTTCTCTTGCTTTGAGGAGCGTGCCGTGTGTTCGTGCAAGTTGTTCGTGGGTTCGTTGCTTGGATTCGTTGATTCTTGGATATTCGTTCGTGGGTTTTGCTCGCTACTCTTGGTTCTCGTTGTTCTTCATCCCGATTTAAGGCAAGTAACTTGTACTCCAATTCATTTGTTTGATACAAGTTAAAAATTTCACCTATAGTATAGTTGGGTCTAGAGACGACTCTTGTTTGTGTTTCTCTTGATGGGTTATGCCTCTATTGTGAAAATTTGACCATAGATGACTCACGACACAATATGGACATGAATTAACCTAGGATTCGCCCGTTCTTGATTTTTGATCGTGTATGTGAGACTTTTGTGAGAATTCGTGTTTTGGTTGAGACCCATGTGAAATTCTTGGTGTGGATATGTTAGATACCCTAAATCATGATGTTTAGACACTTGGTAGACTCGATTTCAAGTTTGGGTGTGTTTGGATCAATTTTCTTGAATCTATGTTGATTTTGTTTTCAGGATGGAATCTGTATTTTTGTCGCTGATCTGTGTTGTTTGCTGTTTTGGACTGTTTTAAAGTCAGTATTGATCTGTCGAATTTATATACAAATATTTGTACCCATTTACCTATTAAAATGGCTTGTTTTCGCTGATATTGCCTATAATTCATCTTATTTCTAAAAGATTTCATTTAATTAATTATTTTTGAAGAAATAATATTTTTGATGCAAAAAGTAAAGATTTGTGGAAAAAATCAACAAACAATGTAAAATAATGGATTTATCAATTCTTATTGTTTTGTTGAGTTAAAAGTGCGACAAATAATTTTTAAAAGGATTTTTATGTGCTAATATGATTTATAGTTAGTTTAATTAATTTTAAACTAATTAAATTTATTTTATTTAAAAATCCTAATTTCACGTATTATTTTGTGTATGCAGAAGCACGTGGTGGGCAGAAAAGGCAGAAAAGAAAGAAAGAGAAAGAAATAAATTCAGATCAATTAAAGGAAGGAAATAAAGAAAGAGTGTGGACTTTTCTGCAAAAAAGTGAAAACCCTAACTCTCTTTCCGTCTCTATAAATACAAAGCAAAGCGAGAGGGTACAATTCAGGAGGTGACGGCTAACAAACGAAAAAAAAATAAATATATATTAATTCAAAAGAGAGAGAGATCTCTCTCTCTTCTCTGCTTGCGGGACGTAACAAAGAAAGAGGAGCAGCAGGCACATGTGACCACGGCTGGCATCACATCTGCTGGGCTCCACACGCACAGGAGCAGCGACAGGCGCGGAAACCCAGGGCACGTGCTGACTTGGGCTTCTACTTCTTCTTCCTGGCGTGCTTGACGAAACAAACGAAGACTGCTGCACTGGGTCCCGTGCGACAGCAGACCACACAGCTTGTTCGACCTACTGGCGCGCGGTTCGAAACAGGGACAGCAGCGACCTGACGCGCTGACGTGGCTCAGGTGCACGTGACAGGTGCAATTGGGCCGTTTCTTCTTCGTTCTGACGTGCGGTTTACAAGAGCTGACGACGCGGTTTTCAAGGCAAATTTCGACTCTGGTTTTGGGACACGCGGCCCGACAACAGCAGTGTGACATACTGATACGTTGATGTGACGGCGCGTGACAGCAACACTTTTGGCTCCGACTTTTGAGACAGAAAAGGGGTTTGAATTAAATTTTGTATTCTTTTGTATCTTTTCTTCTCTATATTTTTTGATGCAATCCCAAACAACTATGAACTGAATTTATTATTCTAGAGGCTAAGGTGTAGCCAAGTTTTGTAGAACACAAATTTTAATTTCTTATTATTACCCTATCTTTCCTTATTGTGTTTTAATTTTTATTATTTATGCGTACAACATGGTGGATAGACATTTGTATGATTTTTCAAATCATGAAGAGACCGAACAGGTGATTTGTGATTAATAAAAATTAAGACCGTATATTGGAGGACGTGACTGTTAAGAAATCCAATTTTTCAATTAATAATTTGGTGGATAGACGAATGATTAATTGAGAATAATTTTTAGACTACGTTGATAGAGTGGTTAATATCTTTAGGATTTTGGTCGACAATTGGGAAAGATAATATATTTTTATTTATAAGGAATTATAATTTGTGTGTGGGATAAACGAGGTGAACCAAGAGCCCTAGAACAAACTTTACCCTTAACAAATTACAAGAGCTTTACTGTTTCACAGCCCTCTCCCTCTTCACCAATTTAGTTAGTTTAAATTAGATTAATTTAATTTAGTTATTTTATCCTTATAAAATCCGATCATCCAAATAGTGATTCATCTAGCGATATCGGTACTCAGTAAAATATCTAGTCCCTGTGGGTTCGACACTCTACTCATCTATCTATATTACTTGTGCGATTTTGTACACTTGCAAATATCAACACCAAGTTTTTGGCGCCGTTGCCGGGGACTAGTTATTCTTTTATTGATATTGACAATTGCTAGATTATTGCTAATTTGGATTTTTTTTTTGTAATTATTTTTATTTTATTATCATTTTACATCTTTATTTTCTTTTTACTAACTTTTACTTTTATTTATTTTTCTTTATTTTTTTGTTTATTTTTTTGTATTCAGTTTTCTGTTTTTATTCTTCGTTTTATTGTTTTTATTTTTTTTTTTTTTTATTTGTATTTTATTTTTTTATTCTTCATACTGCGTCCTAAACGAATTAAATGAAAACCGAGTACATGGCCTTTCTTTTATCAGAACAGAACATTGAATAAATGGATGGTGGCCGATGCAGGTCTTAATTCTTAATGGAGTTTTGATGACATCTCATATCAGAACATTAATTGATTCTTATAAAGTGGCATCATTCCTGGTTGGCAAGTAGGAATAAACATTTTGATTGATTGATTCTTATCACATCAGGACATTAATTTATAAACTGTCCTGAAAAAAAAAAAAAAAAAAAAAAACACCGACCTGTCACATCTGCTGACTCGTGCAGCAGTCTGCTGCTTCTCGAACCGCGCGCGTTGCTTCTCTCTCTTCCCTGGTTTCTTTCGACACGCAAGAGAGAAGAGAGAGTTGAGTACATTAATTAGAAGTGGGTATCCTGGTTGGCAAGATGAAAAATTTTGACAGAGCATTAAATGATAAAGTGGATGAATGAAATTTTTTTGTTTTATGCTATTAAATACTTGCTATTATAAACTGGATGAATGAAACTGAATGCAATTTTTTTTCCTTTATCACACCTCTGTCACGTCAGGTTTCGGGTGAAATTTTTTTTTTTTTGTATTATTTGATGCCGTACCTGATGCAAGTATGAATGAAAAATTTCATCATCAGACCTCTTACCCATTATTTAAGAGGCTTTCATATTATTCTATAACAGCACCTCTTTATCCGTTTGACTTATTTATTTTTTCTTTTATTTATTTGTTTTTCAGGGTTTAGGTGTGTATGCCCAGATCTAATCCATTGGAACCTATACTCTTTGATCCAGAAATCGAAAGGACCTTACGACAAATTAGAAAGCAGAAAAAAATCTCTTTATCCATGGCAAACGAAGAAAACAAAGCTTTGAGGGATTATGCAATGCCCTCAGTTAATGGAACCTTACCAAGCATTACAAGGCCTGCAGTTGAAGCAAATAATTTTGAAATTAAACCATCAATCATTCAGATGGTTCAGCAGAACCTTCAATTTGGAGGACTACCACATGATGACCCAAACACTCACATCACAAACTTTCTTGAGATATGCGATACCTTCAAATTCAATGGAGTTTCTAATGACGCCATTCGACTTAGACTTTTTCCTTTCTCACTTAGAGATAGGGCAAAGTATTGGTTGAATTCTTTACCACAGGGAACTATTACAACTTGGGAAGGTTTAGCACAGAAATTTTTGACAAAGTACTTTCCCCCAGCAAAAACAGCAAAGTTAAGAAATGACATCACAACATTCACTCAACATGAGACAGAGTCATTATATGATGCGTGGGAGAGATACAAAGATTTACTAAGGAAGTGTCCCCATCATGAACTTCCAAAATGGCTACAAGTGCAAACATTCTATAACGGTTTGGGGGCTACAAATCGATCCATGGTAGATGCAGCAGCTGGAGGTGCCTTAATGAGCAAGACTCATGAAGCAGCTTATTACCTTTTAGAAGAAATGGCATCCAATAATTATCAGTGGTCCTCAGAAAGAACAGTGCAAAGAAAAGTGGCGGGAGTTTTTGAATTTGACCCTATTTCTAATTTAAATGCAAAAATTGATATTTTATCTAAGCAAATAGGGAATATGAATGTTAATGCTATTCAATCTAATATCATTTGTGATTATTGTGCAGGAGCTCATTCTAGTACAGATTGCCAAGTGGGGAACCCTTTTGCGCCATCAAATGCAGAACAAGCAAATTATGTGTCAAATTTTCAAAGGCAAAATAACCCTTATGCAAGCACATACAATCCAGGATGGAGAAATCACCCCAATTTTTCTTGGAACAATAATCAAGGAGGAGTTAGACCACAACAAAATTTTCAACAACAAGAAAAGAAGCCAGCATTAGAAGAAGTGCTCAAGCAATACATGCAAAAGACAGATCAAGCAATTCAAAATATTGCAAATTCAACTTCGGCTTCCATCCACAATCTCGAGGTACAAATTAGTCAAATTTCTAACATTCTTAATGAAAGAGCTGCAGGAACTTTAGCAAGCATCACAGTTGTAAACCCAAAGGAGCATGTGAAGGCAATAACACTTAGAAGTGGGGCAACAATTGGGCAGCCACAAATAAAAAATGTAGAACAAGATGTGGATGAAAAACAATGTGAGAATGAACAAACAATGGAAGAACAAACGCAGCAAAAAGGAGAATCAAGCCAAACCATTTCAGGGAAGTTAAATTCTAACACTTGTACAAATTCTCCTTATGATCAACCTATTCCTTTTCCACAAAGACTTAAAAAGAATAAGCTTGATAATCAATTTGCAAATTTTTTAAATATTTTGAAGCAATTGCATATTAATATTCCTCTTATTGAAGCTTTAGAACAAATGCCTAAATATGCTAAATTTTTGAAGGACATTCTATCAAACAAGAGGAAGCTAGAAGAGCATGAAATGGTGATGTTAACTGAAGAAAGTAGTGCAATTTTGCAAAAGAAGCTTCCACCTAAACTTAAAGATCCAGGGAGTTTTACAATTCCTTGCACTATTGGAAATTCTTCTTTTCATAAAGCACTATGTGATTTAGGAGCAAGTATTAATCTCAAGCCATATTCTGTTTTCATGAAACTAGGTATTGGAGAAGCAAAGCCTACAACAATTTCCTTACAATTGGCGGACAGGTCAATCAAATATCCACGAGGGATCGTTGAGATGTTTTGGTGAAAGTTGACAAATTCATATTTCCAGCTGATTTTATTGTACTTGACATGGAGGAAGATGAACAAATCCCTTTAATTTTGGGGAGACCTTTTCTTGCAACAGGGAGAACATTGATTGATGTGCAACAAGGTAAACTTATTCTAAGGGTTGACGACGAACAGGTAACATTTGATGTATTTAAATCCATGGAGTTTCCCTCAGAAGTTCATGCATGCTTTCTAGTAAGTGAAGTCATGGAAGAAACACATTTGGATGAAATTGCTAAATTACATTTAGAAGAATGCTTAACAAATTCAGAAAAACTTGAATTAGAAAATGAAGAGATTTGTGATTATGATAAAAATTTGGAAGATACACCACTCATTTTTTCATCACCACAACAACTTGAGCTTAAACAACTCCCATCGAGTTTGAGGTACGCATTTTTAGGCCAAAACTCCACTTTTCCTGTTATTATCAATGATTCTTTGAATGATTTTGAAGAACAAAAATTGTTGAGAGTTTTGAGAAAACATAAAACTGCCTTGGGATGGAACATTTCTGATATAAAAGGGATTAGTCCTTCAATTTGCATGCATAAAATTCTAATGGAAGATGATTTTAAACCTATTGTGCAGCCACAGCGAAGATTAAATCCATCAATGCAAGAAGTGGTGCATAAGGAGGTAGTGAAGCTTTTGGATGCAGGTATCATTTATCCAATTTCAGATAGCGCATGGGTAAGTCCTATACATGTTGTACCAAAGAAAGGAGGAATAACTGTGGTAAAAAATGATAATAATGAGCTAATACCAACAAGAACAGTCACGGGATGGCGAGTATGCATAGATTATCGAAGACTAAACGATGCAACTAGAAAAGATCATTTTCCATTACCTTTCATTGATCAAATGCTTGAAAGACTTGCAGGTCATTCTTATTATTGTTTTCTTGATGGGTATTCGGGGTACAATCAAATTGCCATAACACCAGAAGATCAAGAAAAGACAACCTTCACTTGTCCATATGGAACTTTTGCATATAGAAGGATGCCTTTTGGTCTTTGTAATGCCCCAGCCACATTTCAACGCTGCATGATGTCCATTTTTTCGGATATGGTTGAGAAATTTATTGAAATTTTCATGGATGATTTTTCAGTTTTTGGTAATTCATTTGATGATTGTTTATCTAACTTATCTTTGGTTTTGCAGCGTTGCGAGGAAACAAATTTGGTTCTAAATTGGGAGAAATGTCATTTTATGGTAAAAGAAGGGATTGTGTTAGGCCACAAAATTTCCTTTAAGGGAATTGAAGTGGATCGTGCTAAAATTGATGTCATTGAAAAGCTACCACCACCAACTAATGTTAAAGGAGTGAGAAGTTTCTTGGGTCATGCAGGATTTTATCGAAGATTTATAAAAGATTTTTCTTTAATCACTAAGCCTCTTTGCAAACTTTTAAATAAAGACACACCTTTTGATTTTTCTCATGATTGCTTGAATGCTTTTGAAACATTGAAAAATAAACTGATTTCAGCACCTATTATGATTGCACCAGATTGGAATTTTCCTTTTGAATTAATGTGTGATGCTAGTGATGTGGCAATAGGTGCTGTTTTAGGGCAAAGAAAAGATAAATTATTTCACACAATTTATTATGCAAGTAGAACTTTGACAGAAGCACAGCTTAATTATGCTACTACTGAAAAAGAATTATTAGCTGTTGTATATGCTTTTGACAAATTTCGATCTTATTTGATAGGTTCAAAGGTGGTTGTGTACACGGATCATTCAGCCTTAAAATACTTGCTTGCAAAGAAGGAAGCCAAACCTCGATTGCTTCGTTGGATTTTACTTTTACAAGAATTTGATGTGGAAATAAAAGACAAAAAAGGTGTGGAAAATGTGGTGGCCGATCATTTATCTCGCATTGAACCAAAAGATGAACAAAAAGTGCAGGTTACACCAATCAATAAAGAATTTCCAGATGAGTACTTAATGATGATACAAACTCCTCCATGGTATGCTGACATAGTAAATTATTTGGTATCAAAAATTCTACCTCCTGATTTTACTTATCAACAACAGAAGAAATTTTTCTCTGACTTGAAATATTATTTTTGGGAGGAACCTTTCTTATTTCGCCATTGTGCAGATCAAGTAATAAGGAGATGTGTGCCTGAAGAGGAAATGGAAAGCATACTCAAACATTGTCATACTTTGGAATGTGGTGGCCATTTTAGTGGAACAAAAACAGCAGCAAAAATCTTACAATCAGGATTCTTTTGGCCCTCAATTTTTAAAGATGCTTTTAATTTTGTTAAATTATGTGATAATTGCCAAAGGGTGGGAAATATTTCTAGGAAACATGAGATGCCCCTAAATAATATTTTAGTGATTGAATTATTTGATGTTTGGGGGATAGATTTTATGGGTCCTTTTCCATCCTCATTTTCTAATAAATATATTTTGGTTGCTATAGATTATGTCTCCAAGTGGGTGGAAGCTGTTGCACTACCAACAAATGATGCAAGAGTAGTGGTGAACTTCATTAGAAAAAATATCTTCGCACGATTTGGAGCTCCAAGGGCAATTATTAGTGATGGAGGAACACATTTTTGCAATCGTCAATTTAATGCTTTACTTGCTAAGTATGGAGTTACTCATCATGTGGCCACACCATATCATCCTCAAACAAGTGGCCAAGTGGAGGTTTCAAATAGAGAGTTGAAGCGAATACTTGAGAAAACAGTGAATATGGCATGAACGGATTGGGCAAGAAAATTGGATGATGCATTATGGGCCTATAGAACGGCATTTAAAACACCAATTGGGATGTCCCCATATAGATTGGTGTATGGTAAGGCATGTCACTTACCAGTTGAACTTGAGCATCGCGCTTATTGGGCAATAAAGACACTAAATTTTGACATGAAAGATGCTGGTGAAAAAAGAATATTGCAAATAAATGAGATGGATGAGTTTCGCAATGATGCTTATGAAAATGCCAAGATCTATAAAGAAAAAACTAAACGATGGCACGATAAGCATATTTTGAAAAGAGAATTCAAGGAAGGGGAGAAAGTATTGCTATACAATTCAAGATTTAAACTTTTTCCAGGAAAATTGCGATCTAGGTGGACGGGTCCATTTGTTGTCACACGAGTGTTTCCATATGGCACAATAGAAATTTATGATGAGCAAAAAGGGACATTCAAGGTGAATGGACAACGGTTGAAGCCATACATGGGAAATGAAGTTGTCAAGGAAATCATGCACATCGAGAAAGACAAACAATTATGAAAAGATGAAGAAAGTCTGGCTGAAGACTTAAAACTTAGCGCTTCTTGGGAGGCAACCCATATTTTCTTTTATTGCATTCAGTTTTTATTATCTTTTAGTTTATTTTATTTTAATTTTTGATTTTATTTTGTAGGATTGCATCAATTTTGAAAGTCGCCAAACGGAGCTGTTTGGAACACCTGCATTGATGGCTGTTTTCGAGCAGTTTTCGAGCTGTTTGGAAAACTGATTCAAAGAGAAGTTGTAGACGATTGTCTTAGCTTTCCAGCAAAAAAAAATTCAGCCCATTTCGACATCTACAGCTCTAGATATCGCCAAAATACTGAACGCTGCGCGTGCAGAAATTTAAAGACGAATCAGGGGAGATATTCAAAACTTTTTGCATTCTTTTTGTTTTTCTTTTTTTTTCCCATTGAGGACAATGTGATATTTAAGTTTGGGGGGAAGGTTTACAAATTTATTATTTATTTTTAGAAAAGAAAAAAACACAATTTTAGAAGGATTATAATTAGGCTCACCATTACACTTTTGAGTTCTTTATTGTGATAAGCATTGAAACAATTTTTTTGGTATAAACAATTTTTTTTATAAAGCAATATTAAGCATACTTATTTACTTTAGGATTATTGAGTTTCAAAATTCCTTACAAAATTGTGTGGGTCATGCTATTATACATAAAAGACAAATGTGATGCTTTTTCTTGTGATTATCCCCTTTAATCTAGTCCTAAACTGAGTTTAAGTAAATAGAGTAATAATAAAAAAATAAAAAAATAAAAAAATTTGAATAAAGTCAATCTACTCCAATGTTTTGAGTTGCTTAGTAACTAGGGGTATTCATCACAAATGTCTACACTTACGTAGAACAACAACTTGAAATATGAGTATGCAAAGCACTTTAAGTTTGTGACTTGTTGAGTAACCGGGTGAATTCATCACAAATATTTTACATTCGCGTCAAAAGGCAAGTGACAACTTAAAGAAGAGACTAAAAAAAAAAAAAAAAAAAAAAAACTCTAGTTTGCTACCCGGTTTGTAGTAGAGAGAAGGGATAATCACAGATTGAGTTGTTGCATACTATAATTACATTAATTGCATGACAAATGCGATTGGGTTGGGAGTTATGAATAGATAATTGCAATGGAGAAAATGGGTATGCTTAGTTTTACTTTATTTGCAATTGTTTATAGTTTTAATTGCAATTTTGATGCTTGCATGATAAGATCTCTTGGTGTGATGGGTTGAGTCCACTATTATTATTCCCTTGTTTATTATTCTACTTTTTGCTCGAGGACAAGCAAAATCTTAAGTTTGGGGGTATTTGATGTGTCGAATTTATATACAAATATTTGTACCCATTTACCTATTAAAATGGCTTGTTTTCGCTGATATTGCCTATAATTCATCTTATTTCTAAAAGATTTCATTTAATTAATTATTTTTGAAGAAATAATATTTTTGATGCAAAAAGTAAAGATTTGTGGAAAAAATCAACAAACAATGTAAAATAATGGATTTATCAATTCTTATTGTTTTGTTGAGTTAAAAGTGCGACAAATAATTTTTAAAAGGATTTTTATGTGCTAATATGATTTATAGTTAGTTTAATTAATTTTAAACTAATTAAATTTATTTTATTTAAAAATCCTAATTTCACGTATTATTTTGTGTATGCAGAAGCACGTGGTGGGCAGAAAAGGCAGAAAAGAAAGAAAGAGAAAGAAATAAATTCAGATCAATTAAAGGAAGGAAATAAAGAAAGAGTGTGGACTTTTCTGCAAAAAAGTGAAAACCCTAACTCTCTTTCCGTCTCTATAAATACAAAGCAAAGCGAGTGGGTACAATTCAGGAGGTGACGGCTAACAAACGAAAAAAAAATAAATATATATTAATTCAAAAGAGAGAGAGATCTCTCTCTCTTCTCTGCTTGCGGGACGTAACAAAGAAAGAGGAGCAGCAGGCACACGTGACCACGGCTGGCATCACATCTGCTGGGCTCCACACGCACAGGAGCAGCGACAGGCGCGGAAACCCAGGGCACGTGCTGACTTGGGCTTCTACTTCTTCTTCCTGGCGTGCTTGACGAAACAAACGAAGACTGCTGCACTGGGTCCCGTGCGACAGCAGACCACACAGCTTGTTCGACCTACTGGCGCGCAGTTAGAAGCAGGGACAGCAGCGACCTGACGCGCTGACGTGGCTCAGGTGCACGTGACAGGTGCAATTGGGCCGTTTCTTCTTCGTTCTGACATGCGGTTTACAAGAGCTGACGACGCGGTTTTCAAGGCAAATTTCGGCTCTGGTTTTGGGACACGCGGCCCGACAACAGCAGTGTGACAGACTGATCGTTGATGTGACGGCGCGTGACAGCAACACTTTTGGCTCCGACTTTTGAGACAGAAAAGGGGTTTGAATTAAATTTTGTATTCTTTTGTATCTTTTATTCTCTATATTTTTTGATGCAATCCCAAACAACTATGAACTGAATTTATTATTCTAGAGGCTAAGGTGTAGCCAAGTTTTGTAGAACACAAATTTTAATTTCTTATTATTACCCTATCTTTCCTTATTGTGTTTTAATTTTTATTATTTATGCGTACAACATGGTGGATAGACATTTGTATGATTTTTCAAATCATGAAGAGACCGAACAGGTGATTTGTGATTAATAAAAATTAAGACCGTATATTGGAGGACGTGACCGTTAAGAAATCCAATTTTTCAATTAATAATTTGGTGGATAGACGAATGATTAATTGAGAATAATTTTTAGACTACGTTGATAGAGTGGTTAATATCTTTAGGATTTTGGTCGACAATTGGGAAAGATAATATATTTTTATTTATAAGGAATTACAATTTGTGTGTGGGATAAACGAGGTGAACCAAGAGCCCTAGAACAAACTTTACCCTTAACAAATTACAAGAGCTTTACTGTTTCACAGCCCTCTCCCTCTTCACCAATTTAGTTAGTTTAAATTAGATTAATTTAATTTAGTTATTTTATCCTTATAAAATCCGATCATCCAAATAGTGATTCATCTAGCGATATCGGTACTCAGTAAAATATCTAGTCCCTGTGGGTTCGACACTTTACTCATCTATCTATATTACTTGTGCGATTTTGTACACTTGCAAATATCAACACCAAGTATCTTAATTTCAGTATAAAACATGAGTTTTAGAGAATTTTGTCTATTTTCAAACCCCTCTAACCTTTCTTGATTTCGTTTTCGTATGACTGAGTTATGACTGTTTTACTATAGAGTTGTCGATCTTTTCCAGATTCTGTTTTTCGGTAATTTTGATGACAAATCATTTTAAAGAACTATGCTACATATATTATTTTGATCCAAAACTTTGGTCAGTGTTTCTTTTTCTAGTTAGGGGTTACCTAGAATTCTGGTGAATTTTACTGATGTGTTTTATGTGTTGTTTCATGCTCGTTTATGAAATCTAAACTTGCTGTATTTTACTCGCTGTTCTGTAAAGAACCTCATTTTCACTATGATTCCTTTTACTGCATGAAAAATATTCATGAAATATGAAAGTTAATATATTTTTTCTACTTTTATCTCCCTTTGGCGGATTTGTATTTCATTTCATGGCATGCGAGATATCTCAGTTCTTGTACAGCAGTGTTGGGAATTCCAGATATTTTGGCCAATGTATCATTTCTTGATGATTTCTTATTTTTGATGACTGAACTAATTTTACTATAATATTATGAAACTTTATATTTTGATTCTAGAAATATAGGAGAATACCCCAGATTTTTACAGGATTTATTTGAGAGATTTTGATGCTATTTTTCTTACTGAGAATTCGTTTTACTGATTTCTGACTGTATATGTTTTCTGCATTCAAATCAGTTTTGAGTTATGATGTTGTGAATTACTATGTGACTTATTTATATTTGCTAGATTCGTGTAGAAGTCTATTTTCCAGATTCTTTGACGGATCCAGATTTGCATTTCTGTTGCGACGAGATTCACTATTTTAGTACTGTACTGTCTTGCAGTCCTGAATATGAACATACACTGTTTTGCTCGTTTATGTGACTGTATACCACCTATGCATGTTTATTTGTTTCCCTGAACCTAGTACTGATTATACCATATTAGTTTGATACCATTTCGTACACATTCATGCCTGTTTGATAACCATAATAAAAGTAACCAAGCCGGGGTTCTTAAAGGAAGATCTAGTAGTGGAAAATATGGAAACGTGTACTTGGAAGGGAACTAGTGTTCCGTACTGCTACTGTTACTCTTACTTTTCTGCTACTGTTACTCTTACTTTACTGCTACTGCTACCATTACTGATACCTGAGTACACTGTCCCATTATGGTCCACTATGAAATCTGAAAGCGAAACTGTTTGTTGTAGCAACCATGCGTTATGTTTTTGGGGTGCATGAAGTGCTACCTAGCTAGTAATACACACAAGACTGTAAGAACATAGGACTGATACAGTTGGACTGATACTGTTATACTGTTATCCTGTTGCACTGATATACCGAGTTTACTGTTACTGGACACTGTTAGTTGCCATATGACACTGTATTTGACACAAACATCTGTACTGTTAGTATTCCATTCTAGTTGACTTTGTTTTACTAATTCATGCTAGTTATCGCTGTTGATGCATTATTCCATGCTATTTGTTAGTTTTCCCATGTACTTGTATCCTACATTATAAGTGGCCCGTAACTTGCAAATGACGGGTACTTGTTTTTTTTTTCCTTCTCGTGCAATTATTAATTGCAGATCAAGATGGTTAGCTGCCCGACGGTTTTGGCGAAATGAGATATTAGTGCTAGATTTCTTGTTTAATTAGTGTTACTATTATTTTTGCTTTGGAACAATGTATTTTGAGTACTTGAATATTTATTTTGTATTTGGGCGATGTGACCCAGGATATTTGACTTGTCCAGATTCTGGTTTATTTGAGAATATTGTATTTCATTTCAAGTAAATTCTGTTGGGTTATTGATTCAGTTGTGCATGTGTGGTTGACTCTTTTGCTTCCGACTCTGATTATTTTGTGAGATATTGTAAAGATTCCTGAACAGCTTATGGATGATGAAAATCATTCGCTGGGCTTTTGTTGCATATTCGTATTTCGTATTATTTTTGGAAAGTGGGGCGTGACAGGGTTTTTAATGGTATCAGAGCACTAGGTTCGGCTAATGTATTAATTGCCTAATATATTAGACAAGCTTGGCTCGAACTGGGATCAGCTCAACATTTCGCCAACCATGCATACATAAATGAATTTATACCAACTCTGATTTTGGATGCTAATTATTTTTTGTTTTGTGTAGACAATGGCTCCCAGATGTTCTACTTCTCAGTCGTAGGTTGATCCGATGAGGCTGTCATTGCTATGCTAGAGCGGCTGATTAATCAGCAGCAAAACCATAGTGATCTTGTGATGGCTACTCTTGAAGCTGCCCGGGTTCCGCCTCCTGTGGTGCCTGTGCAAGCAAATCTCCCGTCTCGTCCAGGAACAGTTACGAATTTTATGAGGCTGCATCCAGACCATTTTTCCGACACTGAAAGGCCTTTGGAGGCTGAACAGTGGTTGATCCGGACCGAGCGCTTGCTCTTGGCAGCACGTATTGCCAAAGCTGATCCGGTGGACGTGGTTTCCATCCAGCTGGTGGATTTGGCTCATATTTGGTGGATGGCCGAGTCCGAGCGTCTTAAGAGGCCTATTGCTTGGGCTACTTTCACTCGGGGATTCTTGGAGAAGTTCATCCCAGTAGTACTTGAGTTGAGATGGAACAATAATTTCTGGCCCTAAAATAGGGTTCTAGGTCAGTGGATGAGTACGCAGCTAAGTTTACTAGACTTAGCCACTTTGTTGCAGTTCTTGTGGCAACCGAAGAGGATAGGGCTCGTAGATTCACAAATGGGCTTGAGCAGGATATCAAGAGGCATCTTGTCTCTCTTCGCTTGCGTACTTATGCTGAAGCTCTCGAGGCAGCTCGAGCTCAGGAGCAGGCTCGTGCTGGTTTGGTTCCTTCTCCGCAGACTATTCCTCATTCTGCTGCTAGGCCTTCTGGTGGTCCCGTTCGGAGGCTTGTCCCAACCCATCTGGTCAGGGCAGCTCCGTATCCTTCTGCTAGCTTCCAGAAGGGTGGTTTTTGCGACTTCTGTCAGATGTCTGGGCATAAGCGTTAGAATGGTTGGCACATCAACCGCGGTGCTTTAGGTGTGGCGCTGCTGATCATTCTGTACGCGATTGTCCACAGCAGCAACAGGTGGCTCTTCCAGCCAGGGGTCCTGTTCAGCAAGCAGGCCCAGCTCGTGATCCAGTTAGGCCTCCACTTCCTCTTCAACGCCAGATTTTTGGTTAGAGGACCGCTGTTGTGAAGAGAGGTCAGGCTTTCAACTTGACTGCTGCAGATGCTAAGACAACTGAAGGAGTTGTGGCAAGTATCTTGTTTCATTGTTTTGTTGTTTTGTTTCTCTTTGTTTTATTTCTTTTAGTCTTACTTTGCTTCTTTATGTCATTTTCCTGCATTATTTTCCCCTCACCCTTGATCATCTATTCTTTTTTCTTGTCTTTTGATTCTTTTAGGTATCATCCTTGTTTGCTCTTTTCCTGCCTATATTCTTTTTGATTCTGGGCAACCAACTCTTTTGTCTCCATTCGATTTGTCGCTCGCCATCAGTTGGAGTGTGGCAACATGTTAGAGGCTTGGAACATTGTGATAGGTGGTGGAGTTGTCAAATGTTCCCGTAAGTGCAGGCAGTGTCCCATTGTTATTGGGGACACAAATTTCAAAGTCAACCTGATTATAATTGGAAATTCGGGATTCGATGTCATTCTGGGCATGGAT
Organism: Hemerocallis citrina; assembly: GCA_017893485.1. Classification (NCBI taxonomy): domain Eukaryota; kingdom Viridiplantae; phylum Streptophyta; class Magnoliopsida; order Asparagales; family Asphodelaceae; genus Hemerocallis; species Hemerocallis citrina. Next base: position 427,494,794 of record CM030358.1, on the reverse strand, counting down.
TGGTTAGGTGAAGCCCATGCCATTATTGATTGCCGTGCCAAGAAAGTTTTTTTCAAAATTTCAGATCGAGCAGAATTTGAGTTCCATGCCGGGGAGCCTTCTCTTGGCCGAGCGAAGACTGCAATTGAATAGGCGGATTATGCGATGGAATTGCACTCAGATTGTGAGGCTGCGCCTCTAGTAGTTCGAGATTTCTTAGATGTTTTTCCAGATGAGTTGCTTGGCTTACCCCCTGATAGGGAAGTGGAATTCGGCATTGATGTTCAGCCCTGGAACCGCGCCGATATCGAAGAGTCCCTACAAGATGGCACCGGTTAAGCTGCAAGAGCTTAAGGTGCAGATTCAGGATTTTCTTGATTTGGGTTTCATTAGACCAAGTGTTTCGCCTTGGGGTGGTCCGGTCCTTTTTGTCAACAAAAATAATGGTAGTCGTCGTCTGTGCATTGATTATCGGGAACTAAACAGTGTTACTGTGAAGAACCAGTATCCCTTGCCCAAGACCGATGATTTGTTTGACCAGTTGTGTGGGACAGCTATTTTCTCGAAGTTGGATCTTCGTTTTGGGTATCACCAAGTCAAGGTGAAGGTTGTTGATATACAGAAGATTGCTTTCAGGACTAGATACGGGCACTATGAGTATCTTGTGATGCTGTTCGGGTTACAAATGCGCCGGCTATATTCATAAGTCTTATGAATCGGGTTTTCTCTCAATACTTGGATAGATTTGTGGTGGTCTTTATTGATAATAGTTTGGTGTATTCTCGGAATCGGAAAGATCATGCTGAGCATCTTAGAGTAGTTCTGCAGACTTTAAGAGAGAATCAGCTCTATGGGAAACTCAGCAAGTGCGAGTTTTGGCTCGACATGGTTTCATTCTTGAGGCACATTATCTCCGGCAATGGTCTTTTGGTGGATCCTTCTAAGGTTGAAGCTGTGAAGGATTGGCCTATTCCTAAGTTAGTTTCCGAAGTTCGGAGTTTTCTTTGTCTCGCTGGCTATTATAAAAAAATTGTCCAAGATTTTTCAAAGATAGCAGGACCATTGACTAAACTGATAGAAAAGGATCAGAAGTTTTGTTGGTCTGATGAGTGCAATAAGGCTTTTGTTGAGTTGATGAACAGGTTGACGTCAGCGCCTGTGTTGACTATTCCAGATAGTTCTGGCGAATTTGTAGTTCACTGTGATGCTTTTGGTAAGGGTCTTGGAGTAGTTCTTATGCAGAAGGTCCGTGTTGTTGCGTATGCATCGAGCTAGTTGAGGCCACATGAGAAGATTATCCTACTCATGACTTGGAGTTAGCGGCAGTGATCTTTGCTCTGAAGCTATGGAGACATTATTTACTTGGAGACCGCTTGGAGATCTTTACAAACCACAAAAGTCTCAAGTACATCTTCACCCAGAAGGAGTTAAACATGAGGCAAAGGCGTTGGTTGGAACTTATGGCCGATTATGACATCAGTTTGTAATACCATCCTGGTAAAGTAAACTTGGTGCCTGATGCTTTGAGCAGGAGACCAGCAATTATGTTTCTTACTCAGCAGAGTGATCTTATTGAGCAGATGAGGAGGTTGGATTTGGAGGTTGTGTTGCCGAGTTCTGGTCAGAATTGTCTTGCGTGCCAGCTTCAGTCGTCTCTTGTTGATCATATCAAAGAGGCTCTGGCTAGTGATGTGCAGTTGCAGGGTTTTCGAGCTGAGGGTGAGTCTTGGTCCAGGACGGACATGGTTTTCCATGCAGATGGTTCGCTTCGTTTTGGTTCCCGGTTGTGTGTCCCTAAGGGTGAAGTTCGTTAGAGGTTGCTTGAGGAAGCTCATCAGTCTTCGTATTCTATCCATCCTAGAGGTACTAAGATGTATCGAGATGTGAAGCTTCATTTTTGGTGGCATGGTATGAAGAGAGCTGTGGCTCGGTTTGCTTCTCAGTGTTTGGTCTGCCAGCAGGTTAAGGCAGAACATTAGAGAACCGATGGACTTCTTCAACCGCTTCATATTCCATAGTGGAAGTGGGAACATATCACTATGGATTTTGTGACCACTTTGCCGGGGAGTTCTAAGGGTCACAATGCTATTTGGGTGATTATCGACTGTTTGACGAAGAGTTCTCACTTCATTCATTTTCGGGTCGGTCAGTCTACTGAGAGCCTAGCAGAGAAGTACATGCAAGAGATTGTTAGACTTCATGGGGTTCCAGTCAGTATTGTATCCAATAGGAATACGAGATTCAGATCTCAGTTCTAGGAGAGTCTTCAGAACAGTTTGGGGAGTAAATTAAAGTACAGTATAGCTTTTCATCCCCAGACTGATGGACAGTCAGAGTGGACTATTCAGATTCTTGAGTACATGTTGAGGTCCTCTATGCTTCAGTTTGGTGGTTCTTGGGAGGATCATTTGCATCTCGTAGAGTTCTCGTACAATAATAGCTTTCAAGCCAGTATTAAAGCTCCTCCGTTCGAAGCACTCTATGGGCGGAAGTATAGATCGCTAGCGTGCGGGATGACATTGGTGAGAGGCAGTTGTTGGGTCCGGAGTTGATCACCAAGACAGAGGATGTTGTGGTTCAGATCAGGAAGCATTTGCCGGCAGCTCAGGATCGGCAGAAGCGATGGGCCGATGTCCATCGGAGAGCTTTGGAGTTTGTTGTTGGTGACCATGTTTTCCTAAAGGTTTTTCCGTGACGCGGTGTCATTCAGTTCGGTGGTGGGGGCAAGCTTAGCCCTACGTTTATTGAACCGTTTGAGATTTTAGAGTGAGTAGGTAAGGTGGCCTATCGTCTTGCTTTACTGCTAGCTATATCAGGAGTGCACAATGTCTTCCATGTCTCACAACTCAGGAGATATATCCGAGATGAGAGTCACGTGGTCGACTAATCTGAGTTGACCGTTCGGCCGGATTTGACTTGTGAGATTCTGCCTGCTGCTATTGTGGGTCAGCGGGAGAAAGTACTTAAGAACAAGGTCATCAAGTTAGTTCGTGTTGCTTGAATCCTCACTCACCTGGTGAGTCGACTTGGGAGCTGGAGGAGGAGATTCAGCAGAAGTTTTCTCATTTGTTTGAGTAGTTCTGTTTTGTTTGTTCTTTTGGTCGTGTGTTCGTGCGAGTTGTTCATGGGTTCGTTGCTTGGATTTGTTGATTCGTGGATATTCGTTCGTGGGTTTTGCTCGTTACACTTGGTTCTCGTTGTTCTTCATCCCGATTTAAGGCAAGTAACTTGTACTCTAATTCATTTGTTTGATACAAGTCAAAAAGTTCACCTATAATGTAGTTGGATCTAGTGACGACTCTTGTTTGTGTTTGTGAAAATTTGACCATAGATGACTCACGACACAATATGGACATGAATTAACCTAGGATTCGCCCGTTATTGATTTTTAATCGTGTATGTGAGACTTTTGTGAGAATTCGTATTTTGGTTGAGACCCATGTGAAATAATTGGCGTGGACATGTTAGATACCCTAAATGATGTTGTTTAGACACTTGGTAGACTGGATTTCAAGTTTGGGTGTGTTTGGATCAATTTTCTTGAATCTATGTTGATTTTGTTTTAAGGACGAAATCTGTATTTTTGTCGCTGATCTGTGTTGTTTGCTGTTTTGGAATGTTTTAAAGTCAGTATCCTAATTTCGGTATAAAACATGAGTTTTAGAGAATTTTGTCTATTTTCAAACCCATCTGACCTTGCTTGATTTCGTTTTTGTATGACTGAGTTATGACTGTTTTACTACAGAGGTGTCGATCTTTTCCAGATTCCGTTTTTCGGTAATTTTGATGATAAATCATTTTAAAAAACTATGCTAAATATATTATTTTGATCCAAAACTTTGGTCAGTGTTTCTTTATCTAGTTAGGGGTTACCCAGAATTCTGGTGAATTTTACTGATGAGTTTTATGTGTTGTTTCATGCTTGTTTATGAAATCTATACTTGCTGTATTTTACTCGTAGTTCTGTAAAGAACCCCATTTTCACTATGATTCCTTTTGCTGCATGAAAAATATTCGTGAAATATGAAAGTTAATATATTTTTTCTACTTTCATCTCCCTTTAGAGGATTTGGATTTCGTTTCATGGCTTGCGAGTTATCTCAGTTCTTGTACAGTAGTGTTGGGAATTCCAGATTGGCCAAAGTATCGTTTCTTGATGATTTCTTATTTTTGATGACTGAACTAATTTTACAAGAATATTATGATACTTTATATTTTGATTCTAGACATATAGGGGAATACCCCAGATTTTTACTGGATTTATTTAAGAATTTTTTATGCTATTTTTCTGACTGAGAATTCGTTTTACTGATTTCTGACTAAATATGTTTTCTGGATTCAAATCAGTTTTGAGTTATGATGTTGTGAATTACTATGTGACTTATTTATATTTGCTGGATTCGAGTGAAAGTCTGTCTTCCAGATTCTTTGACAGATCCAAATTTGAATTTCTGTAGCGACGACATTCACTATTTTAGTATTGTACTGTCTTGCTGTCCTGAATATGAACATACAATGTTTTGCTCGTTTATGTGACTGTATATCACCTATGCATGTTTATTTGTTTTCCTAAACCTAGTACTGATTATACCATGTTAGTTTGACACTATTTCGTACACATTCATGCCTGTTTGATGACCATAATAAACGTAACCAAGCCGGGGTTCTTAAGGGAAGATCTGCTAGTGGAAAATATGGAAACGTGTACTTGGAAGGGAACTTGTGTTCCGTACTGCTACTGTTACTATTACTTTACTGCTACTGCTACCGTTACTGATACCTGAGTACACTGCCCCATTATGGTCCACTATGAAATCTGAAAGCGAAACTGTTTGTTGCAGCAACCATGTGTTATGTTTTTGGTGCGCATGAAGTGCTACCTAGCTAGTAATACACACAAGACTGTAAGAACATAGGACTGATACAGTTGGACTGATACTGTTATACTGTTATCCTGTTGCACTGATATACCGAGCTTACTGTTACTGTTAGTTGCCATATGACACTGCATTTGACACAAACATCTGTACTATTAGTATTCCATTCTAGTTGACTTTGTTTTACTAATTCATGCTAGTTATCGCTGTTGATGCATTATTCCATGCTATTTGTTAGTTTTCCCATGTACTTGTATCCTACATTATAAGTGGCCCGTAACTTGCAATTGACGGGTATTTGTTTTCTTTTTCCTTCTCGTGCAATTATTAATTGCAGATCAAGATGGTTAGCTGCCCGACGGTTTTGGCGAAATGAGATATTAGTGCTAGATTTCTTGTTTAATTAGTGTTACTATTATTTTTGCTTTGGAACAATGTATTTTAAGTACTTGAATATTTATTTTGTATTTGGGCGATGTGACCCAGGATATTTGACTTGTCCAGATTCTGGTTTATTTGAGAATATTGTATTTCATTTCAAGTAAATTCTGTTGGGTTATTGATTCAGTTGTGCATGTGTGGTTGACTCTTTTGCTTCCGACTCTGATTATTTTGTGAGATATTGTAAAGATTCCTGAACAGTTTATGGATGATGAAAATCATACGCTGGGCTTTTGTTGCATATCCGTATTTCGTATTCTTTTTGGGAAGCGGGGCGTGACATGTAAGAGTTAAGATTTTCAACATTTATATATATTTTTTATTTGCAGGAGATCCGAGCATGGAGATTGATGCCATTATGAGCAAGCATTCATCGCTGAGTGGCAGGTGGGTCGATGAAAAGAAGAGGAAGCGTACAGGTTGTTTAACTGTTGCCGTCTAAGGCCACCAGAAGCGAGAGTGGCGTCACAACCGTTGTGGACTTAGAGTTTGCGCCTGGAGTGCCTAAGGCTGCCTCGGCTAACGGTCTCCCCCTCTCTACGATGCTTGCACTCGAGGCTCCTCCTCTCACAGAGGCGGCAGAATTGATCCTGATCGACGAGTTGAAGAGGATTTTCATTCCTGACTGGAAAATTCGGAGGCATGACGGCTTTTTAGGGGATTCGACGAGCTATATGGACACTGTTCGTCATTTGGCCACTCCCAAAGATAAGGCTGCCATGGAGCATGGGACTGTGGGTGACTTAGCTTTAGAGATAGCGAAGGCGCAGATGACGGTAAGTGAATTTTTGTTTTTGTTTTTGTTTTTGCGAGATTGTCGACTTTCTTGTTCTCAACCTTGAATTCTTTCTTGCAGGCGATCTGCCTCTTCAGCCACCTGCTGAGGCAAGTGGCGGAGCAAGAAAGGAATTGAAGGCAGTCCTCGACATAGAGAAGGTCCAGCGGTCGCGGTCGAAGAAAGAGTCCGAAGCGGCTGCTTTGCTGGCTGAATCTCAAGCCACCAGATCACCCTGTTAGAGGCGGCGTTGGTGAAGGCGAAGGAGAGTGGTTCTTTGGAGAAGGTTAAGGTCTCTCGGGAGAGGGCAACAGAGATGGAGAAGGCGGCCTTTGAAAGAGACATGGCTGTGCGCATGGCTGTTCAAGAGGTTGAGGCCACCGTAGAAAATAAGGCCATTGGCTGTTTAGAGGACAACATGCGAAGGGCCTACGACAAGGCCTTGAAAGATGTCAGCGAATGAGTTCCAGGGTTCAATCGCACGGGCTACTACTTGTTTCTCGACGAGGCGAGAGGAAACATAGAGGTTGCAGAGGGAGATGAGGTTGGTGAGGAGGGGGTGACGAAGAGGAACTCGTTGTGGGAGACCCTCATCGGCTTTAGTGAGCTTGACAGAGGAAGCTGAGGGGAGTGGCCGCAAGCTTGCACCCCCTGAGGTGGATCCTTGATTTCCTTAGTAGCTTTTCTTTTGTTTCTAGTTGTAGGTTTGGTTGTAGTGATGCCTAATAGCGACTGGCCACCACTCTTGTATCTCTACTAAGTAATGAAAGTCGATTTGATGTTTCAACATTTGTGTCCTTTACTTAGCATAAAACTATCTTATAGCTTTAGGTATAGTCTGGTTCTAAGAGATTTATATATCTTTTGTTGCTCTCTCCAGGACAACGAGGTGCCCCGTCTCCGCTCCGAGCTAGGCGTCTATAAGTTGGGATTTGCTCGGAATTGGGAGAGGCTTTATAAAGCTGAGTTGGAGTTGAACCATCTGAAGCTGATCTTAGCCCACCATGATAGAGAAACAAAGCGGTTAGAAGAAGGAATCGATGAAGCGGTGCCGGAAGGCGGGAGGCGTGCCAGCCAAGGTTTGAGGCATAAATTCCTCCTTTTCCACTCCCTGTTCGAAGCGAATTCTGCGAGGGAAGAACTGAAGAATGTGGTTCTTGAGCAAAGCATCGAGGCGGCTCATCTTTGGAGAACAATTTCTGATGTCTCGCGCGAAGCTAGTTCAGCTCAACTGCCTCAGTTGAAGATAAGAGTCACCGACGATGCGCTCAAAGAGCGAGTTGTAGAGTTGGAGGCGGAGAACGCTCGTTTGCGATGATTGTCTGAAGGAAGCAACGTTAGGAGCACCTCCTGCCCTCGGGGTGAGTATGCTCAGGGTAGGACATTCCATGAGCTAGCACTTTTCTCGCCCCCTTTGTTGCAAAATCCCAGAGATGCGCAAAGTGGCGTGGCCGGTTCATCGAGCGGATCATCTGTTGGGGCCACTGTTGAGTCGGTGTCGACGATGCCACTCGACTCGTTGGCCTTGGAACGTCTTTGGAGAAGGGTTGCCAGCAGCATGGTGCTCGTCGTCCCCATCTGTCGCTCAACAGGAGCATCCCACTCCCTAGGAGGGGTTAGGGCAAAATAATTAACTCACAATTTTGTAATCCTGTAGTATGTCTTGTTGTGAATTTTGGTCTAGTGTGAGACTTGTATCTTGTATAAGACTTGTATCTTCAGTTGGACTTGTGTCTTTGACTTTAATGAAAATAAAGTAAAGCATTTTTTGACGAATTTCTCTTCAGTATTTGCACTTGGGTAACACTCATTTTGATAGGGTAGAGTCAATAGTTGTGGGAGCAATTCCGAATGGTGAACCACTTCTTACTCGCTTATGAGCAAGTAGTCGAAGCGAAATCGAACAAAGTGTTGGACTCCGAACCGTCGTTTAGAGAGCATCAACAGTTTTGAGAGCAATTTCGAATAAAGAAACACTTCATACTTGCTTATAAGCAAGTAGTTAAAGCGGAATCGAACCAAGTGTTAGACTCCGAACCATCGTGTAGAGAGTATCAACAGTTGTGGGAGCAATTTTGAATGGTGAAATGCTTCGTACTTGCTTATAAGAGAGTATTCAAAGCGGAATCGAACCAAGTGTTGGACTCCAAACCGTCGTGTAGAGAGTATCAACAGTTGTGGGAGCAATTTCGAATGGTGAAACGCTTCCTACTCGCTTATAAGCGAGTAGTTAAAGCAGAAGCAAACCAAGTGTTGGACTCCGAACCGTCGTGTAGAGAGTATCAACAGTTGTGGGAGCAATTTCGAATGGTGAAATGCTTCCTACTCGCTTATAAGTGAGTAGTTAAAGCGGAATCGAACCAAGTGTTGGACTCCGAACCGTCGTTTAGAGAGTTTCGTACACCCGAAAGCGAACCAACTTAATTATTTTAGACAAAGAATTCGCAGGAAGTAACTCGCCTTTATTAAAGATGACTTAAGTGGCTGCTTCTGAGTTGCAAGCCACTCTTACATTTTGAAAATAAAAAATAACAAGGTAGGTAAAACATAAAATAGAAATTGTTCGACTCAGGAGTTGTTTGAAGTTGCTTAGAGCGGTGTTGAAACACCCTCTTGGTACTTCATCAAGTGGTCATCATTCCAAGTCCTCGATATTCTCCTGTCCCCCAGGTCGTCGAGTTGGTACACGCTCGGGTGAATAACTCTGGAGACCCTATATGGACCCTCCCAATTGGGCGCTAGCTTGCCCTTCTTTCTTGGAAGAGAGATTGACAACTTTCGGAGAACTAGGTCTCCCTCTTTAAGATTAGTGGGGCGGACCTTCTAGTTGTAAGAATGTATTATCCTATGCCAGTAAGTCTCTTGTTGGATGGAAGCCCTTTTGCGGACCTCGTCGATGAGGTCCAAACTATTGCAAATCTAGTTCGCATTATGCTCTTCATTGTAGGTGATCAATCGGGGCGAAGGTAGGCCTACTTCTAGGGGGATGATGGCTTCGGAGACATATGTGAGATTGAAGGGGGACACCCTTGTCAGAGTTCTCTTGGTGGTGCGATAGCTCCATAGCACATTGGGAAGCTATTCGACCCATAACCCTTTGGTGAATTTATCGAGCCTCTTCTTCAAGCCGGAGAGTATTTGTCGATTAGCGTTCTCCGCTTTGTCGTTGGATTGAGGGTGGGATATCGAGGAGAACCACTGTTGGATTCCGAGGTCGGTGCAGAAGTTGCAAAAAGTTGCCCCTGCTAACTGTGTTCCGTTGTCAGTTATGAGGATACGAGGTACGCCGAATCGACACAGAATGTTCTTCCAGAAGAAGTTTTGAACCTTTTTCTCCGTAATCGTTTCAAGGGGTTCAGCCTCGATCCACTTGGAGAAATAATCTATCGCAACGACGAGGAACTTCAGCTGGTCTGGCATTGGGGGTGAACGGTCCAAGCAAGTCCATCCCCCACATTGCAAAAGGGATCAGACTGGCTAAAGAGGAGAGCTAGGCTAGTGGTAGGCGACGGATCAGAGAAAATCTTTGGCAGGAGCCGCATTGGCGGACGTACTGTTCGGAGTCACTAAGCAGTGTGGGCCAGAAGTACCCGTAACTTAAGAGCTTACGGGCGAGGGATCTCACTCCCAAGTGCGTTGGAATCTTTGGCATAGAGTGCTACTTCGGGGGAGAGACACTTTAGGTAGGGTCTGCCGTCGATCTGAGTGTAGGCGTGTTTGTACATGACTCCATCAATGTGTGTGTACCGCTCGGCTCTGGTCCTGACCCTTCTTGCCTCTCTTGGGTCGGCTGGAAGAACACCATCTCTAAGGTACTCAAGCAGGGGCTTCATCCAATTTTCCCCAAGTGTTAGGGGCATAGTCTCTATCGGCTCTAAGCTGTCTTCCTCAATACTAGGTCTCAGGAGGACCTCTATCAGTACGGTTCGCTCCAAACCCTGGAGGGAGGAGGAGGCGAGCCTTGAGAGGGCGTCCGCCTGTGCGTTTCCCTCTCGGGGGACCCGCTGGAGTCGAGCATCTTCAAATAAAGCCAGTAGTCCCTTTACCTTCGCCAAGTACTTGGCCATGCCTCATCTCTTGCTTCGTACTCCCCAGACACTTGATTCACGACGAGCTGCGAATCACTGAAGACCTGGATAAGCTTGGCCCCTGCTTTGCGGGCCATGCAGAGCCACACTATGAGGGCCTCTTATTCGGCTTCGTTGTTCGACGCACGGATGTTTATATGGAGGGAGTATTGCAGAATGAAACCATCAGGGCCAGTCAAGATGACCCCAACCCGCTTTCGTCAGTGCACAAGGATCCGTCCACATAAACAGTCCAGACCAGGGGTTCGTCAACCGACTCGTAGGGGTCAGGAATGGTGCTCTCCACAATGAATTCCGCTAGGGATTGTGCCTTGATAGCGGTTCGGGGTTGGTAGCTGATGTCATGCTGGCTCAGCTCTATGGACCATTTCATCAAGTGTCCTAATGTCTCGGGCTTATGGAGGACTTGCTTCAGCGGCTGGTCGGTAAGAACGACCACCGAATGAGACGGAAAATACAGGCAAAGTTTCCTTGCCGCCATGACCAACGCGTATGCCATCTTTTCTACCTTCGGGTAGCGGAGTTCTGCGTCCCTAATGTCACGCCCTGCTTCCTAAAAGAGAATACGGAATACGGATATGTGACTAAGCTCAGCGAATGATTTTTATCATCCATAAGATGTTCAGAATCTTTACAACATTTTACAAGAATAATCAGAGTCGGAAGCAAGAAAAAGTCAACCTAGTATGCATAATCGAATAAAAATACCTAACAAGAATACTTGAAACCAAAATATATTAATCTCAAATATATCCAGATCTGAATAAGTCAATATCCTAGGTCACATTGCCCAGATACAAATAAATCCTAGTATCAAATATAATTGTTCAAAAATAAGAAAATAATAATAAGAGCAAGAAATCAAGATAGAAAAACTCCAGCAACTAGTATCTCATCTTGCCTATTCCATCTGGCAGCTGATCTCCAAAATCTGCAATTTAATAAATTGCAGGAAGATGAAAAAGAAAACAAACTCTGGTCAATGCAACTTTCGGGCCACTTGTAGTGCAGGATACAAATACATGGGGGTAGGATAACAAATATAAAATAACAGCAGAAATAAACATAGCATGATATAAGTGTGTCAACAGAAATATAATATCTAACATGAATCAGGAAAATAGAAACAAGTAGCATGGTATACTAACAGGTACAGGTAACATGTATCAAGTGTCAAGTGAATAGGTAAACAGGTAAACCTGTAAAGGTATACAGGTAACATGTATGTAGGTACAAGTACAGTTAATCATGTAACAGGTATCAGGTATCAGGTTATATCAAGTCTTGTATTATTACTATCTAGGTAGCACTTCATGCACCATAGCTTTCATCACATGGTTGCTACATTCAAATAGTTTCGTTTAGATTTCATAGTGGAGTCCATAGGGCAGTATACTCAGGGATCAGGATAATAGGAATAACAGGAACAACAGGAACAGGTAGAACCTAGTGGTTCTTTTCCGAGTACATCTTCCTATAGGGAAGTATGCAGTCAGGCACAGGAAACTGGTAGAACCTAGTGGTTCTCTTCCCAGTACATCTTCCTATAGGGAAGCATGCAGTCAGGTACAGGTAAACAGGATTGTGAATCATGTATTCATGAACACGTAACAGGCAGGACGCAGGTCTTCTTCTCAGTACATGTTTCTATATTTTCCACTACTTGATCATTCCCTTAACCCCGGCTTGGTTATTTTGTTATTATGTATCTCAAACAGGGCAAATATAACATAGAATGAACAAGTAACACGTACAGGATGAAGATTAAACATGTACAGGTGAATGATAACTCATAATAGGATAATACAACCACAATTCAAGTTTAGGATAGCAAGACAGTATTGCACTAAAACTAAGATTCCTGTTGCTACAAAAATGTAATTCTGAATCCGTCAAAGAATCTGGAAAATAGACTCCTGGCCGAATCCAGAAAATATATATAAGTCATATAGTATTTCACAAAATCAAGTCTCAAAACAGGTTTGAATATAGAAAACACGTTCAGTCAGAAGTCAGAGGATTGTATTCAAAGTCAGGAAAACTGCATGAAAACTCTTTGATTAAATGAACGAAAAATTTGGGGTATTCCCCTATATGTGCAGTAACAGAAAATCAAGTTTCATAATTTTCCAACAAAAATAGAGTAGTTAACAAAAATTAGAAAACATCAAGACACGACGATTTTATAAATCTGAAATCACAAACACTGTAGTACGAAAACAGCAATATCTCACAAACCATGAATTGAAATCCAAATCCACCAAAAGGGTAAGAAAATAGATACAGTAGGCTAATTTTCATATTCAGATTTATTATAGAAACAACAAGTAGAAATAGGTCGAAAATCAGGTTCTTTTCTGAACAGTATTAAAATTTTTCATGTAAAATCTTTATTTGCAAGTATGAAAATGTTTGTAAAACTCGTCAAATAAATCCACCAAAATTTTGGGCAAACCCCAATCAAGTCAAGAAGTACTGAGCAAAATTTCAGATCAAAATAATAATTTTAACATAAGAATAAAAATAAATTACTCTTCAGAATTCATAAAAAACGCAGTCTGGAAATTTTTCGACACTACTGTAGTAAATTGACATAACTCACAAACCGTAAATCGAAACTGAGATCCATCAAAAGGGTTGGAAAATAAATAGAATTATATACAAGCCATGTTCAAAAAATATTTTCAAATACTGACCTTAATAGGGTTTAAAATACTGATTGAGAAGGGAAAACTTTCAAAACTGAAAATATCTCAAATGCACAAAATCCACTAGTTTATCCGAAATTCATCCAAAACACAACCAAACACGAAATATGGTGTACAAGATGCCCAAGCAACATGATATAGGGTATTTCACAAGTCCACAACAAGTCTACTACAAATAACACGAACAAGCACATGATCTCATATGAACAACACGCATATATGCAACAAGATGTGGTCAATCCTAGGTTATATCATGTCATGTATGTCGTGAGGTAACTATGGTCAAATCATCACTATAGAGATAATATCAACAAGGGAATTCACACACAAATTGTCTCTAGAACCCAACTACACTACAGGCAGTATTTAGTACCTGTATTTGCAAAGGAATTTAATACAAGTTACTTGCCTGAGAGACGACGACGGGACCGATGAAGCAAGAGCAAGAATAATGGGAACGGGTTCCCGGGGCACGAATATAATACCACGAACGAACTGCGAGCCAATCACGACTCACAAACACAAACCACAAACGAATCGAACCCACGAACACAAACACGGACAAGAAACCACGGCAACGAACTATGAACACAAGCACACGAACAACATGAACCACTACGAACGATGAACTACGAACACCCCGAACTCACGAATGAACAAAACTCACACGATCACAACCACAACACATGCACACGACTAACAATCATGAACACCCTACACGTGCCTCTCACGCACATGCAAAAATGAGAGAGAGCAAGAGGGCTGACTGTCGCCGGAGGGGAGAAAGATGCAAAGGGAGGCGGAAGTAGGCTACCATCGGTTAGGGGCTGCTGGAGGGACTGACTGCATAAGGAGGCTGCATGCTACGGAGGCTGCACGGTAGTGGCTTGTGGCGCTGTTGCTGTGCTGCCTCTGACGGAGAGAGAGACAACACCCAACAGAAGGTGGCACGGCGGCTGAACGTTGTGAGGACTGCGGTGTCTCTCCGGCAGTTGCTGTCGAGGAGACGGGAAGTCGGGGCTGAGGGGGGAGGAAATGGGAGGATGAGGTGGACGGGATAAGAAGCATAGGGCGGCCTTGTAGCGCCCCGAATTTCCAATATAATATCTCAGAAATATGCGGCACAATTCTGTTGATTCTTGATTTTGATGATCACAACACAGTGCAACATGTGTCTATGTTATACAGCTAACATTGCAGGTTGTACATACAACAGACTATTCTAGCTGAACAAATGAACAAGCTCAAAGGATACAGATAAAGACCTCACTCAGACAAGATTCAAGACTTCACTCAAGTCAAGACTCAAGACTCAAGACCTTAGCTCAATTATGTCAAAATTGCAGTGTCTTATAAAAACATTGTATCTTTACTTTTTGTTGAGTCTTAGTCTGATGTAAAGCCTTGTCACACACACACACACTCAAAATTTCATAATGTGTGTCTCTTAAAAACCCCCAAAAAGAGTCAAAACAGTTTGAAGAAATTTAACTTTTGAGTACCAGTCGACTTAAGCTTCTGCCAGTCGACTGATAGTACAAAACTGTTTAAATTTATTCAAATTCTGATCAGTCGACTCATATGGCAACCCAGTCGACTGTTCGAGAGCTTTTGACCGTTTTCTGTTTTTCAAAATCAAATTTTTTCAAACTCAAAAGCTTAGATCCGTTGGTTGACAGTTGAAGTAACTGTCTCCCAACGTCCAGGAGATCAAACTCTTTAAGTAGAGTTCAGATCTCACTGAAAAGATCTACAGAACTTTCTTTGAAAATCTGAGCATCCTTGAGAAAAATTCTAAGTGATATTTTTGAGAAATAAAGCTTTCAAGTTCATACTCTTTGGTTCTCTACATTCAGTCCAGTATAGCAACGAATTCGCTCTGGACTGAGTATAGAAGTCGACCGTGTTTTTTAGCCACGTGCATCAACACATACACCAACAAGGCTATAGGTTGACTGTAAAGTATTTCTTGTTCTTTTGCTCTCGGTTGGAGAGTATTTGTGACTCTAGGTTGTAGAGTCGGTTTTGTTTCACTCTTGGTAGTAGAGTGGGTCTGCTTTCTCTGGTTGAGAGAAAGGACTACGGGTTAGACAAGGTTGTTGTCGTAACGCCGTAGGGTATTCTTGTAATCTTTTTCAAGAATAGTGGAAATATCAAGTGGGTTGCTTGGGAACTGGATGTAGGTCAGGAGGACCGAACCAGGATATATCTTGTGTACTCTGTGATTGATTGTCTTGATTTTGCATTTACTCTTGTTTATTTAAGTTCTGCAAAAAGTGTCTGGACAGTCGACTCCTTGCACTATCAGTCGACTGGTCAGTGTCGTTTTAGTTGTTGTTTTATTGTGTCTTCAGTCGCCTATCTCATCCATCAGTAGACTGCACAGAGTTATTGTTTTTAATTTATTTTGGTTATATCAGTCGACTGGTTCATAACCAAGTCGACTGCACCGAGAAAATTTCTGCAGTTTTTTTTTAAACACTATTCACCCCCCCTCTAGTGTTTGTTGTCTCGCCTACACGATCCAACACTTGGTATCAGAGCAAGGTTACAGGCTATGGCAACTACTTCAAATACAAATCAGTACCATGAAGGCCAATCTACACAACGGCCACCGCTATTTGATGGAACGAACTACAATTATTGGAAGTGCCGAATGAGAATCTACCTCCAATCAATCAACTACGAGATATGGCAAATGACAGAGACGGAATACACTGCCCCTACCATTCCATATGCACAATGGAATGATGATCAAAAGAATCAGACTATGAACAACGCCAAAGCAATGAATGCCTTATTTTGTGCACTCACAAAGGAAGAATTCAACCGTGTATCCAATGCTACAACTGCACATCAGATTTGGCATACACTCGAGGTAACACATGAAGGAACGAATAAAGTAAAAGAGTCTAAAATTTCTGTTCTTGTCCACAGGTTTGAGATGTTCAGAATGAAGGACAATGAGACTGTGTCCGAGATGATCACCAGATTCACAGACATCACAAACTCTCTTGTGGCGCTTGGAAAGATTTATACTCAAGCAGAGATGGTTAGAAAAGTCTTACGTGCACTCACTCCAGAATGGAAAAAGAAGACCACAGCAATAGAGGAAGCGAATGACTTGTCACAACTTTCTCTCGAGAATCTTGTTGGCAATCTCATGGCATATGAGGTCCAACTTGAAGATCGAAAGAAGGATACAGAATCACACCAAGCAAAGAAGAAATCATTGGCTTTTAAAGCCATGACAGACTCAGAAGATGAGGAAGAAGATGAAGAAGAAATAGCAATATTCACTCGAAGATTCAAGAAGTTTCTAAAGAAGGGTAAGTTTAATTCTAAAGTTAGAGATTCTAATGACCCTCCTACATGTTTCAGGTGCAACAAAATAGGTCACATGAAGAAGGATTGTCGCTTAGAAAATGCTAAGAACAAGGGAAAATCATCCAACTTCAGGAAGGACAAATATTCAAAGAACAAATTTGCCAAAAACAAGAAGGCTTATCAAGCTACATGGGATGATAGTGATTCATCTTCCGAAGAAGAAACGGATGAAAATAACGAAGTGGCAAATGTGTGTTTCATGGCTGCACAAGAACATGTAAGTAATGATTATGATTCCGAAGATCTTCTTGATGCTTTTAATGAAATATTCCAAGAGTTAAAGAAAGAAAAGATTAGAGTTAAGAATCTTGAGAAAGTGAATCAAACACTTAATCAAGAAAATCTTAACCTTGATAAGGAAGTAAAATCCTTAAATTCTCCCATTGCAAGTTTAGATACTGATCTTGAAACTCTCAAAAAGAATTATGAAGAGATTTCAAAGAACGTATCTAAGTTTAACAAAGGCAAAGAGAATTAAATGATATGCTTCATCATCAAGTAAAATCTAGTCAAAAATATGGACTTGGTTTTAAAAAATCTTCTGTAAAAGAATCTCCTGTTGTAAACACTAGTAAAAATAAATCATCATCTATTTCTAGTGTTACACACAAGTTATATGATTTCTTTGAAAAGCCTAAGGTTGTTAATTTTAGTGATAAAAGCAAAACTACCGTTCGGTTAAGTCGACTGAACCATACAACCAGTCGTCTGTCCAGAGGAATTGGATCTTATTCAACGAGATCAAAACCTTTTATAAGTCGACCTAGTGTATCAGCCAGTCGACTGATGTACACCAACAGTCGACCGAAGGACACTGTTAAGTCGACTGGACAGAACAAGTTAGTATGGGTTCCAGTCAGTCTAAATCAGAATGATAGAATTGCTTATATTAATTCATATATGTTAAATGTGTGTAATTCTACTTATTATATTCCTGCTTATGGAGGAAGATCAAACTCTTCATGGGTTTGGTTTCTCCCAAACTAATGTGTTTTGGACCCAATAAAAAGGGTACCATATTTACCTTAAACTTTTTATAGGTACCCAAGAAAGAACGCTGGATATTAGACAGCGGATGTTCAAAACACATGACAGGACATGCCAACCTACTATTTACCATTCAAAGCATAGATGGAGGAACCGTCACCTTTGGAGATAACAACAAAGGCAAAGTCATAGGTATTGGCATGGTCGGTAAAACTTCTAACCCAACTATAGAAAATGTATTATTAGTTAATGGTTTAAAGCATAATCTTTTATGCATTAGTCAATTGTGTGATAAAGGATATAAAATAGTTTTTGAAAAAGATGCATGCTTGATTTATGATTCTACTATGCAAAATGTTATTTTTCAAGGTTTTCGTAAAAATAATATTTATGAATTGTGTTTGAATGCAATTGAGTTTTCAAATGACTTTTGTTTAATAGCCTCTAACAATGAATCTTGGCTATGGCATAGAAGATTTGGACATGTGAACATGAAAAATCTCTCAAAATTATCTAAATATAACCTAGTTAAAGGACTGCCAAAACTATCCTTTAAAAAGGATAAGTTATGTGATGCATGTCAACTAGGAAAACAAATCAAATCCACTATTAAAACAAAAGAAGTAATTTCTACTAGTAGACCGCTCGAATTAATTCATATGGATTTATTTGGCCCTACTAGAGTTGCTTCTTTAAATAAAAGTAGATATGTGTTTGTTTTAGTAGATGATTTTTCAAGATTCACTTGGACATTCTTTTTAAAACATAAAAATGATGCTTTTGATGAATTTGCACATTTTTGTAAACGTGTTCAAAATCAAAGGTCTCTAACCATAGTCACTATTAGAAGTGATCATGGTGGAGAATTTGAAAATGAAACATTTACAGAATATTGCAACAAGAATGGTATAACACATTCATTTGCATTTCCTAGAGCTTCACCACAAAATGGAGTGGTTGAAAGGAAGAATAGGACTTTGCAAGAATGCGCACGTACTATGCTTGTTGAAAGCAATCTACCAAAGTACTTTTGGGCTGAAGCTGTTGCTACATCTTGTTATGTTTTAAATAGAATTCTTCTAAGACCTAAGCTAAAGAAGACTTGTTATGAGTTATTTTTTAATAAAATTCCTAAAGTCTCTTACTTTAAGACATTTGGTTGTAAGTGTTTTATTCTAAACACAAAAGATAATTTAGACAAATTTGATCCTAGATCTAATGAGGGTATCTTCTTAGGATACTCAAATAGGAGTAAAGCTTATAGAATTTTCAATAAGTCTACAATGACTGTTGAAGAATCAATGCATGTTACATTCGATGAATCTTTACCTTCATCAACCTTAAATAAAGATGATGAAACTGATTCATCACCTTCAGATAATGTGATTAAATCCTTAGAACAAACTAATCTGACTGATAAGTCGACTGATAAGGTCTACCAGTCGACTGAAGTGAAGCAGTCGACTGAAGAACAAGTCAAGTCGACTGATCCGATTGTGATATCTTCAACTTTACCAAAGTCATTTGTTGAAGTTAAAGATCATCCTCATGACTTAATAATTGGTGACATCTCCCATGGTATTCAGACACGTTCACATGTTAATATGATCTCTCATACAACATTCTTGTCGGATTTTGAACCGAAAAATATACAAGAAGCTTGTGAGAATGAATATTGGATGAATGCCATGCAAGATGAACTAAACCAATTTATAAGGAATGATGTATGGGATTTAGTTCCTCGACCTCCTGATCAGACTATTATTGGTACCAAATGGGTATTTAAAAATAAGTTAGATGAATCAGGACAAGTTGTAAGGAACAAAGCTAGATTAGTTGCACAAGGATATAATCAAGAAGAAGGTATAGATTTTGATGAAACATATGCTCCTGTTGCTAGACTAGAATCTATTCGTATTTTATTATCTTTTGCTTGTTTCATGAATTTTATACTTTATCAAATGGATGTGAAAAGTGCCTTTCTTAATGGGTTTATTAAGGAAAATGTTTATGTTAAACAACCACCAGGTTTTGAACATGAACAATTTCCAGATCATGTTTATAAATTGAAAAAGGCTTTATATGGTCTTAAACAAGCACCTCGTGCTTGGTATGATCGTTTGAAAACTTTTTCTTTTAGAAACAGGATTTGAAATAGGTAAAGTAGACACTACATTGTTTATCAAAAGAGTTAAGAATGATATCTTAATCATACAAATATATGTTGATGATATAATTTTTGGTTCTACTAATAATAATCTATGTCAAGAATTTGCTAATACCATGAAAAATGAATTTGAGATGAGTCACATGGGTGAACTCAATTATTTCCTTGGACTTCAAATTAAACAGTCCTCAAATGGCATATTTATCAATCAAGGCAAATATGCAAAGGAACTACTCAAACGTTTTCACATGGATAGTACTAGTAGTAAATCCACACCTATGGCTACTACTATTACTCTTGACAAAGATTTATTAGGTAAGAGTGTTGATCAAAAACTCTATCGAGGTATGATTGGTTCACTCTTATATATTACTGCAAGTAGACCAGATATTATGTTCAGCGTATGTTTATGTGCTAGATATCAATCTAGTCCTAAAGAGTCTCATTTAAAAGCAGTGAAACGAATTTTAAGATATATTAAAGGCACATCTGAATATGGTTTATTTTATCCACGCACCGATAATTTTCAACTTTTGTCATATAGCGATGCTGATTTTGCTGGAAGCAAAACTGATCGCAAGAGTACTAGTGGTACATGTCACTTTTTGGGACATTCCCTAGTCTCTTGGTGCAGTAAAAAGCAAAACTCTTTATCCCTATCAACCACAGAAGCTGAGTATATCGCTGCAAGTTTGGCATGTGCACAAATTTTGTGGATGAAACAAACTTTATTAGATTATGGTATTTCATTTGAGAAACCCTCAATTATGTGTGATAATACCAGTGCAATTAATTTATCTAAAAATCCGATTCAACATTCACGTACAAAACATATTGATATTCGACATCATTTTCTACGTGATCATATTTTAAAAGGAGATATATCTTTAGACTTTATCTCTACTGATAAACAAGTAGCAGATATATTTACCAAGCCCCTTAAAGAAGATACTTTCATTAAATTAAGGAGAGAACTTGGAATTTGTGATTTTATTGATATTTGCTGAAAATTGTTTCTGTTAAGTCGACTGTATTCTTGAGTAAGTCGACTGTACTGGTCTTTAAACATATCAATTTTTTTCTCTGACCAGTCGCCTGGTTCCTATACCAGTCGACTGATTAGTAGACATAAATTTTTTATTTTCTTCTCGACTCAGTCGACTGATATACCCTACCAGTCGACTGTCGCGAGCTCAATCGTCCTCAACGACTATTCATCACGTCCTTTGAGATGAAATTCACCTCTTCTTTCACCCGTGATCTCTTATCTCTACCGTCGATTTCTTTTCTCTTTGATCTCAGCCGTTCATTCTCAGTTAAAACCCCTTACCAGCCCCTCTTTCTCACCCTTACCGATCTCAATTTTTTTACCCAAACTCCTAAACCCTAGTTTGTGAAGAAGAAGGTAGTCGACTCCCAAGTTGCTACTTGTTCTCGCCTCTGGTCTGCTCTTTCCTTCTCTTTGGTAAAATCCTTCCCTCTCTTTTCATGGCACCTAAAAGATCCAAGAGATCTCATGAGGGTAGTTCTTCATCTCAAGACTACACTCAATTTCTCTTAAGTCCCGATCTCATTGATCAATGGTACCTTATTTGTACCATTACAATCTTCCCTGGAAGATTTGTTAACTTCAATGACCTTGATCGTTTCAATCTTATTCCCTTGTTCCAAAATAGTAGTCTTTATGATTTTCTTTCTTTATCTAATCAACCCAATTATTATCCCCAACTCATCTATTTGTTTTACACAAATATGAGAGTTGTATAAAAACAAGATGGGGATGTAATTATCCGTTCGTCTATGAAGAATGTCAAAATGACACTCACACCGACTAGAATCAATCAAATACTTGGTATTGATGACGGAGGTTTTTATCTTGATGATATTGTTTTAGATGATGCCTCTATTTTATCTAAAATCTTTTTACCCAATCATGGCCCTCCAATGACAAGCAAAAATATTAAACCAATTGCTAAGCTTGTAGCTAGAATACTAGCCTATAACATCCTTCCCAAAAAGGGTAGTTATGACCAGTATTCTATAGAACTACAAAAAGCTGTGTATGCAATTTTTGGTAAAATTGCTGTCAATTGGGGTCGTGTCATCTTTTCTAAATTTAATCAAGACCACACTCACTTTCTACCTTTTGGAGGTCTTCTTACTAGAGTCTTTGTAGCTTTTGGTATTGATCTCGATTCCGAGACCAATGTTGTTACTCGTTATGAGTGTTTCGATCGTGCTAGTTTGGCACGAATGAAACTTCTTGATCTTCCTTCTAGATCACCCCCTAGGTCTCCTCCACTTTCACAAGCTCCTTTAGGTTCTACTTCTAGACCCTCTAGACCTTCTATCTCTACTGATCCACCTCTTCAAGCCAACTATGATGATCTCCGTACTCTATATGACTGTGTCTCCTATCTAATGAAGCATTCAGCCATTGTAGATACCCAACTTCATAACCTTGATTCCAAACTCGACCACATTGATACTAAGCTTGACAACCTCACTAATCTCTTCAACTCTCAATTTCATCCTCCTTCTCAAGGTGACGATGAAGACTCCGATGAGAAAGATTGAAGACTTTTTATTTTTATTTTATATTATGTAATTTTTCTTTCTTAATGCACTTATTTCTGTATGAGACTTTATCCTAGTTTCTTTCCAATGCAAAAGATTGTTATTTTGTGCTTTTGATGATAACAAAGGGGGAGAGATATCTGTGTTATATCTGTGTTATGGTTATTTTCTTATCTGTGCTTGATATGTTTTGATATCCTCTTATTTATTAACTTTGTTCTATTTCTGGGTATTGGAAAACTCTCTGGTCAGTCGACTGCCCAAAGGCATATAAGTCGACTGCTGCTGCTGCTTCTGGGTATTGGAAAACTCTTTGGTCAGTCGACTGCCCAAAGGCATATAAGTCGACTGCTGCTGCTGCATCTGTACTTATTTTTTATTGTGATTTTTTTTGAGTTTCCTGATCAGTCGCCTGCCATTTTGATAAGTCGACTGATACATGTTACATTTTTAAAACAATGCATTTTTGTTTTTAATAGGGGGAGCATGTCTTTACTATGCTTGTATATTATCTGTTATTATCAGCTATTGTGTTGTCATCATCAAAAAGGGGGAGAATGTTGATTCTTGATTCTGATGATCACAACACAGTGCAACATGTGTCTATGTTATACAGCTAACATTGCAGGTTGTACATACAACAGACTATTCTAGCTGAACAAATGAACAAGCTCAAAGGATACAGATAAAGACTTCACTCAGACAAGATTCAAGACTTCACTCAAGTCAAGACTCAAGACTCAAGACCTTAGCTCAATTATGTCAAAATTGCAGTGTCTTGTAAAAACATTGTATCTTTAGTTTTTGTTGAGTCTTAGTCTGATGTAAAGCCTTGTCACACACACACACACTCAAAATTTTATAATGTGTGTCTCTTAAAAACCCCCAAAAAGAGTCAAAACAGTTTGAAGAAATTTAACTTTTGAGTACCAGTCGACATAAGCTTCTGCCAGTCGACTGATAGTACAAAACTGTTTAAATTTATTCAAACTCTGATCAGTCGACTCATATGGCAACCCAGTTGACTGTTCGAGAGCTTTTGACCGTTTTCTGTTTTTCAAAATCAAATTTTTTCAAACTCAAAAGCTTAGATCCGTTGGTTGACAGTTGAAGTAACTGTCTCCCAACGTCCAGGAGATCAAACTCTTTAAGTAGAGTTCAGATCTCACTGAAAAGATCTACAGAACTTTCTTTGAAAATCCGAGCATCCTTGAGAAAAATTCTAAGTGATATTTTTGAGAAATAAAGCTTTCAAGTTCATACTCTTTGGTTCTCTACATTCAGTCTAGTATAGCAACGAATTCGCTCTGGACTGAGTATAGAAGTCGACATTGTTTTTTAGCCACGTGCATCAACACATACACCAACAAGGCTATAGGTTGACTGTAAAGTATTTCTTGTTCTTTTGCTCTCGGTTGGAGAGTATTTGTGACTCTAGGTTGTAGAGTCGGTTTTGTTTCACTCTTGGTAGTAGAGTGGGTCTGCTTTCTCTGGTTGAGAGAAAGGACTACGGGTTAGACAAGATTGTTGTCGTAACGCCGTAGGGTATTCTTGTAATCTTTTTCAAGAATAGTGGAAATATCAAGTGGGTTGCTTGGGGACTGGATGTAGGTCGGGAGGACCGAACCAGGATATATCTTGTGTACTCTGTGATTGATTGTCTTGATTTTGCATTTATTCTTGTTTATTTAAGTTCTGCAAAAAGTGTCTGGACAGTCGACTCCTTGCACTATCAGTCGACTTGTCAGTATCGTTTTAGTTGTTGTTTCATTGTTTCTTCAGTCGCCTATCTCATCCATCAGTCGACTGCACAGAGTTATTGTTTTTGATTTATTTTGGTTATATCAGTCGACTGGTTCATAACCAAGTCGACTGCACCGAGAAAATTTTCGCAGTTTTTTTTAACACTATTCACCCCCCCTCTAGTGTTTGTTGTCTCGCCTACAGGATCCAAAAAATTTCAGAATCAACTTCAATGTAATCATAAACATAGCAACCAAATACAGAGAAAAATTTAAAACTTTTTATTACATCAATTATTTACAAAGCACAGCAGAAAATAAAACACCTTGAATTACATTTCTTTCTTTTACAACACATTCTTTTACAGTTTACATAAGCTCTATAACATCAATTCTATCTCATGCATCCCAATCCCAAGCTATAGGTACCTACCTATAAAACATGAGGCTAGAGATAACCCTAACCCCCAAAACTACAGGGTTCAGCCATAACGATATGAGTAACATAAAAATAAATGCAACATCAATAAAACATGAAACATAGAATCATAAACAACATGTATCAACAATAAGAATAAATGAAATAAGAAATAAAAATAATTAATACATGAAAACATCAAGTGAACTAGTCTAAGTGTCAAGTGTAGAAAAACAAGAAAACACATGCATAAACCAAATTAAGAAAACATCAATGCTATATGCGGACTCTCTAATGCATACTTGTCGAATTCTATGCATCCCACTCTACATAGGTACGGTGCAAGCCCTTAACGTTCTTCACTTGATAGGGTTTAATCCGCCGCTTATGCAACTAATCCTACTACTATGACTACTATGAGATTTAGACATTCTGCAAGTATTGGTTCTCGCCCTTGGAATACTGGTGTAACACCTTAGATTTGATTTATAAGATTGTGTGATTCTACGTGTTGTGCACTTATGATTTCGTTTGTAAAATTTCTCGTATAAAATATTTTTATATAGTAATTGTTCTCTTTATTTGTCTAAAATTATTCTCTTTAAAAGCCTAATTTAAATCTAGTCCTAATTGTTCTTTTTAAGCCCACCATATTTATTAATTATTTAATTATTTTGAGCCCATGGTTAGTTTGGCCCATTAGTAAGACCATTTACTTTAATTCTCTTTTGAAATGGTCTAAATTGTAGTGTAGACTCATTTCATGGACAATTAAATTTGTCACATGAACAAATTTGTAAATGGGGGGCAATAGGTGGCACGTGCATGCAATGGAGGTGTGCATTGCACACCATTTCCCCTTGGCCGGATTATGATGGAGAGAGTGGGAGAGATGGGGGTTGGTTACTCTCACCTTGGGTAGTTTATATAACTCCCTATTTCATCTAAACCCTTAATCTCTAACCATTTGATCTAATCCTAGCCCTCCATTCACCTTAAGAATTTGTACAAATAACCCCCCCCCCCCCCCCCCCCCCCCCCCCCCGCGTTCATTAGCTCTCATTGCACCTAATAGAAAAGAATAGAAAGAGAGAAAAAATTCAAGTTAGTAAGACAAAAGATTGAGGAGTTTTGTGAGTTAAAAAGATTGAGTGCTAGTGTGTTCTTCATCCAAGGAGTGGTGGCCGGCTTTCCCAAGGAGGGAGGCTCGGTTTCTAGCTGTGCATCAAGGAGGAGGTGGCATGTGGATTGATCTAGGAGGAGAAGGCTTTGTTCATTTGTTGTAGGAGATTATTTACGAGTTCTTTGATTTTGTCTCCAAATAAGGTGGGTGTTTTTCAAGCTTCTAATCTAGTTACCAGGCTAGGAATAAATTTCTACTAAGTGAAAACTAAGTAATTTGGACTTATGTTTGTTTTTGAGACCAAATAATAAAATAGAGAACGATTGATAAATGATTGCTAAATTGGGAATTAAAGTGTTACAACTTATCACCTTACCATGCTATATGTTTATGAGTTATGCTTTATGGAGATTTTGTGCTTGTGAGACAAATAATTAATTAAATGCATCACGGATAATTTTTTATTTGAATTAAAGTTATACTAATGTAGAAAAATGAGAATTGGTATCCTGAAAATGTAGTAGGTAGATTAATGAGTAAAAGAACAAAGAAAATAGTTGTCTTGTGAAAAATCTAATTCTTGAATTATGTAAAAATATAGATTGTTCTCAATGTGGAACTATGGACATAGAACATCAAATAAGACCAAAAATGCATTTTTATAAGGCAAATAATGGTTTAAAAATTACTGATTTACTATAATTTCATATAGATTAAAATCTGGAAGTTTTGAGTTCAAAAGACAAGAAAAAGAAACAAAATCGTTTTGAGAAGTGGTGAAATTAGAAATGAACAGAGAACTGAGTTATAAACGACCTAACTCAAATTGTGATAGTCTGGCCACTTAGACCATTCGGTCGGAAGGTGTTTCAGTCGCTACAGTGCGGGGGTGGGTTGTCTATGGTCTCGGGTTCGATTCCGAGTAGGAACTTTACTTTTTTATTTTTTTGAAAAAAATCCCGAACGCCAAAATTAATACACATGGGTTAAAACCCAGTACTTGACGCCTCTGTGGCTTGGCGCAGTGGTCTTGGGCGTTGTCCTTTGGGCCGCTGGTTGTGGGTTCGAATCCGGGTGTGGGCTTTGGTTTATAAAGTGGCTATTTTTTTTAGGAAAATATTAATACTTGGAGTTATTTAAATTGGAAAAAATATGGGAAAATTCCTAATTATTAAGACTTTATGAAATAAATTTTTCTATAACTTGTGATGAAATGTAATTGAAAATTTGGGACAATTTTTCTAGAAAGGACTTGTTTAATTTTGCGAACGAAAATAAATGTGTTGTTTGAAGAAATTCGAAATGAGACTTAGAAATGAGAAATTATGACTTGTGAAATAAAAGTACGGATTTGTGAAATTAGTATGGATTTTAAAATAAGATTAAGAGAATTATGTGGAAAGCACAAATTGTTGAATGTGACTAGTTGGGAAAATTGAATTCTTTTGGTTATGCATGATATTGTACATGAAATTAAAAGTGAATGTTCGATAAGCTATGAAAGATCTTACGAATACGAATACATGAATGCTATGGACATGAAATGCGAATTTTGTTAATCATGAAAAAGAACGTATGAGTATGAAAGAACTCAATGTTGTGATTATGAGTTGAAATTAAGAACTAGGGTGTAGCTAAGCCTCATACCAGCAATAAAAGAAATGTGGATATGATATTTGAGGTGAAAGCCCATGTTTGGGTCAAATGTGTTGATTGATGGTTAAAACCGTTATAGAGGAAAGGGTTAACCCTAGAAATTGATTTTTGTTCATGATTCATTAAATTAAGGACTAGTTTCATAGAGAAGGCGTGATGAAAGTAAGAGAAAAACAAAAGTATGAGGGCTTCGAGTCTACGGTGTGAGAGTGATTCATAGGTTGCCTACTTGATGATTGAAGTCTTGGTGTGGACACTACTCCGGAATTATCGGGATCGTGACGACGCTTGTGGGATGTTTGGTTGACTACAGGTAGTGCCATGGTTCATGATGGAGGCTGAATTGACCATAGGCACTGCATGATGCGTCATGTCACGACGTGGTATTCCCCTCCAGGTTGTCTGGACATGGCTTGTAACTCATAGGACATCTAGGACTTACCGTAGTTATAGTAGTAGATTAAGTTATGATGAGGGACCCTACAAGTTGAAGAATGATTAAGGGTTTGCCCTCGGACCTATGTAGTATGGGATGCATAGAATCCGAACAAGTGCGCATTAGTGTCATCTGATAATAATAATAATAAATTGCATTAAGGACAAGGCGCACAGTCACAACATGACATCAATAGGATAGTCCCCTTTGCCTTGTTGTGAACAAGTTTGTGGTTTGTTAAGTATTGAGAATCGTTATACTTTTTCGACATAGAGAGTATGGTCGCGTATAATATTTCGTCAGTTGAATGAACTGACGTGCCCACAGTCTTTATGCAGGGTGAAGGAATTGATGAAGAGTAAAGTATGCAAGCAGTGTGAAGAATGTTTCAAGTGTTGTACATCTATTTATGTAAATGTTGTAAATTGCTTCTGCTATTTAAAGTGTAAATGTAAATGTAACTTTGATGTAAAGTAAAGTTTTAATTTTCTTGTAAAATTGTACGAAGAGAAGTGTAAAGATCGTGTGGAACTTCGAATACAGTTGGATTTGGAATTTGGGGTGTTACAAAGTGGTATCAGAGCCACGCTTCCAAGTAGTACAAATTTATAGGGAATGACACCCTAGAGTTGACATTAGGGCGTGTGTTGAGTCTAGAGATTTAAATGTAAGTCACTTACATTTGTGTTGCTCTATGATTTATGCTTCTTCTTCTCCTTTCTCTAAGATGGAGGACCACTTCGACCTAGCTGGAGGAGACGATTGGCACATAGTTGAAGAAGATTACTACCCTGGGCAAGTTTATTCAGATGAAGAAGATCCTGAAGATTTGAAGAGGAGTGGCCTGAGTCCAGAGAGATCACTCCACCTCCGGATCCATCTGATGATTCCTCTTACGAGGAAGAACCAGTTCCGAGTAGTCTCATTGTGTCTCTCCAGAGGCAGGTAGGGACTTAACGGGTGAGAATCGGGCTACTGGAGACTCAGTTGGCAAAGCTCAAGGATAATATTGCACCATCTGATGATTCCTCCGATGAGGAAGAACCAGTTCCGAGTAGTCTCATTGTCTCTTGAGAGGCAGGTAGAGACTCAATGGGAGAGAACCGGTCTACTGGAGACTCAGTTGGCGAAGTGCAAGGATGATATTGCACTTCTCATTCATCGTGTTTGGGAACTCGAGAAGAGAAAAAATATGTACGATGTACTGAAGGACGAAGTGGAGGAACTACGGGAAGAGCTTCGTGAAGCCAAGAGGAACGGTAGGAACTAGACTGTTGTATCTTCTTACTGCTTTCATTTGATGTCAGAAATGTTTTAAATTCGAATGTATAAAGTTTGAAATTTAATGAAATGAAAAGTTAACTTAAAATTCATGTTTTTCTACTTTGAATTTAATGGATCTTTTGGATCAGAATATGGCTAGAAGAGGAGCTCGAAATGGTGAAGGTCTGGACTTGAAAACGAAATTAGCGAGGGTCTATCAGACACTCAATGCCATTGCCATGAATCAAAACCAAGGGAGGGTGCCTGTGAATCCAGTACTCGAAGCTATCAAACTCGTGGAATCATTCAAACAGATGAAACCACCAGTATTCGAAGGGATGTCAGACCCTAATGCGGCTGACAACTGGATCCGACAGCTAGAGACTATCTTCGAAGTCTTGGAGACTCCGGAGGGTAACAAGGTGAAGTTGGCAGCATTGCAGTTCGAGAAGGATACGGCTGTATGGTGGCAGTCGATGAAGCGAACGATGGGAGATGTTGTTCTTGGCTCGGAGGAATTTTTGGAGGAATTCCGTAGTCATTATTTTCCGTCCAACGTCCAGAAGAAGAAAGCCATGGAATTTCCAGTGCTGCAGTAGGGCGGCATGTCGGTTAGAGAGTATTGGACTAGGTTCAATCAGCTCTCGAGGTATGTTCCCAAAATGGTGATGGACGAGGCGAAGAAAGCTCGAAAGTTCGAGCACGGTTTGAGACCAAGTCTGAGATCCAAGATGATACCCCTTGGTATCCGGAGGTTTGACAAGTTGGTCAAACGAGCTGTAGCTACGGAAGCGGACATGGAGCAGCTCCACGCTGTTCAGAACAGGAGGAACAACTAGAACGTGGGGAAAAGGCTCGCAGCTTCTGGCAATTTCAGAGGACAACCACCAGCTCAAAGGTTCAAACCGACAGGGGCGAACACTGTTAACGTGGCTGGAAGACCCGAAAATAGTTTTGTGAGACCTCCCGTAGTGACTTGTTTCAATTGTGGAGAAACCGTCATTACAGATCTCACTGCCTAAAGTTGCGAGATGTCGTCCGCAATGGACCAACGCAGCAAAATGTGAAGAAGCTGTACCAGCAAGGGCGAGTATTTGCCTTGACTGAAGCTAATGCCGATGAGGTAGATCATGTCATCACTGGTACGAGGGGGGATGTTTAAGAGTGTTTTCTGTTGTTTCTTTTTCCCGCTTTAATAGTGAACTGTTATATAACGAGTGTGTGTTATGTAACAGGAGAACTTTATTTGAATGGAAAGAAGGTTGTTGTTTTGTTCGATACTGAGCCCTCTCATACTTTTGTGTCACCTAAATTTGCTAAAGTTTTGGGAGTCGAACCGAAAGTCTTTCCAGGCAAGGTCTTGGCGGTAGCTACTCCATCAGGGGAGACTCTAACCACTGATCGGTACTATGCAGACTATGAGGTCGTGATTAGGAACATAATTTTTGAGATTGATCTGATCGAGCAGACTATCTTGGGAGTCGATGTTATCATTGGCATTGATTGGATGTCGGTGTACAGTGCAAGCATCGAGTGCAAGACTAAGGAAGTAACAGTGAAGGCTCCAGGTGGACCTGAAGTCACTTTCTAAGGGAAGAGGAAATGTTCAAAGTTGGTTGCTGCTATCAGCCAGAAGAAAGGGATTCCTGTAGAGGTGCGGCAGATTCCGGTGGTTCGGGATTATCAGACGGTATTCTTGGCAGATTTGCCTGGGTTACCCCCGCATTGTGATGTGGAGTTCAGCATCACTATTCAGCAAGGGAGTGCACCCATTTCCAAGGCACCATATAGGATGGCGCCTATGGAGTAGGATGAGATCAAACGGCAGTGTGAGGAACTGTTGGAGAAAGGCTTTATTCAACCGAGTGCGTTACCTTGGGAAGCACCGGTGCTACTGGTAAAGAAGAAGGATGGTTCGATGAGGATGTGCATCGATTACAGGAAGCTGAATAAGGTTACTGTTCAGAACAAATATCCAATTCCATGAATTGATGACCTGTTCGATCGTCTATAAGGAGCAACTGTTTTTCTCCAAAATA
Source organism: Hemerocallis citrina (assembly GCA_017893485.1). Lineage (NCBI taxonomy): Eukaryota > Viridiplantae > Streptophyta > Magnoliopsida > Asparagales > Asphodelaceae > Hemerocallis > Hemerocallis citrina. The sequence goes on along the minus strand of CM030358.1, from coordinate 427,464,131 downwards.
GATCTTCGATCAGGATATCATCAAGTTCGAGTGAAAGCTGAAGATGTGCATAAGACTGCTTTCAGAACTCTACACGAGCATTACGAATTCTTAGTTATGCCATTTGGAGTGACGAATGCACCTACAATTTTCATGGATATGATGAACAGAGTTCTAAGGTCGTTTATTGATTCTTTCCTCGTGGTGTTTATCGACAATATTCTTGTGTACTCCAAGTCGGAGGAGGAACACACGGAGCAACTGGCAGTGGTTTTAAGGAAGCTTCAGGAGCAGGAGTTGTATGCTAAGTTGTCCAAGTGCGATTTCTGAAAATCTGAAGTGGCATTCCTAGGTCACATCCTTTCTAAGGAGGGAGTGGCAACTGATCCGCAGTAGATAGAGGCGGGGCAAGGCCTACTAAAGTAAAGGAAATTAGGAGTTGCCTTGGATTGACAAGATACTATAGAAGGTTCATTTAGGGCCATGCTCAGATAGTCGTACCGCTCACTGGTCTGACCCAGAAGAATGTGAACTTCGAGTGGACTGAACAATGCGAGTTAAGCTTTCAGGAGTTGAAAGAGAGGCTGACTACTGCTCCCATTTTAGCTTTGCATAGAGCAGGTGTTGAGTACAATGTCTACAACGATGCTTCACATCATGGGCTTGGTTGGGGCTTAATGCAAGAAGAGAAAGTGATCGCATATGGGTCTAGGCAACTAAGACCGCATGAGAAAAATTACCCGACTCATGATCTGAAATTGGCTGCGATTATCTTCGCCTTGAAGCAATGGAGGCATTACGTGTATGGTGAGAAGCTGAACATGTACACAGACCATAAGAGCCTGAAATACATCTATCAGCAGAAGGATTTAAACCTAAGGCAAAGGAGATGGCTAGAGGTGCTTGAGGACATTCTTCCGGAGATTAAGTACCATCCTGGGAAGGCTAATGTTGTTGCTAATGCACTTAGTCGCAAGAGCAGTCCAGCTAGTTTGATTACATCTCAAAGGTAGCTTGCAGAGGAGTTGGATCGGGCTGGTATTGAAGTTGTTCTGCAAAGCTTGGGATCATCTTTAACTCAGTTGAGGCTTCAACCAATGCTGAATGAAAGGATTATCACAAGTCAGAAGGAAGATGCAAAGATTCAGAAGATGAAGGGGCAGGTTGGTGCTGGTAAGTTGTCAGAGTTCCAGATCAGGGATGAGGTGTTGTTGTTCGGAGAGAGGCAGTGTGTTCCGGATCAAGCAGGACTGCGGGAGAAATTCTTCAGGAGGCACACGCTACTCTTTTATCTGTACATCCTGGGAGTACCAAGATGTATAAGGATATTAAGCAACACTTTTGGTGGTCAGGTTTGAAGCGGGATGTGGCTGAATTTATGGCAAGGTGTGAGGTCTGTCAGCAAGTCAAAGCCGAGAATCAGAAACTTGGAGGTCTATTACAACCGTGACCTATTCCGGAATGGAAGTGGGATTACATCAGTGTGGATTTCATCAAGGGTTTGCTCAGGAGTTCTAAGGGCAATGATGCGATTTGGATCATAGTCGATCGACTGACCAAGTCCGCTCACTTCTTGGCGATGAAACTCACTGCTTCGATGGACAAGTTAGCTGAGCTGTATATTGGGGAGATCGTCAGACTTCATGGTGTTCCGTTAACCATTGTGTCTAATCGAGATGCGCGGTTTACTTCGCATTTCTGGAGGAGTCTTCAGACAGCCTTGGGTACCAAGATGGATTTCAGCACTGCTTTTCATCCGCAGACCGATGGGCAGACCGAGAGAGTCAACCGTATTCTTGAGGACATGCTTCGGTGGTGTACTAGACTTTGGAGGCAGTTGGGAAAGGCATCTAGCTTTGGTGGAATTTGCTTACAACAACAGTTTTCAGACCAGTATTGAGATGGCACCGTACAAAGCTCTGTATGAAAGGAAGTGCAGAACACCTATTTGTTGGTTCGAAGTTGGGGAGCGGCAGATGTTTGGGCCTGAGATTGTGTAGCAGACCTCTGAAAAGATTGATCTGATCAGGAAGAGGCTGGTGGTGCTCAGAGTAGGCAGAAGAGCTATGCAGACAACCGGAGGAGGGACCATGTGTTTGAGGTTGGTGACTTTGTCTTTCTGAAGGTTTCACCTAGCAAGGGTGTGATTCGTTTCGGCAGAGGTGGAAAGTTAGCCCCGAGATTCATAGGCCCGTATAAGATATTAAAGCGGATTGGGAAAACTGCTTATCGGTTGGAGTTGCCGGAAGAGTTGTCTCAGGTGCACAATGTCTTCCATGTGTCTATGCTGAAACGGTACATCCTAGATTCTAGTCACCATTTGCCCGAAGTACCGGAGGGTTTATAGTTGGATCTGAGCTACATTGAGCTTCCAGTTGAGATTGTGGATCGTCGAGAGAAAGTCTTGAGGAACAAGACGATACCGATGGTCAAAGTAGTCTGGAGAAACCAGTTGATCAAAGAGGCTAGTTGGGAATCTGAGGAGAGGATGATGAAGGATCATCCTGAGCTCTTTGAGTGATTTTTATCTTCTTTTCTTTCTTATCTCTTTGTTGTATTCCTGTTTCTCACTCTTTAAGAGTAGTTTCGGGGACTGAACTATTCTAAGGAGGGAGTGTTGTAACACCCTAGATTTGGTTTATAAAATTGTGTGATTCTCCGTGTTGTGCATGTATGATTTATATAGTAATTGTTCTCTTTATTTGTCTAAAATTATTCTCTTTAAAAGCCTAATTTAAATCTAGGCCTAATTGTCATTTTTAAGCCCACTATATTTATTAATTATTTAATTATTTTGAGCCCATGGTTAGTTTGGCCCATTGTGAGACCATTTACTTTAATTCTCTTTTGAAATGGTCTAAATTGTAGTGTAGACTCATTTCATGGACAATTAAATTTTCCACATGAACAAATTTGTAAATGGGGGGCACTAGGTGGCACGTGCATGCAATGGAGGTGTGCATTGCACACCATTTCCCCTTGGCCGGATTGTGATGGAGAGAGTTGGAGAGATGGGGGTTGGTTACTCTCATCATGGGTAGTTTATATAACTCCTTATTTCATCTAAACCCTTAATCTCTAACCATTGGATCTAATCCTAGCCCTCCATTCACTCCATTCACCATAAGAATTTGTATAAATACCCCCCCCCCCCCCCCCCCCCCCCCCCTTCATTAGCTCTCATTGCACCTAAAAGAAAAGAATAGAAAGAGAGAAAAAATTCAAGTTAGTAAGAAAAAAGATTTGAGGAGTTTTGTGAGTTGAAAAGATTGAGTGCTAGTGGTGGCCGGTTTTTCCAAGAGGGAGGCTCGGTTTCTAGCAGTGCATCAAGGAGGAGGTGGCATGTGGCTTGATCTAGGAGGAGAAGGCTTTGTTCATTTGTTGTAGGAGATTCTTTAGGATTTCTTTGATTTTCTCTCCAAATAAGGTGAGTGTTTTCATGCTTCTAATCTAGTTACCATACTAGGAATAAATTTCTTCTAAGAGAAAACTAAGTAATTTGGAGTTATGTTTGTTTTTTAGACGAAATGATAAAATAGAGAATGAATGATAAATGATTGCTAAATTGGAAATTAAAGTGTTAGAAATTATTACCTTACCATGCTATATGTTTATGAGTTATGCTTCATGGAGATTTTGTGCTTGTGAGACAAATAATTAATTAAATGAATCATGGATAATTGTTTGTTTGAATTAAAGTTATAATAATGTAGAAAAATAAGAATTGGTATCCTAAAAATGTTGTAGGTTGATTAATGAGTAAAAGAACAAAGACGTTAGTTGTCTTGTGAAAAATCTAATTCTTGAATTATGTAAAAATATAGATCGTTCTCAATGTCGAACTATGGACATAGAACATGAAATAAGACCAAAAATGCATTTTTATAAGAAAAATAATTGTTTTAAAATTACTGGTTTACTATAATTTCATATAGATTAAAATCTGGAAGTTTTGAGTTCGAAAGAGAAGAAACAGAAACAAATCATTTTGAGAAGTGGTGAAATTAGAAATGAACAGAGAACTGAGTTATAAACGACCCTACTCGAATTGTGACAATCTGGCCACTTAGACCATTCGGTCGGAAGGTGTTTCAGTTGCTACAGTGCGGGGGTGGGTTGTTTATGGTCTCGGGTTCGATTCCGAGTAGGAACTTTACTTTTTTTTTGTAAAAAAAAAAAATCCCGAACGCCAAAATTAATACACATGGGTTAAAACCCAGTACATGACGCCTCTGTGGCTTCGCGTAGTGGTCTTGGGCGTTGTCCTTTGGGCCGCTGGTTGTGAGTTCGAATCCGGGTGTGGGCTTTGGTTTATAAAGTGGCTATTTTTTTGAGGAAAATATTAATACTTGGAGTTATTTAAATTGGAAAAAATATGGGAAAATTTCTAATTATTTCGACTTTATGAAATAAATTTTTCTATAACTTGTGATGAAATGTAATTGAAAATTTGGGACTATTTTTCTAGAACGGACTTGTTTAATTTTGAGAACGAAAATAAATGAGTTGCTTGAAGAAATTCAAAATGAGACTTAGAAATGAGAAATTGTGACTTGTGAAATAAAAGTATGGATTTGTGAAATTAGTATGGATTTTAAAATAAGATTAAGAGAATTATGTGGAAAGCACAAATTGTTGAATGTGACTAGTTGAGAAAATTGAATTCTTTTGGTTATGCATGATAGTGTACATGAAATTAAGTGAATGTTCGATAAGCTATGAAAGATCTTACGAATACGAATACATGACTTCTATGAACATGAAATGAGAACTTTGTTAATCATGAAAAAGAACTTATGAGTATGAAAGAACTCAATGTTGTGATTATGAGTTGAAATTAAGAACTAGGGGTTAGCTAAGCCTCATACAAGCAATAAAAGAAATGTGGATATGACATTTGAGGTGAAAGACCATGTTTGGGTCAAATATGTTGATTGATGGTTAACACCGGTATAGAGGGAAGAGTTAACCCTAGAAAACTGATTTTTGTTCATGATTCATTAAATTAAGGACTAGTTGCATAGAGAATGCGTGATGAAAGTAAGAGAAAAACACAAGTATGAGGGCTTCGAGTCTACGGTGTGAGAGTGATTCATAGGTTGCCTACTTGATGAGTCATGTCTTGGTGTGGACACTACTCCGGAATTATCGGGATCGTGGCGACGCTTGTGGAATGTTTGATTGACTACGGGTGGTGCCATGGTTCATGACGGATGCTGAATTGACCATAGGCTCTGCATGATGCGTCATGTCACGACGTGGGATTCCCCTCCTGGTTTTCTGGACATGGGCTCGTAACTCATAGGACATCTAGGATACTTACCGTAGTTACAGTAGTAGATTAAGTCATGACGAAGGATCGAACCCTACAAGTTGAAGAACGATTAAGGGCTTGCCCTCGGACCTATGTAGTATGGGATGCATAGAATCCGAACAAGTGCGCATTAGTGTCATCTAATAATAATAGTAATAAATTGCATTAAGAACTAGGCGCACAGTCACAACATGACATCAATAGGATAGTCCCCTTAGCTTTGTTTGTGAACAAGTTTGTGGTTTATTAATTATTGAAAATCGTTATACTGTTTCGGCATAAAGGGATGGCCGCGTATGATATTTCGTCAGTTGAATGAACTGACGTGCCCCACAGTCTTTATGCAGGGTAAACGAATTGACAAAGAGTAAAGTATGCAAGCAGTGTAAAGAATGTTTCAAGTGTTGTATATCTATTTATGTAAATGTTGTAAATTGCTTCCTCTATTTAAAGTGTAAATGTAAATGTAACTCTGATGCAAAGTAAAGTTTTAATTTCCTTCTAAAATTGTACGAACAGAAGTGTAAAGATCCTGTGGAACTTCGAATTCAGTTGGATTTGGAATTCGGGGTGTTACAACTGGAGCCCAATCCCACTCTGCGGATCATTCTGTGGCCCTTATGTCCATCGTCCCGGAATATTGTGGCGATTGCCTCACTTCGCCGGTCATCCTGGAACCCCCATTGCACAAACATCCCATGAGCGTCACTCTCGTCCTTGGAATACTGGAGATCAATCCCACTCCGTAGATCATTTTGTAGCCCATACATCCATCATCCCGGAATTCTGGGGAATATCTCACTCCTTGGATCATCTTGAGTCCATAACTCACGTTTGCACTCATTTCATCATATCACCATCTAGTGTCTGTCCTTATCTTTTTAAGTTAATTAATTAATTTTGAATCTCCTAGATTTGGTATACCCTACCGGACTTAACTCAATTGATCAACAACAAAAGCCATAACTGACCAAACCACAAAATCTCAACTGCCGGTATCTAGGGTCCCACACACCCTCTAGAGATTCACAACTCAACCATCAATACCAAAACTTTCATATAATTTATTAAACTCATATAATTTATTTAATAACAAGTCCAAGTTGCAAGATAAACACGTACGGGTGAAAGATATCACACAAAAGGGTAAAGTAACCATATTTCTAGTTCATGACAGCAAGACCATACTGCAGTAAAACTGAGATTCTCGATGTTACATACATGCAAATCTGAATCCGTCCAAATATCTAGAAAAAAGACTCCTAACCAAATCCAGCGAATATATATAAGTCACATAGTATTTTATAAAAACATAACTCAGAAACTGATTTGAATCCAGAAACACGTTCAGCCAGAAATCAGAAGATCGTATTCAAGAACAGGAAAACAGTATCAAAACACCTTAAATAAATCCAGTAAAAATCTGGGGTATTCCCATATATGTCTAGTATCAGAATATAATGCTTTGTAATTTTCCAGTAAGCTTAGTTTAGCCAACAAAAATCAGAAAATATCAAGAAACGGTAGTTTGGCAAACCTGGAATTCCCAACACTGCTGAACGAAACTGTGATATCTCGTAAACCGTGAAACGAAATCCAAATCCGCCAAAAGAAGATGAAAATAGACAAAATAAGATAACTTTCATATTTTATAAATATTTTTCATACAGGAAAAGAAATTAGGGTGAGAATACAAATCTTTAAAGAACAGCGAGCAAAATCCAGCAAGTATAGTTTTTATAAACAAGCATGAAACGGCCCATAAAGCTCATCAATAAAATCTACAAAAATTCTGGGTAATCCCTAAATAGATATAGAAATACCATGCAAAATTTCAGGTCAAAATAATATTCTTAGCACTAGTATCAAAATAGTTTAGTCATCGAAATCATCAAGAAACGAAATCTGGAAATGAAATACACCTCTGTAGTAAAACAATCATATCTCACACATACGAAAACGAAATCGATCAAGGTCAGAGAGTTTGGAAAGAAGATGGATTTCTCTAAAAATCATGTTTGATACTGAAGTTAAGATACTGACCTTAATATGATCTAAAATACAAAACTGATCACTGACAAAATACAAATTTTTCTCTTAACAACAAATTAACATACAACATATGAAATTCGTTCCAAACACAAACAAACACGAAATATGGTGTACAAGATATCCAAGCAACACAGTATAGGGTATTTCACATGTCCAAGGCAAGTTTATCACGAATAACACGAACGGGCACAAGAAATCATATGAACAACACATATACATGCAACAAGATGTAGTCAATCCTAGGTTATATCATGTCATATATGTCGTGAGGCAACTATGGTCAAATCATCACAATAGAGACAATGTGATTGAAAACATCCTACTCATGATTTCTATTAGGTTCTTTAACAATCTCAAGTCATTATATTAGGGTTTCAATCATCAATAGTGTCGTCTCATGAAAAGATTCAATTTTTATTCATCCACTTATCAACAATTCATTATATCTTCATTCCATCCCTAACATGTTTTCTAATAGACAAATCATCACATACAACATGCATAGAATGAAAGGAAACAAACATATGTCACTCACCTTATTGAAGAAATCAACCGAATCAATAAAGAATGAGAAAAAGCCCTTCTTTTGCAAAATCCAAGATAATCGCTTTAAAACTCCAAGAAATTAATGGTAAAAATATATTTTATTTTTGCAGAGGGGAGGGACGGCTATAGGGAATACTTTATAGGCTGAAATCTGCACTTTTTAGGTTTTACAAGTTTATGGAAACATCCTTTAATAAATTATTACTTTACATATATAAACCTTTCTTTACTAAAGGAGTTAAATAAGTGAAATAAAATCAAATCAAATCAAATCCTTTTACTACTGAGTATCCAACCATCAAGCATAACCCAGAAATTAAAAAATTTGGGTTTGTACTAAAAGTGGTAATTTTGCACAAAAGTCTCTCTTTTTGTAATATTTACAAATATATAATAAAATATTTGTAAAAATCCAGAAAAATCAGAAACAATATCTATTAATACATATTAGATTTTCCAATTAAAATTTATGACTTTTACTTTTCAAGAAAATATTTGCACAAGATCCAACATAAATTTCATATTTGCAAAAATACCATATTTGTTTAAATCTTTACCAAATCAACTCTAAATAAAATTTAAATATATTTTATTTTCAATGATGACCATGGCAAGCCCAAAAATCTATGAAAACGAATTTTCATTATTCAAACGGCTTTTTACATAAAAGCCCCTCTCTTTCGAGGTATTTATAAAAATAGTTTCTTTATTCAGAAAAATCCCAAAATTTAGGATAGGCTCAATTATAAGTAGGAGAATTTAATAAAAATTTAAAATTGGATATTTGCACAAAAAATATTCTCACGTGTTTTACACTTGTAAAATAGACAAATTTGTAAAATAGTGAAATTAATTTAAATAAATCTGAAAATTTAAATATGATAAATAAAAGAGGAAAATCAATCATTAAACATAAAATTTTAAGAATTCAAAATATCCTAACTCTGCACGTGTGTTGCACGTGCAAAATTGCAATTTCAAGAAAATAGTCAAAATAGTCAACTTTACCAATATAATATTATTTAGTGATGCAAAATAAATCTTTTTATTTTGCGGAGTGTTACATCACTCCCCCCTTAGAAAAGTTCTATCCTCAAAACTATTCTCAGCAAAAGAAAACAAAATACAAAACTCACAAAACAGTTTCGAAAATTTACTCTATCATTATTTTTATAGTTGGATTTAATTACTAAGCTAAAAGAAAATAACATTTAATTATAGCTCGAAGAGTAAAAGGTGAAAACTGACATGGCAAAAGTATAAGAAATCCAACAGAATGCACAATAAATCCCAAAACGCGAGAAAATTGTAATGCTATTCTCATAGAATAAGAAGTCAAAAGTAAGGAGATAAAACCCAAATATGAAAAGGTTGATAATCATACAAACAACGAAGGAACACATACTTAAAGGTTATAAAAAAAATATTTTTGAAAAATAATCAGTCAGTATATATAGAAATACGAATAATTTAGCTAGGTAAAGAAAATATTAATAACAATGAATCTAAAAGACATATAATAATGAGTATATTAGTCAATGTTGACATTATAGTCAATACTATAAAAGCACATTAAGGGATAACAAGCAAAATAGACCAAAATATATATGCAAGAAGACTTAAAAGAAGTTAATTAAATATTACAAAAGTAAGCGTCAAATCATTAATTAGGACGTGGAAACAAAAGTATGTGAGAAATCTAAAATGTTACAGAATTGGAAAACGGTAGCAATAAATAGCAATCACAAAAGAACGGAAACTTAAACCATAGTTGGTGTACTCAATCTTGAAAAATTTTGTAAACACAAAATAGAGTAAAGTCAACTATACTAGTTCAAATTGTATGGAAACATAAAGTATAATTGTATAAATAAAATGTCATAAAGAAAATATTTCTTTACCATTAGTTTCATTATATAAGTAAAAAAAATCTTGATATATCATTTAGGAAATAGGTAGAAAATCTTCTCCTTAACATCAAGTTGCATATTTGCCTTCACGACATCAGGTCGCAGGTTGCCATCTGAAAATTCGGTTGCATATTTTGCCTCCCCGACATCCAGTTGCAATTTGACTCCATTGACATCGAGTTGCATATTTGCCATCTCGACATTAGGTTGCACCAAAATGGTAAAATGGAAGATGTAACTTTCCATATGCATAGAGATATTGGATATTTAATTTAAGTATGATGTTATGTTCGAAAATTCGTGATATAAAAATAGTAGCAAAAGTAAGAAATGGAGTTGAAAGTCATATGATGGAATATAAAAATAGATGCATAGATTATAAATATCAAACACAATTGTACAAAATAGTAGTAGTGAAATCAATTTATAAAAGTCAGGGAAAAACGGAATGAAATACATGCATAAGCACAATGCAAATGTGAATGAGAAAATAAATAAGCAGTGTAGTGACTTCACACAATAAATATATCATAAAATATACAATAATGTGGAAATTAAACAAGTGTAAAATGATATGCATCGCAAGTAAGTTGAAATATGTGGTACATATAAAGTAATTAGTAGGAAGTACATGTACAAATCAAGAATGTATTGATAATAAAATTTAAGTAAAATATAAGTAGTGAGTGCATGTAGTACATTCGAGAAGTATAAAGCAACAAAATTAATAAGTAGCTATAAAAGTAATTACAACAAAAGTAGTCAACAGTAAGTAATAATAAAGGTATTGGATATAAGGTTCAAAAATATAATTAATAATAAAAATTTAAATGTGCAGAGGCATATCATATTTATATGAGTAAAATATTGCAATCAAGTTTAAATGCTCCAAAATAAATAAGACAATACAAAATAATAGAAAATATAGTATCGAGAAATCCAAGTATATAAAAATGAAAGTAAATATGCAAAAGTCAAAATTTTTATAATATAGCAAAAACAATAATGAAAGAAAATAGGAGTAGCAATGATAACTCATCACGTAGTAATTCAAAACTTAATGTAATATGTAAAAGTAATAGCAAAATATACGAGTAACGAAAAAGCACATGAAAGTTAGAAGGATAAAAACGTCAAGAATGAAATGAGTAAGAGTTGTAAAAGATTAAAAAAATGAGCTTCTGAAATGCTAAAGGATGCACCGTTAAATTACAACCAAAGTTGCAAAATAATAATTTGGACAAAAGAATAAAAAGTAAGAAACAATAGCGGAGTCATAGAAACAATTTTTAAAAGAAAAACAAGGCTATTAGTGAAAGCTTAATGGTTGTACTGATGAATAGAAAGAATGTAAACTCGGTTAGAGATATAGAAACCAAAACAAAATCAATCACTGAAAATAAAAGAAGCCGAATAACGTAGAAATAAGTTAATTTACATGAATGTTATCTAGTAAGCAAACAAATGTAAAGCAATAAAAGTGATAGGATACAAGAGTGAGAAATACAAAACTAATGAACATTTTAAAATACAAGAAAACAAATAATTTAAAGAATGTAGCGGAAGATGATTAAACTTAATAACTGAAAATAAATAAATAAATAGAAAAAAATAATACTGGCGAAAATCATAGAATCCAAAAATTATACACAATGAGTAAAATAGAAAAAGATATAGTGAATATTAGTAAGTAAGATAGAAAATATACAAGTTGAGGGGTAATAATTAAACAACAATGCATAAAGCGGGCAAAAAAGGTATAAAAAAAATCTAGTGAGAAAAGTATTTGCTTTATGCAAAAATAACCAATGCACTTGCGATAAAGAAATTTGGTTCAAGTCTAAGCATACAAACAATCTAAATCTCATTACAGGTCTTTCATGACCAAACAATCAAGTCACACACATCAGATGTCCACCAAGGTACTCACACTTCTAATGTCCACCTAGGTTCTTTTTAATGTCCACTTGTGTACTCACACATCTAATGTCCACCTAGGTTCTCACACATCAAATGTCCATTTATGTTTATCCCTCGTACTATGTTTAAAATTACTAATTGAAGCATGCTCTGATACCAACTCTGTAGCGCCCCGAATTTTTAATATAATATCTCAGAAATACGTGGCACAATTCCAGAATCAACTTCAATGTAATCATAAACATAGCAACCAAATACAGGGAAAATTTAAAACTTTTTATTACATCAATTGTTTATAAAGCACAGCGGAAAATAAAGCACAATGGAAAAAAAAAACCTTGAATTACATTTCTTTCTTTTACAACACATTCTTTTATAGTTTACATAAGCTCTATAACATCAATTCTATCACATGCATCCCAATCCCAAGCTATAGGTACCTACCTGTAAAACATGAGGCTAGAGATAACCCTAAGCCCCAAAACTGCAGGGGTCAGCTATAACGGTGTGAGTGACATAAAAAAAATGCAACATCAATAAAACATGAAACATAGAATCATAAACAACATGTATCAACAATAAGAATAAATGAAATAAGAAATAACAATAATTAATACATGAAAACATCAAGTGAACTAGTCAAGTGTCAAGTGTAGAAAAATAGGAAAACATATGCATAAACCAAATCAAGAAAACATCAATGCTATATGCGGACTCTCTAATGCATATTTGTCGGATTCTATGCATCACATTCTACATAGGTCCAGTGCAAGCCCTTAACGTTCTTCACTTGATAGGGTTTAATCCCCCGCTTATGCAACTAACCCTACTATGATGACTACTGTGAGATTTAGACATTCTGCAAGTATTGGTTCTCGTCCTGGGAATACTGGAGCCCAATCCCACTCTGCGGATCATTATGTGGCCCGTACGTCAATCGTCCCGGAATACTGTGGTAATTGCCTCACTCTACAGGTCATCCTGGAACCCCCATTGCACAAACATCCCATGAGCGTCTCTCTCGGCCTCGGAATACTAGATATCAATCTCACTCCGCAGATCATTCTGTGGCCCATACGTCCATCGTTCCGAAATACTGGGGAATATCTCACTCCATGGATCATCCTGGAGTCCATAACTCATGTTTGCACTCATTTCATCATATCACCATCTAGTGTCTGTCGTTATCTTTTTAAGTTAATTAATTAATTTCGAATCTCTTAGAGTTGGTGTACCCTATCAGACTTAACTCAACTGATCAACAACAAAAGCCATAACTAACCAAACCACAAAATCTCAACTACCGGTATCTAGGGTCCCACACACCCTCTAGAGATTCACAACTCAACCATCAATACCAAAAACTTCATATAATTTATTAAACTCATATAATTTATTTAATAACAAGTCCAAGTCGCAAGATAAACATATACGGGTGAAAGATATCACACAAAAGGGTAAAATAACCATATTTTTAGTTCAGGACAGCAAGACAATACTGCAGTAAAACTGAGATTTCTGTTGTTACAGACATGCAAATCTGAATCCGTCAAAATATCTAGAAAATAGACTCTCAACCAAATCCAGAGAATATATATAAGTCACATAGTATTTCACAAAAACATAACTCAAAAACTTATTTGAATCCAGAAACACGTTTAGCCAGAAATCAGAAGATCGTATTCAAGAACAGAACAATAGTATCAAAACACCTTAAATAAATCCAGGAAAAATCTGGGGTATTCTCCTATATGTCTAGTATCAGAATATAAAGTTTCATAATTTTCCAGTAAGATTAGTTTAGCAAAAAAAAGTCAGAAAACATCAAGAAACGGTAGTTTGACAAACCTGAAATTCCCAACATAGCTTAACGAAAACTGTGATATCTCGCTAACCATGAAACGAAATCCAAATCCGCCAAAGGGAGATGAAAATAGAAAAAATAATCTAACTATCAGATTTCATCAATATTTTTCATACAGGTAAAGAAATTAGTGTTAAAATACAAAATCTTTGTAGAATAGCGAGCAAAATCCAGCAAGTATAGTTTTTATAAACAAGCATGAAACGGCTTATAAAACTCATCAATAAAATCCACCAAAATTCTAGGTAATCCCTAAATAGATATATAAATACTGTGCAAAATTTCAGATCAAAATAATATTCTGAGCACTAGTATCAAAATAGTTTAGTCATGAAAATCATCAAGAAATGAAATCTAGAAATGAAATACACCTCTGTAGTAAAACAATCATATCTCACACATAAGAAAACGAAATCGATCAAGGTCAGAGAGTTTGGAAAGAAGACGGACTTATCTAAAAATCATGTTTAATACTGAAGTTAAGATACTAACCTTAATATATTCTAAAGTAGCAATCAAAACTGATCACTGACAAAAAATACAGATTTTTCTCTTAACAACAATTCAACATACGTACTCTTGCTCCAATATATGTACTCTTGCTCCAATGGTGATTCTATAATTAGATGTCCGTCCCCCAAAGTCTTGGATGAGCTCTGTGCAAACTCTGCACTTGCTATTGGTTCTATCACTCTTGCCATCCGCAAATGGGTCGTTGTTCATGCTTCACCACCGGCTTTGCCTTCCGACCCAATCAGGGTCTCCCTTGTGGGGATGCCTCCCTTTTGCGACTCGCTTAAGCTCATTGCCCAATTCTCTAGGTGCATTGGGGAGATCATTAGTTTGACGACTTGTGCTAGGCTAGCATCTGGCTCCCTCCAAATTGAAGCTCTATTTCGCTGCCCGATTGCTAAAGACCGCATCTCTGCTTTCATTCTGAAAGATGGCATCTCTTCTTATTCGGTATCGGTGCAATACCATGATGCTGTCTCTTCTTCGGTGTCCTCGCCGCCTATCTTTTCTCCTGAGATCTCCTCTGGGTTTCACCCTGGATCCGCGATCGACTCTAAGGCTCTGGCTGTGGGTAGTAAACCTCCACTCCGTCCTCCATTTAAGAAAGAAGCTCCTATCTCTCGCAGTCCCTTTACTAGCTCTGCTCCCCATAAAAGTTCTCCCTCCAAAGCGCCTAATTTGGTCTGGATTAACCCTAAGAGAGGTTCGCCGTCTTCCTCTAAGGGAGGTGCCCCCTCCCGTTCGCGCAGTCTTCTCCCTTCCCCTACCCCAGCAGCATCCCCAGTCTCTGCCCAGGCAACCCCCTCCCTACTGACTGCTGTTCCTACTGCCCCCTCTACCACCGGGTGGTCCGCTTGGGAGGTTAATCCATCCTACGCTTCGGACTGGGAGTTGTTTCAGAAAACTGCGCATTTCCCTGCTTCTAGCACCTCTGTATTCTCCCCTCCCTCTAAGACTGCTAAGCTCTCTTCGTCTGCCAAGGAT
Organism: Hemerocallis citrina; assembly: GCA_017893485.1. Taxonomy (NCBI): domain Eukaryota; kingdom Viridiplantae; phylum Streptophyta; class Magnoliopsida; order Asparagales; family Asphodelaceae; genus Hemerocallis; species Hemerocallis citrina. The sequence continues at coordinate 427,449,049 of CM030358.1, read as the reverse complement.
CAGGGATGGGTTGACAAAGATGACCTGCTTCTGGAAGATGAAGCAGACCTGGTTAAGTCCAAAGCCACGAAGCAGGTATGCCTCTCCCACCAGTCATTCAACTCTAGTTTTACGTTTTACTTTTCTTTAGATGGCTGTGCATTATATGTTGGGGCTTGCGGTGAGCTTCACTTGTTTTATTTTGTGCTGCGGCCGCCTCTCAGGGCAGTGCGGCATCTTCTCCCTTTCTCCCCCGCTTCTTTTTGGCTTTCTGTAAATCTTCTCGACTGTGTTCGGAAACTGCGGTTGAGCACGACTGAAAATGCTGGCCTGTGTTTCGGGATGATGAGCGCCCAGGAATCACTACCTGTGGATGCAACTCTCCCGAAACCCACTTCTTTTGCATCACCTCTTATTATGCAAGGTAATCCAAATTCTCGTTCCCCCGCTTCATCTGGTCGGTCTTACCGGCTCATTAGATGCAGCGCCCGGTTAAGGGCCAAGCTATTTTCTCCCCCACCTTCGTCTCCCTTAGGTGCTAGCGTCTTTCCCAGCTTGCCTATCGCTTCTCAGGCAGAGAGTTTGGGATCCTTTTTCATCCCTCAATTTGATTCCCTACAAGATCAAGAAATGTTGGATATCTCTTCCTCTTTGGGTTTTAATATCAATCCGTTAGATCCCAAGCCGCTTCACATGATCCGTGTTATGGAACGTTTAAGAGTCGATGAGCATCGTCTTTCTTATGATTAGCATCTCTTGGAATATCCGCGGCCTTCACTGCCCTGTTAAGCAAAGGGCGATCTATGACCTTATTGCTTCTTCTAAATGTGACTTGATCTCGATCCAAGAATCGAAGTTCGAATCTCCCTCCCCCCGTCTCTTCCGATCCATCGGAGGATCCTTCATCACCAACTGGATCTCTCTCGACGCCGTAGGCGCTAGAGGTGGCATCCTGTTCGGTTATAAGGAGTCTGTCTTCTCTCATTTATCGACCCACCGTTTATCGTTTTTCCTGGTTGTCCAACTTCTTTGGAAGGTCCCTAACAAAGTCATCACGTTTATTTCAGTTTATGGTCCTTCCTCCTCCCTTCTTAGGCCCTTGTTTTGGAGCGAGTTTAGGTCCCTCCAACAATACTCCAATGGTCTCTGCATTTGCTGTGGTGATTTCAACGTTACCAGATTCGCTTCCGAAAGATCGAATGCGACCTTTTCTCTTTCTCAATCCACTTCTTTTAATGACTGCTTCAGGGATTTGCTATTCATTGATCTCCCCATCAATGGTAGATCCTTCACTTGGTCTAACCAGAGGTCCCCCCCAATTCTTGCCAAGCTTGATCGCTTTCTCGTCTCCCCGTCTTGGTTAACCCACTTCCAATCCTCTTTTGCTAAGGCTCTACCCAACCCTGCTTCTGACCATGTTCCCATCGCCCTGCACTCTGACTTTCGGTTCCCTCATCGTCATCAGTTTCGTTTCGAAAAATTTTGGTTGCAGGACCAAGTTTTCGTTCACTTGGTAGAAGAATGTCTTGGCGCTGTTTCTGGATCGTCTGGCCTGGCCTCCTTGCTTCTCAAGCTTCATGCCATTAAGCATGGTTGTAAGATCTGGCATAGAGGCAGACAATCTAACACCAACTTCCTTAAAAGTTTCCTCCTTTCCTCCATCGAAGCTATCGATGTTTTAGAGGAACATGGCCCCATTTCGAATTGTGCCCGTGCTGAGCGCCTCGCCTGCAAGAGCGATTACGCCAATATCCTCCTGCAAGACCATGCTAAATGGGCGCAGAGGGCCAAAGTAAAATGGCTTAAGGAAGGCGATGGCAACACATCCTTCTTTCACAATTTTGCCTCTTTTCGTCAGCGTACCAATCACATTTCTTTGATTCACGACCAAGGTTTCGACCTTGTCTCGGATCATGACATTCACCAAGCGTTTCTCTCTTTCTACAAACATCTCATTGGGATTCCTAAATCTCGCATCATTTCGCTGGATTGGGGCCAACTTTACGGCCCTCCCTCGGTGGATTTATCCACCCTTGAGGATCCCTTCTCCATGGAGGAGATCAAATCCGCGGTTTTCGCGCTTAAAAGCGATTCTGCGCCGGGACCGGATGGGTTCCCGGCCTTTTTCTTTCAAAAGTTTTGGGATTGGATTAAGCTTGACCTCCTTAACATCTTTAATGACTTGCATAACGGCTCCTTGTCTTTTGATCGCATTAATTACGCTCATATCATTCTTATCCCCAAGAAGGTGGGAGCTCATGTGATCTCGGACTTTAGGCCTATTAGTCTTATTAACACTACTTTCAAAATTATCATGAAAGTCCTCGCGACGAGACTCAGCTCGGTAATTTCGTCCCTTATTGATCCTGTTCAATCCGGTTTTATTAAGGACCGTTTCATCCTCGATAGTGTGGCTTCGGCTCAAGAGATTATTTCTTTCTGCCATCACTCCAAATCTGAGGGCATTCTTCTCAAATTGGACTTCCAAAAAGCTTATGATAATGTGAGCTGGGATTTTCTCTTCGATATTCTCCTTAATCGAGGTTTTGGTCCGAAATGGATCTCGTGGATTAAATCCAGCCTTAGGGCTGGTACCTCCTCCATCATTGTCAACGGCTCTGAAGGCCATAAGTTTAAGGTCAAATGCGGTCTGCGTCAGGGAGACCCTATCTCATCCCTTCTCTTTTCCCTGATTGCTGATGTTTTCAGCAGGCTCTTGCGTAAAGCTCGCGAGGCTCATGTCATTGAAGGTCTCGGCCGCACTCGAGGCTTTGATGGTATTCTTAATCTGCAGTACGCTGACGACACCATCGTTTTTATCAAACCTGATCTTTCCTCCTTACGGAACATGAAACTCCTCCTCTATTGCTTCGAGCTAGCTTCTGGTCTTTCCATCAATTTCCAAAAGTCTTCAGTGACTTGGCTTGGTGGTGACTCTAGCCGTCAGACAGAAGTCTCCCAATTCTTTAATTGTTCTATAGCTGCTTTCCCCATCACCTATCTAGGTATTCCTCTCAGATGGGGCAAGCTCCATAGATCGGATTGGTTCCCCATCATTGACAAAATTGAAGCCAGACTCAATGTCTGGACTGGAAAGTGTCTTTCTCGAGGGGGTAGATTAATTCTGGTTAACTCTGTTCTGTCAGCCATTCCCCTTTACCTAATGTCCTTCTATTTCCTCCCTTCATGGGTCATCAAAAGATTAGATCAAATTAGAAGCAATTTTTTCTGGTCCGGATGCTCCGGTTTCAAAATTGGGTCGCATCTTTGCAATTGGAACGTGGCTTGCTCCTCTAAGGCTAACGGTGGTCTGGGTATTCTCAACCTTAGACACCAAAACCTAGCCCTGCTTGGCAAGTGGCTTTGGAGATTCCACCACTTCGATCATCTTCCGTGGGTACAGTGCATCAAAGGCCATTATCGATCGCACTCTCCTTGGTGGTCTTTCCCTTCAGCCTCTCACAGATTAGCTTCTCCTTTTTGGAAAGGAGTCTGGAAAGCAGCGGATGCTTTCCAGTGTAGTATTTCCCATAGATGCTCGGTTGGTTCTAGAACCCGCTTTTGGAACGATCTCTGGTTTGGCAACATTAAACTGTCCTCGGCCTATCCCAATCTTTATCGTCTTGCCTCTCTTCCTGAAGCATCGGTGTGCGATTCTTACCATATTGTTAACTACAATAGGATTTGGGTTATTCCCTTCGAAGCTGAGCTTTCCTTGGTTTTGATTTCGGAATTGTTCGAGCTTATCTCGAATCTCTCCCGCTTCGTTTGGCACCCTAATGATGAGATCGCCTGGCGATGGACTACGTCGGGGATTTTTTCGGTCAAATCTTTCTATAACTTCCTTAATTCTCGTGGTACTTCCTCCTCCGCCGCCTCTTTTGTCTGGGATACTTGTGCTCCCCTTAAGGTTAAAATTAATACTTGGCTGGCAATCCACAATAAACTGCTGACGGTCGAGATCCTCAACAAACGCAATCTAGCTTGGGGGCAACTCTGCCCCTTGTGCTCAGAGTTTTCTGAAGATATTGACCACCTGTTTGTAAGATGCTCTTTTATCTCCCCGCTTTGGAAGCTGGTCTCCCTGGCATGGGAAAATCTGGCCTTACCACTCAACCTGGATGCTTCTTGGATCTCCCCTTCTCCTCCCTATAGATTTCGCAAATGTTGGCAGCTCTCCGTTCACATCATTATTTGGCTTGTTTGGACGGAGCGGAACCGTAGACTTTTTTCTCATCGGGCTTCCTCTATCGCCCACCTGATCGACGATCTCATTTTCTACTATAAGTTTTGGACTTCCAATGCTCCGGCCAAGGATCACGAACTTTTGAGCAATTCCCGTTTACAAGACTCTTATTCGGTTCTCCATAGACTTAATGCTATTTAACGTAGTGTTCTCGTCTTTTCTCTTAATGTTCCTTTTCTCTTTTTATGTGGCTGAGTTTCCTTTTATGGTTTGTTGGATTTTATATTTTGGTCCTCCCAGTAACTCTTTAAGTTTTCTTTATCGCAGGATGGTTAACAGGTCTTCTCTTCCTTGTCCGGGCCTCTATAGGCTGTTTTGAGTGGCTGGATATGCCGGTCCTGTCAGGCTGGGTTTCTTAGCTTTGTTTGCTGGCTGTCTTGTTAATGTTTTGCTGGCCTTTTGTTGCCTGGGTGGCCCGATTACTCAGGGTTTATGTTGGATTTTTTGGTGGAGTCTTAACTCTTTGGCTCCCATGCTAGCTACTCTCTCTCTTTGTTGTTCATGCACTCTGTAGTTATCATGTCCTTGCTGTTATCTAAGCTTTACATGGTTATCCTTACTGTTGTTCTTGATGTGTTGTCGGGTTGCGCTATTGTTAGTTTCTTTCTTTCCATCACTGAGCATTGTTACGTTTTTGCCTCGACGGCAACTCTGTGTTTGGGTTATGTTCGATTAGTTTTAGTGCTCACTGTGGTTGTTTGTTGCGGCTTGGGTGGAGGCTGAGCCTCGGCTCGCGATTTGGTTAGCCTCCATCTTTTCTGTTGTGGTGCAGCACTTGAGTTATGTGTTTCAGTTTGGTTCTTGCTTATTGTTTCTTCTCTGTTATTCGTTATCCTGCGATAGTATTTGTTGTTGAGAGGTGTTTTCGGAGTGGCTTCTGGTGGCCCTTGTGTAGCCCTTGATGGCAGTTCCTCCCCTTGTGGTCATCTACGGGATGCTGTCCTGCTGTTTTGCGAAGTTCTCGTTTCTTCCATTCGGTGAGCCTCGTTTCGTCCACCTTTCGTTTCGTTCCAGCGGAGTTTCGAGCAGTTGGCGCTCCGGCCTGTCCCCATCTACAGGGTGGCCTTTGGCGCCTGCGCCCTCATTCGCGCTCGGGAGGGCGGCCGCGATTTACTATTATTGTATTAACTAGTTTATTACGTCTGTTTTTGGTATTGATGCTTGTTTTACAGCTTGTAAAACCCTTGATTGTACATTTCATTCGTGATTAATATATTTTTGCTGTGGCTGGAGTCTTTCGACTCTATCCGTTCACATCAAAAAAAACAATTCAACATACAACATATGAAATTCGTTCCAAACACAACCAAACATGAAATATGGTGTACAAGATGTCCAAGCAACACGGTATAGGGTATTTCACAAGTCCAAGGCAAGTCTATCACGAATTACATGAATGGGCACAAGAAATCATATGAGCAACACATATACATGCAACAAGATGTGGTCAATCCTAAGTTATATCATGTCATATATGTCGTGAGACAAATATGGTCAAATCATCAAAATAGAGATTTCTATTAGGTTCTTTAACAATCTCAAGTCATTAAATTAGGGTTTCAATCATCAATAGTGTGGTCTCTTGAAATGATTCAATTTTTATTCATCCACTTATCAACAATTCATTATATCTTCATCCAAATCCCTAACATGTTTTCTAATAGACAAATCATCACATACAACATGCATAGAATGAAAGAAAACAAACATATGTTACTCACCTTATTGAAGAAATCAACCGAATCAATAAAGAATGAGAAAAAGCCCTTCTTTTGCAAAATCCATGATCATCGTTTTAAAACTCCAATAAATTAATAGTAAAAATATATTTTATTTTTGCAGGAGAGAGGGACGGCTGTAGGGAATCCTTTATAGGCCAAAATCTAGACTTTTTAGGTTTTACAAGTTTATGCAAACATCCCTTAACAAATTCTTACTTTACATATATAAACCTTTCTTTAATAAAAGAGTTAAATAAGTTAAATAAAATCATATCAAATCAAATCTATTTATTACTAAGTTATCCAACCATACCCTGAAATTAAAAAAATCGGATTTGTACTAAAAATGCTAATTTTGTACAAATGTCCATCTTTTTGTAATATTTGCAAATATATCATAAAATATTCGTAAAAATCCAAAAAAATCAGAAATAATATCTATTAATACATATTAGATTTTACAATTAAAATTTCTGACTTTTACTTTCCAAGAAAATATTTGCACAAGATCTAACATAAATTCCATATTTGCAAAAACACCATATTTCTTTAAATCTTTACCAAATCAACTCTAAATAAAATTTAAATATATTTTATTTTCAATGATTACCATGGCAAGCCCAAAAGTCCATAAAAACAAATTTTCATTATTTATTTGAGATCCAAACCACTTTTCACATAAAAGCCCCTCACTTTCGAGGTATTTATAAAAATAGTTTTTTGATTCAGAAAAATCCCAAAATTTAGGATAGACTCAATTATAAGTAGGAGAGTTTAATAAAATTTTAAAATTGGATATTTTCACCAAAAATATTCGCACGTGTAAAATCGACAAATTTGTAAAATAGTCAAATTAATTTAAATAAATCTAAAAATTAAAATATCATAAATAAATGAGAAAAGTAAACCATTAAACATAAAATTTTAAGAATTCAAAATATCCTAACTCTGCACGTATGTTGCACGTGCAAAATTACAATTTCAAGAAAATAGTCAAAATTGTCAACTTTACTTATATAATATTATTTAGTGATGCAAAATAAATCTTTTTATTTTGCAGGGTGTTACAGGCTCAGAGTTCGAGCGGTCGGGTGAGAGATGAGAAGGAGGATGGGTTGAAGAGGAGGAGAGCGGGAGGTTGACGAAGGGCAGCTGTTGGCCTAAGGGTGAACAGGTGGGATATGGGTTATTTATATGAGTGTGAGGTGTAAGGTTGAAGGGGTGAATAGGTGACGGCAGAATAGTAGATGAGAGGGGGGTAGTGGGTAGGGTAGGTAGCTAACGGGTATAGGTAGTTATAGGGTTTTTAATAGAATATAGGGTTTAATGGGTTATAGGGTTTTGTTTAAAAGATCCAATAAGGACTTAAAATGGGTTTTAAAAATATACATATAAACATACATCAAATTGGATAATAAAATACAATTAAATAAGTATATTTGGGCTTTTTAAAAAAACAATACTAATAATAACAATAATAACAATAATAACAATGATAAAAGTCACAAGGATAAAATAACAATAACGATACTAATAATAGTAATAAGATTATATAACAAAATATACATTTATCAAAATAACCCAATTAGCAATAAAACATTTATATTTAAATTGAGTAAAAATACAAATAACCGATCAATTAGGAACAAAAATTAAATTATGCCATTATTCGAACAAAATATAGTTTTCGATTAGAAAACGCTTTAATAAAAGATCCGTTTTTTTCTTCAAAACACAATGAATTTATAATTAGTCAAAATACAGAAAATATTCAGAAAATATGTATTTGGGAAAACAGGGGTTACACCTAAGGACCTTACTCACGTAGTAGATGTGGCGTTGCATCTTCTCATCTTCTCTTATCATGACGGCAGTAAGGGTCTGCTCTGAAGTGGCCAGGTACATGTAGAGGGTTATGCCAGGCTCTGGCTTGCTCAAGAGTGGGGGGTTTACTAGGTAAGCCTTCAGTTGATGATATGACTCTTGCTGTTGTTGCCTCTACTCAAAGCCTTTCGCTCCCCATAGGGCTTTGAAGAATGGGAGGCATTTCTCCCCTGACTTGGAGAGAAAATGCCCTATAGCTGCGAGGCATCCCGTGAGCCTCTGCACTTCTTTGACATTGGAAGGAGGGGTGATATTGAGTATGGCTTTGATCTTCTCAGGATTGGCTTCTATGCCCCTCTGGCTCACCATGAAACCGAGGAATTTGTCGGACGAGATGTCGAAGGCGCACTTGCTCGGATTCAACCTCATGTTGTGCCTTCTCAACACCCCGAAGGCTTCCTGGAGGTCAAGGACATGCTCCTACCCCCAGATTCTCTTGACCAACATGTCATCCACATGACTTCCATGTTACGGCCAATCTGGTCACAGAAGACCTTGTAGGTGTTGGTATGTAGCTCTTGTGTTCTTCAGCCCGAAGGGCATGATCTGGTAGTATTACAGGCCTTGGTCAGTCACGAACGAGGTCTTTGGAATGTCAGGAGGGAACATCTTTATCTGGTTATACTCCGAGAAGGCATCTATGAAGCTGAGGAGCTCGTGGTCGGAGGTCGCATTGATCAGAGCATCGATGCTCGGAAGGGGGAATGGATCATTTGGGCATGCCTAGTTAAGGTCGGTAAAATTGATGCATATTCTCCAGCTCCCATTAGCCTTTTTAACCATGACCACATTGGATAGCCATTCGGGGTAGTTCTCCCGTTGGAAGAATCGGGCGATCAAGAGCTTCTCGACCACTTCCTTGATCGCTTGTTAGCGCTTGGGAGCGAATTTACGTCACTTCTATTGGACGGGCTTGACTTCTGGGGCAACGCTGAGGTGGTGCATCAAGAGCTCTTCTGAGATCCCAGGCATATCCGCCGCGGTCCTGGCGAAAAGATCGCGGTTCTCCCTTATGCATTGGGAGATATCTTTTTTGATGGAGGGGGAAAGGGCCTTGCTGATCTGGAATGTCTTGGTGGCATCATCTTCAGAGAAGGCCACTTCTTCAAGCTCGTCCATCGGCTCGGAGATGGTCTAGCTACTTTCTCGTGGGAGTTCGAGGGCTTCAAGGGAGAGGACCGGGCCTCCCATCGAGGCCATGTAACACTTGCGAGCTGCCGCCTGGCTCCCTCTTACTTCTCCCACTCCTACGGGGGTGGAAAACTTCATCTTCATATGATAGGCCGATGGGATGGCCTGGAGAGCGGCCAGACCAGTGTAACCTCTGTTTTTCACTTTTGGTATTTTTGAGAATATTTTTTTTTCTTTTGTGGATTATTATATTCCATTGTATTTTTCGGAACAATATATTTAATTATTTTTATTTTATATTATTTTTCTGGCATTTTGATCTCCGTGTGCTGTTTGTGCGCCGATCGTCCGTTTTTCGCCATTTTGAGATATTTTTCTCATTTTCTTGTCCCGTTCATGTTTAAATATTTTTTTTGGGTCATGGTGGACATTTAGAGGAGTTTTGGTCAATTTGAGATTTTTGGCCCTTAAGGAGATTTTTAGGAGCCATATGGTTCATTGCATCTTGTATCCCCATTTGAAATCTACCCAATATCCATTACCCAATTGTATACCCATTTAATCCTACTGATATCCACTACCCATTAACCCACATTTGATCTCCTATATATACCCCTAAACACTAAATAATCCCTAACCCTAATATTATTTCTCTCTTCCTCTCCTATCTAAAACCGGCCTCCCCTACCCTAGTACCCCCCGGCCTGCCTTCAAAAACCCCAGGCCGACACCTCCCCTCTCCTCTCTTGCCTTGGCCGATCACCAAAAACCCTTCCATCCATTATTCTATACAACTTCGCACCATTAATACTTCGTCTCTCCTCCTTCTTGTGGCCGGAAAGCACCAAGGCCGCACCCAACCATCCCAAAACAGCACCTAATCATCTCCCCTCACTGTTTTGAGTTGTGGGCATCTCCCACTTTGGTTCGTGAGTTAAAGAGATCCATCGTTGGCGCGTTTTGTTCGTGGGTTTCGTTCGAAATTGCGTTAGAAGGCGTCTTGCTTGTGGGTTTTCTTTGCTAGACTTGGATTCGTCGCTATCGTCGTTACAACAAGGCAAGTAACTTGTACTTAACTTCATTAGTATGATACAAGTAGAAAGTTCACCTAATAGGGTAGTTGAGACTAGAGACGGCCAAAGATCATGTTTTTATTTGTGGGTTTCATCTCTTTTATTCAAAACAGGCCATAGATGACTTAGGACATGGAGTTTTATAGGTTTATGCCTTAGGATTCACCCAAACGCGATTTTGATCGCGTATGCGACATATTGTATACCCGATGTATGTTTGAACACCCATATGAGAAATATTAGTTTTTGACATGATAGAAACCCTTATATATGATATTTAGATAATGGGTAGGCTGCGTTTCGAATTTGGAAGAGTTTAGATGATTTTTGAGGAAGTTATGACGTTTTGAAGTTTGGTTGAGAAATCTGGAAATTTGGGTTGTACTGGATTGATTGCTGTTTTTGCCTAGGTTAGAGTCCGAATCTCAACATGGCTATTTCAGAGTAAATTGTAGAGGACTGAACCTATTATCTAACTCCACTAGTTTCGGCCCCATTTGCAGTTCGTATGAATTAACTATGAATATTTTAGTGACTGTATATTGGTGGTTTCCAGTTTCAGTACGGGGTAGAGTTTATCATCTATTTATTTTCAAGACCCAAGTTATACATGATATCATGCCACAATCTTTTGTCTAGTGTTTCACCATGATGTTAGGTAATTCCCAGATTTATGTTGTATTTTAAAGATGAGTTTTGGGTGATGATTCGTATCCTTTTCTATGTATCACTTTTGCTGTAAACCGCGCGTTGTCATATGTTGAATGCTGTTTTCACCCTAGTTCTAATTACTGTATGAATATTTCATGTGAGATATGAAAGTTGGGTAATTGTATCTACTTTCACCTCGTTTCGACGGAAGTGGATTTCGATGCGCTGTTTGCAAGATAAGTTCGATCTTGCACAGCAGTGTTGAGAGATTTCAGATCCATCAAAACCAGGACTTGTGTTGTATTCCATTTTTGATACCATATCTATACTTTCTGGAAAATTATGAAAATGATTATTTTGAATCTATATATATAGGGGATTACCCCAGAAATTTTGTGGGTTTATTTGATGACTTTTCTTGCTGTTTTTTATGTGTTGGAAGTCATTCCCCTGTTTTCTGGCTGTACAGGAAATCTGTGTTGAAATGACTTTTAAGCCGTGATGTTGTGAACTAGTGTATATCTTTATTATATTCGTTAGAAGCGTGTGGAAGTCTATTTTCCAGATCCTTCGACGGATCAAGATTTGCATGCCTGTAGCTCTGTAAATCACTGATTTAGTGCTGACTAGTCTTGCTGTCCTGATTATGAAACTTGTATATTTTGCACGTATATATGGATCTTTATTAACCATGCACGCTGATTTGATAACCTGAACTTATACCTGATCCTACCATGCTTATTTGACACTAGTTTACACGTATACATGCATGTTGGATATTAACAACTAAAAGTAATCAAGTCGGGGTATATGGGACAGATCTAGTAGTGGATAGTGCAGAAATGTGTACTCGGAAGAACCTGGTTTGGTTGGAACTTGTTTACATGACCTGTGGTGTGTTTGGAGTTGGAGCTTGTTTACATAATATTTGGAGTGTTTGGAGTTGGAGCTTGTTTACATGATACATGTAGCTTGGAGCTCAATTACTTGTTTGTACCTGAGTATACTGCCCTGCATGGTCCCCTACGAAATCTAAAGCGAAACTGTTGTGCTGTAGCAATCATGTAGGATGGGTTGCATGTCGTGCTACCTAGATAGTAATTACACAAGACTTGAACTTAATACAAGAACATGATACATGACATGACACCCACTTGACTACATGATATATGAGACATGATATATGAGACATGAATTACCTGAATATGATACATGATACATGAACACATGACACTTGACTCTAGACGCATGTTTATGGGATGCTTGATTTCTGTCGTGACACTTGACACTTATACCATGCTAGTTTGATTAGGTTGACTTTATACCTATACCATGTGCTAGTTAGTTATCCCAATCCATGTGCTTGTATCCTATTCTATTTTGTGACCCGGACTTGCCATTGACGGGTATTTGTGTTTTCTCTTTCCCCTCTCTTGCATTCTATGAATTGCAGATTATGGCGGACAGGTTCGCGATGATGCTGGAGATTTGCAGTAGTAGTTTCTTTTGGATAATTATTATCATTTCTGTTTCATGCTAGAACATTATATGTAATTGTGAGACTTGCATTACTTTCGTGCTTGAGACTTGATTATTACTTTGTACTTGGGCGATGTGACCCAAGAGAATTAATTATTTTCCAGACTCTGTTTATTTGAGAACATGGTATTTAATTTCAAGTAATTTATGTTGGTGAGTTTGATTCAATGTTGCATGTTGGTTCCATTTCTGCTTCCGACTCTGTTAACTCTGATATATATGTCTATATTGCCTGTAATGTGTTGCAAGGATTTCTCGAAACAGCTTAAGGATGATTATAATCATTCGCTGGGCTTTTGTTACGTACTCGTATTCCGTATTTTTGGGAAGCGGGGCATGACAACCAGGTCGACTCAGGATAACATTATAAGAGGCTTTCACATTTACCACCATGAAGTCCATCGGCTCTGTGCGGGTGACCTGGGTTTTTCCAGTGGTCATGTCGAGGGTTATAACTTTCTCGATCGTCACCGATACCCCGGTGCATCCATTACGAGTGTAGCCAGCTGGCTTGAGCCGATCTCTTGACGGCTAAAGGCCCTTGAATGCCTCCAAGAAGAGGATATTGACCGAACTACCATTGTCCACAAGGATCTGGCGTACGTTGAAGTTGGCCATTTAGAGGTTAATAACGAGGGCATCGCAATGGGGCGTGCAGACGCCCTCTAAGTCCCTATCGGAGAACGTAATAAGAACCCCAAGGCCCTTGGGAGGAGGATGGCTCTGCACGGCGTTCACTTCCCGAATGAAGGCTTTTTGGGCGGAGTTGGAATCTCGCCCCCTATTGGGCCTCCATGTATGAGGTGCAGTACGGTCTCGGCGTCGACGTCCGGGGTCTCTGCACGTTGTTCGGTTTGTGTGTTAGCCCCCATAGGGGGCGGAGGTGGATCAACCCTATCCCTCCTCACGAACCTAGCAAGCTTCCCTATCTGAATAAGGACCTCGATCTCGTCCTTCAGGGCCCGACAGTCGTGTGTGTCCTACCCATGGTCCTGGTGGAAGCGGCACCATTTATCCCGTTTCTCTTCTTTCCGGGGGTGTTCATCTTTCGAGGCGGCGGTAGAAGACCCTCGTTCCCAATTTTTATCAGGAGGGTGGAGACACTCGCATTGAGCGGAGTGAACTTTTCAAAGCGGGGAAGAGGGCGACATTGACCTCCGTTGTCTTTTTTGAGCTTCTTAGCTCCTTCTTCAGCAGTCTTTTGTTTATTTCCAGAAGATGACCCCTCAAGTGTGGGGAGGTTGAGAGCTTCTTCAGCTCGGATGTACTTCTCTCTCTTGAGAAGGAGCTCTGAGAAGTCCCGAGGAGGCTTCTTAGCCAGGGACACCCTGAGGTCAGGATTAGTGACATTGGATTGAAAACTGTCGAGGCCATGGACTGATCCCGAGAGGTGATAGATCTGGCCTCCGCCGTGAACCGCTTGACATAGTCCCTCAGCCATTCGCCCTTCCTTTGGCTGAGGAAGAGCACAGAGGTGCTAGTCTTCTCGGAGCGGCGGATGCTCACGAAGTGGGTGAGGAAGAGACCTTCGAACTGGTTGAAGGAGAAAATGGAGACCGAAGCAAGTCTGGAATACCACTCCCGAGCGGGCCCCTTTAGTGTGGCTGGGAAGATTATGCAGAGAAGGGCATCAGAGGCATGGTGGATCATCATGAGAGTTTTGAGACTCTCAATGTGATCAGTGGGGTCCCACTCCCCGGTATAAGTCTCGAAATGTGGAGGCTTGAAGTTTTCTGGGACGGGGGCCTCCATGATAGTTTGAGAGAACGGGGGCCTGCTCGGGCGAAGGTTCCTCGCCTGTTGTTTTGCATCTCTATCAAGTTGGCCGAGGCACCTCTCCATCTCGTGAAGACGGTGGTAGACCGGGTCCTCCCTTCGGTCATGCCTTGCTGAGCCCCAAGACTGGTCTTCATGTAGAAGAGGGCTGGGATTGCAGCGGCGATAGCTTTGAGTAGGTCGTGGACTGGGGGTGCGACGGTGATGGCTCAGAGTCGGCCGAGGACTGGGAGAGCAACGGCGATGGCTCAGAGCCGGCCGAGGACTGGGAGAGCGACGGCGATGGCTCGGAGCCGGCCGAGGACTGGAAGAGCGGCGGTGATGGTTAGGAGCTGCCCGAGGACTGACAGCCTGTTGCTCGTTGTTAGGGGCGATGTTAAGTGCCCGTAGGACTGCCTCCTGAAAATGTTGGAACTCCGCCCTTGTTACGGGGGCCTCCTGCTCCCGATGGGCTCGGGCTGCAGGATGGGCAGCTGAGGAGCAACTTCTTCTTTGGAGATGCTGGGGTGGCTCTCTCCATCTCCTAGGAGATTAGGACCCTCTGCGATCTGTCCGACAGGGTGACCGGTCCCTCTGGTGCTTCTGGCGAGGGTTCCCGTCACGAGTCCGCCTCTCGTCTAAACGGATCTGAAGGTCTGTGTAGTTCTGCCGGTTGTTGAGAACATGTCATAGATCTTTCGGTGTTGGAGGGCTGTGGGAGGCCATGGAGTCGGTGGAAGCGTTGTGTACAGAGACATGGACCTGGTGAAGGGGTTGCTTCTGTCGGATTCGGCGAGAGGGTTCTGCAACAGCTACTTGGGCCCCTTGAGGTTGCTGAACGGGTTTAGGGATCGACTGTTCGAGCTGTTGGGCCGGCTGGACTGGTGGAGGGAGACCCTCTGGAGGCGGATGAGGGGTGGAAGTTATTCTGCGGTTGGAGACCGCGGACTTCCCTTTCTTCAGAGGCATATTTAGGAGTTGTTTTTGCGGGCGGAGTAGGGTCGGATTGCTATTCAAATTTCCACAGACGGCGCCAATCTATTGCCGCTGATTTCGGTGTGGGGGCAATCAGATGAATTTGTGGGTTCGTGAGGAATCAAATGGGTCAAACCTGATCGCCTCCACTGTCATTTGACTGGCTTCTCGCTGCTCACGTTGACCTGCAAAACGTTCGAAACACCGGGAGACGAACCCTCCGACGCTCTTGTCAGTACTTAGAAAAGAATATGAAAGAGCTATAGGTTGGAGAAAAGAGATCACCTTGCAACGGTAAGAGGTAGGGGGTTTTTTATAGTCGCCATGGGGATCAGTTTCGAGATAAAAACAAATCTCTATTTCCCGGTTTGGCTGGATAGAAGTGGTTAGAATCACCTCCTAGAGATAAGGACGAGCCAGGATTTCTTCATATTCTTCTAAACTGGTCCTTAACGGGTCGGAACCCATACCCAGTTGAACGGATCCGTTCATGGGTTATTGGGCCCTGTAGGAGAGACCCAGTTCCCACTTCGGACCCGTTTGTAGGTGACATTACCATTTTGCCCCTGTAAACTTTAAGATTCGTGCCCGATTTGAACGGTCCTGATTTAATCCCATTTTCAGCCATATCACGGGTCATGAGACCAATACAATAATAAATCTAATCACAATAATAATAAGTCTCAATAAAATAAGTCCAATGAAATAATAAGCTTGTTATTCAATTCTAGTAGGTAATTCTCTTTTAACCCCTGTGAACACTTCATCTAAAGAGAGGAGAAAAATTGTCCTTAGAGCAAGTCATGGATAGCAAGTACAGAAAGCCAGGAAACAATGGAATAATGATATAACAATGAATTCAGTGAATCAATATGAATCAATAACATGGAACAATAGCAATAATCAATATCATGGTACTCGATGCAATAGTTATAAACAATGATTCAATATTCGATAACAATGTTCAATTGTCGATGTCAATCCCACTTATACAATATTCGATAGCAATAGGAACAATGATGGATAATATGCAATGTCGATGTTGTGTCAATCCTTAAGTCTATTAATCATTTTAATCATAACTAATGCACGTACTACTGCATCCCATTCTACAGGTTCGATGCATACAATCAATTTCGTTTAGACTTAAGTGGAAGATTCTATAGATCATGTACACGGAACGATAACATTATTTTCAGCATTGATGCACACTGGTCGACACAATAACAATAAAATAATACACGATGAATTGGGATACTGTTTTCAGTAATCCAACAATAAATCGATAACAATAACACTAGCCGACACACATTATTTTGGGAAACATGACCCACACTTCCTAGTACAGTCACTATATCATCAACTACTCCAGTCATTCCCTTAAATCACAGCTTGTTAATTATTTTATTGATGCAAAAATACATTATGAAATTTTGAGACATTAGATGAATGATAGAAACAATAGGAGAACAATAGGATGATAACTTGAATGAAACAAATAGAATGATGACAATAACACATTAGGATCATGCAATGCAACATATATACTTCAATTCATGCAATACAATGATATATATATATATATATATATATAATTATCTTAAGAAAACCTGGAAAACGAATTTCTGGACAGCAAGAGGTCACTGTACAAAAATCAGTTTTCCCGCTACAACAGAAATTGAAAACTAAAACCGTCAGAAATTCTAAAAACTAGACTTCCACACGATTCCAAAGCATATTTAAAATACAAAATACGACAATAGTAGCTAGGTCAAATACATCTTTCTTTACAAATTACATGTTTAGGCAGAAAATCGACTACAAGTTGTTATATTTTTAGAATCAGCGAAAACACAATTATAAAATCATTAAAAATTATTCCTTAGACTACTAAGCATTTTAAAAAACATTCAGGAAATTATCAGAGTATTATTCTGACATTTATTTAGCTTTTTAATAGTTTAAACATGAAAACATACATGAATCTGAAATTCTGGAAATAAAAGACAACAGTAGTAAAATAATCATAACTTTTGCAATACAACTCGAAATTCAGCAATTCAAGATGTTCTGAAAACTTGAAGCATAGGGATACAACTCATTTTCAGAAAGTTATTTATTTTGAGATAAAATACTGGGTCAAAAACGACAGGAAAAATCCAAACAACAAGTAACATATAGATTCTTGATATTCTTGAAAATAAAGTGATTTAACACGAGGGGTATCAATTCCATAGTCAATAAATCTTATAATCAGCATGATGGGTGTGATAGCATGATAAAAACATATACACTATTGTAACAACAACCAAACATCAATCGAACAATCAAACATACCACCTAGCAATTATTTCTACAATTGATTAATTGTATTGTGATTGTATGAATAATCCTATTATGATTACTATATGAATACATGAAAGATTCTATTTTTAGAGTCAATAAAGGTACGAAGTCGAGGATATTTGGGTTAGCTCATGTAAACCCTAGATATACTCAATGAAAAGAGAAGAACAGTATACGAGAACAATTGGATCTACTTGCAAGAATTTCAACAAAAAACTTGAATGTGATACAAGATTCAATTCAAGAGGAAAAGTGACTTGCCATAAGAGGATAAATTTGAATAACAAAGAATAACGGGATGAGAATCCCGGAGCAACGAACACACGAACAATTACGTGTAAACTACGTGCACAAAGAAACACCAAAGCAACATGAGTTAAGAGCAGCAACAGTAAAAGGCGACAACAGCAAGCAGCAATGTCAGTGAGGGCTGACGTCGGCGGTCTGGCATCGAGCGGCGTCGACGATCAGCGACTATGACCGGAGGTCGGGGGTTAAGCGGTGATGGGCGGTGGACTGCTGTCGTCGAAAGGAACAGGGAGTTGTAGGGCATCGAGTGTTTGGGGTTTGGTTGCTGGGCGTCGCTGGCGGCTCGACGGAACTGGGGCACCGTTCGGGAGGTTGCTGACGACCGGAGGTCGCCGGAGATGGTGATGGGTTTGGGCGGGAAATTGGGGTAGTCGGCAAACGTCGAGAGAGAGAGTAGGAGAGAGGAGAGAGGAGAGGGAGACGACTATGTTTAGGGTTTGTATTTTGTGTTTTTAGGGTTTGCAATAGGATTGTATATATAGAGCGCAATTAGGTTGTTTGGTTAATGGGCTAGAATCCAATAATAATGGGTTTGGGTCTAGAAATAATTGCAATTGGGTTTTGGGTTCAATGAAAGATTGATTTAGAGACAATAGGGTTCAAATAAAATTCCCACAATAAAATAGAATTAGGATCAACAAAAAAATTGCTCAACAAGAAAAACAAGAGCAATTCATGAATAAAATTTAATTAAGATTATCAGGAAAAATAGAGTATTTTTATTCAATGCGAAATAAAGTATTACAAAGAAAGGGAAATGTGAAAAGAAGGGAAAACGGTAGTTACAATCCTACCCACCTTACAATAAAATTTCGTCCTCGAAATTTTAGCAAATGGTAGTAGGGTAACCCCGAGAAAAGAAAAGCACTACACAAAAAGATGGGAAAACTTCTTCTGAATCTCTTTCTCAAGCTCCCAAGTCGACTCACCCGGCGAATGATGATTCCAAGCAGCACGAATCAATTTGATAACCTTATTCTTCAAAATCTTCTCCCGTCGGTCCAAAATCGAAACTGGGCGAATCTCACTGGACAAATCTGGCCAAAGGGACAATTTCGAGTAGTCAATAACATGACTATCATTCCTGACATACTTCCTGAGTTGGGGGACATGGAAGACATCATGCACTCCATATCGAGCCGGCGGCAACGTGAGTCTATATGCCACCTTGCCTACTCGCTCCACCATATCAAACGTACCAATGAATCTAGGGCTTAGCTTGCCCCTCCTCCAAATCAGATAACACCTCTCCATGGTGATACCTTGAGGAACACATGGTCACCCACTTTGAATTCCAACGGTCTCCTGTGAATATCTGCCTGTTTCCTCTCATGTCCTAAGCTTCCTAAAGATAATTCCTGATCTGGGCCACTGTATCAACAATCCCCGTGATCAACTCTACCTCAAAAGCTTTCTCTCACCATTGTCATCCCAACACACTGGTGATCTACACTTCCGACCATACAAAGCTTCATACGGAGTTGCCTTAAGACTTGCTTGGTAGCTATTGTTGTATGAAAACTCTACCAAGTGTAGATGGTCTTCCCAAGATCTTCCAAACTGAAGAACACATGATCTCAGCATATCCTCCAATGTTTGAATAGTCCTCTCCGATTGTCCATATGTCTGCGGATGGAATGCAGTACTGATTCTCAGCTTACTCCCAAGACTGTTCTGAAGACTCTCCCAAAATTGGGCTCTAAATCTGGTGTCTCTGTCTGATATAATGCTGATAGGAACACCATGCAATCTCACAATCTCCTGCATATACTTCTCTGCAAGGGTCTCCATAGATTGACCCACTCTAATGGGAATAAAATGAGCAGTCTTCGTCAAGCGATCCACAATCACCCAGATGCCATTGTGGCCCTTGGGACTTCTTGGCAAAGCAGTCACAAAATCCATAGTAATATTCTCCCACTTCCACTCTGTAATAGGAAGCGGTTGAAGAAGTCCAGCAGTCCTCTGATGTTCTGCTTTCACTTGCTGACAAATCAGACACTGCGAAACAAATCTTGCAACATCTTTCTCCATACCATGACACTAGAAATGCAACTTCAAATCCCGATACATCTTCGTACCACCGGGATGAATAGAATACGGCAAACGGTGAGCTTCTTTGAGTAACTTCTGCCTGACTTCCCCCTTCGGAACACATAGACGGGTCCCGAAGCGAAGAGATCCACCCTCATGAATCACCATTTCAGTCCTTGAACTAGCTTCGACATCAGCTCGAAACTTCTGCAACTACACATCACCAGACTGTGCTTCCTTAATCTGATCCACCAAAGACGACCGCAACTGATGCACCAAACAACTCTACTCGGAACCAGGCAAAATCACTTCCAAATCTAACATCTTCATAGCTTCCATAAGCTCATCCTGATCAGTTAGAACCATAGCAACCGGTCTTCTGCTCAAAGCATCAGGCACCAAATTAATCATTCTAGGGTGATACTACAAACTGATATCATAATCCACCATCAATTCTAACCATTGCCTCTGCCTCATATTCAGCTCCCTCTGAGTGAACACATACTTGAGACTTTTGTGGTCAGTGAAGATCTCCACTCGGTCTCCAAATAAATAATGCCTCCAAAGCTTTAAGGCAAAGATCACAGCTGCAAGCTCCAAATCATGTGTAGGATTATACTTCTCATGCGACCTCAATTGTGTAGATCCATATGCGACAACCTTTCCTCGTTGCATCAAGATATCACCCAAACCTCTTCCTGAAGCATCATAGTGAATTACGAAACCTCCAGATTCATCCGGTATAGTCAACCCAGATGCTGATGTCAACCGATTCTTCAATTCAGCGAAGGATTCATTACAGGACTCATCCCACACAAACTTCTGATCCTTCCTAGTCAACTTGGTCAATGGCCCGACAATCTTCGAGAAATCCCGAACAAACTTCCTGTAGTACCCCGCTAGACCATGAAAACTCTGAAATTCTGATACTGACTTCAGTGTCGACCAATCCTTAACTGCAGAGATCTTGGATGGATTGACAGAAACTCCATCACCAGAAATAATATGGCCCAACAATGCTACACGATCCAACCAAAACTCACACTTGCTAAGCTTCCCATACAACTGATTCTCCCTCAATGTTTGCAAAATAACCTTCAACTGCTCAGTATGCTCATCTCGGTTCCGAGAATAAACGGGAATATCATCAATGAACACCACAATAAACTTGTCTAGAAAGGGATAGAAAACCTGATTCACCAAGCTTATGAGCACAGCTGGAGCATTAGTAACTCTGAAAGGCCTCACCAAGAATTCATAGTGCCCATATATTGTACGAAAAGCAGTCTTTTGTACATCCTCGGCTTTCACCTTAACATGTTGATAACCAGAACGAAGGTCCAGCTTCGAAAATATAGAAGCGCCTCCCAATTGATCAAATAGGTCATCAAACCTTGGCAACGGATACCGATTCTTCACTATGACATTATTGAGCTCGTAGTAGTCCATACACAACCTGCGAATACCATCCTTCATATTGACGAATAGTACCGGAGCACCCCAAGGCGAAACACTCGGCCTATTAAAACCTCTATCCAACAACTTCTGAATCTTCTCCTTCAGCTCCGCAAACTCAACATGAGCCATTCTGTATGGACTATTAGAGATTGGAGCTGTACCCGGCTGAACATCAATATTGAACACCACTTCACGATCTGGAGGTAATCCCGGCAATTCCTCAGGAAAAACATCTAGAAAGTCTCGCACAACCAACGGTGCAACATCACCTTCTGCACACACTTCTTCCATCACTTTAACTTCTTGACTTGCCAACTTCTCCACACAAGCAAGCGGTGTTTCACCGACACAAAATTCAAATTCCTGACGTCCTGACATTTGAAACACCACCTTCATACGGCAGTCAATTATAGCAGGAGTGACACCAAGCCAATCCATCCCCAAGATAACATCAAAACCAGAATTATTGATGACAATCAGATCGGCAACAAAATCAACACCAATAACTAAAGGAATCTGCTTAGAGATCTGAGAACACACGACAACACCTCCACCTGTAGTAATATTCCATGCTACTGGCATAATGTTGCTAGCCAAGTGATGCAGGTCAACGAAGCACGAAGAAACTAAGGAATGAGTTGCACCAAAGTCAAAAAGAACATGAGTGGGAAAGGAGTGAACAAGGATAATGCCTAGCAAGAAGTTAAAGATGAGAACACAATATGCAGAAGCTAAACGTAAGAAACAAACATGAATGGAAGGATAACATGATAAATCAGCGGAATAGAACAACTAGATAGAAAGGAAATAAAAATAAAATACAACTATAGATATACCTGCAACAATGCCCAAAGTGATTTCAGCATCCTGCGTAGTCAGGTTGTAGACCTGACCACGACCTACAGGAAGATTACACCTAGGAGCAGTTCTCCTCTGATCAAAGATCTGCCTCTGAGGTGCGGTGGTCCACCATGACCACGAGCAAGTACTCCTTGCGGAGCAGAACCTCCAACTGGTGTAAGAGATCTGGATCTTGGGCAATCACGAACCATGTGATCATTTCCTTCACACAGAAGGCACAGGCGATTTGCTATCCTGCAATCTTGGCGCAAATGCCCAGTCTTTAGATAGTGCAAATAGATCAGATCTGAACTCTTAACACAAGGTGGGTACGACAATGCACTAGCAGGAAGGGTCGGAACAGGCCTCCTAATAGGCCCTCCAGAAGGCCTGGAGACCACTGAATGACACGCTTCCTCGTACTAGTCTGCTCCTGAATCCTAGCAGCATCCAGGATATCAGCATAAGAACAAAGTCGTAAGGCAGTAAGACGATCCTGAATCTCATTATCCAAGTCCAACAAGAAACGAAAACCTCTATCCTTTTCATTCGCCACCATACAAGTAGCAAAACGACTTAGTCCGGTGAATTCCATAGCATCTCATCCACGGTCTGACTCTCCTGGTTCAAGACAGTGTTTAGTTTAACGTCGGTACTTTATGAAATAACAAAGAGAAAGCATGATTAAATAGTATCTGACGAACCTGAATTAGTGAGAGAGACTGTCGTTCTATTTCATTCTTGGTGGCATTAGGAAAGAACTGCGTGAGGAAGCTCTCAGTGAAGATGACCCAGTGGATGGGTAGGCCCAATCGTTCAACCTCAGCTTGCTACTTGATGTGGGAAAGATCAACAAGCTGGATGCTCACAAAATCCACACGATCCACATTTGCTATCCGTGCTGTAGTCAACAACTGCTTAGTCCTGATAAGCCATTGCTCAGCTTCAAGCGGACCTTCAGTGCCCGAGAACTTGTCTGGTGGAGCCTCATGAAATCTGCTACATTACCTGGTCTTGGTGGCAGCAATCCGAGTGCGGGTACAACGGGTTCCCTATTGGCATCTTCAAAAGCCATCCTCATCTGTTCATTATGTTCCTGCTATATCCGCATCATCAGTTTATTGTGCTCACGCTGCATCTGCTTCATCTGTGCATTAGTAGGCTCATCGAACTGATCATCCCGGGCACGAGAAGATGAAGCACCTTTTCTAGCCATGGTCTGCAATAAAAATCAAATGGTTAGCGTCCAGATCATGAGTTGGTTATCAATTATTCATGTGATTCCAGTATTGCACATACTATTGAGTCAAATCGCTGAAACCCAAATCTGATTAATTTATTAGTCAAAGCCAAACTTCAATACGTTAGTCACATTTGACTACTACATTATCCAAACCTGGACTCTGATACCACTAAAAACCTTGTCACGCCATGCTTCCCAAAAATACGGAACACAAACATGTGACATTAGCCCAGCGAACGACTTGCATCATCCATAAGCTGTTAATCCATTCAACTCAACAATATAAACAACACAAAATAATTGTGCAGACAATAATATCAACCACATGAATACTTGGAATAACAATATGAAGTATCCAAATACAATAATCCAACATCTGAAAACAAATAATAATATCTGGGTCATGAGCCCAATAAAATAATAAATCCAATCACAATAATAATAAGTCTCAATTCAATATGTCCAATGAAATAGTAATCAACTAGAAAGCAATAAATCTTTAGAAAACTTGTTCTCCAATTCCAGCAGGTATTTCTCCTTCAACACTTGTGAACACTTCATCTAAAAATAGGGGAAAAATTATCCTTAGAGCAAGTTCTGGATAGCAAGTAGAGAAAGTCAAGAAACAAAGGAATAACGATATAACAATGAATTCAATAAATCAATAGAAATTAATGACATGAGACAATAGCAATAATCAATATCATGGTACTCGATGCAATAGTTATAAACAATGATTCAATATTCGATAACAATGTTCAATTGTCGATGTCAATATCACTTATACAATATTCGATAGCAATAGAAACAATGATGGACAATATGCAATGTCGATGTTGTGTCAATCCTTAAGTCTATTAATTATTTTAATCCTAACTAATGCACGTACTACTGCATCCCATTCTACAGGTTCGATGCATACAATAAATTTTATTTAGATTTAAGTGGAAGATTCTATAGATCATGTACACGGCACGATAACATTATTTGCAGTATTGGTGCAGACTGGTTGACACAATAACAATAAAACAATACATAATGAATTGGAATACTGTAGTCAGTAATCCAACAATAAATTGATAACAATAACACTAGCCAACACATATTATTTTGGAAAACATGGCCCATACTTCCGAGTACAGTCACTATATCAGAAACTAATCCTGTCAATCCCTTAAACCCCGACTTGTTAATTATTTTATTGATTCAACAATACATTATGCAATTTTGAGACATTAGATGAACGATAGAAATATTAGGAGAACAATAGGATGATAACTTGAATGAAACAATTAGAATGATGACAATAACACATTAGGATCATGCAATGTAACATATACACTTCAGCTCATGCAATACAATGATATATATATACTTATATTAAGAAAATATGGAAAATAAATTTCTGGACAACAAGAGGTCACTATACAAAATTAGTTTTCCCGCTGCTACAGAAATCAAAAACTGAAACCATCCGAAATTCTAAAAACTAGACTTCCACACGATTCCAACGCATATTTAAAATATAAAATCCAAAAAAAGTAGCTAGGTCAAATACATCTTTCTTTACAGATTACATGTTCAGGCATAAAATCGACTACAAGTTGTTATATTTTTAGAATCAGCGAAAACTCAATTATAAAATCATTTAAAATATTCTTTAGACTACTAAACATGTTCAATAACATTCTGGAAATTATCAGAGCATTATTCTAGCATTTATTTAGCTTTTTAAAAGTTAAAATATGAAAACATACATGAATCTAAAATTCTGAAAATAAAATATAGCAGTAGTAAAATAATCATAACTTTTGCAATACAACTTGGAATTCACCGATTCAAGATGTTCTGGAAACTCGAAACATAGGGCTACAACTCTTATTCAGGAAGTTATTTATTTTGAGATAAAATACTGGGTAAAAAATGTACAGGAGAAATCCAGATAGCATGTAACATACAGATTCTTGATATTCTTGAAGAAATAAAGTGATTTAAACATGAGGAGTATCAATTCCATAGTCAGTAAATCTTATAATCAGCATGATGGTTGTGATAGCATGATAAACACGATTAAGATTACACATACACACTATAGTAACAACAAACAAACATCAATTTAACAATCAAACATATCACCTAGCTATTATTTCTACAATTGTTTAAATGTGTTGTGATTGTGTCACGCCCCGCTTCCCAAATAGAGAATATGGAATATGGATACGTGACGAAGCCCATCGAATGATTTTCGTCATCCATAAGCAGTCAGGATCTTTATAACATTTCACAGGAATAATCAGTGTAGAAAGCAAAAGTCAACCACACATGCATATATGAATCAAAATACCAATAGGAATACTTGAAACCAAATTATAATAATCTCAAATAAACCAGATCTGAATAAGTCAATAATCCTGGGTCACATTGCCCATTACAAAATAATCCATGTAATAGATACTTTTATTCAAAACAAGCAACAAATAATAATAATAATAATAGCAAGAAATCATGATAGCAAAACTCCAGCATTTAGAATCTCATATCACCTACTCCATCTGGCAGCTGATCTCCAAAATATGCAATTTAATAAATTGCAGGAAGAGAAAAAAAGAAAATAAACTCTCTTCAGTGCAAGTTACGGGCCGCTTGTAGTGCAGGCACAAGTACAGGGGAAAGATAAACAATTAGCATGGAATAGACATAATAACAAAATAGAATAACTAGCATGGCAAGATGAATAAGTGCAAGTAGCATGTATCAGGTGTCAAGCAAGTAGGTAAACAGGTAAACATGTAACAGGTAAGCAGGTAAACATGTAACAGGTAAACAGATAATCAGGTATACAGGTATACAGGTATACAGGTACATGTACATTTAAGCATGTAATAGGTATCAGGTTATGTCATATCAAGTCTTGTATTATTACTATCTAGGTAACACTTCATGCGTCCCAAACTTTTACCATGTGGTTGTTACATTCAAACAAGTTCCGTTTAGATTCTGTAGTGGAATCCATAGCGCCATGTAATCAGGGATCAGGATAACAGGAAAAGGAACAGGTAGAACCTAGTGGTTCTCTTCCGAGTACACCTTCCTATAAGAAAGTGCGCATTCAGGTAATCAGGTAAACAGGTACAGGTACAACCTAGTGGTTCCCTTCCGTTTACACCTTTCTATAGGGAAGCGTGCAGTCGGGTAATCTGGTAAACAAGATTGTGTATCATGTATTCATAAACACGTAACAGGTGGGAAACACGGGCCCCCTTCTAAGTACACATTTCTATATTTTCTACTACTAGATATTTCACTTAACTCCGGCTTGGTTATTTATTATTGTTATCAAACAGGAATGTATGTGTCACAAATAGGTCAAGAATAATATAGCAAGAACAAGTAATAGGTTCAGGTTGGAAGATAAACAGGTACAGGTGATAGACAACACATAAAAGGATAGAACAACGAAAATTCTAGTTCAGGATAGCAAGACATAACTGCACTAAATCTGGGATTCCCAATACTAAAAACATGCAAACCTTGATCCGACAAAGAATTTGAAAAATAGACTCCCAGCCGAATCCAGCAAATATATATAAGTCATATGCTATTTTTCAAAACAAGTCTCAAAATAGATTTGTATCCAGAAAACACATTCAGCCAGAAATCAGAAGTTTGTATTCATAAACAGGAAAACGGCAAAAAACGTATTGATTAAATCCAAGATAAATCTGGGTTATTTCCTAGTATATTTAGTAACAGAAAATAAAGTTTCATAATTTTCCAACATAAATAGAATAGTCAAGTAAAATTAGAAAACAATAAGATACAGTAGTTTTGTAAACCTGGATTCACAAACACTGCACTACTAAAAAAGAAAAATCTCACAAAATAATAATTGAAATCCAGATCTGACAAAATGGTGATAAACTAGATACAATAGGCTATAATTCATATTCACAAAGTTTTTATAGACAGTAAATAGAATCAGGTCGAAATTATGTATCTTTACTGAACAGTATAAAAATTCTACATGTATAGTAGTTGTTCACAAGCACAAAATGGTTTATAAAAGTTATAAATTAAATCGATAAAAATTAGAGTTAATCCTAATCAAGTCTAGTTGTACTCAGCAAAATATTGGATCAAAAAAGTATGTGTAACATCAGTATAAAAATAATTTACCATACAGAATACGTATAAAACTAGATCTGGAATTGAAAACACATCTGTACTAAAATAGTCATAACTCGCAAGTCATAAATCGAAACTGAGATCTGTCAGAAAATCTGAAAAGTAGACAGAATTCTCTATAATTGATATTCATAAATAATTTTCATTTACTGACCTTAATAGGGTCTAAAATACTGATAAAAAATAGAAAACCGGCAAAACAAAAAATATTCTTCATGCACAAAATCAACTTGTTTAGACGAAACTCATCCAAACATGAAATAAGGTATACTAGCTATCCAAACAACATGGTACAGGGTATTTTACAAGTCTACAACAAGTATACTACGAATAACACAACCGAACACATGATATCATACGAACATCATGCATGTATACAATAAGAAGTGGTCATCCCTAGGTTATTTCATGTCATGGGTGTCATGTGGCAACTACGGACGGGTCAACACAATAGAGACAACATACAACAGGGGTTTGGCACAAGATTTGTCGCTAGAACACAGCTACACTACAAACGATATTCTGTACTTGTATTACACAAAGAAAATAATACAGGTTACTTGCCTTGGAGATGACGACGAAAATGATGAAAAGGATGAGAATAACGGGAACGGATTCCTGGGTAGGAACTCAACGGACGAATGAGATGATCACGAACAAGTTGAACAATTGATCGCGAACAAGATGAAGACGATCAAGATCACAAACACAATCGGACGGCTAGATCCAAGAGATTAAGATCAAGATGATTGGATCAGATGAGACGGTCCAGATCTCCCTGTTGGTGAAGATAATGATGATGATAAAGATCGATCGATCGAACGGCTGCGATCAAAGGAACATGATGATCATTATGATCATGATGATCATTATGATCATAATGATCAAAAGGAGATCGGACGGCTGAGGTGTTCTTGATCACAACAGAGAAAGGGTGTGCTATGCGAGAGGGAGAGCAACGGTCAGGGGCATGGCTAACGGTAGCGACGCACTGCGACGGGAGGATGATGTTGGTGGCTGAACGACGGATAGCAACATCGCTGCTGTCGAAGTGGCATCGCTGTTGCTGCGTCCGACAGGGAGCAGGGGACCAGGAGGTTGCTGTCGCGGCTGCTGGAGGCGCACAGGGGACGAGGGCAGAGGAGAGGAGCTGTGGTGAGGGGTGACGGCGGTCAGGGGAGAGCGACGACGATGCTGGTGCTTGCTGCTGTTGTCGAAGACACGACACAAAACATGGAGTGTCAGGAGGGGGCTGTTGTCGAGGTCTGGTGTTGCGCTGCAGTGTCGCGGTGGCACGACAAGGAGGAGGGAGAGGTCGCTGTGGCTGGGCAACGCTGAAGAGGTTGCCGAGGCACTGCAGAGGGGGAACGGGGTGCACATAGGAGGTAGGAGGAGGGAGAAAGAGACGAATGGGAGGGTGCACGGGGACGAGGGCTGGCGTTGCAGGTCGAGGAGAGGCGTGACCGGGGGTCGAGGCACCGGGAGGAGGAGAAGGGAGAGATCGGGAGGAGGAGATGAGAGGGATGAAGAATGTGGCTGAAAGTTTAGATGATGAAGAACAGGGGGGGTATAGGTTGTATATATTGGAGTTGGGTAGTTGGGGTTTCTGGAGGGTTAACGGGTAGGGTATAGTGTTTCAGGGGAAACAGGTTATAGGGTATTAAAATAGGGTTTGGGTTGAAGGGTATTAAAGATCCAATAAGAAAATTAAAATAACCAATAAAAAGTAGGTTTATCAAAAATATATTTTGTACTTCAAAATCGAAAATAGATTTTAATAGAAGATCCAGCAATACATTCTGACAAAAGAATTTGAAAGCAGAAGAAAATAATTTACCAAAATTTTGAATACCGAAATACATAGAAAATATTTTTTTGGGAAAACAGGGGTTTCAAATCCTGCCCACCTTACAACAAAATTTCGTCCTCGAAATTTTCTTAGGCGGTACATAGGACAAGGCAAAAGCAAACTTAGGGATGGGCAAAAAAATAGAGAATTAAAGGGAAAGGAACAAAGCAGTGGCAAACACCAAAATAAAAAAGAAAATGGATAACATTTAGGTCAAATAGAATGCATGAAAGAAAATAAAAAGTATCAAAAGGAAAGAATTAACACAAGATAACAAAGCAAGATATAGAGTAGGTGGAACTGGAATCAAAGAGAGAATGAACAGGGAAGAATTGAATCAAATAATGAATGAGTGCATTGGGAAAATGGAATGCAAGAAAGAAGAAACCGGTATCAAAAATGAAGAAGAAACAACACAAGATTTGCAAGATAACAAAGCAAAGAGATGAAAAAATAGATAGAGCTGGAATCGAAGAAAAGAGGGACAAAGAAGAGATGAACCAAGCAATGAGTCAACAGATGAAGATGAATGCAAGAGATAGAAAGAAGCAGACAATGCAAGGAATAGAGAGAAGCAAACAATACAAAGGAAGAGAAGCGACAAGAGGATCCTGGGACCTGTCGGTTATGGGCCCACACGTTTCCGCTGTGCCACTCTGATCAGGAAGACTCAGCTAATAGCATCCATTAGCTCCAGCAAAATTCTTAACACTTCCTGAGATCCTAGGACTCTGTAAGCACATCTTGGAGCAAAAGACAACACTTCCTATCCTGGTGATGATCGAAGCTGCAGACAAGTCAAAGTAGGTCCAGCGATACCAATCAACGAACCAAGCAAGTAGAAAAGAATGGATGATACCAAAATCAAGGAATATGGGTACGAAAAGAATGAATTCATACCCAAAAAGAAGTCAACAAATGAGGACGACTGAAGAAGACGGAAAAATCATGGAATCAAGGAATTGAATAAGAAGGGATCGAATTGAACGAAACAAGACTAGTATCCAGATCAATGATGATTATAATTCATTCATGCATGCATGTTATGTGTACTGTTGTGCCGATCCCAGATCGAGACAATCTTGTCTAATATATTAGTCAAACTAATATATTAGCCAAACCTGGTGCTCTAATACCACTAAAAACCTGTCACGCCCCGCTTACCAAAAAAAGAATACGGAATATGGATACGTGACTAAGCCCAGTGAATGATTTTCATTATCCATAAGCTGTCAGGATGTTTACAACATTTCACAGGAATAATTAGAGTAGGAAGCAAAAGAAGTCAACCACACATGCATATATGAATCACAATACGAACAGGAATACTTGAAACCAAATTAAAATGATCTCAAATAAACTAGATCTGAACAAGTCAATAATCCTGGGTCACATTGCCCAATACAAAATAATCCATATAATAGATACATTTATTCAAAACAGGCAACAAATAATGATAATAATAGTAGGAAATCATGATAGCAAAACTCCAGCATCTAGAATCTCATGTCACCCACTCCATCTGGCAGCTGATCTCCAAAATTTGCAATTTAATAAATTGCAAGAAGAGGGAAAAAAAGAAATCAAACTCCCATCAATGCAAGTTACGGGCCGCTTGTAGTGCAGGCACAAGTACAGGGAAAAGATAAGCAAATAGCATGGAATAGACATGATAACAAAATAGAACAACAAGCATAGCAAGATGAACAAGTGCAAGTAGCATGTATCAAGTGTCAAGCAAGCAGGTAAACATGTAAACTTGTAATAGGTAAGCAGGTAAACATGTAACAAGTAAACAGGTAATCAGGTATACAGGTACACGTACATGTAAGCATGTAACAGGTATCAGGTTAAATCATATCAAGTCTTGTAATATTACTATCTAGGTAGCACTTCATGCGTCCCAAACTTTTACCATATGGTTGCTACATTCAAAAAAGTTCCGTTTAGATTTTGTAGTTGAGTCCATAGGTCCGTGTACTCAGGAATCAGGATAACAGGAACAGGAACAGGTAGAACCTATTGCTTCTCTTCCGAGTACACCTTCCGATAGGGAAGTGTGCAGTCAAGTAATCAGGTAAACAGGTACAGGTAGAACCTAGTGGTTCCCTTTCGAGTACAACTTCCTATAGGAAAACGTGCAGTCAGGTAACCAGGTAAACAGAATTGTGTATCATGTAGTTATGAACACGTAATAGGTGGAAAACACGGGCCTCCTTTTAAGTACACATTTCTATATTTTCCACAACTAGATCTTTCCCTTAACCCCGGCTTGGTTATTTATTATTGTTATCAAACAGGCATGTATGTGTCAAAAACAGGTCAAGAATAACATAGAATGAACAAGTAACAAGTTCAGATTGAAGATAGACAGGTACAGGTGATGGGCAACACATAAAAGGATAGAACAACGAAAATTCTAGTTCAGGACAGTAAGACAGTACTGCAATAAATCTGAGATTCCTGTTGCTGCAAATATGCAAACCTAGATCCGTCAAAGAATCTGCAAAATAGACTCCCAACCAAATTCAGCAAATATATATAAATTATATGGTATTTCACAAAACAAGTCTCAAAACAGATTTGTATCCAGAAACACATTCAACAAGAAATTAGAAGTTTGTATTCATAAACAGGAAAACGGCAAAAAAACGTATTGATTAAATCTTAGAAAAATCTGGGGTATTTCCTAGTATGTTTAGTAACAGAAAATAAATTTCCATAATTTTCCAACATAAATAGATGTATTCAAGTAAAATCAGAAAACAGCAAGATACAGTAGTTTTGTAAATCTTGATTCACAAACACTGCAGTACTAAAACAGCAATATCTCACAAAATATAAATCGAAATCCAGATCCGACGAAAGGGTAATAAAATAGATACAGTAGACTATAATTCATATTGACAAAGTCTTTACTAAAAGCAAATAGAATCAGGTCGAAATTATGTATCTTTACTGAATAGTATGAAATTTCTGCATGTATAGTAGTTGTTCACAAGCACAAAATGGTTTATAAAAGTTATAAATTAAATTGATAAAAATTAGGGTTAAACCCAATCAAGTCTAGTTGTACTCAGCAAAATATTGGATCAAAAAAGTATGTTTAACATTAGTATAAAAATATTTACCATACAGAATACGTATAAAACTGGATCTGGAATTGTAAACACATCTGTACTAAAATAGTCATAACTCGCAAGTCATAAATCGAAACTGAGATCTGTAAGAAAATCTGGAAAGTAGACAGAATTCTCTATAATTGATATTCATAAATAATTTTCATATACTGACCTTAATAGGGTCTAAAATACTGATAAAAAATAGAAAACTGGCAAAACAGAAAATATCCTTCATGCACAGAATCAACTTGTTTAAATGAAACTCATCTAAACATGAAATAGGGTATACTAGATATCCAAGCAACATGGTACAGGGTATTTTACAAGTCTACAACAAGTATACTACGAATAACACAACCGAGCACACGATATCATACGAACATCATGCATGTATACAACAAGAAGTGGTCATCCCTAGGTTATTTCATGTCATGGGTGTCATGTGCCAACTACGGGCAGGTCAACACAATAGAGACAACATACAACAGGGGTTTGGCACAAGAATTGTCTCCAGAACCTAACTATAATACAGGAGGTATTTTGTATTTGTATTACAAAAAGAAAAAAATAAAAATTACTTGCCTCAGAGACGACGATGGAAATGATGCAAAGGATGAGAATAAAGGGAACAGATTCCCGGGCAGGAACTCAACGGACGAACGCGATGATCACGAACAAGATGAACAACCGATTGCGAACAAGATGAAGACGATCGAGATCACGAACACAATCGGATGGCTAGATCCAAGAGATTAAGATCAAGATGATCAGATCAGATGAGAAGGTCCAGATCTCCCTGATGGTGAAGATAATGATGATGTTAAAGATCGATCGATTGAACGGTTGCATTCATAGGAACTTGATGATCATCATGATCGTGATGATCAAGAGGAGATCGAACGGCTGAGGTGATCTTGGTCACAACAGAGCACGGGGGTTGCTCTGCGAGAGGGAGAGCGACGGCCAGGGGCAAGGCTGACGGTAGCGACGCACTACGGTGGGAGGATGACGATGGCAGGTGAATGGCAGACAGCAACGTTGCTGCTGTCCTGGAGTGGCGTTGCTATTGCTGCGTTCGACAGGGAGTAGAGGACCAGGGGGTTGCTATCACGGCTGTTGGAGGTGCACAGGGAACGAGGGCGGAGGAGAGGAGCTGCGGTGAGAGACGATGGCAATCAGGGAAGTGCGAAGACAATGCTAATGCTTGCTGTTTTCGTTGGAGACAGGGCACAACACAGGAAGCGTCAGGAGGGGGCTATCGCCAGGGGTCTGGTGTTGCACTGCAGCATCGTGGCAGCATGATAAGGAGGTGGGAGAGGTTACTGCAGCTGGGCGGCACTGAAGAGGTCAACGAGGTGCTGCAGGGGGGAACAGGGTGCACACAAGAGGTGTGGGAGAGAGAGAGAGAGAGACGAACGGGAGGGTGCGCGGGGGCGAGGAATGGCACTGCAGGTCGAGGAGAGGCACGCCCGGGGGTCGATGGCTGTCGAGGCGTCAGGAGGAGGAGAAGGGAGAGATCGGGAGGAGGAGATGAGAGGGATGAAGATGGCGGCTGAAAGTTTAGATGATGAAGAACATGGGGGGTATAGGTTGTATATATAGGAGTTGGGTAGTTAGGGTTTCTGGAGGGTTAACCGGTAGGGTATATGGTATAATGGGAAACGGGTTATAGGGTTTTAAAATAGGGTTTGGGTTAAAGGGTATTAAAGATCCAATAAGAAAATTAAAATAACCAATAAAAAGTAGGTTTATCAAAAATATATTTTGTACTTCAAAATAATAATAATAATTAGAAAAATTATAATACTGATAATAACAATAATAACACAAATAATAGGATTTGTATAATAATATAAGAATCATTTGAAAATAACAATAAAATTATGGATCAAAAATAGGTTTTAATAGAAGATCCAATAATACATTTTAACAAAAGAATTTCAAATCAGAAGAAAATAATTTTCAAAAATTTGAAGTACCGAAATACACAGAAAATACGTATTTAGGAAAACAGGGGTTACAGATTATATGAATAACCCTATTATGAATACTACATGAATACATGAAAGATTCAATTTTTTGAGTCAATAACGGCATGAAGTCGAGGATATTTGGGTTAGCTCATATAAACCCTCAATATACTCAATAAAATGAGATGAATGATATACGATACAATGAACAATTGGATCTACTTACAAGAATTTTGAAAAAAACATGAATTTGATACAAGATCTAATTCAAGAGGAAAAGTGACTTTCCTTATAGACGATAAATTTGAATACCAAAGAATAACGGGATGAGAATCCCGGAGCAACGAACACACGAACAATTACGTTCAAACTATGTGCTCAAAGAAACACCAAAACAACAAGAGTCAAAAGCAGCAACAGTAAAGGGCGGGCAACTGCAAGCAGCAACGTCAGCGAAGGCTGACATTGACGGTCTGGCGGCGAGCAGCGTCGATGATGAGCAACGGCGAACGGAGGTTCGGGGTTCAGCGGTGATGGGCTGTAAACCCTGTTTTTTATTTTATGTATTTTTGGGTGTAATTTTTTTTTTTTGTGTATATTTTTCTCATTGTATCTCTTTTGAACCCTGTATTGGATCTTTTTTTGCAATATATATTCATCTATTTGTTTTTTCGTCTTTTATTTGATCTTCTTGATTCTATTGTCTCATGTTGTTTCGTCTCTATTTGATCGAGCTATTATCTTTGATCCTCTTTTTTTTATATTGTTCATATCCTATTTTATCTATTTATTTTGGTTCCACCTCTCTATTGGATCACCCTACATTTCTATGTGGATCTTCTTAAATTAATCCTATTCAAACCCTACCCACAAACCCATTTGTTATCTAATACGCATACCCTAATCCCCTACAACCCAAAACCCAAATACCCATCTGCACCCTAACCCCAACTTCGTCATTATATATATATTCATATGCCTCTGCATATAATCTATCACCTCTAAACCCTATTAGCCGCCTACCACCTTCCTCCCGTTCTCCCTCTCCCTGCACCTCCCAGCCTCCTCTTCATCCACCACCTCTGCAGCCCCCTCCTTCCCTTCTCCTCTCCCGCAGTCATCGCAGTCCAGCTACACCCTTATCGCGATCACCCCGACCACAGCCAACACCTCGCCCTAGCGACCTTCCCTGTGCCAGCGACCTCCCAAGCGTTGCCACTGTGCGCCTCCCTCGTCGTAACCCCACCTCGACGCCAGCCCCTGTCGCCCTGCCACTCGACAACAGCAGCACCCTGTCGACGTCATGACCCCCCTGTCCGCCGTTGTCCCCGTTCAGCCGTTGCCATCCCCTCGTGCACCCGGCCTCTCTCTCTCCCTCCCTCTTGTGTGTGGGTGTGTGATCCCTCGTTGTGACCATGTGTTCGTGTGTTTCGTGAGTCTTTCATTCGTAGAGTTCGTGCCCGGAAATCTGTTTCCATTATTCTTGTTCTTTCTTCGTCATTTTCGTCAGCATCTATAAGGCAAGTAACTTGTATTAATTCTGTTGCAAATACAAGTACTAAATACCGCCTGTAGTGTAGTTGTGTTCTAGATACAATTCTTGTGCAAAGCCCCTGTTATATCTTGTCTCTATGTGTTGATCTGCCCGTAGTTGTCACACTACACACACGAAATGAAATAACTTAGGGATGATCACTTCTTGATGTATACATGCATGTTGTTCGTATGATGTCGTATGCTTGATTGTGTCAGTCATAATATAACTTGTTGTAGAGTTGCTACATACTCTATACCATATTGCTTGGACATCTAGTATACCCTATTTCATTTTTGGTTATGATTTGGATGTGTTTCATATGATCTAGTTGATCTTATGCTTGAAGAAGAATTCTGTGTTTTTTGTTGTTACCCCATTTTTGTTCAGTATTTTATACCATATTACGGTCAGTATATGAAAATTATTTGTGAATATGAATTATAGAGAATTCTATCTACTTTCCAGAATTTTTGACAGATCTTAGTTTTGATTTGTGAGTTACAAGTTATTGCAGTTTTACTACAGATGTGTAGAAAATTCCATTTCTTGTTTTATATGATTTATATATGGTAATTTATTTTTATACTGATGTTAAAGATAATATTTTGATCCAATATTTTGCTGAGTATAACTAGACTTGATTAGAATTAACCCCTAATTTTTGTGGATTTAATTAACAACTTTTATAAACTATTCTATACTCGCAAACAACTACTATACTCGCAGAATTTTCATACTGTTCTGTAAAGAACCTTAATTTCGACCTGATTTTATTTGCCTTTTATAAAAAATTTGTGAATATGAATTGTAGCCTACTTTATCTATTTTATCACCCTTCTGACGGATATGGATTTCAATTTATATTTTGTAAGATATTTGTATTTTAGTACTAATGTGTTTATGATTCCAGATTTACAAACTTTCTGTATCTTGCTGCTTTCTGATTTTACTTGACTATTCTATCTATGTTGGAAAATTATGAAACTTTATTTTCTGTTGCTAAACATACTAGGGAATAACCCAATTTTTTCTTGGATTTAATCAGTAAGTGTTTATGCAGTTTTCCTGTTTATTAATACAAAATTTTGATTTATGGCTGAACATGTTTTCTTGATACAATTCTGTTTTGAGTCCTATTTTTGTGAAATACCATACAACTTATATATATTTGCTGGATTCGGCCGAGAGTCTATTTTCCAGATTTTCTGACGGATCTAGATTTTCACATTTTTAGCAACGGAAATTCCAGATTTAGTGCAGTACTATCTTGCTGGCCTGAACTAGAATTTTCGTTACCTTAATCTTTTATGAGTTACCTTTTACCTGTACATGTTTATATTTTGACCTGAGCCTGTTACTTTTTCATGCCATGTTATTCTTGCTCTTATTTATGCATGTGTATACCTGTTTAATAATAATAACAAGTAATCAAGCCGGGGTTAAGGGAAAGACCAAAGTAGTGGACAATATAGGTATGTGTACTCAGAATGGGGCCCGTGTTTCTCATTTTATATTTGATTCATGTTGATACATGAACCTGTTGCACTTTATGTTTGATTCATGAATGTGTGGATTCGTGAACCTGTTGTACTTTATACTTCGATGCATGAACCTGTTAGTTCGTGTACCTGTTACCTGTTGATTCATGAACCTGGTGATGCATGAATCGGTTGATTCATGTACCTGTCTGATTCATGAACCTGTTCCTACTACCTGCTACCTGACGTCTGAGTACACAGTCCTATAGAAACCCACCACTAGGCCTAAACGAAATCTGTATGTAAGTAGCAACCATGTGGTAAAAACCTGGGACGCATGAAGTGCTACCTAGATAGTGATGAATGCAAGACTTACCTGAAACATGATTACCTGTACATGCTACTTGACACCTGTTACATGTTTACCTACTTTCATGATACCTGTTACCTGTCACATGTTATACACACATGTTATCTCACCACATTACTTGATTCTGTTCATGATTCATGCTAGTTGTTCTATTTTGTTGTCATGTATATTCCATGCTATGTTGCTTCTGCTGTTACTCTATATTTGTTATTTCCCATATATTTGTGTCTGCACTACAAGCAGGCCCGTAACTTGCATTGACGCGAGTTTTGTTTCTCTTTCTTTCTCCTACAATTTATTAAATGCAGATTTTGGAGATCAGCTACCCGATAGAGTAGGTGATCTAAGATTCTAGTTCATGAAGTTCCGGCTATTATTATTATTATTATTTTCTGTTGCTTATTTTGAATAAATGTATCTGTTACTTGGATGATTTTGTATTGGGCAATGTGACCCAGAATTATCGACTTGTTTAGATCTGGTTTATTTGAGATTGATTAAGTTTTGTTTAAAGTAATCCTGTTGGTATATTGATTCGTTATGCATGCATAGTTGATTTCTCCTTGTTTACTTCATGTTATTCTTGTGAAATGTTGTAAAGATCCTGACAACTTATAGATGATGAAAATCATTCGCTGGACTTAGTCATGTATCCGTATTCTGTATCTCCTTTTTGGGAAGTGTGGCGTGACATGGGCGGCGGGCTGCTATCGTCAAGAGGAACAGGGAGCAGTAGGGCTTCGGGTGTTTGGGTTTGATTGCTGGGCGTCGCTGGCAGCTCGAAGGAACTGGGGCAGCGATCGGGAGGTTGCTGACGATGGGAGGTCGCGGGAGATGGTGATGGGTTTAGGTGGGAAATTGGGGTGGTCGGTAGACGTCCGGAGAGAGAGAGGAGAGAGGAGAGAGGAGAGAGGTGAGATGAGAGAGAGATGGATAGGTTTAGGGTTTGTATTTTGTGTTTTTAGGGTTTGCAATATGATTGTATTTATAGGGTGCAATTAAGTTGTTGGGTTAATGGGCTAGAATCCAATAATAATGGGTTTGGGTCTAGAAATAATTGCAATTGGGTTTGGGGTTCAATAAGAGATGGATGGATTTAAAGACAATAGGGTTCAAATAAAATACCCACAATAAAATAGAAATATGATCAATAAGAAAATAGCTCAACAAGAAGAACAAGAGCAATTCATGAACAAAATTTATTTAAGATGATCAAGAAAAAATAGATTATTTTTAGTCAATGCAAAATAAAATACTACAAAGAAAGGGAAATGTGAAAAGAAGAGAAACATTAGTTACAAAGAGGCAGCGCGAGCATGCTACACCACAATAGGGGGCTCGGTTCTCCCCCTCGATGCCATAGAGCCCACCGGAAAGAAGTCACAGTAAATTCAAACCAGTAAACAAGCTTGAAGCCACTGCCATAGACAATCCTGCCAAGAAATTCCAAACCTACCATGTCATCTCCCACCAGTTCCAAATTCATCCTCATCAGTTACAATAATAAACCTGAATTCCTGCCCAAAACTGCTCTGCTCATTCTACGGAAAGAAACAGTTATACCTAAAGACATTGGTGAACTTGAAGAACTCCCATCATCTCTGCAAAATAAGGGAAGGCTCGCTCCAAAATAGGCAAATCCAGGTTAGGTTACCACGTTGTTCGCCTAGCGGCTCATCAACTTGAAGACCCAGGGTGCAATGAGACATCAGTAGGGAATTGGAATGTGGAATGCCTCATGAACTTCAATAAGGGCGCCCCCCCCCCCCCCCCAACCGATTAGTTTTATTTTTCAATAAAATTTCGTATTAATTTTTGCAAAGATCTTGTACAATTCTCTAGATTCAAACAATAAGTTAAATGCCAAGCTTACTCCTAAAAATGGCACAAAAAACTCATTAGAAGCTCCTTATAAGACGAGTTTGGAGTCCGTACTTGTGGTTGGAAATTGCTCTAGCAATTTGCAATGAATCATGTTTAGAGCTCAATTCGCCATTCGATCTATTTCTGCGACTCGTTAAACACTTCAACAACAAGTTCGGAGTCCATACCCATCGCTCAGAGTTGCTTTAGCAACCTACAAAGCAGCTTCAGAGCTCAATTCTCCATTCGATATGTTCCTGAAATTTGTAAAAAACTCTTGAAGACGGATTAGTGGTCCATAATCGTGGATTACAGTTTCTCCAGCAAACCTGCAAATAAGCAAGTTTGGAGATCAACTCGCAACTTGAGGCGAATCTCACAATTCGTTGGAGGACCCATACAACAAGTACACAGTCCAACTCCCTCATAGAGTTGCTCCTACAACTAGTTGAGTACAAACGACAAGTCTGGTGCCCAACTTCTCTCTAGAGCTGCCCCTACGACTAGCTGATACCCAAGACGACAAATCACATGACAACGCACATGCATGTAAAATATTTCTTATTTCACAAACAACAAGTCTCGCTATAAATGCAGAATTACAATGAGATACGTTTCATGCCTAAGCATTGCTACAAAAGTCTTACAAACACTATACAACAAGCTGTCCCACAAGTCATCCTTCCTCTTACACGATAGAGGGATGTTCTACCTAAGTGATACAAACCACTTTATCGGACTCCTGCCAATTAACAGCTCCCAGGGTGACCTAAACTCTAGACGACAAAGTTCAAGATAAACCTTCCTTACGCAGGCAAGCTATAAGTCCTTCCTGAGTAATGCCACCTTCACTTGAGCAAGCTCCAACTTCATCTCGCGAGATGTGTCGAGCAAACGGACAAGTCCCAACTCCGTCGAGCGTAGCATAGTTGATGAGTGAAATTTACACATGAATTTATTACTCTTTTATGTATTAAAATTGCAAGTTCTCTTTTATTTCTTTAACATTTATCTACTTGTTTTTATTTATTTGATTGAAATAGTAGGAATGAGATGGATAAGTGTAAATGTGAGTGTTTTGGTGAAATCAAGGAAGAGTACAAGAAAAAAAAAATTAAAATTGACTTTATGTGAAGATTTCTGGAAGATTCAAGCACTCAAATGCACATGTTTACAAATTGGCCATTTGAAGAATCAACAGAAAATATTACGGTCAACTAGGGGTTTAATGAAATTTTGTATTAAAAAATTAACGATGAAAGTCCAGATTTGAAGATTGAATGGATTTGAAAATTTAATAGATTAATCTTAATCTATAGATTTTAACTAATTAACTAACCCAAACATTAATTAACTAACCATATTTAAACCTACCCCCTTCCCTTATATAAAGAGGTGCATGGAAACCAAGAAAAGAAGGGGGGGGGGGGGATTGGCGGCTAGAACCAAAAAAGAAGAAAAATATAATAAAATTAAAAAAAAAAAAATCGGATAGATTGGCAGCTCAAAAGTTGCGAGGAGAAAGAAAAGAAAAGAAACATGAGAGAAAAAGATGGCACGAAAACTGAGGAAGAAGAAAAGAAGAAGAGCTGCTATTTGCGGATCCCGATGCTTGATGTTAAAAGAAATCACGGTTTCACTTTCGACTTCAAACAACAACTAGTTCTTTCTTCTCTCGTTTAAAATTTATTATTATGCAATCCAAAAAATACTTGTTAGTTGCTAAATCATCATGAACTAAATTTAGTCTTCTAGGGCTTCGATGTAGCATAGTTTTGATAGCACAATTCCAATTTCATATCTCGTTTATTTTTTTTATGGTTGTGTATTTAATTTTTGTTCTTAATGCTTACAATTGTTTGGACAACCATTATTTGATTTATTGAATCTTGGAGAGACTGAGAGGTAATTTGTGATTTAGAAATATAGAATTAAACACCATAGATTGAGCGAAATTGGTGATGATTTACTGCGATTAATGTGCATATAAAGAAATCCATAGAAGTTAATGAATCTTCAAGTAATAAAATGTGTGTAGAAATATGGAAAACTGTTAGTTGGAGATATGTTTGGTGTTATTCGAGAGAAAATATTGAATAAATAGGAGATTTTGGTCTACAACTTGGAAAAGTAGAATTTCTAGCTACATAGAATTATGAATTGTGTAGCGCCCCGATTTCCGACACTGGGAAACCGAGACACGAGCCAGAATCTTTTCTTCAATTAGTCACAATGCACAGAAAAACAGGAGAATTTAAAACTTTTATTTTCAACACCCAATGTATTACAAGTCCGAATATCATACAACTGCAATACATTACAATAGTGTTACAATAATACCTTTACAATCCCAAGTATTACAACCTTCAACAAATTACATCAGAGTACAAGAATGAAGGACAACACATGGTAACTCTCACTTGAGTACTTCTCAACTAACAGATAATCAATATGTATACTGCAGCGGAACTAAACATAACACTGACTCCTTGCTTTCCTTGCCTTGAGTCCTCCTGAACCTCGCCTTTGTACTTTGGCGATCCAGTACCTATGGAAGTGGGGACGTCAGTATTCACTGACGCTTAAAGGATGATCATATAGCAGCGAATCTCCCAAACAATATACAAAATATAGCAATGGTGTTGGTGTAGTTTAAGTGTTTGTGAGTTCTAGGACTAGACTCTAATGCGATATTTAAATAGAACTAGGATGCTCCTATTCTAATGTCAGCAAGTCTCCGAAGCAACATGCATCCCATACTACATGCGCCCCATCTCAAGCCGTTTCTCTATATAGGGATTTGAACCCGCGTTATGAATTCTAATTGTACACAACCTGTTCCTGACATAATACTACATGACTGGCGAAGTTGCAGGTGCGGTCTAGTCCCGTTACTGCAGTCAGCAGTGGTGTCCTTGTTTGCCACTATTGCCCGGCCGCACCGGACCCCGCTCAAAAGCTAACACGAACTACAAGATACTCGCAACCTTCTTTCGTGCCCTCAACTGGTCATGAGAAAGCATAGAACCTAACAGAGTCGAAGGGTCTATTCCCTAGGAACCCTCTCGTTCTTATCATGGCATATTCATGAATTAACAATCAGGATACGCAACCCATGTCCCCAACTAGTGAGAAGGCATCGTACGTATCCCTTTTGACAGGAAGGTATAACCCAATAACACCACCTGGTTTGCCTCCAGGGACGAGTGAGTCGTAAGGTGCCCCCTACAACCGACTCCTCTCTTCCGGAAAAGGTTTTAAGTAATGATCTTTATAAGTCACTACCCTAATAATGTCCCTAACCCTGAACACTCCTCGGGGGGGGGGGGACAGTATTATAACCACAATATGCTAGGCCTTAATTTAGACTTTGCAAGACAACTCTACTAGGCTGCCCAACCTAGATTTACCAGAACCCTTCGGGATCCGGTTCGTGGCTTATCGATCCAAGACCTCGACAATGCGAATATATATGCATGCCACTGTACTTCCAACTAGACATGAAAAAGCACCGTATGTGTCCCTTTTCTAACCAAACAAGCGAGACACGGCACCGTGCTTCCAACTCGACATGAAAAAGCATTGCACGTGTCCTTCTTCTAGAGAGTGCAACAATTTACCCGCCTTAACTTAGACTTTGCAAGACCTCATCGGATCTACTCATAGCCTACAATACCTACG
The DNA here is from genome assembly GCA_017893485.1 of Hemerocallis citrina. Lineage (NCBI taxonomy): Eukaryota > Viridiplantae > Streptophyta > Magnoliopsida > Asparagales > Asphodelaceae > Hemerocallis > Hemerocallis citrina. The sequence goes on along the minus strand of CM030358.1, from coordinate 427,405,810 downwards.
TACGAGCCAAATAAGCTACGTATAAGACCAATCGTTACATGCGGCCCGGGTCAGCCACGTATGAGACGACTACATACAAAACAACCTTACAGGTAATCAAACCTAGAAGCAACCAACGTGCTTACTAACAAACTTGATCTTCTATACTTAGAAGCAACAGAAGGATCTATTAGTAGACTATGGTAGGCATTCTATTAATGAGAAGCCCGGAAGCGGCATGGCTTCTTATTGACATAAACTATAACAAGGAGTTATTACTACGATTACACATGATTTCTCCTTATTACTTAACCTATGGGAGTTCAAGCATGGCACACAATTGTGAGTGTCCACCTATGACAATTTAATTATGGTACATAACATAACCACTAACCATAATACTCCTACAATATTCTAAGCATGGTAGATTAATTCCTACCTTAACCTAAGCATGGCCTTTGTTAAACATGAGTATCTTCTAACTCGATCTTGGATAATGTTTAGGCCCGAACCTACACTACTTACGCAAGGACATCATCTAAGCATGAACATCATTATACATGAGCATCTACCAACTCAAGCATGGTAGATAATTTTAACACAAATCCTACAACATCCTAAGCATGAATATCATCCTTAAATATGATAGGAAATTTTAGAATAAATCCTACAACATTCTAAGCATAAATAGGCTAATCTAAACATGGTAGGAATTTTAGAATTAATCCTACAACATTCTAAGCATAAATAGGCTAATCTAAACATGGTAGGAATTTTAGAATTAATCCTACAACATTCTAAGCATCATTAAACATGCTAGGTATTCTTTAGAATGAATCCTACAACATTCTAACCATAAAGCGTGGTAGGATATTTTTAGAAATCATCCTACAACATTCTAAACATGATAGGATAATTATAGAAGCAATCCTACAATGTTCTAAACATGATAAGATAATTATAGAAGCAATCCTACAATGTTCTAAACATGATAGGATAATTATAGAAGCAATCCTACAATGTTCTAAACATGATAGAATAATTATAGAAGCAATCCTACAATATTCTAAACATGATAAGATAATTATAGAAGCAATCCTACAATGTTCTAAGCATGAAAACATGGTGGGATATTTTTAGAAAGCATCCTACAACTAGTTAAGCATGAAAACGTGTCTTCTAAATATTTTTAGAAGTGATCCTACAACATGTAAAGCATGAATATGGCTTCTAAATATTTTTAGAAGTGATCCTACAACATAAGTAGCATGAATATTGCTTCTAAATATTTTTAGAAGTAATCCTACAGCATTAGTAGTATAAAAATGGCTTCTAAACATTTTTTAGAAGTACTCCTACCACATTAGTAGTATAAAAATGGCTTCTAAATATTTTTAGAAGCAATCCTACAACATTTTACTACTACTACTACTCCTATTTTAATCAAAACATAATTATCTACTACTACTACTACAACATACAACTTACTACTATTACTACTACTTCATTCTCATAAAAAATCACAACATACAACTTACTACTATTACTACTACTTCATTCTCATAAAAATCACAACATACAACTTACTACTATTACTACTACCTTATTAATCAACATACATGCTACTACTACTTCATTTTATTACATACTACTACTTATTATTTTAGCTTACTACTACTTAGTTACTTACTAATCTTTGTGATTACTAGTGATAAAGGAAAGATCATTTTATCTTATTTTACTTTACAACTAGTAAACATGAAAGGAAAGATTTTATTTCTACAACTAGTGATTAAAAGAAAAGGAAGATCTTTTTAATTAACTACGACTAGTGATTAAAATAAAAGAAAAGATCTTTTTAATTAGCTACAACTAGTGATTAAAAAGAAAGAAAGATCTTTTTAATTAACTACAACTAGTGATTAAAAAGAAAAGAAAGATCTTTTTAATTAACTACAACTAGTGATTAAAAGAAAAGGAAGATCTTTTTAATTAACTACGACTAGTGATTAAAATAAAAGAAAAGATCTTTTTAATTAGCTACAACTAGTGATTAAAAAGAAAAAAAAGATCTTTTTAATTAACTACAACTAGTGATTAAAAAGAAAAGAAAGATCTTTTTAATTAACTACAACTAGTGATTAAAATAAAAGAAAAGATCTTTTTAATTAGCTACAACTAGTGATTAAAAGGAAAAGATCTTTTTATTAGAACATATGCCTTTATTATTAGTCCAATGTTTAATCAAGTCCTACAACCCACAATGGTTGTAAAAGAATGTTCATATGCTATGTGTTTAAGTCCTACAACCAACAATGGTTGTATGTCCAACATTATGCAATATGTAAGTTTTTAGTCCCATGTCATACAAACAAAAACTACCATAACAAAGATGAAATCTTTATGTGCTTTAGTAGATATTACTACTACTTATTTACTCTTTACTCATCACCACATACAACAACTCAAAAACAAAACAAAACAAGAAGGTAAGAAGAAGAAGTCAAACAACAAACAACAAACAAACAAACAATCAAACAAAGAAAGCATGAAGAAACCCCCACCTTGTTTTACTTTGATGGAAGGACTTGCTAGCTATTCTTTCCTTCTCCTAAGCTCTTAGAAGCTCCTACTAAACCTACAAGAAAACTCTCAAGTTAGAAGGAAGTTCTCTCTTTCTTTTCCTTTCTTTCTTTTTTTCTTTTGATCTTTCTAAAATGAGAGAAGGAGGAGAAGGAGGGGGTATTTATAGGAGAGAATAGGAGGGGGTAAGTGCAAAATTGCACTCACAAAATGCATTTTGGCCCTCCCTTAATTTGGGGCCGGTTTGCATCCAAGGGAGGTGGGAATTGGTGGAGGTGGGGTGTGGGTGAGGTGTAGGTTTCTAGAAGAGTTTCCTTAACCTTCTTATGCATACAAAAACCTAGGTTAAACTCTTCTAAACCCTAACAATCTAATAGGTTTAGTCATAACAAACAAGTGATGTCCAAAAATACACAACACACAATTTGTATAACGTACTAATCGACATACTACACGTAGGTGCGCATATATGTCTGTATACCGAAAATCTTCGCATAATCCGTATAAAATTAATTTAATCTCGGAAATAATAATAAAATAAATTCTATTATTAGTTCGGAAGATCACAACATCAATTTGATACAATACGGATGTATACTGGCTGATATCTGGATACAGACAATGTATATGAACAGACCGGGTGAAAATCACCAAAATAATTCTAATTTTGGAATTAAAACAAAATAATAATAAAATAATAATAAAATAATAATTTACACCAGGTAATATCCGTCCGGGATATTACAAATTGTGTGAGATTAACTAGGTGAAATCAAAAGCCCTAGAGCTAGTTTTGCAATTAACAAACAACAAATTTTCAAATTTTCATTATTCTTAATTAGATTTGCTTTTCATTAAGTTTAATTTAGCTTAGTTGCTATTTTATTAAAATTCTGATTTTCCAATTAGTAGTAAATCTAGTGAATTTTGGTATTCAATAAAATAATTAGTTATGGTGGGTTCGACACACTTTTCTTTTAAAAGTATACTACTTGTTTCGATTTTGTACACTTGCTAATTATTTCATCATTAGTGTGAAGAAGAGAAAGCTCGGTGTCCCGAGGACTTCATTCGGGGTACACGACTACTTGTCAGCAAAAGAAAAATGAAATTACCTCAATGTTGAACAAACACAAAGGACTTCACTTTAATTTTAAGTAGACTAAAAACACCCACAACTCATTCTTTCCACAAAATGAATTTGGCGCCCTGTGTGCCACTAGAGTTCCTCGGTCAAATAACTCGTTGACTCCATACCATGAGTTCAGTGCCCTGCTCTTTGCTCAAGCTCCACCAACAACTCGTTAACTCCGGACAACGGGTTCAACATCATGCTCTCCTCTTGTGCTTCGCCAAAAACTCGTTAACTCCAAACATTGCATTCAATGTCTTGCTCTCCTTTTTTGCTCCACAAAAAACTCGTTAACTCCAAACAACGAGTTCAATATTTTGCTCTTCGCTTGCGCTCTGCCAAAAACTCGTCAACTCCAAACAGCGAGTTCAATGTCTTGGTCTCCGCTTGCGCTACATTAACATCTCTTTCACCTCATATAACGAGTTTGGTGCCTCGCTCTCTGTTCGAGCTTCGTCAACAGCTCTTTAACTCTATACAACGAGTTCCGTGCCCCGTTCTTTGCTCAAGCTCCATCAACAAATCGTTAACCCCATACAACGGGTTTAATGTCTTGCTCTCCTCTTTCCCTCCACTAATAACTTGTTAATTCCAAACAACGAGTTCAATATCTTGCTTTTCGTTTGCGCTCCATCAACAACTCGTTCACCTCATACAACGAATTTAATGCCCTACACTTCGCTCAATCCATCAACAACTCATTCACCTCATACAACGAGTTTAATGTCCTACTCTTCGCTCGAGCTCCATCAACTGCTCGCTAACTTCGTATAACGAGTTCAATTCCATGCTTTCTACTAGAGTTCCTCAATCAAACAGCTCGTTCAGCTTATACAGCAAGTTCAATCCCTAGCTTTTTGCTCGAGCTTCATCAACAACTCGTTCACCGCATACAACGAGTTTAATGCCCTGCACTTTTCTCGAGCTCCATCAACGACTTGTTAACTCCAAACATCAAGTTCAACGACAAAATCTTCACTCGAGCTTCTTCAACAGCTCGTCAACTCCATATGACGAGTTCAATGCCCAGCTCTTTCTCGAGTTCCGTCACCAATTCATTGGCTCCACACAACGAGTTCAACACCCTACTCTTTGCTTGAGCATTGTCAACGACTCGTTGGCTCCATACAAAGAGTTAAATGCCATTCACTCAAGCTCTGTCAATCACTCGTTTATTCCAAATATTGAGTTCAGTGCCTTACTTTTCGTTCGAGCTACGTTAATCAATTATTAATTCCTTACAATGAGTTTGATGCCCCATTCTTCGCTCAAGCTCCATCAACAACTCATTAACTACATACAAAAAGTTCGATGCCATGGTCTTTGCTCGAGCTTCGTCAATGACTTGGCTCCATACAATGAGTTAAATGCCTTGCTCATCGCTCAAGCTCTGTCAATCACTCGTTAAGTCCATGTAACCAGTTCAGTGCCTCGCACTCTGTTCGAGCTCCGTCAATCACTTGTTAATTCCATACAGCGAGTTCAATGTCCTATTCTTTGCTCGAGCTCTGTCAAATACTCGTTAACTCCATACAACGAGTTTGATACCACACTCTCTGATCGAGTTCCATCAACAATTCGTTAGCTCTGAACAACGAGTTCGTGTAAGATCCCGCAAAATAGTATATATCTATTTTGTATTTTTAATCTGTGCACGATTGAGAGTTGCATGTATTAATGAAATTTTCTCATTTTAATTGAGTAAGTATAGAAACATATTATTCGATATGTTTTGAACTCAACGAAGTTGCAATTGTAGAACCGGAGTTGAGATATCTTCTTAATTCAGTCGTATATTAATCTTAACTATAATTGAGTTAGGATGTATAATATTAAATTATTATTTTCTATGGTGATAATACGATTTCGTGTGTGTTATAAAAAATTATATTGACATTAATTGTGTGTATTTCAAATTCTATTTGTTTGAAATTGTGTGTGAGATTGTTGTGATATAAATCATCTAATTAAACCCAATATGACTCAACTAATCCCAAACAAGCACGCTCTAGCTTAAACCAAAGTTGACCCAAACTAGCATAACTTGTTTTGTGCAAGGCATGAAAAAAAAATTGTGCACATGCACTAGTTTTGGCCAGCCATCATGTGGAGGGAATGAGGGATAGGGTTTTGATTTTTCAAACTGGAATATATGGCTTTTGTAGAGACTCAAAACACTTAAGTGTTTGAGAGACCCTAAGAGGCAATACCACTCTCACACTCCACCCCCCCTCCCCTCCAATGTATGTTGGCCTCACCTTCACTCTATCTATCGACATCAGGCCAAACCCTCCCTCTCACTCTATTTAAACTCTCCTACAAGCCCTAGCTCACTTTCTCATTTTCTACTACATCCAACTATCTCTCGTATTCTTGAAACCACTCCTATTCACTCCCCAACTTCTCTAAATTCTAAAATTGGAGGCAAGAAGGACCAAGGAGAAGAAGAACTAGGATCTTGGAGTAAGGAGGGCCAAAGGCAAATCTAGGAGCTTGAAGTTGCAATTTCATCACCAAAATAAGGTGGGTGTTTCTAAGCTTTTGTGGTGTTTAAATTTTTGTGTTGAAATCTTGATATGGTCTTGACAGCATGAGTGGGTCATGAAATGTGTGATTAAGTGTAAAAATTCGTTGCATGCTAGTTTTATTAGTGGAAGACTAGATAAAAACCTAGTAGAAAGTTAAATAGAAAAATGTGTTAGGTCTGGGTGCTATAACTTGAAAAATACTTGGAGTTTGAGATTGAAATTTTAAATGTAGAATCTTATCCATACTATACACCTTGCTACCGAATTTCAAAGTTTTTTGAATTTATTTAATATTTTATTTAAATACGAACTTTAACACTGACTGTGCAGAAAACATATTTATAATATGTTCTGACGGTGATTTTCCAAAGCTCATAACTCCGTAACCACTTGAGATATATTACTGAGATTTTATTACATGTTTCTAGCCTGTGTTTAGTTGACGAATATAAAATTTCATAATTTTTGGACATCGTTTTCTATTTTTAATAAATCCAAAACCATTGGCTAATCTGAAAGGAAAAGACAGAGTGAAGATGATATGTTCTGTTTTTAGCTAATTTTCAAGAAATCATACCTTAAAAAATACTTTGTAGAATCACTTAAAACATAAATATGTTCTGTTACCATGTATGAAGAACTCATGTTTCAAATTTCATGAAGTTGAGAGATCATTTTCTATTTTAAAAGTATTTTTATGTTAGCACTGGTTAGTTATTGCTCGGTTCTAGAAATTATTGCATGCATGTTAAAGAATGACATATTTGACCACTTAAACGACTTAATCTGAAGAAGTGTGTAACTAGAAAATTGTATTAGACACAGAAATCTTTCTGTAATGTCCAAGGACTCAAGATTTGGATCAGTAGACAAATTATAATGAATTTTTCAAGTAACGGTAGAAACACACAGATTCTTAAAGCTCACAGTTTTCACTATGCCTATGAGATTGATTTTGAACTTGTAAAATTTGATTTCTAAGTTGTTGTTGTGGGCCATAAATCATGTTGTGGATGTGGAAATGAGTTAGGACTTAACTATCTAATGTTTCATGTTATGAGTAGCTCATGTGTACTTGTAGATCTACAATACAGACATGTTTGTTCACTATTTTGAAGTAGGAATTGTGATGGATGTTTATGTACTGTTGTTGATCACTTTGGGATGAAATTCCTGCCCAGTTTGTGATTGTGCTTGCTGTCTACTTGGAGTAAGAGCATGGGGAAGATCGCGTTTGTTCAATGAAACGGGATAGGGAACGACCCGTTTTGGTATGAATGCCAATTGTATGCTTGCTATTTGGAAATGTGATTTTCCATTTTTAGAGCTTTTAGCACTCTTTTGAGTATTCATGGTGTAGGATTTATTCCTAGGGTAGTGTACCATTGTTGGGCTACATTGGTTGAGTTTAGAGACTCTAGGATTGAGTCATGATGGTATATCTAGATGGGTAGAATAGGAACCCATGCCGCATCAAACGCGTGGGAGGAGATGACCAGTGCGCCGACGTGCTCGCTGTTCATGGAAGGATTTCTTAGTTGTGTTGGATTCCACCACTTGTCAAAGGCCATGAAGTGTGAGGATGGCGGGATTAACGTGTTTTGGTCGAGCCGAGGTTGCGATTGAACTCCAAGCGTAGATGGCTATTGCGGCAATCGACAGGGTCGGTTAGTCATTGGTTCGAGGCAATTGTGGGCCGAGGTGGGCCAAACCTTGGGCCGGATTTGACGGCTAGATTGAGTCCTATTGTGGGATAGGTTAATCCTAATAATGAAAAGGTAATTAACTAGAAAAGAGTCTACAAATGGAACCTAACTAGTTGTTCATAATAAACAAAGTTGTTTACTAAATTAGGGGTTGGAAATACTTGATAGATTGCCTAACTAAGAGAATTGGTAAAAAAGAAATCGACCTAGACTCACCTAATAAGTCATACATCTAACAAGATAATAAAAATGGATTAGAGTTTAACTAGAGTCTTTGAATTGAGATAATTAGATGATTAGATAAAAAAAACTAGTAATTCTGTAATTAACGTCATTCTTAATCTTGGTCCTAGAGTGGATTAGCAGTGTTGCCTTGAGATTATGATGTTGTAGGATTAGTTCGAGTCATTGTTGAATGTAAGGACAGACACTAGTTGGTGTTATGTTCGCCTGTCAGGGGAACGCGTGGCGTCTTCACGCCTGGCCGAATTCTAGGTTCGTTTAATGCGGACATGGAACTTAGGGAATGCCATGTGAGTGAACACTTTGGGGCTCTATTGTCTTTGGCGCAAGTGCCTTCATGTCCATAATAACCTTTGAAGAGGTTTGGATTGGTGATGTCATATCGACTGCAAGTTCTGTTCTAGTGTAAGGACGAGTGCAGCGGAGAGTTGGAGAAACCCTAATATCCGTCAGGTCCTATGTTGATCAACGCGGATAGAGGACTTAGATAATGCCATGTGAGTGAACTCTTTGGGGCTCTAAATTAACGTTCTCGGTGGGGAGCCCTAGTGTCCATACATCAGCATTTGGTGAGGTCCGGGGATGCAGAATTACCGCAATCTACTATGGATTTTAGCCGAGCCGGAGTAACCGTGCGATTGAGACCCCGGGCGCCGTGGATAAAACATGAGGAATTGGACACCACTAGCATGGTAGCGACTGGAGTAAATGGACGACTGCAATCTCATCATCACTAGAGTATCAGAGACAGCAGTAGGATGCATATCGGGGGATCGAACTCCATCAATTGAAGAACATCGTTTGGTTGGGTAATGTGTAGTATGGGATGCATATCTCTCCAATTAGGCGTGCATTAGAGTAAGAGCATCGTGTGCATTAGACTTAGGACAAGGCATAGACCGACACTTGTTTGAAATCACTTTTCCTTTTGCATCAAATTTTGGTTGTTGAGGGTTGGAATCACTATATTATGGTATAGCGAGGATCGATGTATTATAGCATTGTGTCAGTTGTATTCAAACTATGTGCCCACAGATTTTAGTCGCAGGTTGGCTGCTTGCGGAGTGGGAACTCGAGCTGCGTGGAGCATTAAAGTAGAGATTACTGATCGAATGTAATATGTAGAATATCGATGTAATTCATGATGTAACATTTTATTGTAATAATTAGATATTGTAATAACAATTGTGGTAATAAATGTTTTAATTTCCTGTGATTTTTCTATTTTATTGACTCATTTGAAGTAAGATTCTGGCTTGTGTATCGAGATTCCAGTATATGGAATTTGGGGCGCTAGAGAAGTGGTATCAGAGCCGACACCAAATTGTAGTCTAACACAACAGGAAATTATACTTGGATGACCTGTTAAAGTTGGGTTTAGTTGGACAGTGCGATTATCGTAAATCATACTGTCGCATCTTGCAACTTATGTTTATAATTTTTCATATGTCTGACCTAACCCTGGTGTAATTATTCTTTTACTAACTATTATGGTGCAACTAGATGTCGAGGAAGCAAATCTACAACCAGACATCAATGGGGGTAAACCTACAACTGGATATCAATGGAGGCAAAACTGCAGCCGGACATCGATGGAGGCAAACCTGCAACTGGATGTCGGGGAGGAAAGATTGCAACCGAATATCCAGAAGGGAAACCTACAACCGGATGTCGAGGAGGCAAATATGCAACCTGTTGTCTTGGAAGTATGCATGCAGCTGGGCGTCGATAGAGGCGAGCCCGCAATGCAAGAGTCGAGGAAGAAAGTGGAGGATCCAACAGCGGTGACCTCGATGTCGAGGCGAGAATTCAACATGATGTACCAACTGAAGGGAGCATTCATGGAGGTCGGCAAGAACAAGCTGCCTCAAGTTGAAGCCGCGGGCAGAAATCCAAGAATCGATGTTCCAGATGGTCGAGTTATTCAAGCACCATGCAGATGGAAGAACTACTGGTGAAGTTCATTAGGCTTAGTGCCTCGCCTTGAGAAGCACCATTTTTGCTTGTAGGAATGAAGAATGGACCGGGTGGATGCACATCAAGCACCCCGAGTGAACCAGGCTTGACTCAAGGCAGTATACATCGATGACATAGTCAATCGACTCCAGGAAGCAGAAGTATTCTCCAAGATCGACCTACAGTCGGGTTGCCACCAGGTTCGCGTCAAGGAGGATGAAGAGCCACGGACAGAGAAGGATCATGCCAAGCATTTAGCAGGAATGTCAACAAGCTGCAAGGAGAATAAAGCGGCATTTCTTGGCTTTGCTCTGTTTCTTAGGAGAGAGTGGCCACCGACCCGGAAAGGAAATATCGAGGCATGAAGCAGCATCGCTGGTGGACAGGAACAAAGCAAAACATTGCTAACCATGTGGTTAGGTATTGCAGGTACTAGGAGGAACCAGAAAATTAAGACCTGAAGCCATATGACTAATGCGGCCGTTGCCTACTCCAGAACGAAAAATGGGAAATATCAGCAGAAATCTCATCGGAAAGCCAGCAAAAGTACACAAAGAAGGATTCTGAAATTTTAGGAGTACCAGTATCGACAACTTTCTACGAGATTGCAAGTTTACATCGCGGTGCTGGGGGTAACTACGTGAGACTCTGGGGATGAAAATCGACTTCAGCAAAGCTTTTCATGCACAGGTAGATGGGCAAATGGAAGGAGTCACACTATGTGCGAGGAGGCACTGAGAGCTGGCATTAAGCTCTTTGGAGGAACCAGTTCATCAAGGGAGCCACTTGGGAATCTAGAGGCAGGTGAGGAATTTATTTCCTTTAACTTTTAATTGGTGCGATTATTTTACCTCTCCACTTAACGTCATTATGAGGACACAACGATGCTAAGGAGGGAGTAATGTAAGACCCCGCAAAATAGTATATATTTATTTTGTATTTTTAATCCGTGCATGATTGAGAGTTGCACGTAATAATGGAATTTTCTCACTTTAATTGAGTAAGTATTGAAACATATTATTATTCAATATGTTTTGAACCCAACGAAGGTGCAATTGTAGAACAGGAGTTGAGATATCTTCCCAATCAAGTTGTATATTAATCTTAACTATAATTGAGTTAGGACGTATAATATTGAATTATTATTTTGTATGATGATAATACGATTTCATGTGTGTTATTACAAATTTTATTGACATTATTTGTGCGTATTTCAATTTCTATTTGATTGAAATCGTGTGTGAGATTGTTGTGATTTAAATCATCTAATGAAACCCAAAATGACTCAACTAGATCCAAACAAACACATTCTAGCTTGAACCCAAGTTGACCCAACCTAACATAACTTATTTTGTGCATGGCATGAACAAAATTTTGTGCACATGCACTAGTTTTGGCCAGCCATCATGTAGAGGGAATGAGGGATAGGGTTTTGATTTTTCAAATTGGAATCTAGGGCTTTTGTTCGGACTCAAAATACTTGAGTATTTGAGAAACCCGAAGAGGCAATACCACTCTCACACTCGACATCCCCTCTCCTCCAATGAATGTTGGCCTCACCCTCACTCTCCCTCTCTCTACTTCAGGCCAAACCCTCCCCCTCACTCTATTTAAACTCTCCTACAAGCCCTAGCTCAGTTTCTCATTTCTATTACATCCAAAACTACTCCTATACACTCCCCTACTTCTCTATATTCTGAAATTAGAGGCAAGAAGGAGCCAAGAAGGACTAAAGAGAAAAAAAACTAGGAGCTTGGAGCAATGTAACCCATGTGACTCATTTTTGTATTTTATTTGTATTTAATTAAATTTCTGGTTATTTCATTCTATTTCTGATTGTATCTCTTTTCGTCCCTTTTGATTGTATGTTGTTGTTCTCCTTATGATTCATTTATGTTTGATTAAGCTTTTATATTATCATTTGTTTGATCTACAAATTTGTTCGTTTCTTTGTTTATGGCCTACACCTAATTCATGGCCTATTTGTCTCAAATTGGACTCATTTCTTCCTATTGGATAGTACCCAAAACCCTAAACCCCACTTCTCTTATTGGATCCTATCCTATTTAACCCAATAACCCTACCTACCTCAACCCCTATATATATCCAATGTGTACACCCTAACCCTAATTACCAAACCCTAATACTCATCTCTCCCTCTCCCTAGCCGTCATCTACCCTACCCTGAGCTCCCGATCTCTCCCCTTCCTTGCTGTCGTTGTCCTATCCCCAATGCCGGTAGACCACCCCTGCGAACCCCCCTCTCCTCTTCCCCTCATCGAGCTACACACCCCCGTGTCGTGCCCTATCCCCGCTCGTGTAGCAGCGCCGTGCCCAGCCCCTCGTCGGGCCGCCCATCCTCATTGCTGTCGTCTTCCTCCCCGTCGTCGTTTTCTCTTTTGCCGAGGCCAACACCCGAGCACCACCACCTAGCTTTGTCACTGCTATTGTCTTCGTTCCCTTGTTGTTGTCGATGCTCTTGCTATTGCTGCTATTTTGTGTGCACGTGTGACACGTGCACAGCACGTGTGACACGTGCACAGCACGTGTTTGTATTGGTGTGGATTCACGCTCCTTTTTCGTGCCGTCGGTGTTGTGTTCGTTGTTTGGGATCTGTTCCTATTATTATTTTCTTCGCCTTTGTCATAATTTTTCAGGCAAGTAGCTTGTATGCATTTGTTGTCATACAAGTTAAATACCGTAAGTAGTCTTGCATGCGTTGTTGTCACTCTCATGTTGATCATATATTTTGTTAGTTGATTCATTCCTTCATCTTTTGATCATGAGTACTTCACAAAAAGTTTTTACCCGTTGCATGAAAATAATTAGGTTAGATGGACATCTTGATGTTTATGTTATTGTGACTTATCGTATGTGGTAGATGATTGCTTCATGGATGTTTGTATGATGTACTATCTTATTATAGAGTTTTATTCATGTGCCATGCTGATTTGAGTTTTCTATATACCATGCTTTGTATGCTATCTTAGATTGGATCGTTTGTAATTAAACTATTTGATAAAATGCATAAAAGAACTTTTGTTTCACTGCTGCCCTATTTTTGTACAATAATTTAGACCTTGTTAACATCAGTAAAATAAATAAATTTGTGAACATGATTTGTAGGTTTTATTTTCTAGTTTTCAGAACTTTCGACGGATCTGAATTCCGATTTTCGATGCATGAGTTATTGCTGTTTTACTTCAGTCATATCGTACATTCCAAATTTTGAATTATATGATTTTTGTATGAAATATTATTTTAAAACTGATATTAAAAATAGAATTTGAACTCTATATTTTGCTGGGTACGTTTAGGCATAATTGGGATCAATCCGTAAATTTTGTGAAATTAATTAACGACATTTGTATCTCATTTCATGCTTATGAAACCAATCGATATATTTCCAAATTGCATGCTGTTCAGTAAAGAATTATGTTTTGAACCTGATTTACTCATTTTTGATGAAAACTTTGTGAATATAAACTGTAGCCTGATATGTCTAGTTTTCAACTCTTTTGATGGATCTGGATTTTGAATTGTATTTTGCGAATTATCTCTGTTTTAGTACTGCTGTGTCTGAACTTTCAGAATTGTGATTTTATTGTATTACTTTGTTTTCCCAATTATATTGACTATACTATCTGCAATGTAATTTCATGATATTTTATATATTTAGACTAAAAATACTAGGAAATCTTCCAGTTTTTTCTCCGAATTAATTATGATGTTTTCTAATTCATTTTCATGCTTATAAATAAGATTTTGCATTTTCTGGTTGAACATAACTTCTGTATTAAAAGCTGTTTTCAACCCAGTTTCTGTGGCTGATGTATGACTTGTATATATGCGTTGGATTCGGCAAAGAGTCTAGTTTCAAGATTTTCTGAGGGATCTAGATTTGCAGTTCTATAGAAATGGGAAACTCATATTTTCTACAGTAGTGTCTTGCTGTCCAGAACTGAAAGTTTCATTGTTATGAGTGTTATAGGTTGTTTTTGTCACCCGTTTGTGTTTCCTATTCATCTTAGACTTGTCCGTTCACACCTGTTTAATAATAATAAAAACTAATCAAGCTGGGGTTTTTAAGGGAAAAGATCTAGTAGTGGACAATATAGAAATGCGTATTAAGAAGGGAATTCGTTTTTCCCACTATTACTGTGGTACCCACTATTTATCTCTGGATGCATGAAGGCATGATCCATGACACTGTTATTATTTGCTATTACTGTTACTGTTACTGTTTGTCTGAATATACGGACCTATAGATTCCACTACGAAATCTTAAAACGAAACTGTTTAATGTAGCAACCATGTGGTATAATTTGGGACGCATGAAGTGCTACATAGATAGTATTGAACAATAGACTTAAGAATAAATGTTTTTACTGTCACATCCTGTTACTATTACCGTTGACTTCACTGTTACTATTACTGATATACTCTTTACTGTTTTCCTTCTGTTGACCGTTACCTGTAGACTGTCATCCTTTGTCGCTTATCTCCATGTTAGTACTTCCTATTTTTGTTTTATTCTTCCCTTTCCTTTTCCTACTTGTACTACTTGCGGCCCGGAACTTGCATCTAATGGGCATTATGTTTTCCTATCTTCCTTTTTCCTTGTAATTGCTATATAAGCAGATTTTGCTGATCAATTGCCTACTGGAGTTGGTGAGCAAAAGTTTTGAGCTGCGCATTGGAAATTTGCTTAATGTTTTGATTGAATTATTTCATTCATGTTACTGTATTGAGACTTGTATTGGGCTTGTAGTCCCAGGATATTGTTTGGTTTCAGATCTCGTATTTGTTTGGGATATTCATTATTGTTGCAAATAAATACTGTTGAGTTATGATTGTTTATACATGCCTGATTGAGTATATTGTTATATTTACTGTTGTGATGAGTCAAGTTAATCTGTACAGCTTATGGATGGTGAAAACTATCCACTGGGCTTAGTCACGTAACATATTCCGTATTCTTTGGGGAAGCGGGGCGTGATAAGCAAGGAAGCCCAAAGAAAAAGCTAGGAGCTTGAATTTGCATTTTCGTCAAGAAAACAAGGTGGGTGTTTCTAGCCTTTGTGGTGTTTAAATTTTTGAGGTGAAATCTTAATGTGGTCTTGGCAGCATGAATGGATCATGAAATGTGTGATTAAGTGTTAAAATTTATTGCATGCTAGTTTTATTAGTAGAAGGCTAGATAAAAACCAGTACAAAGCTAAGCAAAAAATTGTGTTAGGTCTAGATGCTATAACTTGAAAAATACTTGGAGTTTGAGTTTAAAATCTTAAATATAGAATCTTATGCATGTTATACACATTTATTCCAAATTTCATAATTTTTGAAATTTATTTAATATTTTAATTAAATACGAACTATAACACTGACTGTGTAGAAAACAGATTTAGCATATGTTCTAACTGTGATTTTCCAAACATATAACTCCGTAAACATTTGAGATCTATTGCTGAAATTTTAGTATGTGTTTCTAGAATGTCTTTAGTTCATGAATATATAAAATTTCATATTTTTTGGACATTTTTTTCTTTTTTAATAAATCTGAAACAATTGTCTGTTCTGAAAAGAAAAGACAGAGTGAAGATGATCTGTTTTGTTTTTAGCTAATTTTCAAGTAATTATAACTTGAAAAATACTTGGTGGAATAACTTAAAATTTAAATATGAACTGTTACCAAGAATGAAGGACTTATGTTTCAAATTTCATGATGTTTAGAGATCATTAGCTATTTTAAAAGTATTTTTATGTTAGCACTAGTTAGTTGTTGCTCTGTTCTGAAAATTATTAAATGCATGTTAAAGAATGACTTATTTGACCACTTAAACGACTTAATCTGAAGAAGTATGTAACTAGAAAATTGTATTAGACACAGAGATCTTTCTGTAATGTCTAAGGACTCAAGATTTGGATCAGTAGATGAATTATAATGAATTTTTCAAGTAACGGTAGAAACACACAGATTCTTAAAGCTCTCAGTTTGCACTATGCCTATGAGATTGATTTTAAACTTGTAGAATCTGATTTCTATGTTGCTGTTGTGGGTCATAAATCATGTTGTGGATGTGGAAATGAGTTAGGACTTAAATTATCTAAAGTTTCATGTTATGAGTAGCTCATGTGTACTTGTAGATCTACAATCACTACAAAAGATACTTGTTTTACCGGCGAATATTCCCCGGCATTTTACTAGTAGCGCCGGGGTAGGGAGCGAATAGGAATGGGGCGCCAGATGAGATGGTTATACACCGGCGGTCGATTTAATCTTCGTATTCACCGGCGTTTTATTTAGAAACGCCGGTGAAGTGTATTATTCACCGGCGTTTTGATAATAAACTTTCTTCCAATCCAA
This sequence comes from Hemerocallis citrina, assembly GCA_017893485.1. NCBI lineage: Eukaryota > Viridiplantae > Streptophyta > Magnoliopsida > Asparagales > Asphodelaceae > Hemerocallis > Hemerocallis citrina. The sequence continues at coordinate 427,389,316 of CM030358.1, read as the reverse complement.
GGACTGCAAGTCAGCTGTGAACGAACTTGTGGCCTACCAAAGAACCTAGATCGATCTAAATCGTAAAAGTGTCACGCCGGTGAATATACGGACACATTCACCGGCGTGTCTAATTGAAACGCCGGTGAATAAGCTGCGATAAAACCCGCGAACCCTAATCTTTCGCTCGCCATTTTCCCAACCCCCCCCCCCCCAAAAAAAGGGCGCTTCGTTTCCCTCCTTCCTCGCTCTACTTCCCGCGCGTTTGCCGCCGCTGCTTCGTCCTCTTCGACGGCCTTCGACATTTCGAAATCGTCCCTTCTTCCCTTCGTCAATTTCAACTTCCCTCTTCCCTCTCTCTATTTAGAGGTGAATCGGCGATCGCCCCGCTCTCTCTCTCTCTCTCCTACGCCCCCGCGCTCGTCGCCCCGCTCTCTCTCTCTCTCTTCAGTATCATCTCTTGATTTCCCTTATTTTTCAAAAAAAGCATGTCTTTTCAGATTATGCTTCTTGATTTCCTTAACATGAATGGTTTAGTTGGGATGAAGAATGAATAGAAAAATATATGCTTAGATACTGAAAATTTTCATCTTCTTTTACTGTTAATGAAGCTTATTTCATGCATCTGATTGTCATATTGGCATGTTTTTTTGACCAAAATGGGTTCACTGTGAACTGAGGATGCTATAGGTATGTATGCCAAAATCCTTCGGCCGGATATGCACAACAATTGGGTTTTAGATTTAGTTGGGCACAGTGAATTAGTAGAGCAACATATAAGCTCAGATAATGGAAATTTTCATTTTAAGATACTGTTAAAGTTACCTGTTTGCCCTCGTTGGCATGATTTTTTAACAAAAAATAGGTTCACTTCCAAACTAAGTATGCTGCTAGCATACCCATTTTCTTTCACTGTTAATGAAGCTGATTTCATGCATCTGATTGTCTTCTTGGCATGCTTGTTTTTTTGACCAAAATGGGTTCACTGTGAACTGAGGATGCTATAGGTACGTATGCCAAAATCCTCCGGATATGCACAAAAATTGGGTTTTAGATTTAGTTGGGCTAAAGAAGTAGTAGAGCAACATATAAGCTCAGATAATGGAAATTTTCATTTTAAGATACTGTTAAAGTAACCTGATTGCCATCTTTGGCATGATTTTTTAACCAAAAATGGGTACACTTCCAAACTAAGTATGCTGCTAGCATCCTCATCTTCTTTTACTGTTTGTGAAGCTTATTTTCATGCATCTGATTGTCATCTTGGCATGCATGTTTTTTTGACCAAAATGGGTTCACTGTGAACTGAGGATGCTATAGGTACGTATGCCAAAATCCTCCGGCCGGATATGTACAACAATTGGGTTTTAGATTTAGTTGGGCTAAAGAAGTAGTAGAGCAACATATAAGCTCAGATAATGGAAATTTTCATTTTCAGATACTGTTAGAGTAACCTGTTTGCCATCTTTGGCATGATTTTTTATCCAAAAATGGGTTCACTTCCAAACTAAGTATGCTGCTAGCATCCTCATCTTCTTTTATTGTTAGTGAAGCTTATTTTCATGCATCTGATTTTCATCTTGGCATGTTTTTTTGACCAAAATGGGTTCACTGTGAACTGAGGATGCTATAGGTACGTATGCCAAAATACTCCGGCCGGATATGCACAACAATTGTGTTTTAGATTTAGTTGGGCTAAAGAATTAGTAGAGCAGCATATACGCTCAGATAATGGGTATTTTCATTTTCAGATACTGTTAGATAACCTGATTGCCATCTTAGGCATGATTTTTTAACAAAAAATGGGTATACTTCCAAACTAAGTATGCTGCTAGCATCCTCATCTTCTTTTATTGTTAGTGAAGCTTATTTTCATGCATCTGATTGTCATCTTGGCATGTTTTTTTGACCAAAATGGGTTCACTGTGAACTGAGGATGCTATAGGTACGTATGCCAAAATCCTCTGGCCGGATATGCACAACAATTAGGGTTTCAGATTTAGTTGGGCTAAAGAATTAGTAGAGCAACATATACGCTCAGATAATGGGTATTTTCATTTTCAGATACTGTTAGAATACCTGATTGCCATCTTAGGCATGATTTTTTAACCAAAAATGGGTACACTTCCAAACTAAGTATGCTGCTAGCATCCTCATCTTCTTTTACTGTTAGTGAAGCTTATTTTCATGCATCTGATTGTCATCTTGGCATGTTTTTTTTACCAAAATGGGTTCACTGTGAACTGAGGATGGTATAGGTACGTATGCCAAAATCCTCCGGCCGGATATGCACAACAATTGGGTTTTAGATTTAGTTGGGCACAGTGAATTAGTAGAGCAACATATAAGTTCAGATAATGGAAATTTTCATTTTCAGATACTGTTAATGAAGCTGATTGCCATCTTAGGCATGATTTTTTAACAAAATGGGTTCACTTCCAAACTAAGTATGCTGCTAGCATCCTCATTTTCTTTTACTGTTAATGAAGCTTATCCCATGCATCTGATTGTCATCTTGGCATGTTTTTTTGACCAAAATGGGTTCACTGTGAACTGAGGATGCTATAGCTGTATGCCAAAATCCTCCGGATATGTACAACAATTGGTTCACTCTGAAAAATATATGCTTACATACTGGACATTATCATTTTTCTTTTACTGTTAATGAAACTGATTTCATGCATCTGATTAGCATCTTGGCATGTTTTTTACCAAAATCCTCCAAATCTGTACAAGATTTGGGCTGAACAAACCTCGTGCAGGTTTCTTTTGGCGCTACAAACATCAATGATTTAGTTGGGATGAAGAATTATTTTAGAAAAACTTATTAGTAGCCATATTAGTTTCTTTTGTTTAGTATTATTATTATTATTATTATTATTATTATTATTATTATTATTATTATTATTATTATTATTATTATTATTATTATTATTATTATTATTATTATTATTATTATTATGAGATAAGTAAGTGATTATTAGTAGCCATGAACTGAATACCCTTTAGTTACAGCACGACGCGCTCATTATTCAGCCGATTCCTCTTCATCAGCAAAATACCCTTTACCATCATCATCTCCTTGAACGGAAAGCCAAATACAGGGAAGACTATAGTCGATTTTTTTTTACACTCGAATACAGGGTGTGCGATAAAATACCACTAAGGTGGTTGTGATAATTTCCACAAAAGTTAGTTTAGGGTTATGTGAATAGAGTAGATTGTGTTAAGATGTAGATTTTTTTTGTACATTTTTTGGAACCACAATTTCTTTACTTTACAGTTAAAGATTATATCGTTTATTTATTTGCAGCTAGGGATGGTTTTCAAATAGGTGAAATTTAATATACAAAATTCCTTTTACTGTTATTACTATTTAATATATCAATTTTTAATTTCAGATTGTGTGTTATTGTTATAATGGATAGAAGTTGGATTAGTAAACCACGATTATCCAAGGAGTACCGTGATGGTATTAAAGATTTTATTATCTTTGCCAAACGACATTCCCGTGATCCCAACCTAATCCTTTGTCCATGCCTCCGGTGTACAAATTGTATGCTAAGGACATGTGACGTAGTACATACACACTTGGTTGTCAACGGTTTTCTTCAAGGGTACACAAGGTGGTTTTGTCATGGAGAGGATCATACGTCAGCTCCTGTTCGTCCGGTTGTATTAGAAAATGAAGCTGAGCCCTTAGTGAACGAAGACTTAAGCGTTTCGGATGAGATGCATGCTTTGTTGCAAGATGCCATGGGGATTCATAATGTTCCTTTCCACACCAATAACCCAACAACCCAAGTTCACAATGAGTCAACAGAAACAAACCAGATTGGTGGTGGGGTGGACGAGGAAATGTCTGGCCCCACCCCTGAAAATAATAAGCAGCAAGAATCCTTCGCTAAGTTACTTGAAGATGCTAGTACTCCGTTGTACCGCGATTGCACCAAATTTTCTAAATTCTCATTCATTGTCAGACTATTTCAGATTAAATGTTGAAACGGGTGGTCTGCTAAGTCCTTCACTATGCTACTTGAATTGTTGAATGAAGCATTTCCTGAAATCTGTATTCCAAACTCAGCCTATAAAATCAAAAAATTCCTAAGTTCTTTCGATTTAGGATATGAGAAGATAGCATCATGTCCAAATGACTGTATGCTTTTCACGAGTGGTAAGGAAAGTCTGGAGAATTGCGAAGTGTGTGGTTCTTCGAAATGGAAAGAATGACCAAATCAAGATGAGGGAGCCAGTGGATCTACTAAGCGAAGTAGGAAAAAGAAGCCTGCCAAAATACTGCGTTACTTTCCTCTGATTCCTAGGCTACAAAGGTTGTTTATGTCTACGAAAACTTCTTCTGATATGAAATGGCATGCTGAAGGTCGCACTAATGCTGGGATTCTTAGACATCCTGCTGATTCTCAATCTTGGAAAAAATTTGATGAAAGATATCCTGATTTTGCGAAGATCCTCGAAATGTGAGACTTGGACTAGCTAGTGATGGTTTCAACCCTTTCAGGCAAATGAGTAGTACATACAGCATATGGCCGGTTGTGTTGATACCATACAATTTGCCGCCTTGGAAATGCATGAAGCAGTCCTCATTTATTTTGTCCATGATAGTTCCTGGACCGAAACGTCCTGGAAATGATATAGATGTGTACCTACAACCGTTAATAGATGAACTTCAGAAGTTGTGGGTGGGTGTTCCAACCTATGATGCTGTGGCTAAAGAAACATTTTCTCTTCGGGCCGTGTTGTCTTGGACAATCAATGATTTTCCAGCATATGCAAATTTATCTGGATATAGTACTAAAGGACGTTATGCATGTCCATGTTGTGCTGACCAAACTAGTTCAAGGTGGTTGTACAATGGCAGAAAGTTTTTCTATATGGGTCATAGGAGATGGTTGCCTAACACACATATATTTCGGGCAGAGGTTGTGACATTTGATGGTACCGACGAGTGGGAACATGCTCCTAGGTCTTCTTCTGGTTCAGATATTTTGAGGCGGGTAGATGGTCATCAATTCAAATACGGAAAAGAACCAGAAGTCAGGACAAAGGGCAAGAAAAGGGCAAGGCCGGAGCAAGGTGAGGAGACCGATCTATATGGAGAAGATGAGGATCAAAACATGACGAGTTTAGGTGCATGGAAGAAGAAGAGTATTTTCTTCAAGTTGCCGTATTGGGAATTCAACTTATTGCGACATAGTTTAGATGTGATGCATATCGGAAAAAATATTGGTGAAATTGTATAGGAACAGTTATGGGAGATGATCGGAAGACAAAGGACAATCTCAAGAGCCGACTTGATTTGAAGTCAATGGGCATCCGACATGAGTTGCACCCAGAAGAATTACCGAACGGGAAAGTACTCCTACCTCCTGCAATCTATTCAATGTCAAAATCAGAGTTGGAATTGTTTTGCAAAGTACTATTGGAACTTAAAGTCCCTGATGGCTATTCTTCTAACATGGCAAGATGTGTCAACTTTAAAGAGAAGAGGCTTCAGGGTCTAAAGTCGCACGACTACCACATCCTAATGCAGGATCTCCTTCCTGTGGCCCTAAGGTCTTCAATGTGTGAGCAACTCACTACTGTCCTGAAAGATCTTTGTAGCATATATAAAGGTATTTGCTCAACAATGCTTCGTGTTGAAGATCTGGACCAATTGGAGCAGCAGGCAGCATTGACACTTAGTAAAATGGAGATGATATTTCCTCCATCCACTACAAGGAATTTGACATATAGTGACAGCAAAAATCCGTGGGTAAAAGGCAAAAAATCGTAGGTATAGCCCGTAAAACCTATACCAACGGACATATTTTTCCGTCGTTTTTAATTAGCTATACCCACGGCAAAATGCCGTCACTATAGCCTATAGCGACGGTTTTTTCACCCGTTGGACAAAACCTCGGTATTATACCCACGGTTTCGGATCCGTTGGTACAGGTTTTAAAGACACATTTTGCTTTCTTATATCCACGGTTGAAGCTCCATTGCTATAGGTTTTAGCGATGGTTTTCGCATCCAATTATTTGAATATATACCTATCGCTCTATACACAATTTTTTCTTTAATTATGCTTGTGATAATTTAATATTTTCTTTTATAATATTAATTCAGTTATAAACCAAATACACAATGAAATAAATACATGTGTTTATGAAACAAAATTAAATAAAATTAAACTTCAATCATATTAAAAATTAATGAAGTATTACAAGCATGTCAAATTCAAATTACAAAATAGTTAAAATATCAACCTAAAAGTACCATACTGACACATAATAAGCATATAAAGTCTTATAACCATATCATCCACTTAATTTCGATGTTTGCCCCATCAACAGAAAATTAGCTTCCATTGCCAATAAATAGTGTAAATCTACAACTCGCCAATAAATATCTCCGATCTACAATGCTGACTGGAATATCATCTCAGCAAGTTCCTGTACCATCAAAAATTTAAAGGAATAGTTATTAGGCACATTCAGCGAAGGATAATAAAGAAAACTTGTTCGGCACAGGGCAAATCTCAAAACTATTTTACCATCAATCTACGAAAAAGAAAACCATGTAACATATCAGGAAATAAATCACTAAAGAAAGTAAGTATAAACTCTTAAAAATAAACTTACTTCTAATGCATTAAAGTTGGTTTTAGCAGTGTGGTGGAAAACCGTTTCAGCATAACCTCCTGAGCTTCCAGAAACCCCATAAAGATGCCCTTCTTCATTAACATTAGTTAACCTACAATAAATAAAATACAATCAAGTTTTTCATTGATGTCTACATCACCAATATAGGATGATAGTTTACCGTCTTGCTCAAGCACATTTCCACTATAAATTGAATCTCCATATATTAAAAAAGCAAATTTACTTCCTGTAGAAGTTAAAATGAAAGAGGGGGGGGGGGGGGGGGTTACAAAGTACCCTCTATTACAGGCATAGGGGCACATGTAAGTGAAAAAAAAGCTATGGAAAAAATGAACAAAATGAACATGGATCAAAGTTACCAATACATGTCCAGATAACCTGCTGCCCTCATCAGGCAATGAACGGGAAAACTAGAGTTACAGCCACAACAATCAAGTGCACATATAAAGCAGCCCACTTCTCACCTCTCTCCACCTCGCTGCCCTTAAATCCAGCAACATCACGCTCTGCTGCCCTTGCTCTCAAAGTAGCTCAGGTCAGCTTTCTCCCTGCTCATAACAGAAGAGAAGATTTGTTTCAGTCCACCAATAAAAGAAAACGAAATGGTAGTATTACGGGAACAAAAATATATCTACAGAGAAAATAGTTACCACAACAAAACAATGTGAACCATTTCATGATTGCTGGTAACTTGAACTAATCCATCCATCAAAACATTAACATTTCCAAAGTTCAAACCCCTAAAAACTATGAAAAGAGACAATATGGATAAGCTATCATCAAAATCCTGGGGATCACAGATAACCTCATTGCTTGAAACTTCATAACAGGTTACAAATCTTAATCAATAACTTACTTTTATCTACCAATTAATTGTATCTGGGCTGCCATGAACAAAGAAATAACGATGATAGGCTCACCAAATATGAATGAAACCATTTTCAAGCTAGGAATAATACACAGAAAATCAACTAAGTAAAATATTTACTGAGAGCACTGAGATTACCAAGTAACAAAACCACACCATTAAAACACAACTGCAAAATAGAATTTAGACATGAGATCAGTACCCCACATAATCCCTACGGAGCCTACCTTATGAAAGCAGGATTCAACGGCAAATTGGTGCCAGAGACCCTTTTTACACATTAAGACTGAACCAAGCTGGCATTGATCTCTAATAGAAACACTTGATTAAAGCCAGAACTTATATATTTTGATCATCTAACAAGCTGGCAATACAGACACACACAAGAGAAGAAAAAAAACATATTTATTCAGTGATTTTCTAACAATACCAACCTGTTTGACTCCAAGACATTCAGGTTCTGAATATTGAAAGGAGTCATCAGTAAGAACCTGAAGTTAGAAATTAAAGAACAGTAATTTAAGTAAAAATTTACAATGAATTTTAAGTTCTCACATTGTATACTTGTCTACATAGCTGAAACTCGAATTTGCCAGCCAAGGATCACCTGTACTTCCAGTATCTCTTTTGAGTACTCGAATTTTAATGACACTGGTGTTGAGTACAAGAAACTGGGCAATGACTTACAGGAAGAAGCATTTCTTCAATTGCAGAAAGATATGCCTAACAGAGCTTGGAATCCACTTTGCAATGTTTAAACGCATCGGTAAAGACCTGTATATGGCCCAGTAAAGTAGTTTTAGTAACTTCTATCGATGATACTTTGTTCGTTATAAAAAATAGGAGAAACATGTTATCTACTAAAACAACATATCGGAGTACAAAACTAATAATCATCAAGTCAATTAGTACTAATAAGATAGGCTAGTAGTGACTCAATAGGGCATGAGTTACTAATTTTAATGTAGACTGAATATTAAATACATATATATATAGCTTGCAAAAACGAACAACCAATTTTCAACTGATCGAAACAGTAGACATTGATGATCTCTTCAGATTACCTACACATCTATTTCACATTTTGCAGAATACTAAAAAAAATTTCAATAAAAAAAACTTGTGCACAGAATTGTCAGTTATGGTATCAAGTTCAATCCATTGTCATTAGAAGAACAAGTTCAAGCCATTCTCATTCTTATGGATACATTAATTGTCATTAATGGATGTACCATCTCCTAAATTTGTATCCCATTGGTATACATAATATGAGCAACAGGATGTAATAGCAATATGTTTTGGGGTCTGATGGATTTAATTAACATCGAAGTTTTTCAGTCAAAGGATTTCAAACAAAATCAGTCAAAAAGAGATGTATATGACAACAACACCACCATTTTCCTAAAAAAAAAAATTCTATTCTATTGAAGCTTTAACAATTGGTTTAGCTGATGTCCTTAATTGCCACACTAGAACCTTCCTCTATTTCTAGTTCCTTGAAGAAAAAATATGCAACTATGGTGGTTGCTAAGTGATGACCTCACATAGCAGCTAATTTTCCATGCACCCCAGTTTCTTATATATTGTGTTAATAATCTAGCTGTAAAGCATAATTAACAATAATTAGTAATGCTAACCTCTCATCTAATTCTCCTTTACTAATGGTACTGACTTGGTGCTTGTGGTTTCACCAACCAAATCAGGGGAATATATGGGGATAGGACAAAGGATTTCAAAAATGTTGAGATGAAAATAGAGTAGATTCTCATCCATAGTGTTGTTCATGGTGTTAAGACCTTTTTTAGATCTATAAAAAACCCCATTGAGTTTTTCATCTTCTTAAGAATCGTATTAGTGTATCTGCTTACCCGAAGTTTTGGGGTCATACATACTTCATCTATCCCAGGTTTCTCTCCGGTTTGGATATCTTTCAGTGGCCTAAAGAGGGCCACACTGAGATGGACAGCAGCTGGAAATCACCAGACACACTATTCCACCCTAAATTGACTACCACTCCTTTTTCAAACTCACGTACTGCATCATTCATTCACATTCACTACTCTGAACTACATTTGTCATTAATTTTGAATAGCTTATTCAGTTTCATCTTATAAAGTAAGTTGCACATATTTCTTAGCACTAGCACAAGAAATCACCCAGTCACATAGCTACATTGTATTAAAAATAAATATAAACTTCCACTTTCCCTCACATAGATTCACACACATTAAATACGAGATTTAAAATAATTATCACACAACAGCATACTAGAATCAAAGATTCAAACAACTACACACAAACGTCTTTGCATAATTGATTATACCGCATCCACTTCACATCGAGGACTATCACATACTTATCTCGTAAAACGTTGAGAACAATTTTCATACAATAAAAATACCGCAATTTAAGCTCCAAGTAACTAAAATAAACATCTTATAAATGCTGATGCCATTTTCTCAACATGGTCGTCATTTTCATCTACTAAAATGTTTATTTAAACAAAAATTCAAAGTTAATATCGCACATAACTATGTACATACATGCATATATAATCAAAATCAAAGCAATTAAACCAAGGTTTAGAAGTTGGTTACTCGTTTTATGCTGCATGACGCCTTAAAGTTCCCACGTTTTTCTCATGGGCATTCCATCGAACAAATTTCTGGTTAAAATCAAGAATACGAACCTTAGAATGAAACCTGAGAGAAACGAAGACAGCAGGGGAGGGACGATGATGGCGAAGTGGCGGCAAGACGACGACAGGGGGCGGGTCGATGATTTGAGATTGAAAGTGAGAGATAGTGAGATCAAGGTACGGTTTGAGATGTGGTTGGGGGCGGCACGGCAGCCGGGAGGGGGGCACGGCGGCGGGAGGAGGGGGATTTGGAGATAGGGTTTGTGAGAGAGGGGGATTAAAATCTTCTAATCTTCTAATCTTCACCATACAATGTTTTACCCCGTCAGTAAAACTTATAGTTACGGATTAAAAGCTCTAAAGCTATAGGATACCTATACCCACATTTACTACACGTCTGTAGGTATATGATGTCTATACCCACGATTTTAATAACCATCACTACAGGTGTCCGTTGGTATATGTCAAATTTCTTGTAGTGATCGTTCTTCACTATAATGATTCACTTGATAATCCACCTTGCTGGTGAAGCCAGAATCGGCGGTCCTGTTCACTATTGGTGGATGTACCCCATTGAGAGGTAAAATAATTCATTCATCTTACGAAATTGAATTTTCAAAAGCTCATTTCTTTTAATCCCCTAATCCGCTCTAATTTATTAATTGTACATGTTCAGGTACCTATACCGGCTAAAGGGTTATGTGAAAAATGGAGCATATCCTGAAGGGTCAATAGCCCAGGGATATCTATCAGAGGAGTGCTCACATTTTTTTTCCAGGTATTTGCCGGGTGTGGAGACATCTTCTAGTAGACCACGTAGAAATCCAGACATTTCCAACCTTGATGGTGCTCAATATCTTTTTGATACCGCTGGCACTACTGTTGGTAAAGTTGATGCATTTGAGCTCGATAGCTTAGCGTGGGAACAGGCACATCGATATGTGCTAGACCACCATGCATCAGTGGAACCATTTCGAAAGTAAGTTGCTTTTGAATTTAAATCGAATACAGTGAAAACCGCGGAGTTCGATATTTTTGATACTTTTGTTATTCCTAATTTCAATTGCTTGTTTTTTAGCGAATTTGTCAGGGACATCAAACGAAGGGCTAGACCAAGAAGACTACCACCACGTGAACAAAACAAGTTGATGAATGAAAAATTTCATAAGTGGTTTGAATCTCATGTAGGTGAATTACAGTTATGCAAGTTAATCTTTATTATATCTACATTTTCTATGGTGCTGATACAATTTGCAAAAAATTAATAGGTACAGTCTTTGGGTACTGAAGGTGCGTCATCTGAAATACAAGTACTTGCCAAAGGTCCCTATCAGATGGTCAAAAGATACGGAGGATACATATTCAATGGTTTTAGATTTTGTACTAAGGATCGTGAATGTAATTTAAAGTCTCAAAATAGTGGAATGGTAGTGACGTCTAAGACTAGAAGTTATGCTTCCAAATCGGACACAAGGCCTGTAGATGGAGATCTCGACTACTATGGAGTGCTCACGGATATCATTGAGTTGAATTATTTTGGCCATTTCCGTGTTGTCTTATTTCGTGGAGATTGGGCTGAGTTTGATAGAAATTTTGCTAACAACAAGGATAAGCTTGGCTTCACAGTTGTAAACTTCTCAAAATTGATTCACATCGGTACACACATTAGCCATGAGCCATTTGTGTTTCCATCTGAAGTGCAACAAGTGTTCTACATTGAAGATCCAACCCTGCCAAAATCGTATGTGGCTCTCCCTATGCAACCAAGAGATGTAATCCAACTGGGCGATACTTCAGAAGATGAAGACGGTGAAGTCATGAACAGTTACATTGCTTCTGAGTTTCCTGTGTTTGATGTAAACACAACCGATGTTGGAATTTGCGGGACTTGGCTCCGCAAGGATGGAGAAGAGGGCGATATACTGGAATATGTCGTATTGTAGTTTACATGATTTTCAATTGGGTTTATTATATGTCTGTAATTTTATGTCTTAAATCTTGTTGTAATATTATGTCTGTAATTTCGAATATGTTCATTGTGAATTTAATACACTGGTTTAATTATCTTTCTATTTTCTACTGCTTGGTATTATTTACATTAAACTATGCTTAGTGTCATTTGAACCAAACTATCGTTGTAATTTAATCTGTTACAAATCTCATTTTTTAAATTTTTTTACAATTATGTTGGTTTGTTAATCCTACTAAAGTACAAATTTTATAATAGTTATTATAAACATGTTATTAATTAAATTTGCATCTCTAAGAAAGTTATCGAATCCTTGACAGGTACAACATACCGAGGCGTGGAAAGAGGGTAAATATAAATGATGGCAATGAGAGCCATGGGGATGAGCAGCCACTAAATAATAGTGGCAGTCAAACATATGAAAGTGAGGGTAGCACGTCGCCCACTGTCAAAAAATATCGGTAAGTCTTTAAATTGGTATTTTTAAAGAGATTATGGTCTTGAATGCATGAAAGACACGTACTAGTGTTTGTGAGTCTGCATTGTGGCTGTCGTCTATAAGCATTTCGTCTATGTTTCTTAAGTGGGCTGTGATTAGAAAGAAAGGGCTGGAGTGGAGATCTAGAAACCCAAATAGAGACATCTCGTTCATTATAATCTACACTTATTGTTGGACCAACCCCTTCTTGCTGTTGTTGCCGATGTCTCTTTGTGTGCGTGTTTTGAAGAGAATGAAGGGATGAGAGAGAGTTGAGGAAAATGCCGCTATGTTAGCCTGGTGTATCCTCATTCTCTACCATCCCTCTTTCTGGCTCCATATATGGCTTCTATATTAAATTGATTTCCTTCCACGATGACAGTCTGAAATACTACACTTGATATGAGCCATGTTCATAGCTGCCCCCTATTGCATACTCACAAACAACTAATACGTGTCGTTCATGCATTGAATGACCAACCCCACTTTGGCACATAACATGGTGTAGATGACATTGTATGACCTGCAAACAAGGTTTGTTCAGCCGTGTTGTTGTTCTGATTTGGAGGATTTTGGTATGCTAGGAGCATACTTAGTTTGGAAGTGAACCCATTTTGGTTAAAAAATCATGCCAAAGATAGCAATCAGATGCATGAAATCAGCTTCTTTAACAGTATCTGAAAATGAAAATTTCCATAATCTGAGCATATATGTTTCTTTAACAGTGACTGTGAACAATTGTTCTTAATTGGGCTGTGATTAGAAAGAGACGAGTTGGAGTGGAGATCTGGAAACCCATATAGAGACATCTTGTTCACAATAATTTATTATTATTGTTGTTCCTATCGCTCTTGCTGTTGTTGCTGATGTCTCTATGTGTTCGTGTGCTGAAGGGAAAGAAGGGATGAGAGAGAGATGAGGAAAATGCCGCTATGTTAGCCTGGTGTATCCTCATTCTCTACCATTCCTCTTTCTGGCTTCTATATTTGGTTTCCTTCCACGATGACAATTCCTTAAAACTACACTTGATATGAGCCCTATTCGTATTTTTCTTCAATGAAGAATTGATCTATGACTACAATCTCCATTCAAAACCCAATTGTTCTATATTTGGTTCCCTCTAGCTGTTGTTGCTGTTGTTGCTGATGTCTCATCTTCTTTTACTGTCAGTGAAGCTTATTTTCATGCATCTGATTGTCATCTTGGCATGTTTTTTTGACCAAAATGGGTTCACTGTGAACTGAGGATGCTATAGGTACGTATGCCAAAATCCTCCGGCCGGATATGCACAACAATTGGGTTTTAGATTTAGTTGGGCTAAAGAAGTAGTAGAGCAACATATAAGCTCAGATAATGGAAATTTTCATTTTAAGATACTGTTAAAGTAACCTGATTGCCATCTGTGGCATGATTTTTTATCCAAAATGGGTTCACTTCCAAACTAAGCATGCTGCTAGCATCCCCATTTTCTTTCACTGTTAATGAAGCTGATTTCATGCATCTGATTGTCTTCTTGGCATGTTTTTTTGACCAAATGGGTTCACTGTGAACAGACGATGGTATAGGTACGTATGCCAAAATCCTCCAGCCGGATATGCACAACAATTGGATTTTAGATTTAGTTGGGCACAGTGAATTAGTAGAGCAACATATAAGCTCAGATAATGGAAATTTTCATTTTAAGATACTGTTAAAGTAACCTGATTGCCATCTTTGGCATGATTTTTTAACCAAAAATGGGTTCACTTCCAAACTAAGTATGCTGCTAGCATCCCCATTTTCTTTCACTGTTAATGAAGCTGATTTCATGCATCTGATTGTCTTCTTGGCATGCATGTTTTTTTGACCAAAATGGGTTCACTGTGAACTGAGGATGCTATAGGTACGTATGCCAAAATCCTCCGGCCGGATATGCACAACAATTGGGTTTTAGATTTAGTTGAGCTAAAGAAGTAGTAGAGCAACATATAAGCTCAGATAATGGAAATTTTCATTTTAAGATACTGTTAAAGTAACCTGATTGCCATCTGTGGCATGATTTTTTAACCAAAAATGGGTTCACTTCCAAACTAAGTATGCTACTAGCATGTCCATTTTCTTTCACTGTTAATGAAGCTGATTTCATGCATCTGATTGTCTTCTTGGCATGCATGTTTTTTTGACCAAAATGGGTTCACTGTGAACTGAGGATGCTATAGGTACGTATGCCAAAATCCTCCGGCCGGATATGCACAACAATTGGGTTTTAGATTTAGTTGGGCTAAAGAAGTAGTAGAGCAACATATAAGCTCAGATATTGGAAATTTTCATTTTAAGATACAGTTAAAGTAACCTGATTGCCATCTGTGGCATGATTTTTTAACCAAAAATGGGTTCACTTCCAAACTAAGTATGCTGCTAGCATGTCCATTTTCTTTCACTGTTAATGAAGCTGATTTCATGCATCTGATTGTCTTCTTGGCATGCATGTTTTTTTGACCAAAATGGGTTCACTGTGAACTGAGGATGCTATAGGTACGTATGCCAAAATCCTCCGGCCGGATATGCACAACAATTGGATTTTAGATTTAGTTGGGCACAGTGAATTAGTAGAGCAACATATAAGCTCAGATAATAGAAATTTTCATTTTAAGATACTGTTAAAGTAACCTGATTTCCATCTTTGGCATGATTTTTTAACCAAAAATGGGTTCACTTCCAAACTAAGTATGCTTCTAGCATCCCCATTTTCTTTCACTGTTAATGAGGCTGATTTCATGCATCTGATTGTCTTCTTGGCATGCTTGTTTTTTTGACCAAAATGGGTTCACTGTGAACTGAGGATGCTATAGCTGTATGCCAAAATCCTCCGGGTGTGCACAAAAATTGGGTTTTAGATTTAGTTGGGCTAAAGAAGTAGTAGAGCAACATATAAGCTCAGATAATGGAAATTTTCATTTTCAGATACTGTTAAAGTAACCTGATTGCCATCTTAGGCATGATTTTTTAACCAAAAATGGGTACACTTCCAAACTAAGTATGCTGCTAGCATCCTCATCTTCTTTTACTGTTAGTGAAGCTTATTTTCATGCATCTGATTGTCATCTTGGCATGCATGTTTTTTTGACCAAAATGGGTTCACTGTGAACTGAGGATGCTATAGGTACGTATGCCAAAATCCTCCGGCCGGATATGCACAACAATTGGGTTTTAGATTTAGTTGGGCACAGTGAATTAGTAGAGCAACATATAAGCTCAGATAATGGAAATTTTCATTTTCAGATACTGTTATTGAAGCTGATTGCCATCTTTGGCATGATTTTTTAACAAAAAATGGGTTCACTTCCAAACTAAGTATGCTGCTAGCATCCTCATTTTCTTTCACTGTTAATGAAGCTTATTTCATTAAGATCCAGGATGGCAAATTTTGATTCGGCTGTGATTGGATTGTTTAGTGGCTGTTGTCTATGTTCTTAATTGGGCTGTGATTAGAAAGAGAGGGCTCGAGTGGAGATCTGGAAACCCATATAGAGACATCTTGTTCATAATAATTTATTATTATTGTTGTTCTTGTCGCTCTTGCTGTTGTTGCTGATGTCTCTTTGTGTTCGTGTGCTGAAGGGAAACAAGGGATGAGAGAGAGATGAGGAAAATGCCGCTATGTTAGCCTGGTGTATCCAAAGTCTCTACCATTCTTCTTTCTGTTTCCATTTCTGGCTTCTACATTTGGTTTCCTTCAACAATGATAGTTCCCTAAAAATACACTTGATATGAGCCTTATCTTATTTTTCTTATTTTTCTTATATTTGGTTTCCGTCCACGATGATAGTTTCATGGATTGTCTGAACAATCCATGAAAGACATGCTTAGATACTGAATTTTCATTTGTTTTACTGTTTTAGATAGTGGATATTCCCAATCAGAGGAGAATATAAAGGTTTCAAGTTAGATACTGAATTTTCATTTGTTTTGTTATTTTACCTCTGTATATATTAAGAACAAAATTAAGTACTAGACTTTTAGCATTGCAATGTAATTATTTTACCTCTGTATATATTATTAACAATTTCATTTGCAATTGGCACTTTGATCTTATAATTTAAGATACAGGTAGTTCTTTTTGCAAGTTCAAAAAATATGTATATTCTGTATTGTGGTCTACTGTTGAATTAAACTATTATTTTTTTTTCACAGGGCGGTCGGCCAGATGAAGGAAATTCTGATGATCAGAGCTGAAGCTACTCGAGGGGTATGAATCTGCGGTCCTCCTTGCTGTTCTTATGTCCTCCTTGCTGTATGGTTGTTGTTCTTATGTCCTCCTCCTTGCTGTTGTTATGTCAGACTGGTTTTTTTTTATGAGAGTTATGTCAGACTTTTAATTTTGGATATTTTGGATATTTGTCAGACTGGTTTGTTTGGATATTTGGGATGTTAGTCCCTATATTAATTTGTTAATTATGACACTGTTAATTAATCAATGAATTTGGACGTTGATATGACACGTGTGAAACTTGATTATCTTTAATTATTCTTGTGTTTGGTTGTGATTTGCACAGTAATATGCAACGAAATTGGTTGAATCAGTTGTGAATTAGTTTACAGGTTTTGTAAATGAAACTGTGAATTGAAATCAAACGGAAAACCGGAGTATCGAAAATAAACGGGCATAGCTAGACCGGCGTTTTAAAAACGCCAGTCTATCTAATCAATTTGTTGGAGTATGCGATATACCGGCATTCCCACACACGCCGGTGAATGTCGTCAGCTGTAACGGCACCGACGAACACCGGCGTTTTATATAACTACACCGGCATTTTATAAAATGCCGGTGTATATAACTACACCGGCATTCTTTGGTCGCGCCAGGTGATTGTAAGTAGGGAAACCTGGGCACTCATAAACGCACATACACCAGCGCTCTATGAACGTCGGTATACTTTCATTCTACACCGGTGTTTATAGAAACGCCGGTGAATGTACAAACACCGGCGGTTTACGACCGCCGGTGAATGTATATAGGGGTAAAAGAACGGCACTCAGAGACCCACATAGACCAGCGTTTTATGATGGCCGGTGTAGTTGTGACATTTACTGGCGTCCATTAAAACAGCCGGTGTAGACCCCTTCGTTTCCGCGACGCTCGCTTCGGCGGCATTTGGACCGGCGCTATTATAAACATCGATGAAAGTTTCACCGGCGTAAAAAAACACCGGTAAAGACTTAAAAATACACCGGGAAATCGAGTTTCTTTTGTAGTGAATATAGACATATTTGTTCACTGTTTTGAAGTAGGAATTGTGATGGATGTTTACGTACTATTGTTGATCACTTTGGGATGAAATTCCTGCCTAATTTGTGAGTTTGCTTGCTGTCTGCTTTGAGTCAGAGCATGGGGAGCACCGATCGTGTTTCTTCAATGAAACGGGACTGAGAACGACCCGTTTTGGCATAAACGCCAATTGTATGCTTGCTATTTGGAATGTTATTTTCCAGTTTTACATGTTTTAGCACTCCTTTGATTATTCATATTGTAGGATTTATTCCTAGGGTAGTGTTCCATTGTTGTGCTACATTGGTTGAGTTTAGAGACTCTAGGATTGAGTCATGACGGTATATCTAGACGGGTAGAATAGGAACCCGTGTCGCATCGAATGCGTGGGAGGAGATGACTAGTGCACTGACGTGCTTGCCGTTCATGGAAGGATTTCTTAGTTGTGTTGGATGCTACCACTTGTTGAAGACCATGGAGCGTGAGGATAGTGGGATTAATGTGTTTTGGTCGAGCCGAGATTGCGATCGAACTCTAAGCACATATGGCTGTTGCGGCAATCGATAGAGTCGGTTCGTAGTTGGTTCGTGCCAAGTGTGGGCCAAGGCAGGCCAACCCCTGGGCCGAATTTGATGGCTAGATTGAGTAATATTGTGGGATGGGTTAAGTCCTAATAATGAAAAGTTAATTAACTAGAAAAGAGTGTACAAGTGGAACCTAACTAGTTGTTACTAAGTTAGGCTTGAAAATACTTGATAGAACGCCTAACTAAGAGAATTGGTAAAAATGAAATATACCTAGACTCGCTAATAATTCATACATCTAAATAGATAATGAAAAAGGATTACAATTTGACTAGAGTCTTGGAATTCAGATAATCAGATGATCAGATAAAAAACTAGTAATCCTGTAATTAACATCATTCTTAATCTTGGTCCTAGAGTGGATTAGCAATATTACCTTGGGTTTGTGATGTTGTAGGATTAGTTCGAGTCATTGTTGAATGTAAGGACATGCACTAGTGGGTGTTGCCCTTGTCTGTCAGGGGGACGTGTGGTGTCTTCATGCTTGGCAGAATCCTAGGTTCATTTAATGTGGACAGGGGACTTATGGACTGACATGTGAGAGAAATCTTTGGGGCTCTATTGTCTTCGGCGTGAGTGCCTTCATGTCCGTAAAAACCTTTGAAGAGGTTTGGAGTGGTGACGTCATCTCGACTACAAGTTCTGGTCTAGTATAAGGAAGAGTGCAGCGGAGAGTTGGGGAAACCCAAATATCCGTCAAGTCCTATGTTGATCATTGCGGACAGAGGACTTAGAGATTGCCATGTGAGTGAACTTTTTGGGGCTCTAAATTAACGTTCTTAATGGGGAGCCCTAGTGTCCGTACATCAGCTTTCGGTGAGATCCCGGGATGTGGAATTGCTGCAACCTACTATGGGTTTTAGCCGCGCCGGCGTAAACCGTGCGACTGCGACCCCGGGCGCAATGGATAAAATGAGAGGAATTGGACACCACTAGTGTGGTAGCGACTGGAGTAAACCGAACAACTGCAATCTCATAATCAATAGAGTATTAGAGACAGGACGGAGCACAAAGGTAGGATGCATACCAGGGGATCGAACTCCTATCAATTGAAAAACATCATTTGGTTAAGGATTGTATAGTATGGGATGCATAACTCTCCAATCAGGTGTGCATTAGAGTAAGAGCATCGTGTGCATTTTTGTTTGCATTAGATCTAGGCCATGGCATACACCGACACTTGTTTGACATCACTTTTCCTTTTGCATCAAATTTTGGTTGTTGAGGTTTGGAATCACTATATTATTGTATAGCGAGGACCACTGTATTATAGCATTGCGTCAGTTTTATTAAACTGACGTGCCCACAGATTTTAGTTGCAGGTTGGCTGATTGCGGAGCGAGGAACTCGAGCTGCGTGGAGCATTAAAGTAGAAATTACTGATTGAATGTAATATGTAGAATATCGTTGTAATTCATGAGCTAACATTTTATTGTAATAATTAGATATTGTAATAACAGTTGTGGCAATAAAAGTTTTAATTTCCTGTGATTTTTCTATGTTATTGACTCATTTGAAGTAAAATTCTTGTGGCAATAAAAGTTTTAATTTCCTGTGATTTTTCTATGTTATTGACTCATTTGAAGTAAAATTCTGACATATAAACAACATCGAAATTCCCAACAGTAAGATAACAATATAACGATATGATAACAATCGGGATCTACTTGCAGAGTTTCAATAAATCTTGAATTTGACAGATTCTGCTATTCAAGAGGGAAGTGACTTGCCTTTAATATGATAAATCTGAGATAATAGAATAACGGGATTAGGATCCCGTAACGAAGCACGAAACGCAACAACACATGCACACTATGTGCAAAAGAGACATACAGAATCAGCGAGAGGGCATAAAACAAACAGCAAAAGGGGCTGAGGCTCGACTTCGACGACGGCTGATGGCGTGGCTGCAGCATCACGGTAGGTTGACAACAACGACAGCTAGGGATGGAGTGGAGGATGTGGTGAGGTTGTCGGTGATGTTGGGGCTGGCGTCGGTGGAGTTGCGGTCAGTGCACAGGCGGTGACATCAAGGGCGTTCGGTGGTTGTTGTCACGAGGTTGGTCGACGGCAGGGGTGCTTTGATGGGTTCGGAGGTGGTTGCAGTCGGCGTTCTGGTGTGGCTTGACGGTAGCTGGCTGGACGTCGAGACGGTGGCAGCGTCGAAGGAGAATAGGGACGGGGTCGACGTGGGGATGAGTGCAGGCGCTCGGTGGTTGCGATCGAAGGCGACTAGCTTGCGGTGGTGATTAGGGATAGATGGAGCTCGACGAGAAGACAAAAGGGGGGGGGGGTCTGTGGTCGGCTGTGAAGGTGGCCGGAGGGAGCTGGCAACGGGACGAGGACGACTCTAGCAGGTTCGGGAAAGAACAGATGGGGAACGTTGAAGATAATGGCTGAGAGATAGTAGGGTGATTAGGGTTAGATAATAATTAGGGTTTAATTTAGAGGGTGTATATATAGGATTAAGTTGGGTTAATGGGTAGCGGGTTTAGTATCCAATAGGAGATGGGTTGGGGATCCAATAAGAAGGCTATTGGGTTAGATTGATAGATTAAATATGGATCAAATAATATGACAATTATCAATCCAACAAGAATAGGAATATGATGAAAAATATTCCAACAAGGAGAAAAGATAATTCATGAAATTCAAATTCGAATTGGAAAAGTAAGATTCGAATAATTAAACGGAGATCAATGATAGTTCATGAACAATAATAGAACGAAAATCATTCGAGACGATAAATGAAATATAGAATGCAATTCAAATTACAAAAAAAAAATGATTACAATGGATCAAAAGGGAAAGATGAAACGCGAGTTACAATCATACCCACCTTACAATAAATATACACAAAAATATGGGAAACTTCTTCTGAATCTCTTCTACAAGCTCCCAAGTTGACTCACCTGGCGAGTGAGGATTCCAAGCAACTCGAACCAATCTGATGACCTTGTTCTTCAAAACCTTCTTCCGTCTGTCCAAGATCGAAACTTGACGGATCTCACAAGACAAATCGGCTGAACAGACCTCTCGGAGTAGTAGATAACATGACTGTCATCCCTGATAAAGCTCCTGATCCATCTGGTATGGTCAACACTAGTGCTGATGTCAACCAATTCTTCAGTTTAGTGAAGGCTCCATCACAGGACTCGTCCCACACAAACTTCTGATCTTTCCTGGTCAACTTGGTCAACGGCCCGACAATCATCGAAAAATCCTGAACAAACTTCCAGTAGTAACCTTCTAGTCCAAGGAAACTTCGAACTTCTGATACAGACTTCGACGTCGGCCAATCCTTACTGCACTGATCTTGGACGGGTCGACAGAAACTCCATCACCGAAAATAATGTGGCCCAAGAATGCCACACGATCCAGCCAAAACTCGCACTTGCTAAGCTTCCCAGCCAATCCATTCCCAAGATGACATCAAAACCCGAATTGTTGATGATGATCAAATCATCTTTAAAGTCGACACGACCAATAATTAAAGGGCTCCGATCAGAAATCTGAGAGCACATAATGACGCCTCCAGCTGCTTCCGCTCCGCCACTCAGATCGGGAAGACTTCGTCATTGGCAAGTATTGCCGATCAACGAAATGAGCAGAAATAAAAGAATGTGCAGCACTAAAATCAGACATGATATAGGTAGGAAAAGAATGATTGTATACCTCATAAGTAATCAAAGAATGAAGATGAATGAAAGGGGCAGACAAGAATAAGAAATGAGAGAACTAGGTGTGGAGGGAGAGGAACATGAGGGTGGTATTACTGGAATGTGAAAGAACATGGTAGAGAATAAATAACTAGTAGGATACTTAATATTGAATCAATAACTGAAGATGAGTGCAAGCTATGGGAAGCAACAGATGATGTAAGAACTAAAATATGACAAAGCAGCAAAAATACTTGCAGTCGTGCCCTTGGCGGTCTCTGCCTGTCATGCCCCGCTTCCCAAAAGAATACGAAATACGGATACGTAACAAAAGCCCAGCGAATGATTTTCATCATCCATAAGCTGTTCAAGAAATCATAACAACATGCACGAGAAATATACAGGGTCGGAAGCGATTTATCAACCACATGTTCATAATGAGTCAAATACCAGCAAGAAATACTTGAAACCAAATACATAAATCTCAAATAGTCATGATCTGAATAAAACTTAAGTCTTGGGTCACATCGCCCAAATACAAGAATAATTCCAAGTCTCAAAATACAATTATTGTTCAAGCACGATACAAGAAATAATAATAATAAATGCAGCTTTAATACTTCAAATCTTCGATACCATCTAGAACCTGTTCTCTAAAATCTGCAATTCATCGAATGCATGAAAGAGAAAAAGAGAAAACACAAGTACCTGTTAATTGCAAGTCACGGGTCACTTATAATGTAGGATACAATCACATGGGGAAACTAACTAGCACGTGGTATAAGTGTGATGTCAAGTGTAAACAACTAGCATGGTAAAAGTGATCAAGTGTACATGATATAAATCAAGTGTCAAGTAAACAAGTATTTTATAAACATGCATTGAGTGTCAAGTATCATGTGTTCATGTATCAAATATCAAGTTTCATGTCTCATGTAAACAAGTCTCATGTATCATGTAGTCAAGTATCAAGTAAGCATGTATCATGTTCACGTATCATGTTCAAGTATCATGTTCAAGTAGCATGTATCAAGTCTTGTAGTGAATTACTATTTAGGTAACACTTCATTCAGCCCATACTACATGGTTGCTACAACACAACAGTTTTGCTTTAGATTTCATAGTGGACCATAAAGGGCAGTACACTCGGGGACAAGCAAGTAATCGAGCTCCAAGCTCCAAGTATCATGTATCATGTAATCACGTGTCAAGTTGTGCAAGTGACAAGTATCTTGTCTTGCGTGCAAGTATCAAGTATCATGTCAAGTATCACATAGGATCAGTGGATCCTCTTCCGAGTACACATTTTTGATCTATCCACTATTAGATCTGTCCCTTAAACTCCGGCTTGGTTATTTTTATTAATAATGTCCAACAAGCATGTATATGTGCAAAATATATCAAGAATAGCATGGCATGATCATGTGACAAGTGCAAGTAGTAAACTAAACATGTACAAGTGCAAGATATCTCATAAAAGTCTAAAGTGAACACATCTCAAGTTCATAACAGCAAGACCATGCTGTAGTAAAACAGAGATTCCAAGAGTTACAAACAATCAAATCTAGATCCGTTGAAGGATATGAAAAATAGACATCCACACGCATCCAGCGAGTATAATTAAGTCATATATTAGTTCACAACAACATAGCTCAAAACTGATTTGAATACAGAATTTAGGTTCCGCCAAAAATCAAGAAAACAAATTCAAGAGCATGAAAACAACATGAAAACACATTAGATAAATCCACGAAAAAATCTGGGGTATTCCCTTATATGTCCAGAATCAAAATATAGAATATCAGAATTTTCCAGCAAAAATTGATAAGTCATCAAAAATAAGAAAGCATCACGAAAACATAGTTTAGCGAATCTGGAAATCCCAACACTTCTGTACGAAAACTAAGATATCTCGCAACTAGTGAAACAAAATCCAATTCCTCCAAAGGGATATGAAAATAGATAGAATTTACTAACTTTTACATTTCACAAATATGTTTCATACAGTAAAAGGAATCATAGTGAAAATAGGGTTCTTATAGAACAGCGAGTAAAATACAGCATGTATAGATTTTAGAAACGAGCATGAAACATCACATAAACTTGTCAATAAAATTCATCAAAATTCTGGGTAATCCCTAACTTAATAAAAAAAACACTGATCAAAATATTGGATCAAAATAATATGTATAGCATCGTTCTTAAAAATTGTTTGTTAATAAAATTAACGAAAAACAGAATCTAGAAAAAAGCGACGCCTCTGTACTAAAACAGTCATAACTCAGTCATACGAAATCCAAATTAAGAAAAACTAGTGGGGTTTGAAAATAGACAAGTTTATCTAAAATTCATATTTTATACCGAAGTAAGATACTGACTGCAGCGTAGACGAAAACAGGAAAAAAACAGAACATCCAGAAAATACAAATTTCATCCTTCAAAACCAAAACAACATAACTTCAAGAATATTGATCCAAACACATCCAAACTTGAAATATAGTCTACCAAGTGTCTAAAAATCATGTTTTAGGGTACCTAACATGTCCACGCCAAGAATTTCACATGGATATCAACCAAAACACAAAATCACACAAAAGTCACACATACACGATCCAAAATCAAGAACGGGTGAATCCTGGGTTATTTCATGTCAAGATTTGTGTCGTGAGTCTTCTATGGCCAAAATATCACAATAGAGACAAAACTCATTAAGGAAAACACAATCAAGGGTTGTCTCTAGACCCAACTACACTATAGGTGAACTTTGGGACTTGTATCAAACAAATAAATTGGAGAACAAGTTACTTTGGGGGTGAAGAACGATGCAAATAATCCTAGAAGCAAAACCCACGAAAGAAATCAGCTACAAGCAACGAATCCGAGCGCAACGAACGAAATCCACACGAACGATCCTCCTTGAAGCAACGACGATCAAAGTGGCAAGTACCCACTTTGAGAACACCGCGAAGAGATGAGTAGGGGATCAAAGTTGCAAGCTTGATGATGGTGGTGGTTTGTAGGTGTGGCAAGCAAGGAAGGTCAAAGAAGGGGGTCAGGTATGTGAGTATGCCGGAGTTGGGAGTGGGGGTGGCCGGCCTAGGGTTGGTCGGCTGATGGAGAAGGGGAGGCCGGCTGTAGTGGGGGCTCGGGTTGGGGCAAATTCAGGCCGGGAGAGAGAGAGAGAGAGGGAGAGAGGGACTAGGGTTTGTGATGTTAGGGTTAGGGTTTGTGTTAAGGGTGTTTTGTATATAGGGCTTCAATGTGGGTTAATGGGTTGTGGGTATTATTATGTAGTAATAGGTATACAAATGGGTAATGGATATTAGGTCAAATACAAGTGGGAATACAATTAGGAGTGAATTCTATGGCTCTTGAAAAATCTTATTAGGGGTCAAAAATCATCAGTTTGGGAAAATGAAACCAAAACACCACCACAACACGAAGAAAAAAAATAAAAGTAAGGATAGCGAGTCTAAAAAAGCGGAAATGATAACAATAATGAAAAATGAGACGAAAGGGACAATCCAACAACCACAAGGAGCTCAAAATGAAATAAAACGAATATATATTGAAAACGAATCCAGTATACTGTTTAGAAAAATACAAGAGGAAAAAAATGCCAAAAATGAAAAATACAGTCAAAATACACAAAATAAAAAAAAAGGGTTACAATCCTACCCACCTAATAAGAAAATTTCGTCCTCGAAATTCAAAAGAAGATACATAGGGTAACCCCAAGCAAAACAAAACAACCAAAAAAAAAAAAAAAAAAAACAATCTACGCAAACAAAATCAGGAAACTTCTGCTGAATCTCCTCCTCCAGCTCCCAAGTTGACTCACCAGGCGAGTGAGGATTCCAAGCAACACGAACCAACTTGATGACCTTGTTCTTAAGCACTTTCTTTCGCCGATCCACAATATCAACTGGCGGAATGTCACAAGTCAGATCCGGCCGAATGGTCCACTCAGAATAGTCGATCACGTGGCTCTCATCTCGGATATATATCTTGAGTTGTGAGACATGGAAAATATCGTGCACTCCTGATAATGCTGGCAGCAATGCAGGACGATAGGCCACCTTGCCTACTCACTTCAAAATCTCAAACGGTCCAATAAACCTCGGGCTAACCTTGCCCCCGCCATCGAACAGAATGACACCGCGCCACGGCGATACCTTAAGGAAAACATGGTCACCAACAACAAACTCCAAAGCCCTACTATGGACATCAGCCCACCGCCTTTGCCTATCCTGAGCTACCTACAAGTGCTTCCTGATCTGAACCACTGCATCCACTGTCATGGTGATCAACTACGGACCCAACAACTTCCTCTCACCAATGTCATCCCAGCACAATGGTGATCTACACTTCCGCCTATAGAGTGCCTCGAAAGGAGCAGCTTTAATACTCGCTTGAAAGCTGTTATTGTACGAGAACTCTATGAGATGCAAATGATCCTCCCAAGACCCACCAAATTGAAGCATACAGGACCTCAATATGTCCTCAAGAATCTGAATAGTCCGCTTTGACTGTCCATTAGTTTAGGGATGAAAAGCGATGCCGTACTTTAATTTGCTCCTCAAACTATTCTGAGGACTCTCCCAAAACTAAGATCTGAATCTCGTATCCCTGTCGGATACAATACTGATTGGAACCCCATGAAGTCTAACAATCTCTTGCACATACCTCTCAGCTAGGCTATCAGTAGACTGACCGACGCGGAAAGGAATGAAGTGAGCACTCTTCGTCAAATGGTCGACAATCAACCAAATGGCATTATGACCCTTAGGACTCCTCGGCAAAGCAGTCACAAAATCCATAGTGATATGTTCCCACTTCCACTCTGGAATAGGAAGCGGTTGAAGAAGTCCAGCGGTTCTCTGATGCTCTGCCTTAACCTGCTGGCAGATCAAACACTGAGCAATAAACTGAGCCACAGCCCATTTCATACCCTGCCACCAGAAATGAAGCTTCAAATCTTGATACATCTTAGTACTGCCAGGATGGATACGAAGACTGATGGGCTTCCTCAAGCAACCTCTGATGAACATCACCTTCTGGGAAACAATATCTAGACCCAAAACGAAGCGATCCATCCGAATGAATAACCATGTCCGTCCTGGACCCAGACTCAACCTCAGCTCGAAATCTCTACAACTGTGCATCACTAGCCTGCGGCTCTTTAATCTGATCAACAAGAGACGACTGCAGCTGAAGCACAAAACAACTCCAATCAGAACTCGGCAACAAAACCTTCAACTCCAATCTCGTTATCTGCTCAATCAGATCCCTCTGTAGAGTCAAGAACATAACTGCCGGTCTCCTGCTCAAAGCATTTGGCATCAAGTTTACTTTACCAGGGTGGTATTGCAAACTGATGTCATAATCGGCCATAAGCTCCAACCAACGCCTTTGCCTCATATTTAACTCCTTCTGGGTGAAGACGTACTTAAGACTTTGTGGTTTGTAAAGATCTCCACTCGGTCCCCAAGTAAATAATGTCTCCACACCTTCAAAGCAAAAATCACTGCCGCTAACTCCAAGTCATGAGTAGGATAGTTCTTCTCATGCGGTTTCAAACTGTCTCGATGCATACACAACGACTCGGCCCTTCTGCATCAAAACTGCTCCAAGACCCTTACCAGAAGCATCACAGTGAATCACAAATCTGCCTGAACCATCGGGAATAGTCAACACAGGTGATGACGTTAATCTGTTGTTTAACTCAACAAAAACTCCATCACACTAATCAGACCAACAGAACTTCTGATCATTCCCAGTCAATTTAGTCAACGGTCCTGCTATCTTCGAAAAGTCTTGGACGAACTTCCGATAATAGCCAGCCAAACCGAGAAAACTCTTGACTTCTGAAAGTGACTTGGGAATAGGCCAATCCTTCACCGCTTCAACCTTTGCAGGATCCACAGAAATACCATCGCTAGAAACAATGTGCCCCAAGAAAGAAATCCTGTCGAGCCAAAACTTGCACTTGCTAAGTTTTCCATAGAGCTGATTCTCCCTCAAAGTCTGTAGAACCACTCTAAGTTGATCAGCATGATCTTTTCGATTACGAGAATACACCAAAATATCATCAATGAAGACCAGCACAAATCTATCTAAGAACTGAGAGAAAACCCGGTTCATAAGACTCATGAATACAGCCGGTGCATTCGTAACTCCGAACGGCATCACAAGATACTCATAGTGCCCGTATCTAGTCCTGAAAGCAGTCTTCTGTATATCTGCAGCCTTCACCTTAACTTGGTGATATCCAGAAAGAAGATCCAACTTCGAGAAAATAGCAGTCCCACTCAGCTGATCAAACAAATCATCAATCCTGGGCAACAGATACCGATTCTTCATAGTAACTCTGTTTAGTTCTCGATAATCCATGCACAGTCGACGACTACCATCCTTTTTATCAACAAAAAGGGCCGGAGCACCCCCTGGCGAAATACTAGGTCTAATAAACCCAAATCAAGCAACTGCTGAATCTGCACCTTAAGCTCTACCAGCTCAACCGGTGCCATCCTGTAGGGATTCTTCGATATCGGTTCTGTTCCAGGCTGAACATCAATACCAAATTCCACTTCCCTATCAAGGGGTAAGCCAGGTAACTCATCTAGAAAAACATCCAAGAAATTCCGAACTAATAGAGGCGCACCCTCACAGCCTGAATGCAACTTCATCGCACAAACCTCCTGATCAACTGTAGCTCGGCCAAGGGAAGACTCCCCGGCATGGAACTCAAACTCTGTGCGATCTGGAATCCGGAACACAACCTTCTTAGCACGGCAATCAATAACGGCATGGGCTTCACCCAACCAATCAATACCAATCAATACCCAGAATAACATCGAATCCCGAATTCCCAATTACAATCAGATTGGCTGTGAACTCGTTGCTACCAATAATAACGGGACATCGCCACCTGTCACAATGTTCCAAACCTCTGACATGTTGCTGCACTGCAACTGAAGGCGAGCGACAAATCGAGAGGAGAAAAAAGAATGGGTTGCTCTAGAATCAAACAGAACATGAGCAGAAAAAGAGCACACAAGCAAAACACCTAAGACAGAAAAGCAAAAGAGACAAAGAAAAGAATGGTTGACACCAGAATCAAAAAGATATGGGTATGAGAAGAATGAATTCATACCCAAAAAGAAATCAGATAAGAAGGGATCAAATGAATTGAATATGATTAGTATCCAGATCAATGTTGATAATATTTGATTCATTTTAAGCATGCATGGTTGGTGAAATGTTGCGCATATTTCAAATTCGAGCCAAGCTTGCCTAATATATTAGTTTCCCAATATATTAGCCAAACCTGGTGCTCTGATACTACTAAAAACCCTGTGACGCCACACTTCCCAAAAGAATACGGAATACGGATACGTAACAAAAGCCCAGCGAATGATTTTCATCATCCATAAGCTATTCAAGAAATCATAATAACATGCACGAGAAATATACAGAGTCGGAAGCGATTTATCAACCACATGCACATAATGAGTCAAATACCAGCAAGAAATACTTGAAACCAAATACATAAATCTCAAATAGTCATGATCTGAATAAAACACAAGTCTCGGATCACATTGCCCAAATACAAGAATAATTCCAAGTCTCAAAATACAATTAATGTTCAAGCACAATACAAGAAATAATAATAATAAATGCAGTACTAATACTTCAAATCTCTAATACCATCTGGAACCTATTCTCCAAAATCTGCAATTCATCGAATGAAGGAAAGAAGAAAAGAGAACATACAAGTACCCGTCAATTGCAAGTCACGGATCACTTATAATGTAGGATACAAGCACATGGGGAAACTAACTAGCACTTGGTATAAGTGTGATGTCAAGTGTAAACAACTAGCATGGTAAAACTGATCAAGTGTACATGATATAAATCAAGTGTCAAGTAAATAAGTACTTTATAAACATGCATCAAGTGTCAAGTGTCATGTGTTCATGTATCAAATATCAAGCTTCATGTCTCATGTAAACAAGTCTCATGTATCATGTAGCCAAGTATCAAGCAAGCATGTATCATGTTCACGTATCATGTTCAAGTATCATGTTCAAGTAGCAAGTATCAAGTCTTCTAGTGAATTACTATTTAGGTAACACTTCATAAAGCCCATACTACATGGTTGCTACAATACAACAGTTTCGCTTTAGATTTCATAGTTGACCATAAAGGGCAGTATACTCGGGGACAAGCAAGTAATCGAGCTCCAAGCTCCAAGTATCATGTATCATGTAATCACGTATCAAGCTGTGCAAGTGGCAAGTATCATGTCTTGCGTGCAAATATCAAGTATCATGTCAAGTATCACGTAGGATCAGTGGATCCCCTTTCGAGTACACATTCTGAACCACCCACTATTAGATCTGTCGCTTAAACTCCGGCTTGGTTATTTTTATTATTAATGTCCAACAAGCATGTATATATGCAAAATATATCAAGAATAGCATGGCATGATCATGTGACAAGTGCAAGTAGTAAACTAAACATGTACAAGTACAAGATTTCTCATAAAAGTCTAAAGTGAACACATCTCAAGTTCAGAACAGCAAGACCATGCTGTAGTAAAACAGTGATTCCAAGAGTTACAAACAAGAAAATCTAGATCTGTCGAAGGATCTGGTAAATAGACAT
The DNA here is from genome assembly GCA_017893485.1 of Hemerocallis citrina. Lineage (NCBI taxonomy): Eukaryota > Viridiplantae > Streptophyta > Magnoliopsida > Asparagales > Asphodelaceae > Hemerocallis > Hemerocallis citrina. Next base: position 427,358,558 of record CM030358.1, on the reverse strand, counting down.
CCACATGCATCCAGCGAGTATAATTAAGTTGTATACCAGTTCACAACAACACAACTCAAAACTGAGTTGAATACAGAATTTAGGTTTAGCCAAAAATCAAGAAAACGAATTCAATAGCATGAAAACAGCATGAAAACACATTACATAAATCCACAAAAAATCTGGGATATTCCCCTATATGTCCAGAATCAAAATATAGAATTTCAGAATTTTCCAGGAAAAATTGATAAGTCATCAAAAATAAGAAAGCATCACAAAAACATAGTTTAGCGATCTGGAAATCCCAACACTGCTGTACGAAAACTAAGATATCTCGCAATCAGTGAGACGAAATCCAATTCCGCCAAAAGGATATGAAAATAGATAGAATTTACTAACTTTTACATTTCACAAACAATTTTCATACAGTAAAAGGAATCATAGTGAAAATAGGGTTCTTATAGAACAGCGAGTAAAATACAGCATGTATAGATTTTAGAAACGAGCATGAAACATCACATAAGCTTATCAATAAAATTCATCAAAATTCTGGGTAACCCTAACTTAATAAAGAAACACTGACCAAAATATTGGATCAAAATAATATGTATAGCATGGTTCTTGAAAATAGTTTGTTAACAAAATTAACGAAAAACAGAATCTGGAAAAGAGCGACACATCTGTACTAAAACAGTCATAACTCAGTCATACGAAATCCAAATTAAGCAAAACTAGTGGGGTTTGGAAATAGACAAGATTATCAAAAATTCATATTTTATACCGAAATCAAGATACTGACTGTAGCATAGACGAAAACAGCAAACAAAACAGAACATCCAAAAAACAACATAACTTCAAGATAAATTGATCCAAACACATCCAAACTTGAAATATAGTCTACCAAGTGTCTAAACATCATGTTTTAGGGTACCTAACATGTCCACGCCAAGAATTTTACATGGGTATCAACCAAAACCCAAAATCACACAAAAGTCACACATACACGATCCAAATTCAAGAACGGGCGAATCCTAGGTTATTTCATGTCAAGATTTGTGTCGTGAGTCTTCTATGGCCAAAATATCACACTAGAGACAAAACTCATCAAGGAAAACACAATCAAGAGTTATCTCTAGACCCAACTACACTATAGGTGAACTTTGGGACCTGCATCAAACAAATGAATTGGAGTACAAGTTACTTGCCTTATTTTGAGAATGAAGAACGATGCAAATAATCCTAAAAGCAAAACCCATGAACGAAATCCGCTACAAGCAACGAATCCAAGCGCAACGAACGAAATCCCCACGAACGATCCTCCTTGAAGCAACGACGATCAATGTGGCAAGCACCTACTTTGAGAACACCACGAAGAGACGAGTAGGGGATCAAAGTTGCAAGCTTGATGATGGTGTTGGTTTATGGGTTCGGCAAGCAACGATGGGCAAAGAAGGGGGTCGGGTATGTGAGTATGCCGGAGTTGGGAGTGGGGGTGGCTGGCCTAGGGTTAGTCGGCTGATGGAGTAGAGGAGGCCGGCTGTAGTGGGGGCTCGGTTTGGGGCAAATTCAGGCCGGGAGAGAGAGGGGGGAGAGAGGGACTAGGGTTTGTGATGTTAGGGTTAGGGTTTGTGTTAAGGGGGTTTTATATATAGGGCTTCAATGTGGGTTAATGGGTTGTGGGTATTAGTATGTAGTAATAGGTATACAAATGGGTAATGGATTTTGGGTCAAATATAAGTTGGAATACAATTAGGAGTGAATTCTATGGCTCTTGAAAAATCTTATTAGGGGTCAAAAATCATCGGTTTGGGAAAATGAAACCAAAACACCACCACAACACCAAGAAAAATAAAATAAAAATAAGGATAGCGAGTCCAAAAATGCGAAAATGATCAAAATATTGAGAAATGAGACGAAAGGGACAATCCAACAAACACAAGGAGCTCAAAATGAAATAAAACGAATATATATTGAAAATGAATCCAATATACGGTTCAGAAAAATACAAGAGAGAAAAATACACTAAAAATGAAAAATACAGTCAAAATACACAAAATGAAAAAAAAGGGGTTACACTGCCTCCTCTGCAAGCAGGTTATGAGCCTGACTACACCCTTCAACCTGTCCTCGAGTGGAAGCTGATCCTCCTGTAGGTGCTCTACTCTTTTCCTTTGGGCAGTCCCAGACCCTGTGATCACTTGCTCCGCATGCAAGACATAGGCCATTGGCTTTCCGGCAGTCCTTGCGTATATGCCCAACCTTACGGCAACAATAACACTTCTGCTCCTTCCTCAGAGTTGCTGATGGGTAAGGTGGTGCTCCAGCCGTCGGAGTTTGAACTGGCCTCCGTATTGGTCCACCTACAGTAGGGCATTGTACCACCCGCTGAGAGACATTCCTGAATCTGTGGTTTGGCCTCATGGTAGCGAAGGCGTGATGATGGTATGCGAACAAACTCAGTCGGGTGAGCTCTGTGACATCTTGGACCTCTTCTAGACTAGCTCTCATCAGTCCATTGTGTTCTTGTTGTAGTTTCATCATTCGTTGCATCGCCTGAAGAATGGCGAAGTCCTCTGATGGTTCAGCCCTGGGTGGAGAAGTCGAAGAGTCTTCATGAGCCCTGGGTGGAGAAGTCGAAGAGTCTTCATGAGTCATAGTCTGCAATACAATCAAATAGGGTCAGTATCCAAATCATAAATTGGTTATCGATTATCCATGCGATTCACGTGTTCAGTTAAAACCAAACCAATTAGGGCCTAACCTGGCTAAAGCCAAACCTGACTAACATATCAGTCAAATATGACTGGGCTTTGAAACCACTAGAAACCTTGTCACGCCTCGCTTCCCAAAAACACGAAACACAAGCGCGTGACATTGGCCTAGCGAATGACTTGCATCATGGATAAGCTATTATTGTTCAACTCAACAATATAACAAGATAGATACAATCACGCATGCAATAAGAACAATCACATGAATAACAATACTTGGAATATAACATGAAATAACCAACTACGATAATCCAACATCTGGAAACAAAATAACAATCTCCGGGTCAAAAGCTCATAATACAATGCTTAATGAAAAAAAATACAAGAAGTCCAATAAAAATAACAATCAATCTAGAAAGTAATAATCATCAGAAAGTCTGTTCTCCAAGTCTTGTAGGTAACTCTCCTTGATCACATGTGAATACCTCATCTAAAAAGAGAAGTAAAATTATCCTTAGTGCAAGTCATAGACAGCAAGTAAAGAAAGTAATGAACAATGGAAATACGATATAACAATTAATGCATGTACTATTGCATCACATACCATAGGTTCGATGTATATAATCAATGTCGTTTAGACTCTAGTGGTGGACTCTATAGTTCATGTGCTCGTTACGATAACATTAAAACGATGGAAACTCCGTTGCACGATGACACTAAAACGATATGAATATGAATTGAGATATTGTTTTCAGAATCCAACAATTAATTGACAAATACACGCCAATACAGTATTGTCCACTTCTAAAGTCAGCCCTTAAACCTCGTCTTGTTAAACAGTTTATCGATGCAATCAATACATTATGCAATTTAGATAAATTCGATAACAAAGATATCAATAGAAGTAACAATAGTACGATTAATTAGAGTGAGGCAATTAGAATGGTGACAATAGTATATTAGGATCATGCAATGCAATTTATACACTTTAATCCATTCAATATAAAGATATATATATACAATAATATTAAGAAAAAATGGAAACACAATTCTGGATAGCAATAAGGTACTGTACCAAAATCAAGTTTCCCGTTGCTGCTGAAATCCAAAACTGGATCCATCAGAAGTTCTAAAAATTAGACTTCCCTACGATTCTAATGCATTTTTAAAATACGAAATCTGATAATATTAGATCGGTTAATTACATCATTCTTTACATATTACATGTTCTGACTGTAAATCAACATCAAGTTGTTATATTTGTAAAATCAATAAAAATCTAATATTAAAATCATCAAAAATATCCATTAAGTTCCTAATCATGTTAGTTAATATTCTGAAAATTATCATGGAAATATTCTAACATTAACTTAGCTTTTAGACAACTGAAACATGAAGAGATACACGAATCAGGAATTCTGGAAGTAAAAATGCAGCAGCAGTAAAATCACTATTACTTTTGCAATAAAACTCGGAATTCAATTATTTTTGATGTTCTGGAAACTAGAGATATAGAGTTTCAATTTTCGTTTAGAAAGTTATAATTTTTTATTTCAAATACAGGGTCAAAAAGGTCTCACAAGTTTCAGGCAGACAGTGAAAATAAGGGTTCAACATGAAAAAGGCGATCTAAACATGATGAACTTCAACTCAATATTCAAAAAAATCTTAGATCATCATGGTAAACATAAGAACATGGTAAGCACAATGAAGAATACATCTATACACTAGTTTAAAATCAACGAGGCATCAATCAAACATTCAAACACAACAACCTAATAATCGATTCTACACTAGTTTATTTGTGTGGTGCATGTATGAATAACTTCTATTATCAATACTATATGAATGCATGAAAGATTCAATATTTTAGAGTCAATAGTGGCACGAAGTCAAGAATATCTTGGGTTAGCTCGTGTAAACCCTCAGTATACTCAATGGAAGGTAAAGCACAGAGGTCGAAGGTTGAAGTTGACAGCTAAGAGATAGTAGGGTGATTAGGGTTAGATAATAATTAGGGTTTAATTAAGAGGGTGTATATATAGGATTAAGTTCGGTTAATGGGTAGCGGGTTTAGGATCCAATAGGAGATGGGTGGGGATCCAATAAGAAGGCTAATGGGTTAGATTGATAGATTAAATATGGATCAAATAATATGACGATTATCAATCCAACAAGAATAGGAATATCATGAAAAATATTCCAACAAGCAGAAAAGATAATTCATGAAATTCAAATTCGAATTGGAAAAATCAGATTCGAATAATTAAACGGAGATCAATGATAGTTCATGAACAATATTATAACCAAAATCATTTGAGACGATAAATGAAAGATAGAATGCAATTCAAATCACAAAAAAAAAGAAGGGAATGATGAAACAGGAGTTACAATCCTACCCACTTGACAATCTAATTATGTCCTCGAAATTTATTCAAGTGGAAATAGGATAACCCCAAAGAAAAAGGACTACACAAAAACATGGGAAAACTTCTTTTGAATCTCTTCCTCATGCTCCTAAGTCGACTCACCCGGCGAGTGAGGATTCCAAGCAACTCGAACTAATCTGATGACCTTGTTCTTCAAAACCTTCTGCCCTCTCATTTTATGGGTTTAACCTTCTTTTATTATAATTAAACACGAACATACAATTTACGGAAACAGGTGTCAAGAATAATGTGATGGAGGTATCAAGAGTTTTGCAATGCATGATGTGCTAGTTCAATTCATTAATTGCGAAGAATAAACATTTAAAAATATGAAAATATAATTCTGGACAAATAAACTAACTTTGCCACTCCTACGGGAAAGATAATTAAGTTCCGTTAGGGGTTCCAAAAAATACACTCCCTGCCTGTTCCAACGCATATTCGCACAACATACTCCAATTACAGCAACTATGTCTAACAGTAACCCCTGTTTTCAGTAGTTGTATTTTTCTTGGTATTATTATTTATTGTTTTCTTCTTCATCTTTTCTGAACCCGGTAACTTAATTTTCTATTGATGGAACTTATTATTTGCTTCCAACTCAATTTTTGTCTCTCAATATATTTAATTTTTCTGCTGAAATTTTGTTTTTCATCCTATTCGAGTTTTTGGCATATTGATATCTCCAATTAATCTAATTATAATTCCTATTTTATTTATTTATTCTTTTCCTATTGGATCTAAACCCAAAATCCATCCCTATTGAATTTGGATCTCAACCCGCTCCCCATTACCCAAACCTACATCTTAACCCTAATTCTAATCCTATATATACACTTTTAACCCCTAATGATCATTAAACCATAATTACTCATTTAATCCTCAGCCATCATCCTTCTTTTTCATCTGTGATTTGGGAAAACCCCACTGCCACCACCCATCCTCCTTAACGACTCTTCTTCACCCTCACATCCAAACCTAGTCAGCCACTCCCGACCATCCTCGCCTGCATCCCTCAATCGACCCCGAGCGACCACACACCACCTCTGTCTTCATCTTCATCCCGTCGCCCTCCACCTCTGCACACCATCTATAGCGCCCCGAATTTCAAATAAATAAATTAGAAATACTTGACACAATTTCCATAATCATCATCAATTGAAATCATAAACATAGCATCCAAATATAGGGAAATTTAAAACTTTTATTACATCAACTCTTTTACAAAGCACAACGAAATTTAAACACTTTGAATTACAATTCTTTTTACAACACAACAGTATTTAAAAGCACCATGAATACAACTTTTCTCTTTACAATCAATCTTTTTACAAGATATGCATAAACATTAATATTCTACCACATGCTTTAAACTTCAAGCTAATGGTACCTACCTGTAAAACATGAGTCTAGAGATATCCCTAACCCCCAAAACTATAGGGGTCAGCCATAAAGGTGTGAGTGATAATGAAAAGAATATAACTTAAATAAAAACATAAAGAATAAAATCATAAATCAACAAGTGATGCTAGACTAAGTGTCAAGTGTAAGAAAACAAAGAAAACATGCATAAAACAAGTCAAGAAAACACAAATGCAAATGATGATTACTAATGCATACTTGTTGAATTCTATGTATCCCACTCTATATAGGTCCGGTGCAAGCCCTTATCGTACTCCACTAAGGTTCAATCTCACGTTATACAACTAATCCTACTACAGTGATTACTTTAAGATTTAGAGTATTCTGTGAGTATCTAGTGCCACGCCCCAGTAATTCTGGAGAATCAACTTTTCCATCGTCCGTGTTATTGGGTAAGCACCCTCACACCCCGATAATTCTGGAAATTGAAACCCACACCGTCCGCCAATGGTACCTCATCACACAAATATCCCATGAGTGTCGCCTCGACCCCCGGTAATCCCGAAGATTCATCCCACACCGTCCGTGATCTCTCCCCAGGTAATTCCTGTAATTCCACCGTCTGGTCATTGGAGGCCCCCTACCCATGTTTGCTCTTATTTCATCACAACACCAACTAGTGCATGTCCTTAGCTTTATTATTATTAATTAAGTCACCATTCCCCGCTAGAGTTGGTGTACCCTACCGAACTTAAATTAAACTAACTCAATAACAAGGCCCCACTGGCCAGAATATCCATAAAGTCTCAACTGCCTGCAAAGTCAAATAAACAATCATTCGAAGAACAACAAAACTCAGCAAAACTGGGTGTATAACTCAGTTTGACGGTCGACTGTTATATACAGTATAAAACATGGTGGTCGACTGACAGTGCTCAAAGAAAAAAATACTCAAGGCATGGCAGTCGACTGTCACATACGGAATACACAATGGCGGTCGACTGGCAGCGCTCAAAAACTCTCTTCACGCTGTGGCAGTCGACTGGCAGCTACTGTAAAAATGCTTCAGTCAACTGCACAGGGGAAGATGGCGATGGACTAGGCATGACAGTCGACTGCATTACACGTTCAACTGAACTGTAGTCGACCGACAAATATACTGCGATCGACCGTGCAATCGACTGGAATGTCCAGTCTGCGACAGCCAATTGAAATTTGCAAATTCTCTCAAACTGATTTGTTAAAAACTTCGAATACATGATTTCAATTGCTAAAAGAAATCTGTAACAACACAAGTATATCCTTGGCCAAAACAATTTAATTTTTACATCAAGTCAAATTACATAAATTTCACAAAATCCCAAATTTGTAGTCATGACTTGAATAAAAATATGTTTAAAGAAACATTTCGTATAAACATTCAAATATCATCAGAATGTATTCAAGATCTCTTCTCATATAGAATATAACTTAAACATATTTAAAAACTGAGATTAATCCCGAAATACATATCCATTGGTCAAAATTTTCCATTCCATCCAACTCCACAACAATTCTTTTACTTCTTGTTCAATACAACCCAAAACAACATCAAACTCTCTATGTTTCATCTCACAGGAACAGGTACAAAAATAAATCAGTAACTTAAAGATCTTCTATTCATCCATATGTATGTATGACATTACTATTCAATTTGCATTCTAGTTATTCATAATATACATCCACAATCAAATAATCTCTCACATAAGCAATAAATAGATCTATACTAATTAGATGACAACTCTACATATCTCATATGAATTCAAGATCAATTCAAAACATGGTTATTCAAGCATAGCATAAGAAAGTGATGATCTTTGTGTATCTCATACGTCAACTATTTAAGCATGAAAAATTACTCATACATTCATATTTCTTCATAAAGATGTTGATTAGTTGTCCATTCATTTAGAATCTATATCCACACATCATATTCATAATCATACAAATTCTAATCATGAATTCTACTTGAACAATTTCCAATCATATAGCAACAAGAGGTAAGAAAGTATCACTCACCTTAAGAAGATTAAATTAAACACAAAGAAATAATAAAGAAAAATTCCTTCCTCTCTCTTTTGCAAAAGTCTAAGATCCAAAATTTAAACTCCAAGAAAATAATAAGAAAATAAGTTTTGAGTGCACAACAGGGAATGGGTGGCTGCTGCCCCTAATATAGGCCAGAATTCTAGTTTTTAGGGTTTCACAAAGTTTACAAATTTACTGCTCAAGAAAATTACTTCTTTTACATATATGGATCCTTCCAATTATTTGTTAATCAAATTGATTTAAAAAAAAAAAAAATCAATCCCCTTACTCTTCTGACTTGATCGACCAATATGTAAAGTCTACAAAAATCGAAATTTGAAGTTTTTACTCCAAGTGGCAATTTTGCACAAAAGTCCTTCATTTTTGAGTATTTGCAGATATGTCATAAATCATTCATAAAAATATAAAAAATTAGAATTATTATCTACTAATAAATATTAGATTTTAACAATAAAATTTCTGACTTTTTATTCTCCAGGAGGAATATTTTCAATAAAGTCCTCAGCAATCTCAAAATCGCGTAAGTTTATATTTATTCAATTAAATCAATAAAATTCAATAAAATATGAATATAATATAATTCTTTAGATCTTTCTGCTAAATAGCCGGCCCTAAATGCAGCGAAACAAATTTTAAGTTAAATATTCACCCCTAAACGATTTTTTACAAAAAGTCTCCCTTCTTTCAAAAATTTACAAATGTAGTTTTCTTTATTCAGAAAAATCCCAAAATTTCAAATATACCCAATAAAAAATAATAGAAATTGTTCATCAACTCAAAATCCTAAATTCACACTTCGAAAATATTTGCACGTGTTTTGCTCGTGTGAAAAAGTCAATTTTACGAAAATTGAAAATAATTAAATAAATTGATTTAAAAATTATGTATTAATTCAAAATATTGTATTAAAAACTATGGGGCATTTCACCATCCTCACCGACTATAACCACCGCGACTGCTCCTCCATCCATTGCTCCGTCGACCACCCATTAGCAAATTCGGGCTGTACGATTTCAGCAGGGATCTTAAAGCTTATACAGGCAAAGTAATAGCAGTAAGCCTCTTTAATAGGTTCAGACCTTCTTTAGGCTCACCAACAAGATATGGGTCACTTTCAAGCTCATTAAAAGCGACTGGGCCCACCAAGAGAGACACCTAGCCCATGAGGGTTGTGAGTCAAATATCTTTTTTCTACCAAAAGAGTAACCAATTTTATTTCTTGAGGGGGAGAATTTACTGGAGATAACATATTTATATCAATCTCCTAACGGTTTCTCAGGCATATAAATACCCTCCCCCTCCCACAGTCAGAAGGTAATCAATCTTTTCTCTCTCAAACTCTTTTCTATATCTGGTTCTGACTTGATCGTCAGAGGGTCTGTCGTCGGGGCCAAGCTCGGTGTTCTAGGATTTTTGTAGGTCCAGATTCAGATCAAGGTGCACTTTTCAACGATCCATATCCAATCTCATGAGCTCTAACCACTTTTTACGGCAACGATCAATGGTTAGATCTTTGTAGTTTCCTTCAAATATAACTGATGAGTGTAATTTATATCTGCTTTTATTACTCATTTTACGTATAAAAATTGTGAGTTCGTGTTTATTGATGTGTATAAATTTTATATAAATATTTTATTCATTTACCTATAAGAAATGCTTGTATTCGTCTATCATGTTAATAATTTATCTTATTTCTATAGATTTCAGTTAATTAATTATTTTTGAAGGAATACGATTTTTTTTTATGCAAAAGGTGAATATTTTTAGTAAAAATTAACAAAGAAAACAAGGAGAACCCATTGATTAATTTTTATTGATTTGTTGAATTTTGAATTTTACAATTTGGCCTAGTGGAAAGCAAAATAGTAATTTTAATTGGCAATAAAGGGTGAAAATGAAATAAACAAATTTAGAAGGGTTTAATTGAGCTAAAGTAAAAATTAGTTAGTTTAATTAATTTAAACTAATTAATATATTTTTATTTAAAATCCTAAATTTTCATTTTATTTTTCTTTATGCGTGCAGCATGTGCTTCAAGAAGAGAAAGAGAAGAAAAAGAAGCAAGAAATAAGAGCAAATCAAAATAGGGAAAGAAATAAATGAAGATGTGGGGTTTTCTGCAAAAATAAACCTTAATACCCCACGTTCATGCTCCTATAAATACAACAGCAAAAGAGAGAGAGGAGGGACAAAAGACGAAGACGGATGATCTCGAAATAAAAATAATAATAATAAATGAAAAGAGAGGCTCAGAACTAAAGCAAGAGAGAGAAACAGAGGTGTTACGGAGTAAAAAAAGCAGCTCGCGGATCGAAGTAAAGGAGAGAGGAAGAGGAACTGACGTGGGCTCGTTGGTTTGCTGGCGCGAAAATTGAGACAGACAGAGAGGAGGAAGAGGCCGGTAACGTGGCTTGTTGGTTTCCTAGCGTGAAAATTGAGACAGAGAGAGAAGGAGAAAAGACAGAGAAGTGACTGACTGTGTGGCTCGGAAATCGAGAGGCTTCGGTTTGCAAATTTTTGTTAACAAAACCATTCTTTCTGTATCTTCTTTTTTTCTTCTAATTTCATTATGCAATCAAAAATAGTATTTGTTAGTTGCAAAACCATTACGAACTAATTTTATTTTTCTAGGGCTTCGATGTAGCCTAGTTTTAAGAACACAATTTTAAATCCATATATATTTTTTAATTTTTCTATGGTTGTGTGTTTAATTTTTGTTCTTAATGCTTACAATTTTTTGGCCAACTTTTGTATGATTTACTAGATCATAGAGAGACCGCGAGGTAATTTGTGATTTTGAATTATAGAATTAAACACCATTGATTGAGCGAAATTAGAAATAATTTTCCGCGATTGGTGTGACTATAAAGAAATCCACAGAACTTAATGAGTCTTCAATTAATTATATTTTCATAGAGATATGACAAACTGTTAGTTGAAGATATTTTTGGTGTTGTTCGAGAGAAAGCATTGAATACTAGGGGATTTTGGTCTACAACTTGGAAAAGTAACATTTGTTGTCAAATAGAATTATGAATTATGTGGGATAAACAAGGTGAAATCAAATGCCCTAGAATTAATTTTGCAATTAATAAACAACAAAATTTCATATTCCGCTCCTTTTTAACTAATTTAGTTACTTTTTTAGATTAATTTAATTTAGTTGGTTTTTTTTATCATATTTTCGATCATCCAAATAGTAGTTGATCTATTAATTTCGGTACTCGGTAAAATAATTAGTCCTTGAGGGTTCGACACACTTTTCACTTAACTATACTACTTGTTGTGATTTTGTACACTTGCAAATTATCACATCAAGTTTTTGGCGCCTTTGCTGGGGACTAGTTATTCTTTTATTGATATTGAAAATTGTGAGATTATTAATAGTCTGGATTTTTTTTTTGGTTTATTATTATTTTACCTCTTTATTTTCTTTTGACTTACTTTTATTTATATTTATATTTATATTTTTTATTTTTAGTTTTCTATTTTTTTTAATACATGTATTTCAGGACATACAAGTACATTATCATGGCGAACGATGAGAACAAGGCCTTGAAAGACTATGCGATGCCCTCACTTAATGGAGTAACATCAAGCATAAATAGGCCGGTTATTGAAGCTAACAATTTTAAAATTAAACTGACGATCATTCAAATGATTCAACAAGTTGTTCTGTCATGCCCCGCTTTCCAAAAATACGGAATACAGATACGTAACTAAGCCCAACAAATGATTTTCATCATCCATAAGCTGTTCAAGAATCTTTACAAAATCTCACAAAATAATCAGAGTCGGAAGCAAGAGAATCAACCACACATGCATAACTGAAGTAAAAAGCCAACAGAATTTATTTGAAGCAAAATATAATATTCTCAAATAAATCAGAATCTGGACAAGGCTAATATCCTGGGTCACATTGCCCAAATACAAAATAAATATCCAAGTACTCAAAATATATTGTTCCAAAGCAATAATAAACAAGAAATCCAGCACTAATATCTCATTTGGCCAATGTCGTCGGACAGCTGACCATCCTGATCTGTAATTAATAATTGCAGGAGAAGGAAAGAGAAAACAAGTACCCGCCAATTGTAAGTTACGGGCCACTTATAATGTAGGATAATTGTACATGGAATAATCAATCTAAATAACTGCGGAAACAAATATATCATGGTATAACATATCAAAAGTAATATCTAATGTGAATTAGTAAGGCAATGTAAACTAGCATGGTATACTAATAGTACAGATGTTTGTGTCAAATATAGTGTCACATGACAACTTACAGTGTCCAGTAACAGTAAGCTCAGTATATCACTGTAACAGTATAACAGTATCAATCCAAAAGTATCAGTCTAACAGTATCAGTCTTATGTTCTTACAGTCTTGTGTGTATTACTAGCTAGGTAGCACTTCATGTATCCCGGTTTTTACTACATGGTTGCTGCAACAAATAGTTTTGCTTTTAGATTTTATAGTGGACCATAATGGGACAGTGTACTCAGGTATCTGTAATAGTAGCAGTAGCAGTAAAAGTAACAGTAACAGTAGCAGTAAAAGTAACAGTAAAAGTAACAGTATGGAATACTAGTTCTCATCCAAGTACACGTTTCCATATTTTCCACTACTCGATCTTCCCTTAAGAAACCCCGGCTTGATTACTTTTATTATGTTTATCAAACAGGCATGAATGCGTACGAAATAGTTTCAAACTAACATGATACAAGCATTATTAGGTTCAGGAAAACAAATGAACATGCATAGATGATATACGGTCACATGAACGAGCAAAACAGTGTATGTTCATATTCAGGACAGCATGACAGTTCAGTACTAAAACAGTGATTCCCGTTACTACAGAAATCCAAATCTGAATCCGTCAAAGAATATGGAAAACAAACTTCCACAAGAATCCATCGGTTATATATAAGCCATATAGTAATTCACAAAATCATAACTCAAAACTGATTTGAATCTAGAAAATACGTTCAGCCAGAAATCAGTAAATCGTATTCAAAGTCAGAAAAACAGCATTAAAACTCCTCAAATAAATCCAGGAAAAATTTGGGGTAATCCCCTATATGTCTAGTATCAGAACATAGTGTTTCAAAATATTCCAGGAAAATTAGTTCAGTCAACAAGAATCAGAAAATATCAAGAAACGATAGTTTGACAAATCTGAAATTCCCAACACCGTTGTAGAAAACTGTAATATCTCGCAAACCATGAAACGAAATCCAAATCCACCAAAGGTAGATAAAAATAGACAAAATAAGCTAACTTTCATATTTCATAAATATTTTCTATAAAGTAAAAGGAACTAGGGTGAAAATGCGATTCTTTACAGAATAGCGAGCAAAATACAGCAAGTATAGCTTTTATAAACAAGCATGAAATAGTGTAGAAACTCATCAATAAAATCCACCAAAATTTTGGGTAATCCCTAAATAGATATAGAAATACTGTGCAAAGTTTCAGATCAAAATAATATATTTAGAACTAGTATAAAAATAGTTTAATCATCGAAATCATCAAGAAACGAAATCTGAAAGTAGAATAGACCTCTGTAGTAAAACAGCCATAACTCACTCATACAAAAACAGAATCAATCAAGGTCAGAGGCTTTGGAAAGAAGACAGATTTCTCTACAATTCATGTTAAATATAAAAATTAAGAATTCTGACCTTAATATGGTCTAAAATACAAATCAAAATTGATCAACGACAAATACAGATTTTTCTTTAACAACAAAACCAACATAAATCATACGAAACTCGTTCCAATCACAATCAAACATGGTATAGAGTCTACTAAGTTTCCAAACATCATTATATAGGGTATATAACATATTCATAACCATCATATCACATGGATCTCATCAAACACATAATTTCGTCTAATTATCTCATATATATGAATAGATCAAGAACGGTCAAACCTAGTTGTTTTCATGTCGATTTTTGTGTCGTGAGGCAACTATGGTCAAGTAGCACAATAGAGACAAAACCCATCAAAGATAACACACACACGAGTTGTCTCTAGAACCCAACTACACTATAAGCGGTATTTTTGACATGTATCATACAAAGAAATTTGAGTACAAGTTGCTTGCCTTAACCGAAGACAAAGAACGTTGAAAATCAAGAATAACGGGAATGGATCCCAACAACGAACAAAATCCACGAACGAAAATCCAATACACGTGCAAAAACTTCAGCACGTGCAACCACAACAAAGCGAGAGAGAGACCCAAGGGGGTTGGTCGTCGACTGGCTTGCGGCTGGCCGGTGCTCCGGCGGGTGCTGACGGCGAACGGAGGCAAGGGAGAGAGATGAAGAGGAGTTGAGTGCTCGGGTGATCGGGAGGTGGCTTGGGTGCTTGGTCGGTCGGGTGCAGCCGAAGGGGAAGTCGGCTAGGTGGCGTCGGGGATGAGTCAGGTCGGGATTTGGCTGGTGGGGTGTCGGGATGGCTGTGCAGTGTAAGGGAGAAAGGAGGGAGGCCGGGAGGGATGAAGTGTTAGGGTTTGGGTTTTGGTTGAATAATTATATATAGGTTTTTGTTTAGGTTTAGAATTAGGTGATGGGTAATTGGGTTCATGGTTTTAATTGGGATCCAATAGGAGTAGTACTAGGATTAGACTAATAGGTTTTGATTAGGATCAAATTGTATAGGCTTCAAATAGGATTGTAGGTTTAATTTGGCCTTGGTAATCAATTAGGGATCAAAATAGTAGGATTGGAAATAGGGTGATCACTACCAAATCACCGTGAGCACCCAAGAACAAAATAAAGGGAACAAATCCCAAATGTCTCCACAGCTTCAAAGCAAAGATCACTACCGCTAACTCCAAGTCATGAGTAGGATAGTTCTTCTCATGCGGCCTCAACTTCCTCAATGCATATGCAACGACACGGCCCTTCTGCATCAGAACTGCTCCAAGACCCTTATCAGAAGCATCACAGTGAATTACAAATCCGCCTGAACCATTTGGAATAGTCAACACAGACGCTAATGTTAATTTGCTCTTCAACTCAATAAAATCCTCATTGCATTCATCAAACCAACAAAACTTCTTATCCTTTTCCATAAGTTTAGTTAACAGTCTTGCAATCTTTGAAAAATCTTGGACGAATTTCCGATAATAGCCCGCAAGACCAAGAAAACTTCGCACTTCGGAAATTGACTTAGGAATAGGCCAATCCTTCATAGCTTCAACCTTAGAAGGATCCACAGAAAGACAATCGCTAGAAATAATGTGCCCCAAGAAAGAAATCCTGTCGAGCCAAAACTCGCACTTGCTAAGTTTTCCGTAAAGCTGATTCTCTCTCAAAGTCTATAGAACCACTCTAAGATGCTCAGCGTGATCTTCCCGATTCCGAGAATATACCAGAATGTCATCAATGAAGACCACCACAAATCTATCCAAGAACTGAGAGAAGACCCGGTTCATAAGACTCATGAATACAGCTGGCGCATTAGTGAACCCGAATGGCATCACAAGATACTCATAATGCCCGTATCTAGTCCTGAATGCAGTCTTCTATATATCAGCAGCCTTCACCTTAACTTGGTGATATCCAGAACGAAGATCCAACTTTGAGAAAACAGCAGCCCCATTCAACTGGTCGAACAAATCATCGATCCTAGGTAAAGGATACCGGTTCTTCACAGTAACACTGTTCGATTCCCGATAATCCACACACAATCGACGACTACCATCCTTCTTGTTAACAAAAAGGACTGGAGCACCCCAAGGCAAAATACTAGGTCTAATGAAACCCAAATCAAGAAACTCCTGAAGCTGTACCTTAAGCTCTGCTAGCTCAACCGGTGCCATCCTATAGGGACTCTTCCATATCGGCATCGTTCCAGGCTGAACATCAATACCGAACTCCACTTCCCTATCAGGGGGTCAGCCAGGCAACTCATCTGGAAAACCATCCAAGAAATCCCGAACTAATAGAGGTGCAGCCTCACAGCCTGAGTGCAATTCCATTGCACAATCCATCAGTTCACCTGCAATCCTTGCTCGGCCAAGGGAAGACTCCCCGGCATGGAACTCGAATTCTGCTTGATCTGGAATTCTGAAGACAACTTTCTTGGCATGGTAATCAATAATGGCATGGGCTTCCCCAACCAATCCATACCGAGAATGACGTCGAATCCTGAATTCCCAATTATAATCAGGTTGGCTTTGAAATCTGCGTTCCCAATAACAACGGGGCATTACCTGCACTCACGAGAACAACTGACAACACCACCACCTATCAAAATGTTCCAAGCCTCTGACATGTTGCTACACTCCAACTGATGGCGAGCGAAAAATTGAGAGAAGACAAAAGAATGGGTTGCCTCAGAATAAAAAAGAACATGGACAGGAAAAGAGCAAACAAGGATGATACCTAAAAGAAATCAAAAGACAAGGAGAAAGAATAGAGAATCAAGGGTGAGGGAAAAACAACAATGCAAAAAGATAACATAAAGAAGTAAGACAAGACTAAAAGAAAGAGAACAAAAGAGAAACAAAACAGCAAAACAGTAAAACAAAATATATATCTGCCATAACTTCTTCAGCTGTCTCAGTATCTGCAGCAGTCAAGTTGAAAGCCTGACCTCTCCTCGGAACAGCGGTCCTCTGACCAACAATCTGGCGTTGAGGAGGAAGCGGAGGCCTAACTGGACCACGAGCTGGGCCTGCTTGCTGAACAGGACCCCTGGCTGGAAGTGCTACTTGCTGCTGCTGTGGACAATCGCGTACTGAATGACCAACGGCACCACACCTAAAGCACCGGCGGTTGCCGCGCCAACAATTCTTACGCTCATGCCCAGACATCTGACGGAAGTCGTAAAAACCACCTTTCTGGAAATAAGCAGAGGGATATGGAGTTGCCCTAACCGGATGGGTTGGGACAAGCCTCCTAACAGGACCACCAGAAGGCCTAGCAGCAGGGTGCGGGACAGTCCATGAAGAAGGAACAAAGCCACCATGAGCCTGCTCTTGAGCTCGAGCTGCCTCAAGAAATTCAGCATAAGTACGCATACGAAGAGAGAAAAGATGCCTCTTGATATCCTGCTCAAGTCCATTTGTGAATCTACAAGCCCTATCCTCTTCGGTTGCCACAAGAACAACAACGAAGCGGCTAAGTCTAGTAAACTCAGCTGCATACTCATCCACTGATCTGGAGCCCTGTTGAAAGAAGTCCATGTTACAATATTGTTTGAACAATTAAGTAACAAAATTTAAAATAGAATAATGACTTAACCTGTTTTAGAGCCTGGAATTGCTGTTCCATCTCAACTCAAGCACTACTGTGGAAGAAATTCTCCAAGAATCCCCGAGTGAAAGTAGTCCAAGCAATAGGCCTCTAAAGACGCTCAGACTCTGCCATCCACCAAATATGAGCAAAATCCACCAGCTGGATGGAAACCACGTCCACCCTATCGGCCTCGGTAACATGTGCCACCAAGAGCAAGCGCTTGGTCCGGATCAACAACTTTTCAACCTCCAAAGGCGTCTCAGTGCCCGAAAAAACGGTCGGGATGCAGCCTCATAAAATCTGTAACTGTTTCTGGACGAGGCAGAAGATTTGCCTGCACAGGCACAACAGGAGGCAAAACTCAGGCAGCTTCAAGAGCAGCCATCACAAGATTACTGTGGTTTTATTGCTGATCAATCAGCCGCTCAAGCACAGTAGTGACAGCCTCAATCGGATCAGGCTTAGAAGAATTTTCACGAGCCACAGTTTGCACAAAACCAAAAATAATTAGCATCCAGAATCATAGTTGATATTAATTTTATTCATGTATGCAAGGTTGGTGAAATGTTGAGCCGATCCCAGTTCGAGCCAAGCTTGTCTAATATATTAGGCAACTAATACATTAGCCAATTTTGGGCTCTGATACCACTAAAAATCTTTTCATGCCCCGCTTCCCAAAAATACGGAATACGGATAGGTAAATAAGCCTAGCGAATGATTTTCATCATCCATAAGCTGTTCAAGAATCTTTACAACAAAATAATCAGAGTTGGAAGCAGGAGAATCAACCACACATGCGTAACTGAAGTAATAAACCAACAGAATTTATTTGAAGCAAAATATAATATTCTCAAATAAATCAGAATCTGGACAAGAAATATATCCTGGGTCACATTGCCCAAATACAAAATAAAAATCCAAGTACTCAGAATACATTATTCCAAAGCAACAATAATAATAATACTAATAAACAAGAAATCCAGCACTAATATCTTATTTTGCCAATGTCGTCGGGCAGTTGACCATCCCGACCTGCAATTAATAATTGCAGGAGAAGGAAAGAGAAAACTAGTACCCGTCAATTGAAAGTTACGGGCCACTTATAGTGTAGGATACAAGTAGATGGAATAATCAATCTAAATAGCAGCGAAAACAAATATAGCATGGTATAACACATCAAAAGTAATATCTAACGTGAATCAGTAAGGCAAAGTCAACTAGCATGGTATACTAACAGTACAGATGTTTGTGTCAAATATAGTGTCATATAGCAACTAACAGTGTCCAGTAATAGTAAGCTCAGTATATTAGTGTAACAGTATTACAGTATCAGTCCAACAGTATCAGTCTAATAGTATCAGTCTTATGTTCTTACAGTCTTGTGTGTATTACTAGCTAGGTTGCACTTCATGCATCCCCTTTTTTACTATATGGTTGCTACAACACACAGTTCCGCTTTTAGATTTCATAGTGGACCATAATGGGGCAGTGTACTCAGGTATCGGTAACAATAGCAGTAGCAGTAAAAGTAACAGTGACAGTAGCAGTAAAAGTAATATTAACAGTAACAATAACAGTAAGGAATACTAGTTCCCTTCCAAGTACACGTTTCGATATTTTCCACTACTAGATCTTCCCTTAAAAAACCCCGGCTTGATTACTTTAATTATGGTTATCAAATTGGCATGAGTGCATACGAAATAGTGTCAAACTAACATGATACAGTCAGTATTAGGTTCAGGAAAACAAATTAACATGCATAGATGATATACGGTCACATAAACGAGAAAAGCAGTGTATGTTCATATTCAGGACAGCGTGACAATACAGTACTAAAACAATGATTCCCGTTACTACAGGAATCCAAATCTAAATCCATCAAAGAATATGAAAAATAGACTTCCACACGAATCCATCGGTTATATATAAGACATATAGTAATTCACAAAATCAAAACTCAAAATTGACTTGAATCCAGAAAATACGATCAGCCAGAAATCAGTAAATCGTATTCAAAATCAGAAAACAGCATTAAAACTCCTCAAATAAGTCCAGGAAAAATCTGGAGAAGTCCCCTATATGTCTAGTATCAGAATATAGAGTTTCATAATATTCCAGTAAAATTAGTTCAGTCAACAAAAATCAGAAAACATCAAGAAACGATAGTTTGGCAAATCTGAAATTCCCAACACCGCTGTACGAAAACTGTAATATCTCGTAAACCGTGAAACGAAATCCAAATTCGACAAAGGGAGATGAAAATAGAAAAAATAAGATAACTTTTATATTTCGTAAATATTTTCCATACAGTAAAGGAACTAGGGTGAACATACGATTCTTTACAGAACTGCGAGCAAAATACAGCAAGTATAGCTTTTATAAACAAGCATGAAACGGCATATAAAACTCATCAATAAAACCCACAAAAATTCTGGGTAATCCCAAAATAGATATAGAAATACTGTGCAAAGTTTCATATCAAAATAATATAATTAGGACTAGTATCAAAATAGTTTAATTATCAAAATCATCAAGAAACGAAATCTGGAAGTAGAATATGTTGATTCTTGATTTTGATGATCACAACATACTGCAACATGTATCAGTGCTATACTTTATAATTGCAGGTTGTATACACAAAGGTCTCATTACTATACAGCTAAACAAATGAACAAGCAAAAGCTCCAGATAAAGACAATGGCTAAAGCTTCACTCAAGACTCAAGTCAAGACCTATGCTTTAAGTGTCATATATTTTTATGTCTTGTAAACAAATGTAATCTTTTATATTTCTTGAGTCTTAGTATGATGTAAAGCCTTGCCACACACACATACACTCACTCTTTTACAAATGTGTGTTTTTCAAACTTCAAACAAAGTCAAAACGGTTTGAAATAGTTTAGCTGTTGAGTACCAGTCGACCGATATTTATACCAGTCGAATGAGTCGGTACAAAACTGACTAAACTTATTCAAACTCTGACCAGTCGACTCATCATGGCAACCCAGTCGACTGTTCAAGTGCGTTTGACAGTTTTGTGTTTTTAAAATCGTTTTTCAAATTCAAATGTTTTTAGATCCATTGGTTGACAGTTGAACAGCTGATTCACCAACGTCCAGTGAATTTATCTCTATAAATAGAGATTAGAATCCACTGTTAAAAGGTCTAATACTCCAAGCATTCATTTTTAAGAAGTGTTACATTTTTCAAGAGACAAAGCTTTCAAATCAATAAGTCTTGGTTCTCTACATTCAGTCCAGTATAACATCTGATTTCGTTCTGGACTGGATGTAGAAGTCAACCTCTTTAGCCACGTACTATAACACAAATCACAAACAAGGCTATAGATTGATTGTAAACATTTTATTGTTTTTCTTTTTCTCTCGGTTGGAGAGTAGGACTCTAGGTTGTAGAGTCAGTTGTGTCACTCTTGGTGGAAGAGTGGGTTGCTTTCTCTGGTTGAGAGAAAGGACTACGGGTTAGACGAGGTTGTTGTCTGAACGCCGTAGGGTATTCTTGTAAACTTTTTTCAAGAATAGTGGAAATCTCAAGTGGGTTGCTTGGGGACTGGATGTAGGTCGGGAGGACTGAACCAGGATACATCGTGTGTACTCTGTGATTGTATTTCTCTAACTTGCATTTACTGTTTCTCTGTTGTGTTAGTACTGTAAAACTTGTCTGGACAGTCGACTCAGTACATTATCAATCGACTGGTCAGACTCGTATACTCTGAAAATTAACTGTTCATAAGTCGCCTGTTTCTACTTTAAGTCGACTTCACAGAGTTGTTTGAATTATCTTTTATTTGGTTAGTTCCGAAGAAAAATTCTTATTCCGCAATTTTATTTTAATAAACACTATTCACCCCCCCTCTAGTGTTTGTTGCCTCGCCTACAGGATCCAACACTTGGTATCAGAGCAAGGTTAAAGGATATGGCAACTCCTTCAAATACAAATCAGTACCATGAAGGCCAATCTACACAAAGGCCACATCTCTTCGATGGAACAAATTACAACTATTGGAAGTGCAGAATGAAGATCTACCTCCAATCTATCAATTATGAAATATGGAACATGACTGAAACGGAATACACTACTCCTACTATTCCATATGCACAATGGAATGATGACATGAAGAACCAAACAATGAATAATGCAAAAGCAATGAATGCATTATTCTGTGCTCTTACAAAGGAAGAATTCAACCGTGTGTCAAATTCAACAACCGCACATCAAATCTGGCATACACTCAAGGTAACTCATGAAGGAACAAACAAACGAAAAGAATCTAAAATATACATACATTATTGGACCTTTTGAGTCAGAATCAAGAGGATCTTCTGAGAATTGAATATTTTGGAACAAGCAAAGCACACTTAAAGAGCGCAGTACAACGAAGAGTTGTATGCTGCGTTCGGGAAGGATGAAGCGCTCCTGAAAAAGAATCTATTGATTCTCTCCCAATTGGTTGGGTCGTAGGTGCGATGATTTACTTTGTTCTTGTTCACAGGTTTGAAATGTTCCGCATGAAGAAAAATGAAAGCGTGTCCGAAATGATAACCAGATTTACTGACATTACAAACTCACTTGTGGCACTTGGGAAAATATACACTCAAGTAGAGATGGTGTGAAAAGTTCTTCGTGCACTTACTCCTGAATGGAAAAAGAAGACCACTGTAATAGAAGAGGCAAATGATTTATCACAACTTTCTCTTGAGAATCTTGTGGGAAATCTAATGGCCTATGAGGTTCAAATTGAAGAACGGAAGAAGGATGCAGAACCACAACAGTCTAAGAAGAAATCATTAGCTTTCAAAGCCATGACAGATTCAGAAGATGAAGAAGAAGATGAAGAGGAGACAGCCATGTTCACAAGGAGATTCAAAAAATTCTTAAAGAAAGGTAAGTTCAATTCCAAATTTAGAGATTCTAATGATCCTCCAACTTGTTTCAGGTGTAATAAAACAGGTCACATGAAGAAGGATTGTCCCCTAACAAATACAAAGAATAAAGGAAAGACATCTAACATCAAGAAGGACAAGTACACAAAGAGCAAGTTTGCCAAAAACAAAATGGCTTATCAAGCAACTTGGGATGACAGCGATTCTTCCTCAGAAGAAGAAACTGATGAAACCAACGAAGTTACAAATATGTGTTTTATGGCTTCACAAGATCATGTAAGTAATGATTATGATTCTGAAGATTTACTTGATGCTTTTAATGAAATCTTTCAAGAGTTGAAAAAGGAAAAGATTAGAGTTAAGAATCTAGAGAAAGTTAATCAAACACTTTCTCAAGAAAATCTTAACCTTGATAAGAAAGTGAAATCTTTAAATTCTCGTATTTCAAGTATAGATACGGATCTTGAATCTCTAAAAAGGAATTATGAAGAGATATCCAAGAACGTATCTAAATTCAATAAAGGAAAAGAGAATTTAAATGATGTTCTTCATAATCAAGTGAAATCTAGTCAAAAATATGGTCTTGGTTTCAAAAACTCTCTTATAAAAGAATCTTCTTCTAAAAACACTAGTAGAAATAAACCTGAATCTATTTCTAGTGTTACACATAAACTGTATGAATTTTTTGAAAAGCCTAAGGTTATAAATTTTAGTGATAAAAACAAGTCTAAAGTTCGATCAAGTCGACTGAGTCCATCCACCAGTCGTCTGTCCAGAGGAACTGAATCTTATTTAACAAGATCAAAACCTCATATAAGTCGACCTATCGTATCATCCAGTCGACTGACTTACAGTAGAAATCGACTGAAGGATGCTGTAAAGTCGACTGGACAGAACAAACTAGTATGGGTTCCATTTAACTTGAATTTGAATGATAGAACTGCATATATCAATTCATATATGTTAAATGTATGTAATTCTGTTAATTTTATTCCTGCTTATGGAGAAAAATCAAACTCATTATGGGTTTGGTTTCTCCCTAACTAATATGTTTTGGACCTAATGAAAAGGGTACCATATTCACATTGAATATCTTATAGGTACCAAAGAAAGATTGTTGGATACTTGACAGTGGGTGTTCAAAGCATATGACTGGTCATGCCAATCTCTTATCCACCATACAAAACATCAATCGAGGAACAGTTACCTTTGGTGATAACAACAAAGGAAAAGTCATAGGAATCGGCATGGTTGGCAAAAATTCTAACCCCACTATAGAAAATGTGTTATTAGTAAGTGGATTAAAACATAATTTGTTGAGTATTAGTCAACTGTGTGATAAAGGTTATAAAATTGTATTTGAAAAAGATGCTTGCTTAATTTATGATTCTACTATGGAAAACATTATTTTTCAAGGTTTTCGCAAAAACAATATTTATGAATTATGTTTGAATACAAATGAGTTTTCAAATGATTTTTGTTTAATAGCTTCTAATAATGATTCTTGGCTTTGGCATAGAAGATTTGGTCATGTGAATATGAAAAATCTCTCTAAGATATCTAAGTATAACCTAGTTAAAGGACTGCCAAAACTATCCTTTAAAAAGGATAAGTTATGTGATGCATGTCAACTAGGAAAACAAATCAAATCCACTTTTAAAACAAAAGAAGTAATCTCTACTAGTAGGCCACTTGAGTTAATTCATATGGATTTATTTGGCCCTACTAGAGTAGCTTCTTTAAATAAAAGTAGATATATATTTGTTTTAGTAGATGATTTTTTACGATTCACTTGGACATTCTTTTTAAAACATAAAAATGATGCTTTTGATGAATTTGCAAATTTTTGTAAACAAATTCAAAATCAAAGATCTTTAACCATAGTCACTATTAGAAGTGATCATGGTGGAGAATTTGAAAATGAAACGTTTACAGAATAATGCAACAAGAATGGTATAACACATTCATTTGCATTTCCTAGAGCTTCACCACAAAATGGAGTGGTTGAAAGGAAAAATAGGACTTTGCAAGAATGCGCACGTACCATGCTTGTTGAAAGCGATTTACCTAAGTATTTTTGGGCTGAAACCGTTGCTACAGCTTGTTATGTTTTAAACAGGATTCTAATAAGACCTAAGCTAAAGAAGACTTGTTATGAGTTATTTTTTAACAAAATTCCCAAAGTCTCTTATTTGAAGACATTTGGTTGTAAGTGTTTTATTCTGAACACTAAAGATAATTTGGATAAATTTGATCCTAGATCTAATGAGGGTATTTTTATAGGATACTCAAATAGGAGTAAAGCATATAGAATTTTCAACAAGTCAACAATGACTATTGAAGAATCAATGCATGTTACATTCGATGAATCTCTACCTTCATCAAATTTAATTAAAGATGATGAACCTGACTCATCACCTTTAAATGAAGTAATTACATCTTTAGAACAAACTAGTCTCGCAGATAAGTCGACTGAGAAGGACATCAAGTCGACTGATGTAAACCAGTCGACTGATCCTATTGTGATATCTCCAACTTTACCAAAATCATTTGTTGAAGTTAGAGATCATCCTCATGACTTAATAATTGGTGACATCTCCCATGGTATTCAGACACGATCACATATTAATATGATATCTCATACAGCATTCTTGTCGGATTTTGAACCGAAAAATATACAAGAAGCATGTGAGAATGAATTTTGGATGAATGCTATGCAAGATGAGTTAAACCAATTCATAAGGAATGATATATGGGATTTAGTTCCATGACCTCCTGATCATACTATTATTGGTACCAAATGGGTATTTAAAAATAAGTTGGATGAATCAGGACAAGTTGTTAGGAACAAAGCTAGACTAGTTTCTCAAGGATATAATCAAGAAGGCATAGATTTTGATGAAACATATGCTCCTGTTGCTAGATTAGAATCAATTTGTATCTTATTATCTTTTGCTTGTTTCATGAATTTTATACTTTATCAAATGGGTGTTAAAAGTGCTTTTCTTAACGGGTTTATTAAAGAGAATGTTAATGTTAAACAACCACCAGGTTTTGAACATGAACAATTCCCAAACTATGTTTATAAATTGAAAAAGGCTTTATACGGTCTTAAACAAGCACCACGTGCTTGGTATGATCGCTTAAAAACTTTTCTTTTAGAAAAAGGGTTTGAGATAGGTAAAGTAGATACTACCTTATTTATCAAGAGAATTAAGAATGATATTTTAATCATACAAATATATGTTGATGATATAATTTTTGGTTCTACTAATAATAATCTATGTCAAGAGTTTGCTAACACCATAAAAAACGAGTTTGAGATGAGTCACATGGGTGAACTCAATTATTTCCTTGGACTACAAATTAAACAGTCTTCAAATGGCATATTTATTAATCAAGGAAAAATATGCAAAGGAATTACTCAAACGGTTTAACATGGATAGTACAAGTAGTAAATCCACACCTATGGCTACTACTACTACCCTTGACAAAGATATATTAGGTAAGAGTGTCGATCAGAAACTCTATCGAGGTATGATTGGTTCACTCTTATATATTACTGCTAGTAGACCAGATATTATGTTCAGTGTATGTTTGTGTGCTAGATATCAGTCTAGTCCTAAAGAGTCTCATTTAAAAGCAGTGAAACGAATTTTAAGATATATTAAAGGCACATCTGATTATGGCTTATTTTATCCATGCACCGATAATGTCCAACTTTTGTCGTATAGTGATGCTGATTTTGCTGGTAGTAAAATTGATCGCAAGAGCACTAGTGGAACATGTCACTTTTTGGGATATTCCCTAGTTTCTTGGTGCAGTAAAAAGCAAAATTCAGTGTCCCTATCTACTACAGAAGCTGAATATATCGCTGCAAGTTTAGCATGTGCACAAATTTTGTGGATGAAACAAACCATATTAGATTATGGTATTTCTTTTGAAAAACCTTCAATAATGTGTGATAATACCAGTGCAATTAATTTATCAAAAAATCCGGTTCAACATTCACGTACGAAACATATTGATATTAGACATCATTTTCTACGTGATCATATTTTAAAAGGAGTCATATCTTTAGACTTTATCTCTACTGATAAACAAGTAGCTGATATCTTTACAAAACCCCTTAAAGAAGACATTTTTATAACTTTAAGAAGAGAACTAGGGATATGTAATTTTCTTGATATTTGTTGAAAATATTTCTGTTAAGTCGACTGAGAGATTTCCTTAAGTCGACTGTCCCGTATTTTCTATATATACTTATTTTTTTCATGACCAGTCGACTGAAATTTCACTAAGTCGACTAATCAATTGTTATCAATACTTATTTTTTTTCTCGACTAAGTCGACTGTCTCCTAAAACCAGTCGACTGTCGCGAGTCAGTCTGTCTTCATCGTCGACTCATCACACAATTCTTGAGACAAATTGTTATCTTTTTACTCGCCCGTGACTCCTGTGTGAGCCGTTGATCTCATTCCTCTTCAATCCCAGCCATTTGTTTTCTGTTAAAAACCCTCTCTCAGCTCCAATTTTTCACTTTTACTTTTCCCCAATCTAAAACCCTAAGGAGAAGGAGATCGATCCGGAAGTCGACTGCCGCATTTGTTTGGAGCTGCTGTCTTCCAATCTCTTTGCTGCTGTTTGATTCCATTCTCCTTGTTGGTATAATCCTTTTAAAACTCACCTCTCTTTGTTTGATTCACTTATATCTCTTAATGGCTCCGAAAAAAATCAAGAGATCCCATGTTGATGATAGTTCTTCATCAAAGGATTATTCTCAATATCTTAGGAGTCCTGAACTCTTAGAAAAGTGGTATCTTATTTGTAACATTGTGATCTTTCCGGGTAGATTTGTCGATTTCAATGATTTAGATAGGTTCAATCTCATTTCTCTTTTTCAACATTGTAGTCTATATGAGTTTCTATCCTTAGAAAATCAACCCGACTATTACCCACAACTCATCTATCTTTTTTATACCAATATGAGAGTAGTTCAAACAGATGATGGAGAAATTGTAGTTTATTCTTCGGTAAAAAATAAGAAGATTAAACTCACATCCGAGAGAATTAATCTTATTATGGGAATTGATGATGAGGGACTTGATTTAGGGGAGATCATTTTAGATGATGCATCTATCCTATCAAAAATCTTTTTGCCCAATCATGGACCCCTCATGACTAGTCGATCTATCACACCAATTGCAAAACTAGTTGCCAGAATACTCGCTAATAATATTCTTCCCAAACGAGGGAGTTATGATCAGTATTCTATGAAATTGCAACAAGCAGTTTATGCAATTTTTGGAAGAATTAATATCAATTGGGGTCGTGTCATTTTTTCGAGACTCCATCAGTCTCATACCCACTTTTTACCATTTGGTGGTCTCCTCACTCGTGTCTTCCTTGCTTATGATATTGATCTCGACTCCGAGACCAATGTTATTAAGCATTATGAGTGCTTCGATCGTGCTAGTTTAGCCCGTATGAAGCTTCTTCACCCTCCATCTAGAACTTCTCCTAGGTCTCCTCCTCCAACCCAAGTTCCTCTCGCAACTTCTGCTAGACCTTCTTCAGCCTCCAGTTCTTCTCGTCCTCGTGCGGATTTTGATGATCCACGTTCTCTATATCATTGTGTTAACTATCTAATGGATCGTCAAGACACTCTTGATTCTCATATTAACTCCCTTGACTCCAAAATCTCCCATCTGACTCATCTTTTTACTACTCAATTTCCACCACCATCTCAAGCTGTTGATGAAGACACAGAAGACGAATATTGATGACTTTTTACTTTTATTTTCTATGTATTTTTCCTTCTTTTTATCTGCTGTTAGTTTTAAAAAGACTTTGTTATTTCTGTAAGAGAACGTTATTTTCATTGTTATCTTATGTTTTTGTTGATGACAAAGGGGGAGAAATACCTTCTATTGTGTTTACTGTGTTTGCTTATTTTTTCTCTCTGTTAAGTCAACTGATCACATTATAAGTCGACTGATATTGCTGTGTTAACTGTGTTTGCTTATTTTGTCTCTCTGTTAAGTCGACTGATCACATTATAAGTCAACTGATATTGTTGTGTTTACTATGTTTATGATACATCTTTATGTATACATGTTGTGCTTTTAATAGGGGAAGCATATCACTTCTATGCTTGTATTCTTTATGTTATTATAATCAGCTATTGTGTTGTCATCATCAAAAAGGGGGAGAATGTTGATTCTTGATATTGATGATTACAACACACTGCAACATGTATCAGTGCTATACTTTATAATTGCAGGTTGTATACACAAAGGTCTCATTACTATACAGCTAAACAAATGAACAAGCAAAAGCTCCAGATAAAGACAATGGCTAAAGCTTCACTCAAGACTCAAGTCAAGACCTATGCTTTAAGTGTCATATATTGTTATGTCTTGTAAACAAATGTAATCTTTTATATTTCTTGAGTCTTAGTATGATGTAAAGCCTTGCCACACACACATACACTCACTCTTTTACAAATGTGTGTTTTTCAAACTTCAAATAAAGTCAAAACGGTTTGAAATAGTTTAGCTGTTGAGTACCAGTCGACCGATATTTATACCAGTCGACTGAGTCGGTACAAAACTTACTAAACTTATTCAAACTCTGACCAGTCGACTCATCATGGCAACCCAGTCGACTGTTCAAGTGCGTTTGACAGTTTTGTGTTTTTAAAATCGTTTTTCAAATTCAAATGTTTTTAGATCTGTTGGTTGACAGTTGAACAGCTGATTCACCAACGTCAAGTGAATCTATCTCTATAAATAGAGATTAGAATCCACTGTTAAAAGGTCTAATACTCCAAGCATTCATTTTTGAGAAGTGTTACATTTTTCAAGAGACAAAGCTTTCAAATCAATAAGTCTTGGTTCTCTACATTCAGTCCAGTATAACATCTGATTTCGTTCTGGACTGGATATAGAAGTCAACCTCTTTAGCCACGTACTATAACACAAATCACAAACAAGGCTATAGGTTGATTGTAAACATTTTATTGTTTTTCTTTTCCTCTCGGTTGGAAAGTAGGACTCTAGGTTGTAGAGTCAATTGTGTCACTCTTGGTGGAAGAGTGGGTTGCTTTCTGTGGTTGAGAGAAAGGACTACGGGTTAGACGAGGTTGTTGTCTGAACGCCGTAAGGTATTCTTGTAAACTTTTTTCAAGAATAGTGGAAATCTCAAGTGGGTTGCTTGGGGACTGGATGTAGGTCGGGAGGACTGAACCAGGATACATCATGTGTACTCTGTGATTGTATTTCTCTAACTTGCATTTACTGTTTCTCTGTTGTGTTAGTACTGTAAAACTTGTCTGGACAGTCGACTCAGTACATTATCAGTCGACTGGTCAGACTCGTATACTCTAAAAATTAACTGTTCATAAGTCGCCTGTTTCTACTTTAAGTCGACTTCACAGAGTTGTCTGAATTATCTTCTATTTGGTTAGTTCAGTCGACTTGTTCACTCCTAAGTCGACTGTACCGAAGAAAAATTCTTATTCCGCAATTTTATTTTAATAAACACTATTCACCCCCCCCCTCTAGTGTTTGTTGCCTCGCCTACAGGATCCAACAGAATACACCTCTGTAGTAAAACAGTGATAACTCACTCATGCGAAAACGAAATCGATCAAAGTTAGAGGGTTTGGAAAGAAGAAAGATTTCTCTACAATTCATGTAAAAAACAAAAATTAAGAATTTTGATCTTAATATGGTCTAAAATACAAATCAAAACTGATCAACGACAAAAACAGATTTTCCTTTAACAACAAAACCAACATAAATGATACGAAACTCATTCCAATTACAATCAAACATGGTATAGATTTTACTAAGTATCTAAACATCATGACATAGGATATATAACATATTCACAACCATCATATCGCATGGATCTCATCAAACACATAATTTCGTCTAATTATCTCACATATATGAATAGATCAAGAACGGTCAAACTTAGTTGTTTTCATGTCAATTTTTGTGTCGTGAGGCAACTATGGTCAAATGGCACAATAGAGACAAAACCCATCAAAGATAACACATACACGAGTTGTTTCTAGAACCCAACTACATTGTAAGCGGTATTTTTCATTGGTATTATACAAAGGAATTTGAGTACAAGTTACGTACCTTAACCGACGATGAAGAACGATAAAAATCAAGAATAACGGGAACGGATCCCGACAACGAACAAAACCCACAAACGAAAATCCAATACACGTGCAACCACAACAAAGCGAAAAGAGACCAAAAGGGGGTCGGTCGTCAGCTGGCTTGCGGCTGGCCGGTGCTCCGGCGGGTGCTGACGGCGAACAGAGGTAAGGGAGAGAGATGAAGAGGAGTTGAGTGCTCGGGTGATTGGGAGGTGGCTTGGGTGCTTGGTCGGTCGGGTGCAGCCAAAGGGGAAGTCGGCTAAGTGGCGTCGGGGGTAAGGCAGGTCGGGATTTGGCTGGTGGGGTGTTTGGATGGCTGTGCGGCGCAAGGGAGAAAGGAGGGAGGCCGGGAGGGATGAAGTGTTATGGTTAGGGTTTTAGGTGAATAAGTATATATAGGGTTTTGTTTAGGTTTAGAATTAGGAGATGGGTAATTAGGTTCATGGGTTTAATTGGGATCCAATAGGAGTAGTACTAGGATTAGACTAATAGGTTTTGATTAGGATCAAATTGTAATGGCTTCAAATAGGATTGTAGGTTTAATTTGGCCTTGGTAATCAATTAGGGATCAAAATAGTAGGATTGGAAATATGATGAACAACCAAATCACCATGAGCACCCAAGAAACAAAATAAAGGGAACAAAACCCAAATGAAGAGCGAAAATAACAACAATGATCAAGAACAAATCAAGGAACCGAAAATAAATCACAAAAGATCAAGATTGAGCCAAAAATAAATATATATTGAAAACAACTTCAATATACAGTTCAGAAAAAAAATACAAGGGAGTACAAATACTCAAGAAGGAAGAGAAATGCACAAAAAATACGAAAACCGAAAAACAGGGGTTACATGTTCAATTTGGAGGACTATCGCACGTGGATCCTAATGTTCACATTGCAAACTTTTTAGAAACTTGTGACACTTTCAACCATAATGGAGTATCATATAATGCAATTCGATTGAGACCCTTTCCTTTTCACTAAGAGATAAGGTGAAGGCTTGACTAAATTATCTACCACCCGGTAGTATTATTACTTGCGAAGGACTTGCACAAAAATTTATGGCTAAGTATTTTCGGCCAGCAAAGACAGCGAGGCTAAGGAATTACATCACCACATTCACTCAGTTCGTGACAGAGTCATTATATGATGCGTGGGAGAGTTACAAAGATCTATTGAGAAAGTGTCATCATCATGAGCTTCCGAAGTGGCTACAAGTGCAAACATTCTATAACGGTTTGGGAGCTACAAATTGATCTATAGTAGATACAGTAGCTAGAGGTGCACTAATGGGCAAAACTCACGAAGCAGCCTACGAACTTTTAGAGGAGATGGCATCTAATAATTACCAGTGGTCTTCAAAGAGAACAATGCCAAGAAAAGTGGCTGGAGTTTGAACTTGATCCTCTTACTACTTTAACTTCACAAATTGCTACTTTATCCAAACAATTAGGTAATATGAATGTTAATTCTATTCAAACTAATATTATTTGTGATCATTGTGCAGGAAATCACTCAAGTGCAGATTGCCAAGTGGGGAACCTTTTTGCTCCATCAAGTGCCGAACAAGCAAATTTTGTGAAGGCAAAACAACCCTTATGCAAACACATACAATCGAGGATGGAGAAATCACACCAAATTTTCTTAGAGCAATAATCAAGGAGGAGATAGACCACAACAAAATTTTTAGCATCAAGAACAGAAGCCGACACTTGAAGAGATGTTTATGCAATACATGCAGAAGATAGAGCAATACATGCATAAGACAGATGTGGCGATACAAAATAATACAGCTTCAATTCACAATCTTGAGGCTTAAATTGGTCAAATTTCAAATATTCTTACAGAAAGAACGGCGGGAACATTACCTAGCAACACAGTGGTTAATCCCAATGAGCATGTCAAAACAATAACACTTAGAAGTGGGACAACAATTGAGCAGCCACAAACTCAAACTGCCGAACAAAATGTGGTTGAAAAGCAAAGTGAGATCGAGCAAATTGTGGAGGAACAAACGCAGCAGGTGGCCTATCCCCATTCTAAGAAGGATAAAGGAGTTTCAAGCCAAACAATTTTAGGGGAGTTTCATTCCGACACTTATCCTAATTCACCTTGTGATTCACCTATTCATTTTCCACAAAGACTTCAAAAGAACAACCTTATGATACTAATTTGAAGTATTTTTAAGAAATTGCATATTAATATTCCTCTTGTTGAAGCTTTGGAACAAATGCCTAAATATGCTAAATTTTTTAAGGATATTTTATCAAACAAGCGAAAATTGGAAGAACATGAGAAGGTGATGCTAACCGAAGGGAGTAGTGCAATTTTACAAAAGAAGGTGCCTCCTAAACTTAAAGATTTAGGGAGTTTTACACTTCCTTGCACTATTGGAAATATTTCTTTTGGTAAATCTTTATGTGATTTAGGAGCAAGTCTTAATCATATGCCTTTTTCGGTTTTTAGGAAACTAGATATTGGAGAACCAAAGCCCACTACAATTTCATTGCAATTGGCGGACAGATCTATCAAGTACCCAAGAGGAATAATTGAAGATGTTTTGTTAAAGGTAGACAAGTTCATATTTCCAGCTAATTTTGTAGTGCTTGACATGGAGAAAGATGAAAAAATTCCATTGGTTTTTGGGTTACCTTTTTCTAGCTACGAGGAAAGCTTTGATTGATGTCCAACAAGGAAAACTTATTTCGAGGGTAGAGGATGAGCAAGTAACATTTGATGTTTTTAAATCCATCAACTATTCTGTCGAAGAACCGTCGCGTTTTCAAGTAAGTGAAACTAATTTAATTTTGGGAGAGGAACATAAGGCTGAAGTGGAAAAGTTACTTGTAAAAATATGTCTAACAAATTCAGCAAGTCTTGAATCTGAGAAAGAGAATATTTTTTAATATGTTATGTATTTGGATGCTGCACCATCTATTCATCCTTTTTCTCAGTTGGAATTCAAAGAGGTAGGGACATCAAAGACGTCATCTTCAAGAAAGAAACACATCAAACTCGAGCTTGAACCTAATCCATACCTGAAGAGAAGTATTAAAAAAGATGTTTTGATGTTGTTGGATATTGGCGTTACATAATCATCTCAGCTACATGTCTGGCTGAAGACTTAAAACTTAGAGCTTCTTGGGAGGCAACCAATATTTTCTTTTACTGCATTTAGATTTTCTTTTAGTTTATTTTAATTTTAATTTTTACTTTTATTTTTATATGATTGCATAATTTAGAAGTCGCCGGGCAGAGCTGTTCTTTACACCTACATTGATGGATGTTTTTTAGCAGGATGGAGTCAGAATTTGGAAAAGTGTTTCTAAGAGCTATCGTAGAAAAGTTTCTTAGCTTTCCCCAATAGAAAGAATCAGGCCATTTGGACATCTACAGCTCCAGATATCACTGAAACAATGAACGTTGCACGAGCAGAATTTTAACACGAATCAGGAGTGAAATTCTGAACTTTTGCATTCTTTTTGTTTTTCTTTTTCCTTTCCCATTGAAGACAATGTGATATTCAAGTTTGGAGAAAGGGGTAAAAATTTATTTTTTATATATATATTTGAAAAGAAAAATAAAACAAAAAGGGATTTCAATTAGGCTTACCAGTACACTTTTAAGTCCTTTATTGTGCTAAAGCATTGAAATAATTTTTTAATATAGAGAATATCTTGTAAAGCAATAGTAAGCATACTTATTTACTTTAGGATTATTGAATTTCAAAATTCCTTATACAATTGTGACAGTCATGTGATTATACATAAAAGAAAATGTCATGCCCCGCTTCTCAAAATAAGGGAATACTAGTCCGTGATGAAGGCCCAGCGAATGATAATAACATCATCCATAAGCTGTACCAGTCTTAACTAAACAACATGAAAGAATAATCACAACCACGCAGGAAAAAAGCATAATCACATAAACAAATACTGAGAAAAAACATGCAGTATACCAACATAATAACCAACAACTGAAAATAAGTAATAATTACGGGTCAACAAAGCCCATGATACAAAGTTCAACGAAAGTAATAATGCGATATAAAAATAACATGGAAGAAATTATTTATTTGAAAGCAGCTCCTGCTCTAAGCCTAGAAGAACTTCTCACCAATGTCTTCTGGTAATTCTCCTTGTGCACCTATGGTTTGATCAACTAGAGTGGGAAAAAATGTCCATTAGAGCGAGTATGGACAGCAAGTAGTGAAAAGTAAAGAGTAAAGGAACATGGTACATCAAGGAATATGAAGCAAGAACAAAATCCAAAAGTAATAACAGGGTCTGATGAAAAGTCTAAATTTAACAATGCAATTTTCAATAACAATAATCGATAAACAATGTCAATGTTAATAGTCATGATTCAAGGATGCAAGTGTCAATCTAGTCTATTAGTATTTAGCCTAACTAATACATGTACTACTACGTCCCATACCACAGGTTCGGTGCATAAAAAATAGTGTTCGTTTTAGACATTGTGGTGGGATCTACAGAGCGTGTACTCGGCATAAATAACAATAATTTATCATCAACAATTGACAATCAATAATTCACAATTGATACTCCCTCCATGATAATACAATATAACGATAAGGCCATACCGAGTACATTTTCTGAGATTATCCACTACTAAGTCAACCCTTGTTATCCCGGCTTGTTTATATTTTATTAAATCATTCATGATCATGCAATATGTATAAGAGTTTCAAGGAGATTATAGGATGCAATAAAATGATGAGGTGCATAATAATATACATGTAATTGTGAATCTGAAAGAGCAGACACATCAGTACTAAAACAACAATAATTCACAAACAATAATTCAGAATTCGATTTGGTTAAAAGGGATGCAAACTAGACATATAGGGCTACAATTCATATTCAGTAAGTTTTAATTATGTCTGACTATAACTAGGTCGATTACCCTAATCTTTACAGCTTAAGGGTTCTGGCAGCAGCTTATAGTCAAAACTCTATCGGTGAAAACAAGGTGTAAAATCAATATAAAAATATATAAAAATTAGGAATGGCTCCAAAGCATGTCTAATAAGTTTCTGGAGAGTTTCATGTCATTACAATACTATTATCATGGTGTTTTAACTGAAAGTTGTGTCAATGTTTAACTAAATTGCAATTCTAGAAAATACAGACCAGCAGTGACTAAAACTACAATATCTCACAACTCACAGATCGAAATCTAGATCTGTAAGATTTTCTGGAAACTAGATTCATTAAGATACAATTCTTTTTCATACAGTTTTGGTTGATTCTTATTGTAACAGGGTTGAAATCTCAGTGCCAGACAAGGCAGGCAGTAAGAAATAATAAAAAGTCATCATATACATTCATCAAAATGAACAATCTACTTATTCTTGGATCATGAAATCCATTAACATTAATATCCAGCAATTAGGATGTATTTTTACAGTGTACAAAGTCAAGTTATCATGTCATGATTCAAGTCTCAATAACATAATCGATCAACATGCATTCAATCACTATATTTTTCTATATACAAGTTTCTAATAAATTTATTCATGTCGTGTGTGCATGCAAGATTGGGTTTGAATCAATGGATGTTGGCACAAAGTCAAGGATACTTCGGGTTAGCTCGTGTAAACTCTCAATATCCCCAACGGACGGTACACAATGTAATATTACGATAATCAAAAGAGAACTACATGCGGAGATCAATAATCTTGAACTAGAAAAATAAAAGAGTTTAAGTAGACTTACCTTTAGATGGCGATTAGATCCGAATGTGCGAAGAATAACGGGATCGAAATCCCGGCGACACGGTGACAATCGCGAACCAAGCGAACCTTGATGAGACAATCACGATCGGGCACGAATTTCGATGTGGGTTAAGATCAAGATGGCGATCAACGGTCGGTAATGAACTTGATGATGATGATCAAGATCTGATCGGACAAATCAGCATGGATCTAGATGAAGATCAAGATCAGATGATCGGACAGCTGAGATTGAAGATCAAGATGTTGATGATGATCACGATCGCAATGTTCAATGGAGATCAGACGGCTGCAATTTAATGGAGCTCTGATGCTGATGGTGCCAAACAGAGGAGGGCTCGGGGATTGGTGGTTGACGGCAGTGGCGAGGATCGACGAAGGTGTTGATGCTCAGGGCTCGACGCGGCAATGCATTGCGGTGGTTGACGCAGGCGGTCGACGAAGAAGGTGATGGTGCAGACTAAGAGGCTCGAGCAGTTGCTGGGAAGTCGTCAAGGCCGACTACAGAAATGGTGAGTCGACGTCGCTGGAGTAGCTCGGGAATGTAGGGGCGCTCGAACGGGAGAGGAAGGTGATGACGGCTGAGTCGAGCGGATGGTGAGGAGGCGGTTTGACTGATTGAGGGGCTGAGGTGGTGGTAGGCATGGCGTCGACTCGGGGTGCAACTGTAACCCTTATTCCGTAAATAAGTATTTTTCAAGTATTTTTCCGTAATTTAAATTCTTAGTATCTTATAACTATTCTCTCTTAATTAATTATATTATTCAAACTATTTTTATGAAGTCCAATATTTAAATTGTTTTAATATTTAAATGTTTCGAAGCCCAATCCCATAATTGATTTATTAAATGATTTGAAGCCCAAACCCAATTGTTAAATTATTTATCATAAGCCGAATTGTTATAAGCCCAAATTCAAACCCAGTACTCATATATTTTTCTATAGGTTCAATCCTATGTGATTGTATTCAAACCCCCACTCTTTCTAAACCACCCCCCACATTTCTCTCACGTTCTCAACTGCCTACAACCCCTCACATTCTCCACTCTTTAGATTCCGTAACCACATAACCCCCACACTCATAAGTATCCATTATTATATTATATTTATTATTCTATATTATTATTTTAGTTAAATCCCCCTCTGTATCTTTCTCTCCCTCTCCCATCTCCTTCTCTCCCATCTCCCGCTCTCTATTTCTCCTCTGGTTCCCAACCAAAATCAGAAAGCACAAATCAACCATCGTCTTCCACCTCCCGCTCTCCCTTCTTCTCATCTCTCACTGCACCCCCTCACCCCCGTCGCCTCCTCCCTCGAGGTCTACAGCCATCATCCACTTCCTTGCCATTGCTGCCCTCGAGCTCTCCCCCACTGCTCATCGCCTCTTCCCTCGAGCTCTGCAGCGCATCTCACGACCACCTCGCAACCTCGAGCTCTCCCTTGCCATTGCTCCATTCCTCATCACCTTGTGCCTCCTCCTGCCCTCGCTCTCTCTCTTCTCTGTTTCGAAACCCAGAGAGAACCAAGTGCCACCCTCCTGTACCTCGTCGAAGCCCCCAGTCACCGTCGTCTTCCTCCATCTTGCACTGTCGTCGCTTCCCGACTACATCGCACAACACCGCCTTCCCCCTCGCCACTCCGCAACCACTCGACTCCCCCTCCGCAGCTCCTCTTCTCCCTCGAACATCGACATTGCTCCACCCTACCCAGTTGTCTTCGTCTCTGCGCTCGTCGCGATCCCCGTCACTCGTTCACCACCTCGACCTCTCCGCAGATCCCCTAGCTCCTCCTCCTCATCGTCCAGAGCTCGAATCCCTGTCCCGCCATCTCCTCCTCTGTTTTGTCGAGAAACAGAGCCGCTCGAGCTTCTCCGCCCTCGCTGTGGATCACAACATCGCCAGTCTCAGTCGCGACCTTCAGTCGCGCCGCCTCGCCATGGTGCCGCAGTCGCACCGTCGCCAGTCCCCAGTGCCGCCAGCTCTTTCGCCGCTCTCTCTACCTCTCTCTGTTGAAGGTTGAAGAAGAGGAGACGAAGGTGAGTGACCCATTTTGCTGTTTGGTATTTTAGCCCTTAGGATCCGATATTCGGTGTTTGGTGTTCTGCCCTGGATCCGGTGTGGAGATGGGTTTTGATTGGTTTGTTTTGGTGTTTGGTGTTTGGTGTTATGGAGTAGGGGATTGGGTTGGGGTGTTTGCTGTTTTGGAGAAGGGATTGGATCATCTTGTTGTTGTTTGGTGTTTTGTGTAGGGAATCCGATCTTAGTTTTGTTGTTTTGCTGTTTGGTGTCTCGCCTGTGTTTTGCTTCGCTGCCCGAGATTCTGATCCCGTTATTTTTGTATTTGGTATCATCGTTGTCGGTTATCAGGCAAGTATCCCCTTGTACAACTCGTTTGTTCTCGTACAAGCTTTCTTTGAAAAATATCGCAAGTATATTTTTTGACTCTAATTCCAATTCTTCGATCGAATTGAAATTGGTTGCTATACATAATCCGTCGATCCCGTATTCGCACATGATCGTGAATAGTTTGTTGCCACATGCATTTCATGAACACGATTGATACACACATATGTACTCTTAGGATTATACATGATTATGTGCATGACTGTTTTATCCGTGATAGTAGTTTAAATATGATATCTTGTTATTGTTGAATTAAAATAAATAAAAGTAACAAGCCGGAGTTTAAGGGAAAGACCATAGTAATGGACAATATAGGTAAGTGTACTCGGAAAGGGGCCCGTGTTTTACATGATTACAAGTTATATGGAACTAAGTACCACGTAGCACTAAGTACCGCGTCTGGGATTGACGGGGGCCACCTCTAGAATCTACGGGGGCCATCTTTAGAATCTATTACATGATTACAAGTTTATATGTTTCACGCTACATGTTTACACTTTATATGTTTCACACTTTATGTTTTCACGTTACAAGTTTGCACGTATCTCAATACAAGATACAATTGATATATTTTTTCCGAGTACGTGACCTACACAATCCACCACTAGGCCTAAACGTGACTGATTATTTGTAGCAACCATGTAGTAAAAGTATGGATGCATGAAGTGCTACCTAGATAGGTTAATAAAAGATATAAGATTAACACGTACACTTGCATGATCCAATTAATTGTACATGTTCATGTTGGCTTGATATTTGTTTACTTGATTACTTGTTTACATGCATGCCACTTGTTTCATGCATGCTTGTTCATGATCCTTTTTACATGTTGTATTCTCCTATTACATGATTCTTGATTCCATGATTCTTTTTCCTACTTCTTGTTTTATTTTATACTTGTCCCGTTAGCTTGTACCACTTGCGACCCGTGACTTGCATTAACGGGTATCTTCTTGTTTCTTTTTTTGTAATCATGTACTTGCAGGCCCGAATGGAGAGTTACCCAAAGGTGTTGCTGATCAAGTGTTTTAGTCTTATTTAATTTCATGTTACTATAGTTCATGTTTTATTCATGCTACTCTTTATTGTAATCCAGACATGTTTGACCCATAACTATGTTTTTATTTCCAGCTATTGGTTATGTTATGGACTATGTCATGTACCTTTTGTTATCCTATTATTATTTTACATGCCTGCGTCGTTTTGTTGTTATCTTGTTGTTGAGTTACCTGTACAGCTTATGAATGGTGTATTTACATCATTCGCTGGGCCTCAGTCATGGGCTCGTATTCCCGTATTTTGGGAAGCGGGGCGTGATAGGGTTTTTAGTGGTATCAGAGCTCAGGTTTGGCTAATGTATTACTTTGACTAATACATTAGACAAGCTTGAATCAGCTAGGTTAACTCAACAACATGTGCAACCA
Organism: Hemerocallis citrina; assembly: GCA_017893485.1. Classification (NCBI taxonomy): domain Eukaryota; kingdom Viridiplantae; phylum Streptophyta; class Magnoliopsida; order Asparagales; family Asphodelaceae; genus Hemerocallis; species Hemerocallis citrina. Next base: position 427,318,067 of record CM030358.1, on the reverse strand, counting down.
CGTTGATCACATGGATAATGAATAACCAACATATAATCTGGATGCTAACCATTTGATTTATTGCAGGCTATGTCTAGAAAGGGTACCTCTCCTTCCCGTGCTGGGGATGATCAGTCTAATGAGCCCACTATTGCACAGATTATGCAAATGCTTAAGAGAGGTGCTTCTTCTTCCGGTCAGCCGGAAGAGCCCATTATTGCTCAAGTGATGTGGATGCTGCATGAGCAGAATGAACTGCTGATGCAACAGATGATGCAGATGCAGCAGGAGCATAGTGATTTGATGAGGAAGGCTTTGGGAGCTGTCAACAGAGGGGCCGTCATACCTGCGCCCGAGGTGCTGCCACCGAGACCTGACAATGTAGCAGATTTCATGAGGCTACGCCCAGACAAGTTCTCGAGCACTGAAGGTCCGCTTGAAGCCGAGCAATGGCTCATCCGGACTGAGAAGCTATTGACTGCAGCACGGGTGGCAGATGCTGATCGTGTGGATGTCGTGAGCATCCAGCTGGTTGACCTCGCTCACATCTGGTGGCGAGCTGAAATGGAATGGCTAGGGTGCCCCATCGCCTGGGCCATTTTCAGAGAGAGCTTTCTCACGAAGTTTTTTCCCGATGTCACCAGGAATGAAATGGAGCGGCAATTTGTCGTGCTAACTCAGGGGAGTCGGACCGTAGATGAATATGCTGCAGAGTTCACCTGACTAAGTCGTTTTTCCACTTCTATGGTGGTGAACGATGAAGATAGGGGCCACCGCTTCTTGTTGGGCCTGGATATTGAGATTTAGGATCGCCTAGCCGCCTTGCGAATCCGATCATATGCCAACATCCTGGAGGCTGCCAGAAGCTAGAAACAAACTAGTACAAGGAAGCGTACTATTCAGCGTTCTGTCTCACACCCCGTTGCTGCTAGATCTATTGGTAGGCTAATTCGGAGGCTAGCCCTCGCTACTGCTCCAAGGCCAATGCCTTACCCGCCTGCTTCTCCAAAGAGGGATGTGATCTGTGACTATTGCCAAAAAGCCGATCACGTACGTCAAGACTGTCGGCGGGCGAATCGCCAATGCTTTGCTTGTGGATCTCGTGACCATATACTCCGGGAATGTCCACAGGCAAGAGTTAGTCCAGCCGCCGGAGGGTCAATCCAGCAGAAAGCACCAGTTCAAGGACCACCGCTTCCACTGCATCCACCGCAGTAGCAAGTCTATGATCAGAGGTCTGCAGCTCCTGGGAGAGGGCAGGCTTACAACTTGATTACAGAGGAAGCAGAGGCAGCTGAAGATATCGTTGCATGTATATTGCAGTTGTTATTTTATCTTCTTCCTTTCTTCTCCTTGCATCATTTATTTTTGCATACTTTCTTGTACATGCACAATTTCAGTTATGTTCTTAGACACAACCTTAGGTATTATCTTAGTTAAATCATTCCCTGCTCATGTCTTATCTGATCCCGATGTCATCACCACTCGTTTCTCTTCATTGTTTTCTGCTTCTCAATCTCTTGGGTGTTACACTTACTCTGTCCTATATACCGCCTATCCAAATTTCGAGGACGAAATTTTGTTGTAAGTTGGGTAGGATTTATAACCCCTGTTCCCGTAAATAAGTATTTTGCAAGTATTTTTCCGTATTTTAAATTCTTAGTATCTTATAACGATTCTCTCTTAATTCATTATATTATTCAAACTATTTTTATGAAGCCCAATACTTAAACTGTTTTAATATTTAAATGTTTTGAAGCCGAATCCCATAATTGATTTTTTAAATGATTTGAATCCCAAACCCAATTGTTTAATTATTTATCATAAGCCTAATTGTTTTAAACCCAAATCCAAACCCAGTACTCAAATTTTTTTCTATAGGCTCAATCCTATGTGATTGTATTCAAACCCCAACTTTATCTAACCCACTCCCCACATTTCCCTCATGTTCTCAACTGCCTACAACCCCTCACATTCCCCACTCTTTACATTCCGTAACCCCATAAGCCCCATACTAATAAGTATCCATTATTATATTATAATTATTATTCTATATTATTATTTTATTTAAATCCCCCTCCGTATCTCTCTCTCCCTCTCCCATCTCCTTCTCTCCCGTCTCCCGCTCTCTCTTTCTCCTCTGGTTCCCGACCAAAATTAGAGAACCCAAATCAACCATCATCTTCCACCTTCTGCTCTCCCTTCCGCTCATCTCTCACTGCACCCCCTCACCCCCATCACCTCCTCCCTCGAGCTCCACAGACATCATCCACTTCCTCGCCATTGCCCCCCTCGACCTCTCCCCCACTACTCATTGCCTCCTCCCTCGAGCTCTGCAGCGCATCTCACGACCACCTCTCTACCTCGGGCTCTCCCCTGCCAATGCTCCATTCCTCAACACCTCGTGCCTCTGCCTGCCCTTGCTCTCTCTTCTCTATTTCGAAACCTAGAGAGAATCCATTGCCACCCTCCTGTACTTCGTCGAAGCCCCCAGTCACCGTCGTCTTCCTCTGCCTTGTGTTGTCGTTGCATCCCGACCGCATCGCACAACACCGCCTTCCCCCTTGCCACTTCGCAACCACTCGACTCCCCCTCCACAGCTCCTCTTCTCCCTCGAACATCGCCATTGCTCCACCCTACCTAGTCATCTTCGTCCTCTGCACTTATCGCAATCCCTATCACTCGTCCACCACCTTGACCTCTCCGCAAATCCCCTAGCTCCTCCTCCTCCTCGTCCAGAGCTCGAATCCCCGTCCCACCATCTCCTCCTCTGTTTTGTCGAGAAACAGAGCCGCTCGAGCTTTGCCGCCCTTACTGTGGACCACAGCATCGCCAGTCCCAGTCATGACCTTCAGTAGCACTGCCTCACCGTGGTGCCGCAGTCGCGTCGTTGCCAGTCCCCAGCGCCGCCAGCTCTTCTGCCGCTCTCTCTACCTCTCTTTGTCGGAGGTTGAAGAAAAGGAGACGAAGGTGAGTGGCCCATTTTGCTGTTTGGTATTTTGGCCCTTGCGATTCGATATTCGGTGTTTGGTGTTCTGCCTTGGATCAGGTGTGGCGAAGGGTTTTGATTGGTTTGTTTTGGTGTTTGGTGTTGTGAAGTAGGGGATTGGGTTGGGGTGTTTGTTGTTTTGGAGAAGGGATTGGATCATCTTGTTGCTGTTTGGTGTTTTGTACGGGGAATCCGATCTGAGTTTTGTTGTTTTGCTATTTGGTGTCTCGCCCGTGTTTTGCTTCGTTGCCCGATATTCTGATCCCGTTATTCTTGTATTCGGTATTATCGTCATCGTTTATCAGGCAAGTATCCCCTTGTACAACTCGTTTGTTCTCGTACAAGCTTTCTTTGAAAAATACCGCAAGTCTATACTTTGACTCTAATTCGCATTCTTCGGTCGAATTGAAATCTGTTGCTATAAATAATCCGTTGATCCCTTATTCGCACATGATCGTGAATATTTTGTTGCCACATACATTACATGAACACGACTGATACATACATATGTACTCTTAGGATTATACATGATTATGTGCATGACTGTTTTATCCGTGATAGTAGTTTAAATATGATATCTTGTTATTGTTGAATTAAAATTAATAAAAGTAACAAGATCAGGTTTAAGAGAAAGACCATAGCAGTGGACAATATAGGTAAGTGTACTCGGAAGGGGACATGTGTTTCTGATTACAAGTTATATGGAACTAAGATCCATGTAGAACTAAGTGCCACGTCAGGGGTTGACGGGAGCCACCTCTAGAATCTACAGGGGCCACCTCTAGAATCCATTATATGATTACAAGTTTATATGTTTCATGCTACAAGTTTACACTTTATATGTTTCACTCTATATGTTTCACGTTACAAGTTTGCACGTATCTCGATACAATATACAATTAATATGTTTTTTCCCGAGTACGTAACCTATAGAGTTCACCACTAGGCCTAAACGTAACTGATTATATGTAGCAACCATGTAGTAAAAGTATGGATGCATGAAGTGCTACCTTGATAGGTTAATAAAAGACATAAGATAAACATATACACTTGCATGATCCAATTGCATGTACATGTTCATGTTGACTTGATATTTGTTTACTTGATTACTTGTTTACATGCATGCCACTTGTTTCATGCATGCTTGTTTATGATCTTGTTTACTTGTTGTATTCTCCTATTACATGATTCTTGACTCCATGATTCTTTTTCCTACTTCTTGTTTTATTTTATACTTGTCCCGTTAGCTTATACCACTTGCGGCCGGTAACTTGCATTAACGGGTATCTACTTGTTTATTTTTTGTAATCATGTACTTGCAGGCCCGAATGGAGAGTTACCCGAAGGTGTTGCTGATCAAGTATTTTAGTCTTGTTTAATTTCATTTTGCTTTAGTTCATGTTTTATTCATGCTACTATTTATTGTAATTCGGGCATGTTTGACCCGTAACTGTGTTTTTATTTCCATTTGTTGGTTATGTTATGGACTATGTCATGTACCTTTTGTTATCCTATTGTGATTTTACTTGCCTACGTGGTTTTGTTGTTATCTTGTTGTTGAGTTACCTATACAGCTTATGAATGGTGTATTCGCATCATTCGCTGGGCCTTAGTCACGAGCTTGTATTCCCGTATTTTGGGAAGCGGGGCGTGACAACCACGGGGGTAATGGCATTCGACTGAGAGACGGACGAACTCGAGGTGCAGAACGGCAGCGCTGTAGTCGTCGCGGTCGAGAAGCGATGGCGACGGAGTCGAGGAGGATGAAGGTGCTGATGGGGAAGTCGGCAATGGCGAGTGGTAACTTCGAGACTGTTTGGTGGGGGATTGTTCGAGGCTGGTGTCGAGCAAGGGATGTAGGCGGCTCGATTGGTGGTGGAGGAAGAAGTAGGAAGACAGGGAGTCAGGGTCAGGAGTTCGATGAGCAAGACGAAGGGCAGTTGCTTTTCGTTTTCGGAGAGAGAACAGAGGTAGAGTGGGAGTAACGGGGAGAGGGAAAGTGGGGAGAAAGAACGGGTTTATATAAAATAATAATATAATACAGATATAATATTGCGTAGTTATGAGATAGTGGGGGTGTGGGGTTACGGGAATGTGAAGAGTGGGGGAATGGAGAAATTTGTGTACGGATAGCTGAATATGGGTAGGGTAGGATAATGGGTTAACGGGTTGGCTATATAAATGTGGGTTTGGGTTTGTAGACTTGGGCTTAGGTTAGGCTCTGGTCATATATTAATAAACAATGCAAATTAAATGAATATAAAATTGGGCTTCAGATGATTGGCTTCAATTTAAATATTTAAATAATATAATATAGATCAAAACTAATGGGCTTAAACAAAAATAATAATACTAATACTAATGAAAACACATATTAATAATAAAATAATAATAACAATAATAATAAAAATAATAATAATAGTAATAATAATCATCATAATCATACTGAAAATAATAATGATAATAATCAAAATATTAACAATACTAATAATATTACATGCATGACATAATTGGATTCAACATATTCATGAAAATAATTCAATAATAATAATAATAATAATAATAATAATAATAATAATAATAATAATAACAATAGCAATAATAATAATAATAGTAATAATAATAATAATAGTAATAATAACATTATACAACAAAATAAGAATTTGGCTTATCAATTTTATATTAAAATAATCCAAACAGGAATATATATATAGTCGATCAAAAATAGAAAGTGAAGTTAAAATACACCATTATTTGAAATAACATAATTAATAGAAGATTCAAAACAAATTAACAAATAAAAATCGAAACACAGAAAATATTTGGGAAATATGTATTTACGGGAACGGGGGTTACAGAAAAATGTGATGTTTTTTTCTTGTGATTATCCCCTTTGATCTCGTCCTAAACAAAGTTTAGGTAAATAGAGTGATAATGATCAAATATTTGAATGAATAATGTTCAATCTACTCCAATGTTTTGAGTTGCTTAGTAACTAGGGGTATTCATTACTAATGTTTACTCTTACGTCGAACAACAACTTGAAATATGAGTATACAAAAGTACCCTAAGTTTGTGACTTGTTGAGTAACCTGGTGAATTTATCACAAATGTTTGCATTCGTTTCAAAAGGCAAGTGACAACTTAGAGAAGTCCAAAAAAAAAACTCTAGTTTGCTACTCGGTTTGTAGTAGTGAGAAGGGGTAGTCACAGATGGAGTTGTTACATACTATAATTACATTAAGTCCATGGCAAATATGATTGGATTTGGAATTATGAATAAATAATTGCTGGATAAAATGAGCATGCTTGATTTTACTTTATTTGCTATTGTTTATTTTTTTAATTGAAATTTTGATGCTTGCATGATGAGATCTCTTTGTGTGATGAGTTGAGCTTATTATTAATTATTATTCATCTTTCCGCTAATTTCGGTGTGGGCACAATCAGATGAATTTGTGGGTTCATAGAGAATCGAAGGGGTCAAACCTGAACTCTTCCACCGGTGTTTGACTGGATTCCCGCTGCTGTCGTTGACCTCCACAAAGTTCGAAACACCGGGAAGGATCCCGACGACGAACCCTCCGACGCTCTTGTCAATAACCATGAAGACTAAGAAAGAGATTTAGGTAGGCAAAGACTCATTACCTTATAACGGTGGGGAGTAGGGGGGTTTTTATAGTCACCGTAGGGATCCATTTCAAGATAAGACCAAATCTTTACTACCCGGTGTTTGCTGGATAGAAGTGGTTAAAACCACTCCTTAGGGATAAGGACGAATTTGGATTTCTCCCTATCCTTCTGAACTGGCTTGTAACTGTAATACCCTGATTTTCATTTATGAGAATTATTATTTTGTGTTATTAATTTGTACGTTTTGTGCACGTGCAATCTTGTGATCTAAAATTTTTATTATTTTCATTATATAAACAAATAAGCATATATATATATATATATATATATATATATATATATATATATATATAAATGCTTTTCTATTGTTTTATTAAAGCCCATTTTTAAACAAACATAAGTATTCTTTTATTTTTAGCCCAATTTAATTTATTTTAATATAAGCTATTTTAGTCCATTAAATAAAAGCCCTTGAGTTTATTTTTATTAGAACTTGTAATGTAGACAAAGTTTTTAGATTATTTTTATAAAAAATAAAGTGTACAACTTCTAAAACAGAGGAATATGAGGAACACGTGCATTACATGTGTACGTGTTTGTGCACCTAAATGTGGCCGGATGACATGAGAAGGAAGAAAAGAGAGAGTGGAGTTGTGGGAGGTGGTTTTTGTAGTCATGGTTGGTTACTACAACTACCCCTTGAATCCTAGCCTTTATTTCTTAACTCCTAGATCAATCCTAGCCCTCTATTTGTCTCAAAATTTTGTATAAATACCTCCCCCCTAGCCTAGTTATTTCTGCACTCTTCATTATCCAAACCTATAGTGAAAGAATACAATTATTAGTAGTAGATTGTTAGTAGGAAGTGAGAATAAAAGATTGAGAGATTGAGAGTGGGTGTGCTTGCATTCAAGGAGGCCGGCTACAAGCAAGGAGGCTCGGCATCACACTTAGGGAGCTCTCGGGTTTGCACTAGGAGCAAGGAGGAGGACTCGTTTGGGCAAGCTCAATCTAGGAGGAGAAGGGCTCTTTCGTTTGGGAGGCGTTGTGTGGGTTTTCTCTCCAAATTAGGTGGGTGGTTTTTCTATACTTCTAATTTACATACCATGCTAGAGTATTGAAATAATGATGAATGAAAGAAACTAATAAGAGTACACTTAATTTGAAAAAGGACTTGCTAGTTGATCAAATGAATGCTTGATAGATTGCATGTTAACTTGTTATGAATCTTAACATTGTGTGTAAATTGCTTGTAGTTATGGAAATATTGAATTGGGATTGTTGATAATGTCAAAAGTGAGTACGAAATGCTAGTAAATGAAATTACTGCTTTGCGTACAAATGGATTATCGTGATATTGGTTCAAATGAATAAAAATTGTCCTATGCATTTGGGTTTATGAAAGAGGGAAAACAGGGAGTTATAGTTATAATGTGAATTTTTTTTATATACCAATTTGTATTTGAGAAATGTCAAATTGAACTATGAAATGAGTAGTATGGAAATTAAATTATTGTATGTGAAATGTGTATTTAATTACTGAAAAAATATTTGAAAAATATTGGGGTATTAATTTAAGTTAAAATATACATTCTGGAGATTTACATGGTCTTTGGTGTAAGCAAAACAAAGATAAGAGCTTTTGAACATCGAAATTAATTAATGGAACAGAGAACAGAGTTATATAGAATTTGATTTGTTGTTATGACAACTTGAGCACATAGCTCAAGTGGTCGGTAGGCCTCTCTGGTGCTACTGTAGCGCGGGTGTGTGGCTCTGTGGTCGATAGTTCGATACCTGTGTCCACCCTTTCTTTTGTATGCATTTTAAAATATCCAACATCGAACAGAGAGTAAAAAAACTTTCTGTCTCCCTTTCATATCGCTGAGCGCAAATGGCCCTAGTGGCAAGCGTGCGCGGCTATCTTCTTAAAGGTTGCGGGTTCGATTCTGGGTGTGGCCAGAATGCATTTTTTTATATAATTTGATTTTTGGGGGTTTTCTTGATGTATAAAAATTCTGAAAAAAATACGGTTATTATTCTAAAATCATATACAACTTATGAAAATTAATTGGGAGTTATTGAAATGAAATAAAGTGTATTTTGGAAGTAAAATTATATTCAAAACTATGGTTTCTTACTCGTATAATTTCATAAAAATGTGTGATTTCACGGGGTGATTAAGATAAGTATTGAAAAGAAAAATTGATTGGAATGACAACATAACTGTGAATTCTTGTATGGATTATTTTGTTAAAAGAGTAGCATGACAATGGTGATATTATGAATATTCATTTGACTAGATGCTTTCGTGATATGATTTTAATGTGGAAATAAATGTTGTTTTTGGAAGGCATGAGTTATAATTGAACCCCATGTATGATAATTGATTCATGAAAGGATTGAAAATCATGTAATTGGAAAAGATAAATGTTCTTGAGTATGACAACTCAAATATGTGAATTTGTGAATTGAAATTGAAAATTAGGGTGTAGCCAAGACTCACACTGGCAATTGAAAGTAATGAGATATGATGATTGAAATTGAAAAGACCAAGTTTGGGTCATTGTGAAATGAAAGAAATAAGACCGGTATTAGTGAGAGGGATGACTCTAAGAGATTGATTTTGTTCATGATTTCATTAGATTAAGAATTAGTACATAGTGAAGAGGTGATGAAAGTGAAAGAAAAACACAAGTATGAGGGCCTCGAGTCTACGATGTGGGTGTGATTTACAGTTTGTCTTCACGATGCGTCGTTACATGACGTGGGCACTACTCCGGAATTATCGGGATCTTGGCGATGCTTGTGGGGTGTTTGGTGACTGCGAGAGGATCATGTGCCATGAAGGAGGCTGAATTGTCCATAGGTTGTCTTCACGATGTGTCATGACATGACGTGGGATTCCCCTCCAATTTTTCTGTATATGAGGTCGTACTCATAGAACATCTAAGATACTGACCGTAGTTACTGTCGTAGAGTAAGTCATGACGAGGGATTGAACCTTACAAGATGAAGAACGATTAAGAGGCTTGCCCTCGGACCTATCTAGTATGGGATGCATAGAATCCGAACAAAGTGCGCATTATTGTCATGTAATATAAATAACTGCATTAAGGACTAAGTGCACAATCACAACACGACATCAATAGGATATTTCCCTTAGTTGATTTGTGAACAAGTTTGTATTTGTTAAGCATGGAAAAATCAATTATACTGTTTCCGGCATAGAGAGGATGGCCATGTATAATATTCGTCGGTTGAATAAACTGACGTACCCACAATTTTGTATGCAGGGTAAATGACATGACAAAGATTAAAGAAGAACTGATGCTTAGATTTTATTCAAATGTTATTGTACTTTCATTCATGTAAATTTTATAATTTTGGTTCTGCTGTAAAGTGTAAAGATTTCTTGTAACTCTGATGTAAAGTGAAAAGTTTTAAATTCCTTGTAAAATTCTATGAAAGAAGTGTAAAGATCCTGTGGAGTCTCGAATTCAGTTGTATTTTGAATTCGGGGTGTTACAGAGTGGTATCAGAGCCACGCTTCACAAATAGTACAAATTTATAAGGAACGACACCCTAGAAGTTGACATTTATTGTAACACCCCATTTCGTACGGTACCTGAAGATATGCATATATGTATGTATATTATTAGTATACATGCAATTGATTGTAGTATTATGGGTCGATTTTGCCATCGTGGTGGATGGTTAGGGCTGCGGGACGGTTTTTTAGGAGAGTTGCATTCCAAAGATGCACGAAAACGAGACGGACCGATACTAGTATAACTGCTAGTTTTCGGCACGACGCACATGCAAATATAACACTGTATGGTACTACAGTGGATATAGGTTGCGTGCGCTCGTTAAAACACACATCTCACACTCGTTGGAGCACGTTAAGAGTTAAGTTGGGCAGCCAACATAACACACCCCAAACCAATGGGCTAAGCCATGGTTTTTCCTAAATCCACTCTAATTTCCTATGCTACACCCCCCCCCCCCCCACATAGAATCCGGCCTATACACCCCCCATCACCCTTCATTTCCTACTTCATTTCCCCCCATTTGCTCTGGAATTTTCAGAAGAGAACACCTCAAAGAGAAGGAGGAGAGAAAAGAAGAAGGAAGTAAAGGAGAAGAACCAAGAAGGAGATTTCCAAGAAGAAGCTTGAAGAGATCCCTTATACTACTACAACCTAAGGTGGGAAGTTTCTCTAAACTTGAAATTCTTGTCTCTTAATTAAATTTGGTTGCATGCATGTGTGTTAGAAGGCATAGGATTTCTTTTCTAAAGTTAGATGTAGAAGTCAGAATGGAACTAGAGAAAGCTGGTTCGGAGTGCCATGTTGTGGATTTTTCCAAGAGCACAATATGTTGAATTAGACAAAAAAATTAAAAGTGTTTGTTCATTTATGTGTTAGGATCATCCATGATTTATTTCAGAGTTTTCTATGATCCTTTGATGTGCTAATAAAATTGTGAGATGGATATATGTCGTAAGGCAGACTCAGGAAAATGAAAACAGAATGGTTTCTATTGTAGGAATTTTCGTGATTTATTGAAGCATGGTTTTGATCTGCAATTTTTACTCAATATTTCTGAATGCATGTTGATTATCTAAAAAAATTAGTAAATTGTTTGGATGATTTTAGAGGCATGAGAAAAATCTATCTATGATCAGTATCTGAGGTTGAATTAAGAAAACTGGATGGTTTCTGAGAAAACTTTCAGTAGCTATTACTCACTGAATAATTAGAATTTTGACATGAGATCTTTTGCATGATGTTGGGTATGATGTCTAGTATCACCACCATAATTTTTGTGTCAATTGAACAAGTGTGTAATGTACTGTGATTTTGTGATTGAGCACTGTGCTGTTTTCAGCCAGTTTCGACACTCTGTAAAGATTGGGAAATTGAGACCTGTTAGAGGCATATTTTGAGGATCATGACCCAGGATAGAGTTGTAAGGGGACACCTAGACCTTTCCAAAAAAACTAGTTTGAGGCAAATCCAGTAAACGATTGAATTATTATAATTTTTGTAAGACTGGACAGAGGACTAGAGTAGAGCTGTGTGCTCTGAATTGGAGAGACCAATTGTGTAATAGGGTGTATTGATGATAGATGAGTGTGTTAGGGTGGCTTAATGGTATAATTTGTACTCATGACCAACTAGAGGGTTGTTGAGGACACCCACACCCTCATATAGAAATTGAGTTCGTGTCGTTCTGATGAACGAATAGGGTTTCGTGTTACTGGTGAGGTGCAACCCGTACGCAGGAAGCACGCAGGCTGGAGCTTGAGAAAGTATGTCAAGGACATAGATGGTTGAATCTAAGCTCGTGATCAACTAGGTAGTTGTAGCCTAGGATCGAACCTTTTCATGTTGGGGCTATACACTCCAATCGGAGTTGTATCGATAGAGTTATGACCATTTTGAGATTCGAGCAGAAACCCGTAGGTCGCTTAGTCTGAGGATTGGATTAAGGGTTGTGGAAGAATTTCTTTCTCTTGTGTGTGAGCTGAGTCGGTGACTCGTGTCTAGGGATGGTTGATCTCGGTTATTGTGATGGTTGATTTCCCCAAGTGGGATGTGTGACTCGAGTTAGTCACTAGGGTAAAGGATACTCTGCACCTATCAAGCCTATATTATTAGACTTCTGCCGAGCGTAGGACGTCCGAGCATGCCAGTGAGTAGAGCTCACAGGGAAATTATGTATTTACAGCCGTGGTAGCGGCAGGCATAGGCCATTATGCTGGACAAGTCCAAGCCGGGGAAGTGGCGAACCGGACCGGTATCGCCAGGGGCCAGAGGCTGATAGGAAAGTGTGGAAGCAGTTCATTCTTACCCGAAATAATTAGAGTAAGGTAGGGGTTAGAATGGTTATTAAGGGGTTGGGAAATTGCATTAGTCCTAGTAAACCATAGTCGGTGTTGTATCTTCCAGTCGTAGGGATACATTCTCGGCCGCTCACGGATTGAGTCCCCGGCTCGTATCTCAATCTGTTGATTCCCAAAGATCTGCCGAAGTAAGGTGCGGAAGGCTCGGAGGATTTGACCTCCCGTGGTGCTCACGTCCCTAAAGCGCGGATTTTCTGTTTTGTGTTTCTTTTGGTATATATCAGTTCATTACCCGATGAGGGGTGAACGCACATGCGAGAGTCCATAAATGGACATGTGGAACCAAGGGTCGTAAGGACCAGGTTCAACGTGTTTTCTAAGGAGGTCCGTACGTGGGTACCAAGTGGCGGTGACCACTTGGGCACTGCAGGGCGGAATTAGACCGACCGCTGCAATCTCATTGGGCGACGGACAATCTATTGGGAACTGAGTGTGTACAAGAGTAGGGTGCATGGCGAGGGTTCGAATCCCTAAATTGTGGAGAAAGACGGCTAGATTTGGGGGCCGTATGTAGTATGGGGTGCATTCGTGCTCCAAAGTCTTTCTTGTATTAGAAGTTAGGCATGTGAGTTTGCTGCATCTAGACTTAAGGTCATGTCATAACACTGCACTAGAACCCGAATCCACTAAACCCTTGTTTTGGCACAACACTTTTCTTTTTGCATAAATTATTGGTTGTGATTGAATTTTAGAGGATCGCTGTTATCACCAGCTTTGCATCAGTCAAAGTACTGACATTTCCCATCTTTTAGGTATCGGTTATACCTTCCGAACATGTGCAGAGATATCAGAGTCGCGCAGCAGAAGCCTGAAGCTGAGGAGCAAGTCCCAGGGGAGCCGATGGCCCGCTCAGCGAAATTCCGCAAGTAATCAATCGATTACCATTCCAGGAGGCAGCTGATAGCTTCACAAGAGGAGTCTGTAAATACTTGTAATAAGTTGTAATGAATTGATGTAAATTGTACTCCTTGTCCAAGAACAAGTTATCGGTTGTGATCAATGATGTAATGACTTATTTGGCGATAAAGAAGTTTTTAAATTTCCATGTTATTACTGTGTTGAGAAGCATTTGAAGGCAAAGATTCTGGAAGATGTCACGGATGTCCGGTAACGGGAATCCGGGGCACTACATTTAGCGTGTTGGGTATAGAGATTTAAATGTAAGTCACTTACATTTGTGTTGCTCTATTATTGACATTCTTCTCCTCCCCTTTTTCTAAGATGGCTGATCACTTCGACCCTGCTGGAGATGACAATTGGCATTTCATCGAGGAAGACTATTATCCTGGACAAGCAGATTCCGAGGAAGAGTACTACCCAGGGCAAGCAGACTCCGACAGAAAGGAATGGCCTGAGTCCCGAGAGATCACTCCACCTCCGGACTCATCTGATGATTCTTCTGACGAAGAGGAACCATTTCCGGGAAATCTCATCGCGTCTCTTCAAAGGCAGGTAGAGACTCTGCGGGAGAGAGTCGGGCTATTGGAAGCTCAGTTGGCGAAGCGCAAGGATGATTTTGCAGTTCTCAGTCATCGTGTATGGGAACTCGAGAAGAGAAAAACCATGACCGATGTACTGAAGGAAGAAGTGGAGGAACTACGGGGCGTGCTTCGTGAAGCCAAGAGGAACCGTAGGAGTTAGACCGTTGTATCATCTACTGCTTTCATTTTGATGTCAGGAATATTTTAAATTCGAATGTATAAAGTTTGAAATTTAATGAAATGGAAATGTTGACTTGGAAATTCATGTCTTATACTTCGAATTTAATGGATCTTTTGCATCAGAATATGGCTGGAAGAAGAGCTCAAAATGGTGAAGGTCTAGACTTGGAAACGGAGCTAGCGAGGGTCTATCAGACACTCAATGCCGTTGCCATGAATCAAAATCAGGGAAGGGTGCCTGCGAATCCAGTATCCGAAGCAATCAAACTCGTGGAATCATTTAAACGGATGAAACCACCGTTGTTTGAAAGGAAGTCAGACCCTGACACGGTTGACAATTGGATCAGGAAGGTAAAGACTATCTTCGAAGTTTTGGAAACTCCGGAGGGCAGCAAGGTGAAGTTGGCGACTCTGCAATTCGAGAAGGATGCGGCTGTGTGGTAACAGTCGATGAAGCGGACGATGGGAGGCTTGGTTCTTTGCTGGAAGGAATTTTTGGAAGAATTCCGCAGTCGCTATTTTTCTTCAGACATCCAAGAGAAGAAGGTCATGGAGTTTCTATCGCTGCAACAGGGTGGCATGTCAGTTAGGAAGTATGAGACTAAATTTACTCAACTCTCAAGGTATTCTCCCGAACTGGTAATGGATGAGGTGAAGAAGGATCGTAAGTTCGAGCATGGGTTGAGGCCGAGCTTGGGATCCAGGATGATACCCCTCGGTATCAGGAAGTTTGACAAGCTGGTCAAGCGAGCGACAGCCACAGAAGCAGACATGGAGCAGTTTCATGTTGTTCAGAATCGGAGGAACAACTGGTAGTCTGGAAAGAGGCCCGCAAATTTCGAAAATTTCAAGGGGCAATCATCGGCACAAAGGTTCAAACCGATAGGGGCGAACGCTATCAGTGTGGTTGGAGGACCCGGGAATAATTTTGTGAGACCTCCTGCGGTGAATTGCTACAACTGTGGTGAGACGGGACATTACCAATCTCAATGCCCCAAACTGCAGAATGTTAATCGCAACGTACCAATGCAGCAGACTGGAAAGAAGTCGTACCAGCAAGGGCGAGTATTTTCCTTGACTGAAGCTGATGCCGATGAGGTGGATCATGTCATCACTGGTACGAGGGCAGATGTTTAGAGGTTTTTGTTGTTTCTTTTCTCCTTATTTAGTGAACTGTTACGTAATGAGTGTGTATTATGTAACAGGAGAACTTTATTTGAATGGAATGAAAGCTTTAGTTTTCTTCGATACTGGATCCTCTCATACTTTTGTGTCTCTTAAATTTGCTAAAGTATTGGGAGTGAACCGAAGATTTTTCCAAGCAAGATCTTAGCAGTAGCTACTCCATTAGGGGAGACTTTAACCACTGATCGGTACTATGCGGATTGCGAGATTGTGATTGGGGACAGAATCTTCGGGACTGATCTAATCGAGCTGACTATCTTGGGAGTCGATGTTATCATTGGCATTGATTGGATGTCGGTGTATAGTGTAAGCATCGAGTGCAAGACCAAGACAGTAACAGTGAAGGCTCCAGGTGGACCTGAAGTAACTTTCCAAGGGAAGAAGAAGTGTTCCAGGCTGGTGGTAGCTATCCGCAAGGAAGAGATTCCTGTGGAAGTGCAAAGGATTCTTGTGGTTCGGGACTATCCGACTGTGTTCTTAGATGATTTGCCTAGGTTACCCCCACAACGTGATGTAGAGTTAAGCATCACTATTCAACCAGAAAGTGCACCCATTTCTAAGGCACCGTATAGGATGGCTCCTGTGGAGTAGGATGAGGTAAAACGGCATATTGAGGAACTGTTGGAGAAAGTCTTTATTCAACCTAGTGCGTCACATTGGGGAGCACTAGTGCTTTTGGTAAAGAAGAAGGATGGATCGATGAGGATGTGTATCGATTACCGAGAGCTGAATAAGGTCACTGTAAAGAATAAGTACCCTATTCCCCGAATTGATGACTTGCTCGATCGTCTACAAGGAGCTGCTGTTTTCTCCAAAGTAGATCTTCGATCAGGATATCATCAAGTTCGAGTGAAAGCTGAAGATGTGCACAAAACTGCATTTAGAACTTGACATGGGCATTACGAATTCATAGTATACCATTTGGAGTGACGAATGCACCCCCAATCTTCATGGACATGATGAACAAAGTTCTGAGGCCGTTCATTGATTCTTTCGTCATGGTGTTTATCGACGATATTCTCGTGTACTCCAAGTCAGAAGAGGAGCACACCGAGCATCTGGCAGCAGTTTTGAAGAAGCTTGAAGAGCAGGAGTTGTATGCCAAGCTGTCCAAGTGCAATTTCTGGAAATTTGAAGTGGCATTCCTAGGTCACATCCTTTCTAAGGAGGGAGTGGCAACTGATCCTCAGAAGATAGAGGCAGTGAGAGATTGGGCAAGGCCTACTACAGTGAAGGAAGTCAGGAGTTTTCTTGGATTGACTAGATACTACAGGAGATTCATTCAAGGTTATGCTCAGTTAGCCGTGCCGCTCACTGGTTTGACCAAGAAGAATGTGAACTTCAAGTGGACTGAGCAATGTGAGGCAAGCTTTCAGGAGTTGAAAGATAAGCTGACTACTGCACCTATTTTGGCTTTGCCTAGAGCAGGTGTTGAGTATGATGTTTACAGCGATGCTTCACATCGTAGGCTTGGTTGTGTCTTAATGCAAGAAGGAAAAGTGATCGCTTATGGGTCTAGGCAACTGCGACCACATGAGAAGAATTATTCGACTCATGATCTGGAGTTGGCTGCGATTATTTTTGCCTTGAAGCAATGGAGACACTACATGTACGGTGAGAAATTGAACATGTACACGGACCACAAGAGTTTGAAGTACTTATACAAGCAGAAGGACCTGAATGTGAGGCAGCGGAGATGGTTGGAAGTGCTTGAGGACATGTGACCTGAGATCAAGTATCATCCTTGGAAGGTTAATGTTGTTGCTGATGCACTTAGCCGCAAGAGCAGTCTGGCGAGTTTGATTACAACTCAGAAGCATCTGGTGGAAGAATTAGATCGGGCTGGTATTGAAGTTGTCTTGCAAGGATTGGGAGCATCCTTAGCTCAGTTGTGACTTCAGCCTACGTTAAATGGAAGGATTATTGTAAGCCAGGAGGTTGATGCTGATATCTTGAAGATGAAGGAGCAGGTTGGTGCTGGCAGGTTGCCCGAATTTCAAATCAGGGATGGAGTGCTATGGTTCGGAGATAGACTGTGTGTTCCGGATCAGGCGGACCTGAAAGAGAGTATTCTTCAGGAGGCGCATTCTACTCTTTTGTCGGTACATCCTGGGAGTACTAAGATGTACAAAGACATCAAACAGCATTTCTGGTGGTCAGGTTTGAAACAGGATGTGGCTGAATTTGTGGCGAAGTGTGAGGTTTGTCAGCAAGTCAAAGCCGAGAATCAGAGACCCGGAGGTCTATTACAACGGTTACCTATTCCGGAATAGAAGTGGAATAGCATCAGTATGGATTTCATTACGGGATTGCCCAAGAGTTCTAAGGGCAATGATGTGATTTGGGTTATAGTCGATCGACTAACCAAGTCCGCTCATTTCTTGGCGATGAAACTCACTGCTTCGATGGACAAGTTAGCTGAGTTGTATGTTGGCGAGATCGTCAGGCTCCATGGTGTTCCGTCAACTATTGTGTCTGATCGAGATGCGCAGTTTACTTCGCATTTCTGGAGGAGTCTTCAGACAGCTTTGGGCACCAAGACGGATTTCAGCACTGCTTTTCATCCGCAAACTGATGGGCAGACCGAGAGAGTCAACCGTATTCTTGAGGATATGCTTCGGTGTTGTATACTTGACTTTGGAGGCAGTTGGGAAAGGCATCTAGCTCTGGTAGAGTTTGCCTACAACAACAGTTTTCAAACCAGTATTGGGTTGGCGCAGTCTGAAGCTTTGTATGGCAGGAAGTGCAGAACACTAGTTTGTTGGTTTGAAGTTAGGAAGCGTCAGTTGTTTGGGCCTGAGCTTGTGCAGCAAACCTCTGAAAAGATTGATCTGATCAAGAAGAGATTGGCTGAGGCTCAGAGTAGGCAGAAGAGCTATGCAGACAACCAGAGAAGGGACCTTGAGTTTGAGGAAGGTGACTTCGTCTTTCTAAAAGTATTGCCCAGCAAAGGTGTGATTCGATTTGGCAAGGGCGGGAAGTTAGCCCCGAGGTTTATAGGCCCTTATAAGATATTGAAAAGGATCGGGAAAAACTGCTTACCGACTTGAATTACCGGAAGAGTTATCTCAGGTGCACAATGTCTTCCATGTGTCTATGCTAAGAGGTTATATTCCAGATCCGAGTCATCGTTTGCCTGAAGAGCCAGAAGGTTTGCAATTGGATCTCAATTACATCGAGTCTCCTGTCGAGATTGTTGATCATCGAGAGAAAGTCTTGAGGAATAAGACGATACCGATGGCCAAGGTAGTTTGGAGAAACCATTTGGTTGAAGAGGCTACTTGGCAGTCTGAGGGGAGGATGTTGAGGAATTATCCTGAGCTTTTTGCTTGATTTGTATTTTGTCTCTTTCTTTTGCTTGTTGTGTGTTTTTTGTTTCTCTCTCTTGACTGTAGTTCCGGGGACGAAACTGTTCTAAGGAGGGAGTGTTGTAATACCCTGATTTTCATTTATGAGAATTATTTTTTGTGTTATTAATTTGTACGTTTTGTGCACGTGCAATCTTTTGATTAAAATTTTTTATTATTTTCATTACATAAACAAATGAGCATACATATATACATATATATATATGCTTTTCTATTGTTTTATTAAAGCCCATTTTTAAACAAACATAAGTATTCTTTTATTTTTAGCCCAATTTAATGTATTTTAAATATAAGCTATTTTGGCCCATTAAATAAAATCCCATGAGTTTATTTTTATTACAACTTGTAATGTAGACAAATTTTTTAGATTATTTTTATAAAAAATAAATGTACAACTTTTAAAATAGGGGACTATGGGGAACACGTGCACGTGTTTGTGCACCTAATTGTGGCCGGATGATATGGGAGGGAAGAAAAGAGAGAGTGGAGTTGTGGGAGGTGGTTTTTGTAGTCATGGTTGGTTACTACAACTACCCCTTGAATCCTAACCTTTATTTCTTAACTCCTAGATCAATCCTAGCTCTCTATTTGTCTCAAAATTTTGTATAAATACCCCCCCCCCCCCCTAGCCTAGTTATTCTTGCACTCTTCATTATCCAAACCTATAGTGAAAGAATACAATTATTAGTAGTAGATTGTTAGTAGGAAGTGAGAATAAAAGATTGAGAGATTGAGAGTGGGTGTGCTTGCATTCAAGGAGGCTGGCTACAAGCAAGGAGGCTCGGCATCACACTTGGGAGCTCTCGGGGTTGTAATAGGAGCAAGAAGGAGCACTCATTTGGGCAAGCTCAATCTAGGAGGAGAAGGGCTCTTTCTTTTAGAAGGCGTTGAGTGGGTTTTCTCTCCAAATTAGGTGGGTGGTTTTTTTATACTTCTAATTTAGATACCATGCTAGAGTATTGAAATAATGATGCATGAAAGAAACTAATAAGAGTACACTTTAATTTGAAAAAAGACTTGCTAGTTGATCAAATGAATGCTTGATAGATTGCATGTTAACTTGTTATGAATCTTAACATTGTGTGTAAATTGCTTGTAGTTATGGAAATATTGAATTGGGATTGTTGATAATGTCAAAAGTGAGTACGAAATGCTAGTAAATGAAATTATTGTTTTGCGTACAAATGGATTATTGTGATATTGGTTCAAATGAATAAAAATTGTCCTATGCATTTGGGTTTATAAAAGAGGGAAAACAGGGAGTTATAGTTATAATGTGAATTTTTTTTTATATACCAATTTGTATTTGAGAAATGTCAAATTGAACTATGAAAGGAGTAGTATGGAAATTAAATTATTGTATGTGAAATGTGTATTTAATTACTGAAAAAATATTTTTAAAATACTGGGGTATTAATTTAAGTTAAAATATATATTCTAGAGATTTACATGGTCTTTGGTGTAAGCAAAACAAAGATAAGAGCTTTTGAACATCGAAATTAATTAATGGAACAGAGAACAGAGTTATATAGAATTCGATTTGTGGTTATGACAACTTAAGCACATTGCTCAAGTGGTCGGTAGGCCTCTCTGGTGCTACTGTAGCGCGGGTGTGTGGCTCTGTGGTCGCTGGTTCAATACCTGTGTCCACCCTTTCTTTTGTATGCATTTTAAAATATCCAATATCGAACAGAAAGTATAAAAACTTTCTGTCTCCCTTTCATATCGCTGAGCGCAAATGGCCTAGTGGCTAGCGTGCGCGGCTATCTTCTTAAAGGTTGCGGGTTCGATTCTGGGTGTGGCCAGAATGCATTTTTTTATATAATTTGATTTTTGGGGGTTTTCTTGATGTATAAAAATTCTGAAAAAAATACGGTTATTATTCTAAAATCATATACAACTTATGAAAATTAATTGAGAGTTATTGAAATGAAATAAAGTGTATTTTGGAAGTAAAATTATATTCGAAACTATGGTGTCTTACTCGTATAATTTCATAAAAATGTGTGATTTCACGGGGTGATTAAGATAAGTATTGAAAAGAAAAATTGATTGGAAAGTGATCATAACTGTGAATTCTTGTATGGATTATTTTATTAAAAGAGTAGCATGACAATGGTGATATTATGAATATTCATTTGACTAGATGCTTTCGTGATATGATTTTAATGTGGAAATAAATGTTGTTTATGGAATGCATGAGTTATAATTGAACCCCATGTATGATAATTGATTCATGAAAGGATTGAAAATCATGTAATTGGAAAAGAGAAATGTTCTTGAGTATGACAACTCAAATATGTGAATTTGTGAATTGAAACTAAAAATTAAGGTGTAGCCAAGACTCACACCGGCAATTGAAAGTAATGAGATATGATGATTGAAATTGAAAAGACCAAGTTTGGGTCATTAAGAAATAAAAAAAATAAGACCGGTATTAGTGAGATGGCTGACTCTAAGAGATTGATTTTGTTCATGATTTCATTAAATTAAGAATTAGTACATAGTGAAGAGGTGATGAAAGTGAGAGAAAAACACAAGTATGAGGGCCTCAAGTCTACGATGTTGGTGTGATTCACAGTTTATCTTCACAATGCATCGTGACATGACGTGGGCACTACTCCGGAATTATTGGAATCTTGGCGATGCTTGTGTGGTGTTTGGTGACTGCGAGAGGATCGTGTGCCATGAAGGAGGCTGAATTGTCCATAGGTTGTCTTCATGATGCGTCATGACATGACGTGGGATTC
Source organism: Hemerocallis citrina (assembly GCA_017893485.1). NCBI lineage: Eukaryota > Viridiplantae > Streptophyta > Magnoliopsida > Asparagales > Asphodelaceae > Hemerocallis > Hemerocallis citrina. Next base: position 427,296,591 of record CM030358.1, on the reverse strand, counting down.
CCCTCCAGTTTTTCTGTACATGAGCTCGTACTCATAGAATATCTAGGATACTCACCGTAGTTACAATAGTAGAGTAAGTCATGACGAGGGATTGAACCCTACAAGATGAAGAACGATTGAGAGGCTTGCCCTCGGACCTATGTAGTATGGGATGCATAGAATCCGAACAAGTGTACATTAGTGTCATGTAATATAAATAACTGTATTAAGGACTAAGTGCACAATCACAACACGACATCAATAGGATATTCCCCTTAGTTGATTTGTGAACAAGTTTGTGTTTGTTAAGCGTGGAAAAATCAATTATACTGTTTCCGGCATAGAGAGGATGGCCGTGTATAATATTTGTCGGTTGAATAAATTGACGTACCCACAGTTTTGTATGCAGGGTAAATGACATGACTAAGATTAAAGAAGAACTGATGCTTATAGATTATTCAAATGTTATTGTACTTTCATTCATGTAAATTTTATAATTTTGCTTCCGCTGTAAAGTGTAAAGATTTCTTGTAACTCTGATGTAAAGTGAAAAGTTTTAAATTCCTTATAAAATTGTACGAAAGAAGTGTAAAGATTCTGTGGAATCTCGAATTCAGTTGTATTTGGAAATCGAGGTGTTATAGTAACGGATTGGAACCCGTATTCAATAGGGCAGATCTGTTTATGGGTTATTGGGCCCTGAAGAAAAGACCCAGTTCCCATTTTGGACCAGTTTGTAGGTGAAGTTACTGTTTTACCCCTATGAGCTTTAAGATTCGTGTCCGACTTGATTAGTTCCGATTTAGTCCTATTTTTAGCCATATCACGAGCCCCCCACTCCTAAAGATTGTGTATTACAGCCTTTGGGAAGTAGTTTTACTGTTTCAATGGCGTACGAGACTTTATCAGAGTTCTAAAGGGGAGTTCAGATCTTATTCGAGTAGTTACTTTGTTTTTCCAAGCTGGCAACTCACCCAAAATCATTCTTTGGCTCTTCTGGATTTTTGGTGATTTTCCCCGATTTTCAAACTATTTTTCGAATCATTTATTTAATTTGGCAAAGTGGTGATCTATTTCCTAAAAGTACTAACTAACCGTTTTAATTAATAATTATTTATCCAGGGGCTCAAAAATATTTTCCTGAATTTATAATTATTTTTTAGAATTTTTAATTAATTTTTCTAAATTTTTAATTATTTTTGCAATTTTTAAATAATCAATTCGGATTAATATATAAGAAAAAGGATTTAATCACAGTATTTATGACGTGGCGTGATCTGGGACGTCCATCAGCCTTCGGTGCAAATTTCGGAACAATCGGACGGCTCCTTTGGCGCACAAGCATTTTGTCCTTATTTGCGGGTCGGTGGCAAGAGCGCTCGGCACCAGTTGCCGACCCCCTTTTGCCACTTTGGTATGTTGACACATGTCTGGGTGGAGGCCGAGGTAGAGAGGGTTTGACAAATGCTACCGAAGTCGAGAGGGACCTCGAGAGGATGACACGTGTTAAGTTGACCAATGAATGCTGATCGTTGACCATTGACTAGTCAACACATTTTCTCGCATTTGGACGTCGGTGGCAAGAGTGCTCGGCACACGTTGCCGAAGTCCAGGAGAGATTTTTTCTTGCATTTGGATGTTGGTGGCAAGAGTGCTCGGCACGCGTTGCCGAAGTCCAAGAGAAATTTTTTCTCGCATTTGGACGACAGTGGCAAGAGTGCTCGGCATGCGTTGCTGAAGTCTAGGAGAGTTTTTTTCTCGTGTTTGGACAAGGGTGGCAAGAGTGCTTCGGATGCATTGCCAAAGTTCAGGAGAGATTTTTTTTTCTCGCATTTGGACGGCAGTGGCAAGAATGCTCGGCACGCATTGCTGAAGTCTAGGAGAGATTTTTTCTCGCATTTGCACGTCCGTGGCAAGAGTGCTCGACACGCGTTACTGAATTCTAGGAGAGATTTTTCTCGCATTTGGACGTCGGTGGCAAGAGTGGCACGCGTTGCTGAAGTCCAGGAGAGATTTTTTCTCGCATTTGGACGTCGATGGCAAGATTGCTCGGCACGAGTTGCTGAAGTCCAGAAAAGATTTTTTCTCACATTTGGACATCGGTGGCAAGAGTGCTCGGCATGCATTGCTGAAGTCCATGAGAGATTTTTCCTCGTATTTGGACATCGGTGGCGACAGTGCTCGGCACGCGTTGCCGAAGTCCAGGACATTTTTTTTTCTCGCATTTGGACGTCGGTGGCAATAGTGCTCGGCACGCGTTGCCGAAGTCCAGGAGTGATTCTTTTCTCGCATTTGGATGTCGGTGGCAAGAGTGCTTGGCACACATTTCTGAAGTCCGGAAGATTTTTTCTCGCATTTGGACGTCGATGGCAAGAGTGCTCGGCACGCGTTGCCGAAGTCCAGAAGAGATTTTTTCTCGTATTTGGACTTCGATGGAAAGAGTGCTCGGCACGCGTTGCGGAAGTCCAGGAGAGATTTTTTCTCGCATTTGGACGTCGGTGGCAAGAGTGCTCGGCACGCGTTGCCGAAGTCCAGGAGAGATTTTTTCTCGCATTTGGACGTCGGTGGCAAGAGTACTCGGCACGCATTGTCGAAGTCCAGGATAGATTTTTTCTCGCATTTGGACGTCGGTGGAAAGAGTGCTCGGCACGTGTTGCCGAAGTCCCGGAGAGATTTTTTCTCGCATTTGGACATCAGTGGCAAGGTTGCTCGGCACGCGTTGCTGAAGTCCAGGAGAGATTTTTTCTCGCATTTGGACGTCGGTGGCAAGAGTGCTCGGCACGCGTTGCTGAAGTCCAGGAGAGATTTTTTCTCGCATTTGGACGTCGGTGGCAAGATTGCTCGGCACGCGTTGCTGGAGTCCACGAGAGATTTTTTCCCCCATTTGGACATCAGTGGCAAGAGTGTTCGGTACGTGTTGCTGAAGTCCATGAGATTTTTTCTCATATTTGAACGTCGGTAACAAGAGTGCTCGGCACACGTTGCCGAAGTCCAAGAGAGATTTTTTCTCGCATTTGGATGTCGGTGGCAAGAGTGCTCGGCACACGTTGCCGAAGTCCAGTAGAGATTATTTCTCGCATTTGGACGACGATGGCAAAATTGCTCGGCACGCTTTGCGGAAGTCCAGTAGAGATTTTTTCTCGTATTTGGACGTCAGTGGCAAGAGTGCTCCGCACGTGTTGTCGAAGTCCAGGAGAGATTTTTTTCTTGCATTTGGACGTCGGTGGCAAGAGTGCTCGGCACGCATTGCCGAAGTCCTGAAGAGATTTTTTCTCGCATTTGGACGTCCGTGGCAAGAGTGCTCGGCACGCATTGCCGAAGTCCTGGAGAGATTTTTTCTCGCATTTGGACGTCGGTGGTAAGAGTGCTCGACACGCGTTGCTGAAGTCCAGGAGAGATTTTTTCTCGCATTTGGACGTCGGTGGCAAGAGTGCTCGACACGCATTGCTGAAGTCCATGAGAGATTTTTTCTCGTATTTGGAGGTTGGTGGCAAGAGTGCTCGGCACGCGTTGCCGAAGTCCAGGAGAGATTTTTTTCTTGCGTTTGGACATCGGTGGCAAGAGTGCTCTGCACGCGTTGCCAAAGTCCAGGAGAGATTTTTTTCTTGCGTTTGGACATCGGTGGCAAGAGTGCTCTGCACGCGTTGCCGAAGTCCAGGAGAGATTTTTTCTTGCTTTTGGTTGTCGGTGGCAAGAGTGCTCGGTACGCGTTGCCGAAGTCCAGAAGATTTTTTTATCATTTTTGGACATCGGTGGCAAGAGTGCTCGGCATGCGTTTCCAAAGTCCAGGAGAGATTTTTTTTCGTATTCGGACTTCGGTGGCAAGAGTGCGCGGCATGCATTGTCGAAGTCTAGGAGAGATTTTTTCTCGTATTTAGACTTCGGTGGCAAGAGTGCTCGGTACGCATTGCCGATGTTCAGGAGAGATTTTTTTCTCGCATTTGGACTTCTGTGGCAAGAGTGCCCGGTACGCGTTGCTGAAGTCCAGGAGAGTTTTTTTCTCGCATTTGGACGTCGGTGGCAAGAGTGCTCGGCACTCGTTGCCGAAGTCCAGGAGATTGACATGTGGCACACTGACTGTTTCACCGTTGACCAGTCAAAGGCCTATTGAGTTTCTCCACTTTTTGTCGTCTTACTGCAAATGGGCCAGGATTTTGAGTTTCTGAGGCCTTTTAGTCTCGTTTTGTTTGCCGCCTCTATAAAACTTCACCCCCACTCCTCACTTTTTCACTTTCTCTAGTTTTTACTGAGGCAATCTTTTTCAGTAGCGGGATATTAAGGCGAGATTTTATTGATTTTCGGTGATCTTTCTGACTGTCGTTGTCACATCATGGTAATCTCACACTTAGTTTATTTTTAGAGAATGTCTAGCTTTCCCCTGGGGCCAGAGACCTCCCCTATTCTCGCTCATGTGTCGACCTTGAGCCAAGCTCATCCTAATGACAAAGGAAAAGCAGTAAGAGGACCTTCTTCTGTCGTAGAGGAGATCGTAGTGAAGGATCAACCGAGGTTGGGGGAGTTCGGAAGGATGCCCAGGGTGCTGACCAGACTTCGGAGGGTTCGGGAACTGCCTGAGGAGCATGCCGAACGTATCATGTACGGCATGGGGCGGAGCTTCGAAGAGAATGCCACCAGAGAGACTTCAGAAGCCGACGAGACGATTTCTATACTTAACGAGGCGGACCTGGCATCTATTTGGGAGTGCTTCCAAATATCCGAAGAGTTCGATCTAATGTTGCCAGAACCTGGAGTGAAGGCCAATTCCCCGATGCCAGTGAACATGTGCTTCTGGCCGGTCGATGCCTTCAAAGCCGGGGTGAGGCTTCTGTTAGTGTAGGTGCCCTAGAGGCAATACAATGATATTATGTAATCAGTATTATTGACATTATGTTATATTTGATTATATTAATAATTTATTATGCTTCGTATTTACTGCGTTATAAATGTTAGCATGATAAATGTCCTTAGATTATTAATACGAACTATATGAACATGAGATTACATATAGTATAATAATCTTAAATGTCCCTAGTCGAGTATTATTATTATTAGGACAGTAATAATACATTGAGACTAGTATGTTGATTGATTGATGACCACCTCTCATGGGTCATTAGTATAGAGATACTAAAATCAATACATAGGTAAATGTAAGAGTACATTGTACTGGACAGACCCACTGTGAGATTCAACCATGGAATAAATAAATAAGTGTCATAAGTAATCTCACTGTGATAATGGTGTAATGGTCCTCTGACCTGAAATCATTATATTTCTACACGAGAATTAATGTACTTTGATTCTATCAAAAGTTATCTTTAATCGGGTAATGATAAAGATAGTATTGGGTTCATTATGAATCGTGTGAGAAATGTGAATGATCTAGATGGAATTTAACCCTCCTAATTTTAGGAGCGATATTATCGGCCTCTTGTTTGAGTGAGACTATGAAATGCATGGCCATGCTCAAATATTGATTTGTTTGAATAGTCTACTCATCGATCAAGAAAATAAAGATTAAATTATTAAGAGGATGACACGAACCATGCCTCTAGTTTAATCTATAATATCAAGGTTAAAAGGATTATATTACACGGAGACATTAGTCACGAAAGGTTTAATTGAATCACCAATTATTATTATTACTTGGGTAGCAATGATGTATTACTAGATGCCGCTCATTGTTTATAATTTTATTATTAGATAATAAAATTATTGCCAACGTAATAATAACCTAAAGGGTCACACACTTAGAACGTTTAAAAGGAGTTTTAATTTAAATTCGGAATTTAAATTAAATGATTATAAATTCGAAATTAGTTATTTAATTGAGTTGGACTTGATTAATTAAAGTATAATTCGAATTTAAATCTTTAAACCAAATCAGTTTGGCCAAAACCGATTACGGTTAAGCCCACCTCATTCTCTCTTATAAATACATAGAGATGTATTGGTTTAGGGTTTATCTTTTGGCAAATTCGTTTTCCATAGAAAACCCTAGCCGCTCCAACTGTTGAGAGGCAAGAGAGAGAGAGATAGAGGCAAGCATCATCGGCTAGTACCGGCTCCCTTGATCGTTGGACGATCGGACGTTCGTGTGGACTGCTTTAGAGACGCGGATCTTGCTACAAGGGTTGCGTGGTGATTGTATAACAGGACCTCCATCTTTCAGCCTTCGTAAAGCTCTTAAAAGGTAAAAAAATTTCGTTTCTCCATAATCAGCCATGTCTTGTACACGGATCCTAGGGTTAGGGTTTCGGATTTTTATGGTTTTATCGCTGCGTTTGTGCCCCGAATCCCAACAATGGTATCAGAGCAAGTGTATAAGGGGCTGATTTGGTTACGTGTTTACTGCATTCAATGCATGTATGCATGTTTTATGAATCTGCCTTGATAAGGTGATATGATATGTCGATTATAACATGTTATGTCGATCATATATGATTCTGTTATGCTATATATTGTGATTTGATGATATAGGTATGTTTTACAATCTGCCATGACTGATCAGTAAGCGATTTTGTATGTTATGCATGATGTTTGGTTTATATGGTGATATAAACTGATGGACAGATTGTGTTTGGACACGATCTGTAAACCGGGATATGATATGAATGTATATGATACATGGTTCCGGAACTGTATATGATGCAGTGGCGGCAGAGACTAAAAGATATGATCTGTTGTTCGAAATCGATGATTTCTGAATAGGGATAGTCTTCTGGAATTAAAAAAAATTCTGATTTCGAGCTGACCTGGCAGCTCGACCCCAGCCGGAGCTGCCGCCCCCGGACCCCTGCTGTATATATTTTTTTTTGTTTTTTTTGTGTTCTTAATTTTTTACTTGAGCATGGTGCTGGTTATGGCCTTAAGACCCTTAGATTAATGGTTTATGGTTTTGGTTTTATAAATACGACTTGCATGTCGTTTTCTTCATTCTTGTAATTGTCTAATCTCGAATGTAACTCGAGTTTTATTATGTAAGTACATTAGTATAAGTTGTTTTCAATTATTCAATGTAATGTACTTGAAGATTGAAGGACGATCCAAGAAGTGGAGCAACCAAGGAGAATGAAGACATGTAATTGTATTTATATTTTCCACCATAGATTGACCTAACCAAAATTCCAGTCGCAAATGAAGAAGAGCTCAAAGTATTCGTTCCCAGTCGGATTCTCTAATTAAGATATAGCAGTCAACAATCAAGAAATCATCAACTATTGAACCGGGAATATATAGGCCAGCTTGACAAGCTACCTTTCCTCTTGATCTGAGGTGCGAAGAGAAACATCTCTTTTTTATGACTTCCACTTCTCGATCCCGGCCCGGAAAAGTGACCGACCAGGGCCCTCGGACTTGAATACTTCTCTCTATCTGCTCCACTACGCCAATGACAATCCGATTACCGAACGAGAGTAAAGGAAAGAACTACTCCCGTGTATTCCTAACCGGTTGGTCTTCCTGCTAGTCGAATAGTTGTGACTCTGCATTTGCTTCGGATGGAACAACCCTCAGACCCAATCGACACAGTACCGAGCCAGAGCAGTCTAACAAGGGACAAGAGACTATTTGTTCACAGCTTCACATCCTAGTGCCAAGGTGCCCAGCTAAAGCCAAAGGGCTGATTCAATATCACCGGAGTCGTGAACAGAGAAAGCCAATTTCTCGTACTTGCTCAGTGTGCCCCCCTTTCGTCGAGTGCCCCGCCCGGTTCACTGGGCTGTTGGCCTACCACTTGCCCGCAGCTCCTGCCACATCAAGAACCCAAGCGGGAACCTTCCCCGGCTTGCCGGGGCCGCTTGACGCAGACGCAGACGCAGAAAGGATCATGTAGAATAAAGGCCATAACCAAGCACGTTTACATACTGCACTTTACATATTGATGTATGAATGCATGTGTAGAATACATTATGATGCATGCTTCAATTAGATTAATAATGTATTAATGTATGTATTAGATACATCACCCATGCCATGCCTGCTTAAGCAAGATAAAATCTGTAACGATTTAAGATGAACATTAAACAAACGATCATGAGATTCTCGTGTTTATGAAACACGGCAATTAAATATGAATTTTCAATGATTCTACGATTGAATGATTTTGTCAACAACCGATTACGAATCCGTAAGAAAAGGGGTGCCAATAATGCCGTCTGTGCGTTAACCTCTGATCTGGAAATCATTCATTCAACGAATTTTTGATTTGAAATATTTAGTTCCAAGACAAATTGGGAATCTCTTTATGATGGGATCATGATCGTTTATAAGTAAACCCCTTAACAAAATATTAAGTTAATTAGATGCTTTCCAATGAATTAACACTCATCAAAGCCTAGATCATAAGGGGTGGGTTTGCCAAAGTAGAGCACTCCTTTTAATCGTGGTTAGGTACGAAAGAATAAATGTGATATTCGTCATGTTAATCATTGGGTCCAACTTAACTATGTCGTCACAATAGGATTGTGGATAGTGAACTTAGAAGCATAGAGTCTGGCGAAGAATTTATTAGATAAATTAGAACAATAGTTGTTCACCAAACTATCCAAGAATTATATGTGATATAATTGACAAATGTTGTCTACCTAAATAGTTATGTTTTGGGAGAATTGGCCAACGCTGACTCAAGGCATAATGAAATATGGATCTTGGCTCACTAGAAAATTAGTTTCCGAATTGATAGTAAGGGCTATTAGTTTGAACAAAATAGTGGGAGGTATATTAAGTAGAATGTACCATAATCACTTGAACATAATTATTAATTATTTGACAATCTAACTTATCTTATGCATTTTAAACATTGTAGATACTAAATGGCGCAAAACACAAACAACTCTTTCTCCGTGCGATCAGTCCTTGAGAAGGAAAAGCTGACAGGAACAAACTTCCTTGACTGGTCTAGGAATTTGAGGATTGTCCTCAGGCAGGAGCGTAAGCTCCATGTTGTTGAAATTCCTCCACCGGTCCATCCTGGTGACGGTGCAACTCGTGCTCAACTAAATGCTTACCATAAGCATATTGATGATGCGACGGATGTTGCTTGTCTCATGCTTGCAACTATGAGTGCTGAGCTTCAGAAGCAGCATGAGCATATGGATGCTTATGCTATGCTTGAGCATCTTCAGACGATGTTTCAAGTACAGGCTCGTCAAGAAAGGTTCAATACGTACAAAGCACTTTTTAACTGCAAGCAAGGAAATAACCCGGTTGGACCGCATGTTCTGAAGATGATTGGGTATTTTGAATACCTAGACCGTTTAGGCTCCGGGCTTCCTCGAGAGGCTCAAATAGATATTATCTTGCAATCTTTGAACAGCAACTATGCCCAGTTTATTATGACTTTCACCATGACCGAGCAAGACAAAACACCCACTGAATTGTTGGCACTGTTAAGAACCACCGAAGCCAACATGCAAAAGGCACCTGAGAATGCTCCCATAATGATGGTGGGCAATAAAGGTGCTAAGGGAAAGGGGAAATGGAAGGGCAAGAAAAAGATTGGATCTAATGCAGTTGCTCCTTCCAAGCCCACTTTCAAGAAGGCTCTCAAGCCTAAAGGTGGTGTTGCTAAACCTGATAAGGGTGATTGTCACTGGTGCAAGAAACCAGGTCATTGGAAGAGAAACTGTCCAGCTTATTTGGAAAGTCTGAAGAGCGTGAAATCTCTGAATATTTCTGATTCAGGTATTTATGTTATAGAAGTCAATTTATCTACTCCTACATCTTGGGTATTGGATACTGGATGTGGTTCTCACATTTGTATTAATGTGCAGGGACTTCAAAGGAGTAGATCTTTGGCAAAGGGAGAGATCGACCTACGCGTTGGCAATGGAGCAAAGGTTGCTGCTATGGCCGTAGGGACTTATTATTTATCGTTGCCCTCTGGGCTTATTTTAGAACTTGAGAACTGTTATTACGTGCCTGCGATTTGCAGAAACATTATTTCTATTTCTTGTTTGGACAAGAAGGGTTTTTCGTTTATAATAAAAGACAATTGTTGCTCTTTTGGTTTAAATGATTTAACTTATGGTGTAGCGCGTTTATTTAATGGTTTATATGTTCTTGATCTTGATTATACTCCCGTCTATAATATGAATAAACGTCTTAAAGCAAATGACTCAAATCAAACATACCTTTGGCATTGTCGATTAGGCCATATAAATGAGAATCGCATATCCAAACTACATAAAGATGGATTTTTGGATAAGTTTGATTTTGAATCATACGATGAATGTGATGCTTGTTTACTTGGTAAAATGGCAAAAGCTCCTTTTACTAAACAAGGTGAAAGGGCCAACGAACGATTAGAACTGATACATAGTGATGTATGTGGTCCAATGCGTTCTATGGCAAGAGGTGGCTTTTATTACTTCATAACATTTACTGATGATTTCAGTAGATTCGGATATGTGTATCTTTTGAAACACAAATCTGAATCTTTTGAAAAGTTCAAAGAATTTAAAGCTGAAGTAGAAAAGCAAATAGGCGGAAGTATTAAAACTCTTCGATCTGATCGAGGAGGTGAATACTTAAGCCATGATTTTAAGAATTACTTAAAGGAGTGTGGTATAGTATCACAACTCACTCCTCCTGGAACACCACAATGGAATGGGGTTTCTGAAAGGAGAAATCGTACCTTGTTGGACATGGTACGATCGATGATGAGTCATGCTGATCTTCCAATAAGTTTCTGGGGTTATGCCTTAGAAACGGCTGCATATACACTAAACCGAGTTCCAACTAAAGCGGTTCAAAAGACTCCATATGAGATATGGACTGAGAAACGTCAAAGCATGTCATTTATGGAAATATGGGGATGTGAAGCGTTTGTGAAACGTATGATCTCTGACAAGCTTGGACCAAAATCAGACAAGTGTTATTTTGTGGGGTACCCGAAGGAAACTAAGGGTTACTTCTTCTATAATCCGACCGAGAACAAAATAGTTGTTTCTCGCACTGCTGTATTTCTTGAACGAGAGCTAGTCTCCAAAAGAAACAGTGGGAGGAAAATAGAACTCGATGTAGCTCGAGACCCACAAGATAATGTTGAACCTGAATTGGAACTTGAGCAGGATATTCAAGATAATATTCAAGATGACACTGCTCAAGAAACACAGATTGTTCGTAGATCTGGTAGGATTCGCCAAAAACCTGAGAGCTATTATGGATTTCTCTTAATAGAAAATGGTGATTTGATGCTCATAGATCAAGATGAGCCCCTCACCTACCAAGATGCTATGAACAGTCCTGACTCTGAGAGATGGCTAGAAGCCATGAAATCTGAAATGGATTCCATGTATGATAACCAAGTATGGACTTTGGTTGATCCACCTGAAGGGGTAAAACCTATAGGGTGCAAATGGGTTTTCAAAAAAAAAATCGACATGGAAGGAAATGTTCAGACCTATAAAGCTAGGTTGGTTGCAAAAGGTTTCAAACAAATTCATGGTATTGACTATGATGAAACTTTTTCACCTGTAGCTATGGTCAAATCCATTAGGATTTTGCTTGCAATAGCAGCTTATCATGATTATGAGATCTGGCAGATGGATGTCAAAACAGCCTTCCTTAATGGGAGCCTTGAAGAGGATGTGTACATGACACAACCTGAAGGTTTTGTCAGTCCAAGGGATGCTAGAAGGATATGTAAGTTGTGTCGATCCATTTATGGACTGAAGCAGGACTCAAGGAGGTGGAATATTCGTTTTGACCAGACAGTCAAGGAATTTGGCTTTATTCAAAACGAAGATGAATCTTGTGTTTACAAAAGGGTTAGTGGGAGCCACGTGGCATTCATAGTATTATATGTTGATAATATATTACTTATCGGGAATGACATACCTTCTCTACAGGCTGTTAAGACTTGGTTGGGAAAAAATTTCTCCATGAAAGATTTAGGCGAGGCGACCTATATATTAGGGATCAGGATCTATAGAGATAGATCCAGAAGATTGATCGGCCTAAATCAGAGTACATATATTGACAAAGTACTGCATCGTTTTGGGATGCAAGATGCTAAAAGGGGATTTGTCCCGATGTCTCATGGGATATCGATCTCGAGTGACAATAGTCCTAAAACATTGGATGAAAAGGACCGCATGAGTAAGATTCCATATGCTTCTGCAATTGGATCTATCATGTATGCAATGATATGTACTCGTCCTGATGTGTCGTATGCTTTGAGTATGACGAGCAGGTTCCAGTCTAATCCAGGTGAAGGTCACTGGACAGCTGTCAAGAATATTCTTAAGTATTTGAAGAGGACTAAAGATTCATTCTTGGTATATGGGGGAGAAGAGAGACTAGTGGTAAAAGGTTACACTGATTCTAGTTTCCAAACAGACAAGGATGATTCTATATCCCAGTCTGGATTCGTGTTTTGTCTCAACGGAGGTGCTGTAAGCTGGAAAAGTTCAAAGCAAGAAACAGTAGCTGATTCTACAATGGAGGCTGAGTATATTGCTGCTTGCGAAGCAGCAAAGGAGGCAGTTTGGATCCGAAATTTCATCACAGGGCTTGGTGTGGTTCCATCGATCGCAGATCCTATCGATCTTTATTGCGATAACAGCGGAGCCATAGCACAAGCAAAGGAACCAAGATCGCACTCTAGGGCAAAACATATACTTAGAAGATATCACCTTATTCGTGAGATTAATGAACGAGGAGATATACATATATGTAAAGTGCAAACAAATGATAACGTAGCTGACCCACTGACTAAGGCTTTGTCGCAGCAGAAGCACGAGGGTCACACTAGTTCCATTGGTATTCGATACATGAGTGATTGGCTCTAGTGCAAGTGGGAGATTGTTAGTGTAGGTGCCCTAGAGGCAATACAATGATATTATGTAATCAGTATTATTGACATTATGTTCTATTTGATTATATTAATAATTTATTATGCTTCGTATTTACTGCGTTATAAATGTTAGCATGATAAATGTCCTTAGATTATTAATACGAACTATATGAACATGAGATTATATATAGTATAATAATCTTAAATGTCCCTAGTCGAGTATTATTATTATTAGGACAGTAATAATACATTGAGACTAGTATGTTGATTGATTGATGACCACCTCTCATGGGTCATTAGTATAGAGATACTAAAATCAATACATAGGTAAATGTAAGAGTACATTGTACTGGACAGACCCACTGTGAGATTCAACCATGGAATAAATAAATAAGTGTCATAAGTAATCTCACTGTGATAATGGTGTAATGGTCCTCTGACCTGAAATCATTATATTTCTACACGAGAATTAATGTACTTTGATTCTATCAAAAGTTATCTTTAATCGGGTAATGATAAAGATAGTATTGGGTTCATTATGAATCGTGTGAGAAATGTGAATGATCTAGATGGAATTTAACCCTCCTAATTTTAGGAGCGATATTATCGGCCTCTTGTTTGAGTGAGACTATGAAATGCATGGCCATGCTCAAATATTGATTTGTTTGAATAGTCTACTCATCGATCAAGAAAATAAAGATTAAATTATTAAGAGGATGACACGAACCATGCCTCTAGTTTAATCTATAATATCAAGGTTAAAAGGATTATATTACACGGAGACATTAGTCACGAAAGGTTTAATTGAATCACCAATTATTATTATTACTTGGGTAGCAATGATGTATTACTAGATGCCGCTCATTGTTTATAATTTTATTATTAGATAATAAAATTATTGCCAACGTAATAATAACCTAAAGGGTCACACACTTAGAACGTTTAAAAGGAGTTTTAATTTAAATTCGGAATTTAAATTAAATGATTATAAATTCGAAATTAGTTATTTAATTGAGTTGGACTTGATTAATTAAAGTATAATTCGAATTTAAATCTTTAAACCAAATCAGTTTGGCCAAAACCGATTACGGTTAAGCCCACCTCATTCTCTCTTATAAATACATAGAGATGTATTGGTTTAGGGTTTATCTTTTGGCAAATTCGTTTTCCATAGAAAACCCTAGCCACTCCAACTGTTGAGAGGCAAGAGAGAGAGAGAGATAGAGGCAAGCATCATCGGCTAGTACCGGCTCCCTTGATCGTTGGACGATCGGACGTTCGTGTGGACTGCTTTAGAGACGCGGATCTTGCTACAAGGGTTGCGTGGTGATTGTATAACAGGACCTCCATCTTTCAGCCTTCGTAAAGCTCTTAAAAGGTAAAAAAATTTCGTTTCTCCATAATCAGCCATGTCTTGTACACGGATCCTAGGGTTAGGGTTTCGGATTTTTATGGTTTTATCGCTGCGTTTGTGCCCCGAATCCCAACAGCTTCCTCTTCATCCGTTCGTCATCGAGGTGCTGAGGTGGTTTCGGATCAGCCCCATTCAGTTCATGCCGAACGTGTGGAGGCTGATCAATGGGTTCGTCCTTCACTGTCAGGCGGTGGAGCTCGAGTAGATCTGATCTCGCTGTGGACCATTTACCGGCTTCATCAACAACATAAATCGGAGTTCAGGTTCTACCTGGCTCTGAGTCATGGCGCGAGGCTCGTAAGCTGCCCCGACTCGATAAAGTATTGGAGGCACAAGTACTTCCTTATCCGGAGTCGAGAGCCATGGAGCATCTCGATGACTTGGGTCGAAGAAGTGTCGAGGAGGGTGAAGGAGGGCCCGGTGCTCAGCCCTGACGAAGAGGAGAAGGTTCGAATGCTTCTCGATCGGCCGAAGTTCGATTGGAGGGACTTGACCGAGGAGGTGCTCTTCAAGGGGGTCTCAGCCACATAAACCATAGTATGCGGTTTATTTTTAGCCTCGCGTTTTTCCTTTTGAGTTTGGTTTACTTGTTTATAATCTTTTTTCTTTTTGTTGTTGCAGGAATCATGGACTTCGTTGCTATGTTGGCACAATACAGGGTCCTGAGCAGCAAGGCTCCAAGAAAGAGGAAGAGGGTGGCGACCAAGGTGGCCTCATCGAGGTCGAAGACAGCCACCGCTGTCGTAGAGTAGGCAGCGATGCAGGCCGCCGTTGTAAAGCGGTCGCCGACCCCAGCAGCGACTTTGGGTTCGGCATAGGCGGGGGCCTTCCCCTTGGCAGCTTCTTTGGGCCTGTAGGCCGCGCCTCTGATGGCCGAAGCCGAAGTGTTCCTGACCGAGGAGCACAAGAAGATCGTTTTCCCGGACTGGCAAGTCCGCAATCTCGACGGGTTTGTAGGGGACTCGTCGTCCAGTATGCAGGCAGTTCGGCACCTCGCGACGCCGAAGGATAGGACCGCTATGGACACCGGCAGGGTTGGAGATGATGCGCTCGAGATTGCACGAGCAGCTGTAACGGTAAGCACTGACTTATGGTTTTCAAAATTTTTTTAAAAACTTTTAAACTTTTTGAAACCATTCCTTCCGAGTCCGTCATGGAGCTCTGCCTTCTTTTTGTAGATCACTTGCCACTTCGGTCATCTGATTGAGAAGATGAACGAACTAGAGAAGGAGTTGAAGCAAGAGACCGATCGAGCTCGGGCAGAAAAGGCTTGGATCGTCAAGGAGCTCGAGAAGTCGAAGGCCGAGGTCGAGGGGAAGGCGGCGAGGTTGGAGTACCTCAAGCGTGTTTTGGCGAAGCTTGAGGCTGACAACAGTTTGCTGCTCCAACAAAGGGAGCTAGTGGCGAAGGATAAGGAGGACTCCGTTGCCACCGTCCGGGTCACTGCGGCTAAGGAGACCAGTCCGAGGCCATGGAGAGGCCACAGGGTTTCCTCGCCGTCAATCTGGCAAAGGCCTACGCTCGGGCGATCATGCAGGTGAAGGAGAGCTACCCCGAGGTACACTGCGACGGATGGCACCTATTCCCGGACCCCGTCCCAGGGTTCAATGACGCCTCGAAGAAGGTGAAGAAGAGGACAAGGTGGAGGTTGTCGAAGTCGACACCGAAGAGGCAAGGGAAGAGGCCGATGCTGAGGCCATACCTCTGGTGATTGTCGCCGCCACGCATGGGTCGGAGCCCTCAGCGACCAGGGATAACGGCAAAGAGGTCCGCCCTTGACCTAGTTGTAGATCATCTATATTTTCTACCCAAAAAATGTTGCCTAATCGTGGACTGGCCAGCGCTTGTATTTTCTAAATTTTAATGAAATGAAATTTTCAATTTTTTGACTAAGTGTCGTAGCCATGAAATTTGTGTGTTCGCTTTGCTTCTGAGTTGTCCCGTAGTAGCTTCGTTGGATTTTGGGAATTTATGTTCTCCTTAACTCTTTCAGGTTGCCGAAGTGTTGTCACGCCTTCGATCTGGCATAGTGGTCACGAAGTTGGGCCTCACTCGAACTCGAGAGAGGTTGTATAAAGTCGAGCCAGAGTTGAATCATCTAAAGCTGACGTTGGCCCGTCGAGACTCCGAGCTGAAACGTCTAAAGGAGAAGGCTCGGGAAGTGCCCTCTGAATGGGAGGAGACATGTCCCTCGATGGCTGTTAGTCAGAGCTTGAGACTCAAATTCCTTTGTCAGTCTCTGTTCGATGCCAGGGCTGAGAGAGACGGGATGAAGAACATAGTACTTGAGAAGAGCTTGGAGGCAGCGCACCTTCGGAGGGCTATCTCCGAGGCTTTTCATGGGGGCATCTCGAGCCGAATACCTCGCCTGAAGGTCATGGTGACGGACGACTCGCTGAAGGAATGGATCGCAGAGGTAGAAGCAGAGAAACTTCGCCTACGACGGCTTTCTGAGGGGAGTCACGTCCGAAGCACTTCCTGCCCCCGAGGTGAGTACGCCCAAGGAAGGTCGTTCCACGAGTTAGAACTACGCTCGCCTCCCGTCACGAGACACCCTGGGGACGCACAAAGTGGGGTGGCTGGCTCGTCGAGTGGAGCATCTGTTAGGACGACTCTAAGGCTCTTAGGTGCCGACGACGCTACTCGACTTACCGGCCTGGAGACTCTGCGAAAATGGAGCAACAGCAACACAGCGCTCGCCAACCCCGCTTATCACTTAATCGAAGCATCCCGCTCCCTAGGTGGGGTTAGGGCGGAACTTTGCAATCTTGTAGTCTTTGTTTCGTATGAGTTGTATCTCAAATATGATTTTTTGGTTTAGAATTAGACTTGTACCTCAAATTTTAATGAAATAATATACACTTCTTCGAGGTTCATGTAAGAGTGTGTTTTGTCTATATTTGGAAGTGTCAACAGTTGTGGGAGCAATTCCGAATGGTGAGCTACTTCGTACTCGCTCGTTCGCAAGTAGCAGGAGTCGCAGGCGATGGAGTCCATGGAGTCGGAGAAAGGGTTGTGTATGGAGACTTGGTCCTGATGAAGGCGGCAACTTCGGCGATAGGGTCCTTCCAACAGCCCCATGGGGTCCGTGAAGGGCCGGTTGGTGGTGAGGCTGATAAGGGAGAGGCTGTCTAGGTTGTTGAACAGGTTGAGGGATGGTTGCCCAAGCTGCTGAGCCGGTGACTGGACTGGCTAGACGGGCGGAGGGAGAGCCTCTGGAGGCGGAGGAGGAACGGGAGTTGTTCTACAGTTGGAGACCATGGACTTCCCTTTCATTGGAGGCATAGCTAGGAGCCGCTTTTGCTGATGGAGTAGGGTCAGATTGCTATTCGATTCCCACAGACTGCGTCAATCTATTGCCGCTGATTTTGGTGTGGGGGCAATCATATGAATTTTTGCGTTCGTAGGGAATCCAAGGGGTCAAACCTGAACTCTTCCATTGGCGTTTGACTGGATTCCCACTGTTGCCGTTGACCTGTACAAAGTTCGAAACTCTGGGATGGATCCCGGTGACGAACCCTCCGACGCTCCTGTCAATAACCAGGAAGATTAAGAAAGAGCATTAGGTAGGCAAAAATTCATTACCTTGTAACGGTGGGGGGTAGAGGGATATTTATACTCACCGTAGGGATCCGTTTCGAGATAATAACAAATCTCTACTTCCCGGTGTTTGCTGGATATAAGTAGTTAAAACCACCCCTTAGGGATAAGGACGAATCTGGATTTCTCCCTATCCTTCTGAACTGGCTTGTAACGGGTTAGGACCCGTATTCAATAGGGCAGATCCGTTTATGGGTTGTTTGGCCCTAAAGAAGAGACGCAGTTCTCATTTCAGACCCGTTTGTAGGTGAAGTTACTGTTTTGCCCCTGTGAGCTTTAAGATTCATGCCTGACTTGAATGGTTCTGATTTAGTCCTATTTTTAGCCATATCAATTCCTTTATTCATGGTTCTACCTTTTGCTCGAGGACAAGATAAATCTTAAGTTTTGGGGTATTTGATATGTATAATTTTTATACAAATATTTGTATTCATTTACCCATAAAAATTGCTTGTATTCGTCTATCATGTTAATAATTTATTTTATTTCCATAGATTTCAGTTAATTAATTATTTTTGAAGGAATAAGACTTTTTTTATGCAAAAGGTGAATGTTTTCAGTAAAAAGGCAAATTGATTGATTAATATTTATTGATTTGTTGAATTTTGAATTTTACAATTTGGCCTAGTGGAAAGCAAAAATAGTAATTTTAGTTGGCACTAAAGGGTGAAAATGAAATAAACAAATTTAAAAGGGTTTAATTGAGCTAAAGTAATAATTAGTTAGTTTAATTAATTTAAACTAATTAATTTTATTTTATTTAAAAATCCTAAATTCTGATTTTATTTTTCTTTGTGTGTGCAGCACGTGCTTCAAGAAGAGAAAGAGAAGAAAAAGAAGTAAGAAATAAAGAGCAAATCAAAATAGAGAAAGAAGTAAATGAAGATGTGGTGTTTTCTGTAAAAATAAAACCTAATACCCCATGTTCATGCTCCTATAAATACAACAGCCAAAGAAAGAGAGGAGGGACAAAAGACGAAGACGGATGATCTCGAAATCAAAAGTACGGCTCGGAACTAAAGCAAGAGAGAGACATGGTGTTGAGGAGTAAAAAGAGCGGCTCACGGATCGAAGTAAAGAAGGAGAGAGGAAGAGACGCTGACATGGGCTCGTTGGTTTGCTGGCGCGGAAATCGAGACAAATAGAGACAAGGAGAGAGGAAGAAGGCACTGACGTGGCTCGTTGGTTTCCTGGCGCGAAAATCGATACAGAGAGAGAAATAGAAAAGACAGAGAAGTGGCTGAATGTGCGGCTCGAAAATCGAGAGGCTTTGGTTTGCAAATTTTTGTTAACAAAGCAGTTCTTTATTTATCTTCTCCTTCTCTTCTAATTTTATTATGTATTCCAAAACAGTATTTGTTAGTTGCAAAACCATTATGAACTAATTTTATTTTTCTAGAGCTTCGATGTAGCCTAGTTTTGAGAACACATTTTTAATTCCATATTATTTTTTATTTTATTTTTCCATGGTTTTGTGTATAATTTTTATTCTTAATGCTTACAATTGTTTGGCCAACGTTTGTATGATTTATTGGATCATGGAGAGACCAAAAGTTAATTTGTGATTTTGAATTATAGAATTAAACACCATTGATTGAGCAAAATTAGAGATGATTTACCGCGATTGGTGTGACTATAAAAAATTCCATAGAATTTAATGAGTATTCAATTAATTTTATTTGCTTAGAGATATGCAAACTGTTAGTCGGAGATATTTTTGGTGTTGTTCGAGAAAAAGCATTGAATACTAAGGGACTTTTGTCTACAACTTGGAAAAGTAACATTTCTTGTCAAATGGAATTATGAATTGTTTGGTATAAACTAGGTAAAATCAAAAGCCCTAGAATTAATTTTGCAATTAATAAACAACAAAATTTCAGATTCCACTCCTTTTTAATTAATTTAATTAGTTCTTTAGATTAATTTAATTTAGTTGCTTTTTTATCATCTTTTCGATCTTCCAAATAGTAGTTGATCTAGTAATTTCGGTACTAGATAAAATAATTAGTCCTTGAGGGTCCAACACTCTTTTCACTTAACTATACTACTTATTGCGATTTTGTACACTTGCAAATTATCACATCATTTATTTATTTGAATTTCATCTCATTTCTACTCAATTTTATTTATTTGTTTGTTTTTGAAGGAATGAGATGGATGTTATGACTATGGACTCAAATACACGAAGTTATGGAGCTTGGTGTTAGAGAATAAAGCAAGGCGAAAATGCAGCAAAAACAACACCTAGATCTTATTCGGCTATTTTGAACTTGAAGATGGAAGAATCTGAATTTGATCTCTAAATGAAAGATGTTGGTCATCAAGTCTTCTTTGAAATGAGTACTCAATCGTCACAAACATAGTTCTGTAGCTCTGGGAAAATCAATTTTTCTACAGCCTGCGCGCAGAAAACAACAAGTGGATAGTCGACCGCAAACCCGACCGAAGTTGCGGTTGACCGCGTAGTCAACCGTCTTTCTCTCTGTCCAGACCCTGGACACGTGAAGGGCATGAACAATCGACCATCCAAAGTTGCAGTCAACCGCGTCGACGCTGATGTTATATTTTGAATGCGGTTTTTAGGTCCAATGGGCTGTATTTTTATATCTCTTTTTAGGGTATCTTTGGGGGCTATACATAGACGCGAATGTGAACTCTAGAGGGAGATCTTGGAGGCTAGAGGAAGAAAGAAGATCTTGAAGAGAAAGGGATTGAAGAAGAG
This sequence comes from Hemerocallis citrina, assembly GCA_017893485.1. Taxonomy (NCBI): domain Eukaryota; kingdom Viridiplantae; phylum Streptophyta; class Magnoliopsida; order Asparagales; family Asphodelaceae; genus Hemerocallis; species Hemerocallis citrina. The sequence goes on along the minus strand of CM030358.1, from coordinate 427,276,077 downwards.
GGAACTTGACGGCTTCAAGGAACAACAACAATACAACGAGTTCTTTCTTCTCTTCTCCTTTTTATTAAGAAATCAAATACTATGTTTGTTAGTTGCGAAACCATTATGAACTAAATTTGTTATTTTCGGGCTTCGATGTATCCTAGTTTTGAAAACACAAATCTAATTTCATGTTATTTTATTCGTCTATTTTTTCATGGTTGTATGTTTAATTTTTGCTCTTAATGCTTACAATTGTTTGGCCAATTATTGTATGGTTTATTGGATCATGTTGACACCGAGAGGTAATTTGTGATTTAGAAATATAGAATTAAACACCATTGATTGAGCGAAATTAGTGATGATTTACCGCGATTGATGTGACTATAAAGAAATCCATAGAACTTAATGAGTCTGTAATTAATTAAATTTGCATAGAGATAAGACAAACTATTAGTTGGAGATATTTTTATGTTGTTCGAGAGAAAGCATTGAATAATTAGGAGATTTTGGTATACAACTTGGAAAATTAAAATTTGTTATTACATGGAATTATGAATTGTGTCGGATAAACTAGGTGAAATCAAAAGCCCTATAATTACTTTTTCTATTAACAAACAACAAAATTTCAAATCTCGTTCTTTTAATTAGTTTTGTTAGTTCTTTAGATTAATTAAATTTAGTTGCTTTCTTTATTCTATTTCAATTCTCCAAATAGTAGTTAATCTAGTGAATTTTGGTACTCAATAAAATAATTAGTCCTTGTGGGTTCGACACTCTTTTCACTTATCTATACTACTTATTGCAATTTTGTACACTTGCTAATAATCACACCAAGTTTTTGGCACAGTTGCCGAGGACTAATTATTCTTTTATTAATATTGATAATTGCTAGATTGTTACTAAATTGGATTTTTCTTTTTATTATTTTTATTTTATTTTTAGTTTTTCTATTTTTTAATAGCTATATTTCAAGTGTATCACAATGGCAAATTGTGAGGAAAATAAGGCTTTGAGAGACTATGCTATGCCCTCACTTAATGGAGCAACATCAAGCATAAACAGGCCGATTATACAAGCTAACAATTTTGAGGTTAAACTGGTGATCAATCAAATGATTCAATAGACTGTTCAATTTGGGTGACTATCGCACGAGGATCCTAAAGTTCACATTACAAACTTTCTAGAAATTTGTGACACATTCAAGCATAATGGAGTATCAGATGATGCAATTCGATTGATACTCTTTCCTTTTTAACTAAGAAATAAGGCGAAGGCTTGGCTAAATTTTCTACCACCAGGTGTTATTACTACTTGGGATGGACCTGCACAAAAATTTCTGGCTAAGTACTTTCTGCCGCCAAAGACAGCAAAGCTAAGGAATGATATTACCACATTCACTCAATTCGAGACCGAGTCATTATATGGTGCATGAGAGAGGTACAAAGAGTTATTGAGAAAGTTTCCTCATCATGAACTACCGAAATGACTGCAAATTCAAATATTCTATAATGGTTTGGGGGTTACAAATCGATGTATGGTAGATATAGCAGTTGGAGGTGCACTAATGAGCAAAATGCATGAAGTAGCCTATGAACTTTTAGAGGAGATGACTTCCAACAATTACCAATGGTGTTCAGAGAGAACAATGCCAAGAAAAGTAACTGGAATTTTGGAGCTTGATCCAATTGCCACAATGACTACACAAATTGATATTTTATCTAAACAATTAGGTAATATGAATGTTAATTTTATTCCAACTAATATTATTTGTGATTATTGTTCAGAAAATCACCCAAGTATTGAATGCCAAGTGGAAAATCCTTTGGCTCAATCAAATTTCAATCAAGCAAATTACGTGTCCAATTTCCAACATCAAAACAATCCTTATTCAAACACGTATCATCAAGGATGGAGAAACAACCCCATTTTTTCATGGAACAACAACCAAGGAGTAGTCAGACCACCTCAAAATTTTCAGCATCATGAAAAGAAGGCGATACTTGAAGAGATGTTTATGCAATACATGCAGAAGACAGAGCAATACATGCTGAATACAGATTTAGCGATACAAAATTATACGGTTCAATTCACAACCTTGAGGCTTAGATTGGTCAGATTTTAAATATTATTACAGAAAGAACAGCAGGAACCTTACCCAGTACTACAGTGGTTAATCCCAAGATGCATGTCAAAGCAATAACACTTAGAAGTGGGACAACAGTTGAGCAGCCACAAACCCAAACTGCCGACCAAAATGTGGTTGAGAAGCAAAGTGAGATCGAGCAAATTATGGAGGAACAAACGCAGCAGGTGGCCAACCACCATTCTAAGAAGAATAAAGGAGCTTCAAACATCACGGTTTCAGGGAGTTTAATTCTGAAATTTATCCTAAATCACCTTATGTCACGCCCCGCTTCCCCAAAAGGAATACGGAATATGGATACATGACTAAGCCCAGCGAATGATTTTCATCATCCATAAGCTGTTCGGAATCTTTACAACATTTCACAAGACTAATCAGAGTCGGAAGCAAGAAAAGTCAACCAAGTATGCATATATGAATCAAAATACCAACAGGATTGAAACAAAATATATTATTCTCAAATAAACCAGATCTGAACAAGTCAAATATCCTGGGTCACATTGTCCAAATACAAATAAATCTAAGTACAAGATACATTATTCAAATAGCAACAGGAAATAATAATAATAGCAGGAAAATCATGATAGCAAAACTCCAGCATCTAGTATCTCATCTCGCCTATTCCATCTGGCAGCTGATCTTCAAAATCTGCAATTTAATAAATTGCAGGAAGAGGAAAAAGAAAAATAAACTTCTGTCAATGCAAGTTACCGGCCGCTTATGGTGCAGGATACAAGTACATGGGAAAAGATAACTAATAGCATGGACTAGGCATGATGAAAAAATATAACAACTAACATGGCTAGATGAACAAGTGTAAGTGGCATGTATCAAGTGACAAGTAAACAAGTATTATGTAAACAAGCAACAAGTAGCAAGTATCAAGTATCAAGTACAAGTAGCAAGTATCAAGTATCAAGTGAACAAGTATCAGGTATCGTGTATCATGTACAAGTAATCAAGTATAGTGTGCCAGGTGATCATGTTCAAGTCTTGTATTTATTACTATCTAGGTAGCACTTCATTCAACCCGGTTTTTACTACATAGTTGCTACATTCAAACAAGTTACGTTTAGGCCTAGTGGTGGGTTTCTATAGGGTTGTGTACTCAGGCGTCAAGTCAAGTAACAAGTAACAAGTAAACAGGCACGAATCACGTAGTGAAATCGTGACAACAAAAATAGGCATGAATCATGTAGTCATGAAACCTGGAAGCAGGTAATAATAACAGGCATGAATCATGTAATCATGACATATGGTAACATATAATAATAACAGGCATAAATTATGTAATCGTGAGTTCATGGCATAATATAATAATAGCAGGCATGAATCATGTAATTATGAGTTCATGGCAGAATATTATAATAACAGGCATGAATCATGCAAGCATGAAACATGGCAACATGTAATGCGATCACGGGCCCCCTTCTGAGTACACATACCTATATTGTCCTCTACTAAGGTCTTTCCCTTAACTCCGGCATGATTACTTTTTATTATTATTATAAAGGCATGTATGTGTTACAAAACAGAGCAAGAATATCATGTCATAAACAAGTAACAGGTTCAGGTTGCATGATAAACATGTACAGGTGAAAGATAACTCATAACAGGATAGAACAACGAAAATCCTAGTTCAGGACAGTAAGACAGTACTGCACTAAAACTGAGATTCCCATTGCTACAAATATGCAAATCTGAATCCATTAAAGAATCTGGAAAATAGACTCTCAGCCAAATCCATTAGATATATATAAGTCATATAGTGTTTCACAAAAACATGAGTCAAAACAGAATTGAAATCAGAAAACGTATTCAGCCAGAAATCATTAGTTTGTATTGAAGAACAGAAAAACAACATGAAAACTCATTAATTAAATGCACGAAAAACCTACGGTATTCCCCTATGTATATAGTAACAGAAAATCAAGTTTCATAATTTTCCCACAAAAATAAAGTAGTCAAGTAAAATAAATAAACATCAAGTTACGATAGTTTTGTAAATCTGAAATCACGAATACTGCAATACGAAAACAGCAATATCTCACAAAACATAAATCTAAATCCAAATCCGCTAAAAGGGTAATAAAATACATACAGTAGGATAACTTTCATATTTAGAAATATTTTAGAAACAACAAGTAGAATTAGGTCGAAAATCAGGTTCTTTACTGAACAGCGAGAAAATTCTGCTAGTATAGTTATTATTTGGAAACATAGAACGGTTTGTAAAACTCGTCAAATAGATTCACAAAAATTCATTGTTAATCCCAATCAAGTTTAGAAGTGGTGAGAAAAATTTCTAATAAAAATAAAAAATTTAACACCAGAATAAAAATAGATTACTCTTCAGAATTCTTAGAAAACAAAATCTGGAAACCTCTTTACACATCTGTAGTAAAATAGGCATAACTCAAAACTCATAAAACAAAACTGAGATCCGACAAAAGGGTTGGAAAATAGAAAGAATTCTCTACAGTTCATGTTTACAAAATATTTTAATATACTGACCTTAATAGGGTCTAAAATACTGATCAAAATGGGAAAACCGAAAAAATCGAAAATATCCTTCATGCACAAGATTAACTAGTTCACATAAAACTCATCCACATAATAACTAAACATGACATATAGTGTACTAGATGTCCAAACAACATGGTATAGGGTACATCACAAGTCCACAACAAGTGTACCACGAAGAACACGAACGAGCACATGATATCATATGAACAATACGCATATATACAACAAGAAGTGGTCAACCCTAGGTTATTTCATGTCATGTATGTCATGAGGCAACTATGATCAAATCAACACAATAAAGACAATATCAACAATGGGTTTCACACACAAATTGTCTCTAGAACTCAACTACACTACAGGCGGTATTTAGTACTTGTATTATACAAAGAAAAGAATACAAGTTACTTACCTTGGAACGACGATAGAAACTGCACAACGCAAGAATAATGGAAACGGATTCCCGGGGCACAAACTCAACGAACGACAAAGCAAAGCGAAAACGCGAACCCAACGAACAAGAACTACGAATCCCCGAACACAACTCATGCACACAAAGGAGAACCACGGAGAGACGGCAGTGACACGATGGTGGAGAGACAGAGAGTCACTGCCGCCGTCGTCGGAGGAGTTGCAACTCAGGGAGGTCGCCGGGGCTTCGCTGTGGAGGGGAGCAGGGCAGTGCACCGACTGTTTAAGTGAAATAAGGGGGCACTCAGGGTGTCGGGGCAGCACTGTGGGTCGTCGACCAGGAGGTTGCCGGCGGCTGCTGTCGTGACTGGTCTGCGGGTGGCTGATGACGAAAGGCAGGGAGGCACAGTACACAAGAGGGCGGTGCACACGGAGGGTCGAAGAGAGGTCGGGGAAGAGACGGGAGAAATGGGAGGGAGACGCATGAGGTTGAGGAGGAGAGCAGGAGGTGAAGGGGATGAGAGAGGCAGCTGATGGAGGGAGTATATGGCATGCGAGTATGGGTTATATATATGGGGAAAAGTATTAGGGTTAGGTGTTGGTAGATGACGATTTCGGGTATGGTATAGACAGGGTGATGGGTAGGGTGTAAACGGGTTTGGGTTTGGGGATATTAAAGATAATGGGTATTGAGTTCAGGGTAATATAGGGTATATGGGTAGAGGTTTAATGGGTTAGGTTGTTATTGGGTTTTAGGGGATTAAAACTTAAATAGAAAAAATAACCAATACAAAAATTGTTTATAATAAAAAATATAATTTGCATTACAAAATAGAATTTATTTAAAATACTACAAATACAGTTTGTAAAGACAAATGGATTTTTAATAACCAGTTAAAAATAACGGTAATAACAATAATACTAATAATAATAATAATAATAATAATAAGACAATGATAAAAATAATAATAGTACTAATAATAACAGTAATAATAATCATAAGAGTAATAATAACAAAAATAAGGATTGTATTACAAATAAAATTATTGATCGAAAACAGATTTTTATATAAGATCCAATAGTACAATTTGACAAAAGAAATTGAAAGCGGTAAAAATAATTTACGAAATTTTAAATACAGAAAATACACGGAAAGTACGTATTTGGAGAAACAGGGGTTACACCTTGTGATCCACCTATTCATTTTACCGCAAATACTTAAAAAGAATAATCTTGAAAATCAATTCTCTAAATTTTTAAGTATTTTAAAGAAATTTCATATTAATATTCCTCTTATTGAAGCTTTAGAATATATGCCTAAATATGCAAAAATTTTGAAGGATATTTCATCAAACAAGCGGAAGTTGGACGAGCATGAAATGGTGATGCTAACCGAAGAGAGTAGTGCAATTTTACATTTCCTTCCACTATTAAAAATTCTTCTTTTGATAAAGCATTATGTGATTTAGGAGAAAGTATTGTAACATCTTGAATTTTCATTTATAATTAAATATAAGTTTTGTTTGATTTTATGTATTTTGCACGTGCAAATTTATGTACATTCTCCCTTAAAAATTATTTATTTTTATGTCATGAACAAGTATTTTATTTCTTCTCTTTTAAAAAAAACCTATTAGTATCTATTATTGATTCTTAAAGGCCTAATTATTTAATTCAAGCCCATACTAATTAAATTAATTAAATAAATTAAGAGCCTATGGATTCTTAGCCCACTAAAATAAACACATTAGTTTGTTCTCATTTAAATGAGACAACTTGTAGGGTAGACTTGTTTCTGTAACAAATAAATTAATAACACATGAACATTTAGTAACTAGGTGTGTATGGAGAGGCACGTGGATTGCACATGCACGTGCAATGGAGCATAGGGGTGGCCGGCCATGTTTCAAGAGGAGATGGGCTGAGTGGAGAGATGGAGAGGTGGTTGTGTGATCATGGGTAGTTGTTCTAACTCCTAAATGCATCCTAGCATCTCATCTAAACTCATCTAAATACATCTCCACCCTTCATTTAGTCTTGAGTAGTGTATAAATAGTCCCCTCAGCCATTCATCTCTTTGCACCATTAGAAATTTGTAAAAAGTGAGAAGAAAGAAAGAGTTGTAGAAATTTGTTTGTGAGAAAAAGATTGAGAGTTATGCATTTTGTGTGTTCCCTTTCACCATTGGAGGTCGGCCTACACTAGAAGAGGAGGGAGCTCGGATTGCTTAGTTCAAGGAGGAAAAGGCTCTTGGTGTGCACAAGCAAGGAGGAGAAGGCTCACAACTAGGAGAGGATGGTGTGTTCAAGGAGTTTCTCTAGGAGTTTTCTTTGTTCCTTCATTTAAGGTGGGTGATTTCTCTACTTCTAATGCAGATACCATGCTAGGAATTGAATTGATGAATATGCTAAGAGAAACTAGTTAATTTGGCCATATGATTGTTAAAAAGAGACTAATTAAAAATGAGATGAATTCTTGATGAATTGGTAGAATTTTGATTATTAAAATAGAAATTTCATGTTGCCATATAATGTGTATTTTGTGAACCATGCTAGATTAAGGAAATTTGCTTGTGAATGAATAGTTGGGTAATTGAACTATTGATATGTGTTATTTTTAATTAGTGCAACATTAATGTGACAAAAGAAAATATGTTCTAGAATTCTTGTGGGAATAAAAGAAAGTAAGCAAACGCTTTTTGTGAAAAATTGTATTGCCTAATTGTGAAGAAATTTTTGTTGCATTTTCAAAGTCGAAATTGTACACTTAAAATATAAATTGGGAAGAGAATTCACTTTTAATGTCAAAATAATGAATTTTAAATTACTGTTATACTGTAAATTTATAAGATTGAGATTCTGGAAAATTTTTATGATACAAAAATAGAGGAGAAGAAAATTAAAAGGCCTTAGAATTGTGAAAATTTATTAACAAACAGCGAGTTGAGTTATAACTCAGTTCATATCGGTTAGTCACTCAGGCCTTAGTGGTCAGTGGGTACGCTTTAGTCGTGTTATTGTAGCATGGCGGAGGGTTTGGTCTTGGGTTCGAGTCTCCAGAGACTTTATTTTTCTGAAATCCGATTTTTACTCAAACACGAAGTCCAAAACTCAAGTATAAAATAAGTTCCCCATTAGATAGTAGTCAGTCTTGGACTTTTTGGCTCTCGGGTGCGACTTAAGACAGTCACTGTTCACAGGCGGGGGTTTGTGCGTGGGTTCAAATCCGGCTGTTGCCACTATTTTTAATTTTTTGTTTTGTTTATTATTTTTTTGATTGTTTTGAGAAATTTCAAGTGTTTAAAAATTGAGAAAAATTATTAGGAATCTTAGAAAAATACCTAGACATCATTGAAATTTTTCTACAATATTTTGACTTATTATAATGAGAATTAGAAGAAATTTTTGAAAAAAAAAAGATTAATAAAACTTCTTAGAGTATGATTTTTTTTTGTAATTAAAGACAACATACTTTTTTTGAATATAGAGAAATTTTGTATAGAGTTCTAAAATGAGATTTGACATGGAAAAATTAAGTGGGATTAAATATGAGAATGTTGTTCAAAATTATGAAATTTGTGTATGGAAAATAAAGTAAAAGAAATATGATGAAATATGAAATTTGTGAATACGAATATTCTCATTTTAATGTACATGAAAAGATAATTGAGACCAAAGTTTTAGCTAAATTCTTACATCGGCATGAATGAAATTTTGAAAGAGAAATGTGATAAATAAAGACCAAGTTTGGGTCATGGTTAATGATTGATATTTAAAACCGATCTAGAAGTAACGCTAATTCTAGAGTATTGATTTTTATTCATGATTCAATTATCCAAGGATTAGACACAGAGTGGAGATGTGATGAAAGTAAGACAAAAACATAATTATGAGGGCATCAAATCTACGGTGTTAGAGTGTTCACAGGATGTCCACATGATGCGTCATGTCAGGGTGTGGATACTTCTCCAGGATATCGTACCATTGGCGATGCTTGTGGGGTGCTCAGTGACTACATAGTGCCATCGTTCCATGGCAGAGGCGAATTGTCATAGGATGCCTGCATGATGCGTCATTTCAGTGTGTGGGATTCTCTCCAGGATGTCTAGACATGGGCTCGTAACTCATAAAACACCTAGGATACTTACCGTAGTTATCGTAGTAGTTTAACTCATGGTGAGGGAATCAACCCTACAAAATGTAGAACAATTAAGGGCTTGCCCTCGGACCTATGTAGTATGGGATGCACAGAATCCGAACAAGTGCGCATTAGTATCATCTAATATAAATAAATGCATTAAGGACTAAGTGCACAATCACACACGACATCAATAGGTAGTCCCCCTTAGCTTTGTTTGTGACAAGTGTGTGCTTTCTAAGAGAAATTGATGTATCATATCCTAGCGTCAGTTGTATGCAACTGACGTGCCCACAGTTTCTATGCAGAATAAAGTGATTGACGAGACTAAAGAATGAATACTGCTTAAAGAAATGTTCAAGTTGTTGTTTAATTCATGTAACATGTTGTAATTTATAATTCTGCTACGTTGATTTATTCATTGTTGTATAAAAGTTTTAAATTCCTTATAAAATTGTAAAGTGAAGTGTAAAGATCCTGTGGAACTTCAGATTCAGTCTTATTTGGAATTCGGGGTGTTACAAGTATTAATCTTATGCCTTATTCTATTTTCAGAAAATTAGGTATTGGAGAAGCAAAACCCACAACAATCTTATTGCAATTGGTAGACAGATCTATTAAGTACCCAAGAGGGATCATTGAAGATGTTTTGGTAATGGTAGACAAGTTCATATTTCTAGCTGATTTCGTAGTGCTTGATATGGAGGAAGATAAACAAATTTTGTTGATTTTGGGACGATATTTTCTAGCAACGGGGAGAGCTTTGAATGATGTCCAACAAGGAAAACTTATTTTGAGGTTTGAGGATGAGCAAGTAACGTTTGATGTTTTTAAATCCATGGAGGTTGCTGCTGAAGCTCACTCATGTTTTCAAGTTTGTGAAGCTAATCTAATTATGGGAGAGACACATAGAGCGGAACTTGAGAAATTACCAATTAAAGTGTGTCCCACAAATTTAGCAACTCTTGAATCTGAGAAAGAAAAGTTTTTGGAATATGTTCAAGTTGCACCATCTATTAATTTTCTTCTCAGCTGACATTCAAGGAGGTGGGGATATCAAGAACGCCATCGTCAAGAAAGAAACGACTTAAACTCAAGCTTAAACCACGGCCATCTTGCTTGGGGGTGCTCAAAGAAAACATAATCAGAACATGAAGAAAGTTATTAGAAAAGATGTTTTGATGTTGTTGGATCTTGGTGTCACAGAACCATCTTCGCTATCAAAGTTGGCAGAAGACTTAAAACTTAGCGCTTCAGGGAGGAAACCCATGTTTTCTTTTTACTGCATTAGATTTGATTTTTCTTTTAGTTTACTTTAATTTTAATTTTTAATTTTATTTTATAGGATTGCATAAGTTTGGAAGTCACCCGGCAGAGTTGTTTTCTACACTAACATTGATGGCTATTTTGAGCAGGATACAGTCAGAATCTGGAAAAGTGTATACAATACCGATCGAAGTAAATTGTCTTAGCTTTCCCGAACAAAAAGAATTAGGCCATTTGGACATCTACAACTCCAGATATCACTGAAATAATGAACGTCACGTGTCCAGAATTTTAACACGAATCAGGAGAGCAATTATAAACTTTTCGCATTCCTTTTGTTTTCCTTTTTCCTTTTCCATTGAGGACAATGTTAGATTCAAGTTTGGGGAAGGTTTAAAATAATACATACATATATATATATATACATATATATATATATATATATATATATATAATAAAACACAATGAAAGCTATCAAGTGGCTCTCCTTCAATCCCCTCAAAAATTAAAGGCCCAGATGTAACCTTACAAAACATATTTTCCCTCCAAAAGTTCCCCCCAAAACTCAAATTCAAATCTCCCACTCAAAACAACTCCTATATTTATTTAAATTTTTTTTCTCTTTCTCTCTCCCTCCCTCTTCTATTAAAAAAATTACGAAAATATTTTTTAAAAAATTTTTAAAATATTAAAAACTAAAAAAATTTAAAAATTTAAAAATTTTAAAAAAACTTTAAAAAAAATTCAAAAAAAAAAACAAAAAAAACATATAATATGTTTTTTGCTCTATGTTTGCTACTTCAATTAATTTGCTGGACCTCCAAAACTATTTTTTATGATAAAACAAGGTGCACCGTTCCAAAGACATGTCGTTGGCACGTGTCAATGGGTAAACCTAGTATATATATATATATATATCATATATTTTTGAACAGTAAAAAAACAAACCAAAGTATTGCAAATAGGCTTACCATTACACTTTTGATTTCTTTATTGTGCTAAAGTATTGAAATAATTTATTTTAGGATATAAAATATCTTATAAAGTATGATCAAGCATACTTATTTACTTTAGGATTATTGAAGTACAAAATTCCTTACAAAATTATGTGAGTCATGTGATTATACATAAAAGAAAAATGTGATGCTTTTTCTTGTGATTATCCTCTTTGATCTAGTCATAAACAGAGTTTAAGTAAATAAAGTGATAATGATCAAATAATTGAATGAATAAAGTTCTATCTAATCCATTGTTTTGAGTTGCTTATCCTAACTCCATTGTATTCATCATCAATGTTTACTTTTATGTCAAACGGCAAGTTGAGATATGAGTATGCAAAAGCACTCGAAGTTTGTGACATGTTGATTAACCTGGTGAATTCATCACAAGTGTTTGCATTCGCATCAAAAGGCAAGTGACAACTTAGAGAGAGAGGCAAAAAATAACAATAACTCTAGTTTGCTACTCGGTTTGTAGTAGTGAGAAGGGATAATCACAGGTGGAGTTGTTACATGATATAATTATATCAATTGCATGAAAAATATGATTAAGTTGGGAATTTTGTATAAATAATTTCACTGGAGAAAGTGAGTATGCTTAGTTTTACTTCATTTGCTATTGTTTATGTATTAAGTTGAAATTTTTAAGTCTTTTTTGGTGAAATGGGTTAAGCTTAATTTTGATTTATATCCTTTGATTTATGGTTTTTACTTTTTTCTCGAGTACAAGCAAAATCTTATGTTTGGGGGTATTGATGAGCGTAATTTAAATATGCTTGTATTACTCATTTTACATATAAAAATTGTGAATGCACGTTTATTTATTTGAATTTCATCTTATTTCTACTCAATTTTATTTATTTGTTTATTTTTGAAGGAATGAGATGGATGTTATGATTATGGACTCAAATACACGAAGTTATGGTGCTTGGAGATGAAGAATAAAGCAAGGCGAAAATGCAGCAAGAACATCACCAAGATCTTGTTCGGCTATTTTGCACCTGAAGATGGATGAATCTGAATTTGAGCTCTCAATGAAAGACGTCGATCGTCGAGTCTTCTTCGAAGCGAGTACTCATTCGTCACAAACGGAGTTCTGTAGCTCCGAGAAAATAAATTTCTACATCCTGCGCGTAGAAAACAACAAGTAGACAGTCGACCGCACACCTGACCGAAGTTGCGGTCGACCGTGCAGTCGAACGTCCCTCTCTCTATCCAGAACCTGGTCACGTGAAGGGCATGAACGGTCGACTGTCCAAGGTTGCGATCTACCGCTTTGGCGCTGATGTTATATTTTGAATGCGATTTTCAGGTCCAATGGGCAATATTTTTATATCTCTTTTTAGAGTTTCTTTGGGGATATACATAGGTGCGAATGTGAACTCTAGAGGGAGATCTTGGAAGCTAAAGGAAGCAAAGAGGATCTTGAAGAGAAAGAGATTGCAGAAGAGGGAACTTGACGGCTTTAAGGAACAACAACAATAAAACGAGTTCTTTCTTCTCTTCTCCTTTTTATTATGCAATCAAATACTATGTTTGTTAGTTGCAAAACCATTATGAACTAAATTTGTTATTTTAGGGCATCGATGTAGCCTAGTTTTTAGAACACAAATCTAATTTCATGTTATTCTATTTGTCTATTTTTCCATGGTTTTGTGTTTAATTTTTGCTCTTAATGCTTACAATTGTTTGGCCAATTTTTGTATGATTTATTGGATCATGGAGAGACCTAGAGGTAATTTGTGATTTAGAACTATAGAATTAAACACCATTGATTGAGCAAAATTAGAGATGATTTACCGCGATTGATGTGACTATAAAGAAATCCATAGATTTTAATGAGTCTTCAATTAATTAAATTTGCATAAAGATATGACAAACTGTTAGTTGGAGATATTTTTGATATTGTTCGAGAGAAAACATTGAATAATTAGGGGATTTTGGTCTACAACTTGGAAAAGTAAAATTTATTATTACATGGAATTATGAATTGTGTGGGATAAACTACGTGAAATCAAAAGTCATAAAATTAGTTTTGCTATTAACAAACAGCAAAATTTCAGATCTCGTTCTTTTTAATTAGTTTAGTTAGTTCTTTAGATTAATTAAATTTAGTTGCTTTCTTTATTCTATTTCGATTCTCCAAATAGTAGTTAATCTAGTGAATTTTGGTACTCAATAAAATAATTAGTCTTTGTGGGTTCGACACTCTTTTTGCGATTTTGTACACTTGCAAATAATCACACCAATAACTTACTTTTTGTTTGCTCCCATACCAAAATAAGTAGCAACAAATTAGCACCGTCTACGGGAAACTACACAGATATACTTCTCAGATCAGACTCACCATTAGAAACATCAAGTCTTCATATCAAGCCACCGAGGTTAAGAGAGAGAGCAGCGACCTCAAGCTACCAAGCCAACCCTCGTTAACAAGCTTCTCCTGTGGAGGACCCTATTCCTCTACATCAGTCAGATCAGCCCCAACGGCCTAATCAAGCTTCTCTCAATGGAGATGCATCGGGGGGCTCCAGACAAAGCTGTCATGAACCACGCCATGAACATCACCCTCTGTACAACCATGTCTCATTCTATTCTGCCACAACCCACTACACCCCCTCATGAGGGCCGCAGGGGTCAAGAGATCTCCATCAAGCCATCAATGCCAGACAACAGGGGCCCGTTCTATGGATCTGTTTGGATGAGAGGAGTTTCCAGGGTGAGGCATACTGCTCAGAATGCCAGGAAAACCGGAGAAGCAACTTTCCTCAAAGGAAGATGTCAAGATGATCCTCCTTTCATAGGGGCCACAATGTAAAAAGAAGCCCGACTCGTGAGAGTCGAAAGCATCTTGAGAGGAACAAACTTGAAAACTTCAAGCGCTACATCCTTCGAGCCATCCGAGGTACTTATGATCAGGTTCGGTATTCATGGAACCGCCACTCCACTCCTTCAAAAGAAGAAAAATCCAGCGAATCAACTAGATCCAAGGGAAGGACAACCAAGTCCTTCACCGCATCCTAGAAGTTGAGGATCACCTGGAGCAGATAAAGCATTAAGAGAACCGCTCTAGCAGGGCTTAATGTCCCAGTCGACCTCCTATCAGCAAATCCATCCTTGATGTAGCCATTCCAAAGAACATCAAAGCTCCTCATTTTGAATCTTACGATGGTGAATCTGACCCAGCTAACCAAATTAAGGGTTTTAAAACTCTCATGATGGTCTATAACGCCACTGATGCGCTTAAGTGTCGAACATTCCCCGCAACTTTGAAAGGATAAGCAAGGAAATGGTACTCCCGCCTTACTCCAAAGTTAGTATTCATTTTTGACCAACTTGAGAAACTCTTCATTGCACACTTTGTCACAAATCGCAAGGCTAAAAAACAAGTGCTTCTTTGATGGAATTAAAGCAAAAGGACGGAGAACTACTGAAACATTTTGTCAAGCACTTCATAGCCGAAGCAAGGTTCATCTCCTTACTGGACTTGTCAGTGGTGGCTGCCACTTTCTGCCACAATGTCTCTCATAAAGACCTTAAGGCCTCCCTTATGAAGAAGCCTCCTAAAGATTTTACCGAGCTCCTGTAAAGGAGTGAAAAGTTTATCAGAGCCAAGGAAG
The DNA here is from genome assembly GCA_017893485.1 of Hemerocallis citrina. Classification (NCBI taxonomy): domain Eukaryota; kingdom Viridiplantae; phylum Streptophyta; class Magnoliopsida; order Asparagales; family Asphodelaceae; genus Hemerocallis; species Hemerocallis citrina. The sequence continues at coordinate 427,260,997 of CM030358.1, read as the reverse complement.
ATCTTTATCCTCAAGGTTAGAGGATCCATCTTCCGAGATCAAACATAAGAATACAAGAAAGGAAGGACTCAAGAAGTTTTTGAAAGACGGCGCAGCTCAACGCTGTCCTCCTCCAGCACCACGCTTCGAAAAGTTTACTCTCCTTAAAGCATGTGTGTTAGCCATCCTTATGGCAGTTTAAAAGGAAGGAATAGTCCATCCCCCCCCCCCCCCCACACACACACACCCCCAAAGATGATCACAACGAGCAAGAGAAGGAGAAGGAATATGAACAAGTGGTGCAGCATTTCATAGAGACCATGGACACACCACAAACAACTGTTGAGCCATCAAAGTAGAATTTGAAGGTCTGATTTGTCGAGACAGTCTCTCTCAATTTGTCCAAAAAAAGAATGATCCATCCACAGAGGGCCGATGGGGGGAGATTCTAACTCCTCCCACAAAGCCTTCATGAGGGAGGTCAACTCAGTACACAACATCCTGCTTGCCAAGAGCATAGGGGTCCTAATATCTTTCTTCGACAAGGACATAGAAGGTGTCCGAATACCTCATTGCGATGCATTGGCCATATACCTTTGCTTGGTGAATCATTAGGTACGTCGAATTGTGGTGGACAAGGGCAGCTCAGTAAATATCCATTTCATGTACACTTTCAACGGTCTCAAGCTCTCCTGAGACTAACTCTAGCCAGTCGTCTATACACTCCACAAATTCTCCGTTGTCCCCGTTCAAATTGAAGGAATCCTCACACTCGATTTGACGGCAGGAAAGCCTCCAACCACTCGAATAGAGGCGCTAGACTTTATGGTAGTAGATGTTAAAGCTGCATACAAAACCATATTTGGCCAGCCAAGCTTGGTTGCCTTTCATGCAGTTGCTTCCACCTGCCACATGAAAAATGAAGTTCCCAACAGCAACAGGCGTAGGCCAAGTTGTCACGCCCCGCTTCCCAAAAATACGGAATATGAGTACATGACATTGGCCCAGTGAATGACTAACGTCACCCATAAGCTGTTTATCCGATCAACTCAACAATATAATCAATACAGAACAATTATGCAGGCAATAATAATAATCCATAAACAATAATACTTGGAATGAAGCAATATAAATATCCAAATACAATAATAATCCAACATCTGGAAACAATAATAAAATTCGGAACATAAGTCCAATACAATAATAATCCAATCACAATAGATAATAAGTCTCAATACATTAAATTTGATTAAACAATCAGCAATTAAAAGCATTAAAATTTTTAGAATCTTTGTTCTCAATCCTAAGGACAATTCTTCTTTATTACATGTATACACTTTATCTAAAAAAAGAAGAAAAATTGTCCTTAGAGCAAGTCATAGAAAGCAAGTAGAGAAAGAAAAGAACAATGGAAAAATGGTATAACAATGAATTAATGGATCAATAGGAATTAATAACATGGGACAATAACAATAATCAATATCATGATAGTCGATGCAATGGCTATAAACAATGATTCAATATTCGGTAACGGTAATCAATGTTCAATAATAATAACACTTAGCCAATATTCGATATCAATAGGAACAATGAGGAACAAAATGCAGTGTCAATGTCGTGTCAATTCCTAAGTCTATTATGCATTTTAATCCTAACTAATGCATATACTACTGCATCCCATACAACATGTTCGATGCATACAATAAATTTCGTTTTAGACTTAAGTGGAAGATTCTATAGATCATGTACATGGCACGATAATAGTATTTGCAACATTGGTGCACACTGGTTGGCTCAATAACAATAAAATAATACACGGTCAATTAGGATACTGTGTCAGCAGTCCAACAATAAACCGATAACAATAACAATATGCAACACAAAATATTTTGAGAAACATGGCCCATACTTCAGTGTACAGTCACTATATCATCAACTATTCCAGTCAATCCCTTAAACCCTAACATATTAATTATTTTATTAATGCAACAATACAATATGCAGATTTGAGACATGAGATGAACAATAGTATCGATAGGAGAACAATAGGATGGTAACATGAAGTATGACAATTAGAATGATGACAATAACTCATTAGGATCATGCAATACAACATACATAAATTAATTCATACAATATTACGATATAGGATTAATTAAACTATTAAAAACTGAGATGAAATTTTGGACAGCAAGAGTAGTCTGTGTAAAAATGAAGTTTTCGGCTGTTTCAGAACTTGAAAACTGAATCCGTCAGAAATTCTAGAAACTAGACTTCCACTCGGTTCCAACGCATATTTAAAGTTCAAAATCTGACAATAGTAGCTAGGTCAAACACATTGTTCTTTACTGATTTCATGTTAAGCCAGAAATTCGGCATCATGTTGTTATAATTTTAGAATCAGCAAAAACTAAATATTAAATTTATTACAAATATTTTCTAGGCTCCTAAACATATTAGTTAACAATCTGAAAATTATCAGAGTAAAATTTTAACATTTGATCAGCCTTTTAATAGTTTAAGCATGCAAGATACAAGAATCTGAAAAATCTGGAAATAAAAACACAGCTGTAGTAAATCGGGAGTAACTTTTGCTACATAACTCGGAATTCAAAAATTCAAGATGTTCTGGAAAGTAGAAAGATAACGTTACAATTCTTATTCAGAAAGTAATTTATTTGAAGATCACTTACTGGGTCACAAATAGAAGTCAATATATAGGTCAGCAAACAATATAGAGAGTTTTGAGTAGTTACCATGAAATAAATTAATTTAAACATGATCAATATCAATTCTATTAGTCGATAAACTATATAATCAGCATGATGGGCGCAAAGACAAGATGAATAAAATTAGAACACACTCATACATCAATTTATCATCAATCAACCATCGATCGATCAAACAACTTACAACCTAGCAATTGTCTGTACAAACTTTAATTTGTGTGATAGTTATATTAACAACCCTATTATCAATTCTATATGCACTCATGAAATATTCAATCTTTGGAGTCAAAAGTGGCACGATGTAAAGAATATCGGGGTTAGCTCGTGTAAACCCTTAATAGACCCAACGAAGGATAATCAATACAGTGATGCGATGACGAATAGGATCTACTGGCATGAATTTCAATGAAACTTGAATTTGATACAATGTACAATTCAAGAGGACAATGACTTTCCTTACAGACGATGAAAATGAATACCAAGAATAACGGGATAAGGATCCTGAAGCAACGAACCTACGTACTAATCAATTTAACACGTATAATATACGTGCAATAGACTCCAAGGGAACTCAGCAACAACAACAAGACTAGAGACAGCAACAATAGAGTCAGCAATGGAAACAGCAAGGGTGACGGCGGTGGTGTCACTGGTTGAGAGCAACGACGGGGGTCGATGCGGCGGCGGGAGGTGGGTCGACGGCAGCGTCGACGGAGACAGGAGAAGTTCGTCCAAATTTGGGGGTTTTGGCTGTTAATGTCGAGGACAGAGGAGCGAGAGGGCAGGGTAGGGTTTTGGGCGATTGGGCATTGAGGTAGAGGTAGGGCAGCGCTACGGAGGTGCGTCGACGGCGAGGAGCGCCGGAGAAGAAGGGAGGTTGATTTGGGATCAGGGAATTGGAGCGGGAAAACAGTGGGGAGAGAGAAACGGTGAGGAGAGAGAGAGAGAGAAGAGAGAATAAGCGGCTAGGATTTCAAAATTTGTGCAATTTTTAGGGTTTGCAGTAGAGTTGTATTTATAGGGTACAATTAGGATATTGGGTTAATAGTTTAGGACCAATAATTGGGGTTTTGGGTCAAGAACAATAGAAATTGGGTTTTGGGGTTCAAATAAGCGATAGATCTAAATCAATAGGGTTCAATTAAAAATACCCGCTATTAAATAAGAGAGAAAAGATCAACAAGAGTAACTCAATTAAGAAGAACGAAGAATTTCATGAACAAAAATTTAAATCCAAATAAATAAATAAATAATACAAATGAGGAGAAAATTAATTGGCTTGAAAGTAAATTGGAATTCGCCAAGAAACTTAAATCAAGTAAGAAAATAAAATAATTCAATAAATGAACTTTAAATAGATAATTAAGAAATAACAATTAATAATCATAATCAAAAAAATTACAAAATTATATAATAAAATAGTATTCGAGTTTAACAATTTTATTAAAATAATAAAAAAATAATAATATATTTGTTTTTGGCTCAAAAACAAATAGCCGATCAATCAGAATTAGAAAGTAAGATCAAAATACCCCGTTATTCGAAATGAATATGAATTTTCGAGAAAACACTTTAATAAAAAATCGAAACAAATTTACCACAAAATAAATTTTTAAATAATCAAGATATAGAAATACACGAAAAATACTTATTAGTGGGAATAGGGGTTACACAAATTGTAGGGAGCCTACATACAGAACGAGCATGCTACTCATGTAACGCCCCGAATTCCGTACACAGGTAATTTGTAGCAAGTACAGGATCTTTTACTTCAATTTTTACAAATTTACAAGGAATTTACAACTTTTTATTTACAACAAGTTCTTTACAGCAGCACGGCGGAATTAATGAATACAATGCATTTTACAATAATGAAAATTTCTTCAATCTTGTAATCAACTCATCATAGTGACTTAAAGTCCATGCCAGGTCCAATCCTGCTACTAGGAAACTGTGGATACGTCAGTTATATACAACTGACGCAATGCTATAATACAGCGATTCTTTAACTTTAGCAAACACTAACTTGAATACAAAAAGGAAATGTGACTATCCTAGTCGTGTCAGTGTATGATATAACTTAATACCTATTGCAGACATTACACTACGATGACACTAATACATACTTGTTCGGATTCTATGCATCCCATACTACATAGGTTCGAAGGCAAGCCCTTATCGTTCTCCTCAATATAGGGTTCAATCCCTCGCTATGAAAATTCCACTACGGTAACAAAAGCAAGGTTTAGACACTCCACGAGTATGGATTCCAGTCCCGGAGTCCACCACCAAACTATACAGAATCATCTTCGAGCGAACATCCTGCAAATGCCCCTCTAGTCCCGGTATATGCATATTGGAGATTTGCCTCCCATCCGCCCGACTATTCATGATCCTGGAGTCCATCCTGAATTTAATTAAGGCTTGTCTCACATCGTAAGCAACTACAGTCTCAGATTCCACCGTCATACTGGGTCTATAGTCCTGGAGTCAACCGTCAGACTATATAGAGGCACGCTACTTACATTTGCCCAAGTTTCATCACATCTTCTTCTACTACCTATCCTTAAATTTTAACATGAATAATAATATCACCTAGAGCTAGCTTACCCACCTACCGGTCTTTAAACTATATCGAGAACGATAGCCCATATTAGTCACTTCTCAAATTTCAATAATCACTTTCATCACTTTGCGGGTAACTGGGTCTCACTTAGCCTCTAGTATTCACAATTCATGCTTATAGCATCATGGGTTATCTATGCCCTCTTTATTCACATTTCTTATGTTTATGAAGTATTCAACTTCTTATAGCAACATTCATTAACAATCTGTCAAATCAAATTCTTGTAGAAAATTTCTTGGTTAACAAACCAAACTATTCACTTCAGTAATATTCAATCCTCTTTTAATTAATAGAATCTTTTTCATTCATTTCTATACTTCAAGTGTATTTTTTAATACAAAAGTTCTTTAAGATAAAAATCACTATTTCTTAATACAAATTCTCTTTAGGATTAATAACTAGAAATTCCAGGTTTTAATCTCATACTTATGCTTTGATTTTATTATAAACCATCTCAACCATTTTCTTAATTCAATGGATTAATATCCATGAAATTGTAACAAAAAGAGAGTTCTAAGTTTGTATTCTATAACCAGCTCTTAAATATCTTTAATCATGTGCATTTTCCGTTTTTTTAAATTGAATTCAAAACTCATCTAATACATTATTTAATATGAATATGACATTTAATTTTCAAAATATCCCTCAGAATAGTGTGAGATTATTTCCAAGTGTTCTAATAACATGTTAAAATATTTCTATAAAATTTTTCCAATTTTAAAACTTGAAAATCGCTAAAAACAAAAAATTAAAAGAATATTTCTGTGCAAGGCTGGGATCGAACACGTGGTCAGCAGCCAGCCAACACACTTTTGTGATAAAGAGCCCCATGATTTTTTTTGTACTCCTAAAATGCCAATTTATTAATTTCCAAAAATCACAAAATGGAAGAGCCTCCCAGTATTCGAACCCGAGACCAAGAAGCTCCCCCAAGCGCAGCGTGCTAACCATTAAGTCCATGTCGCCATTCTGATAATATATGGGTTTAAAATTTTTTAACTCCGCTCTCTGTTTCCATCTCATTTTAATTTATTCATCTACTTTGATTTCTACCGTTTTCTCTCAAAATATTTGTTAATAAAATACAATCCTAGATTTGTAGAAATGATTTCTCGCTGATTTTATCTATATTAGAGTGAAGTTTTACACAAATAATTTAAATGACTACTCTTTATGACAACTAACGTGAATATATTTTTCTTTTAGCCATTTATTCTGAATTTATGAAAAATTCACCTCTCCTTTGAATTATAATCTACTCCAATTTTTACAAAATTTTTAGGCATGAGTTAACAACTTTATATACACATACAATTTATATACATGATCTAATCATAGTATACTACCATATGCATGACATCACTACAAAATTGTCATGCCCCGCTTTCCAAAAAAGAAATACGTAATACAGATACGCGACACAAATCTAGCGAATGGCTTTTACCATTCATAAGCTGTAAGGATCTTTACAATAAATAAAAGATATGTAAAAGAAATAATCAACCACTCATGACTAACTGAATCAATATAGTCAACAAGATTACTTGAAAGTAAGAATACTGAATCTCAAATAATCAAGTCCAGAACAAAAACACAAGTCTGGGACAAAACGCCAAATACAAATACCCATGTAACAAATTACAATTATTCATGATAAGCAACAAGAATAAATAAATGTAGCAAGATCTTCAGCCAACTAGAATCTTTAATCACCTACTCCATCGAGCAGCTGGTCACCAAAGTTTGCAATTTAACAAATTGCAGGAAAAGAAAAAAGAAACAAAATGCCCGTCAATTCAAGTTACGGGTCGCTTGTAGTGCAGGCAAAAAGTACAGAAGGAAACAAATAGACAAGTATAGAGTAACAGTAGAAGCAAGTATAGCATGGAAGATGCAACAACAAAATAGAGAAACTAACTCTAAGTTAAGAATAGAACAAGTAGCATGGCAAGATAAAAGGGTGCAAGTGGCATGTAACAAGTGTCAAGCATCATGTAAACGAGTAACGAGTAAGAAGTGTCAAGTAATCAAATATCATGTACAAGTAACAAGTAGAAAGTGTTAGGTGATCATGTTGTTTTCAAGTCTTGTATCTAGTCCTATCTAGGTAGCACTTCATGCGTTCCAAATTTTTACCATATGATTTCTACATTCAAACAAATTACGTTTTAGATTTCATAGTGTGTCATGCCCCGCTTCCCAAAATACGGAACACGAGTACGTAACGTAGGCCTAGCGAATGATGTAAACACCATCCATAAGCTGTACCAGACTAACTCAGCAAAAAGAACAACAAAGTATGACCACGCAGGAAGGTATAACCACATGAAACAAGATAAATTCTAATAATAATGAAATAAACCAATAGTATAAATTTCCAACATCTGGGATCAAAACAAAACTACGGGTTATAGCGCCCAAAACAAAGTACAAGTTATAATAGTATTCCAGAAATAAATTAGCAACAAGTAAAACTAAGCAGCGGAGACTGGATCCATCTTTAAAAACGTTGCTCACCAATTCCTTCACGAATAGATCCTTCAGCACTTGTAAATTCCTGGTCTAAAAAGAAATAAAAGAGTGCCCTTAGAGCAAGTCGTGGGCGGCAAGTAGAGAAAACAAAGGATAATGAGAAAACATGAATATTAAAGAATAAGGACATAGTCAAAGACAAAGAACAAAGCAAAGAGCGGGCAATATAATCAAGGTCTACAGTAAATCACGCATGTAAGGAGTAATATCAGGATCAAGCAGGAAATGCAGTTTATTAAGTATTTTATTAATCTATCTCGTGCACGTACTACTGCATCCAATTCCACAAATTCCGCGCAACCTCGGTGAACGCTTTAGACTGATGGTGAATTCACGGTTCGTGTACTTGGCCCAGTAATCAGTGTTCAATGTTCAGTATCAGTGTTCATCAGGCAGTGTTTATGGCCATACAGTACGGTCAGTACAGTAGAGCCCGATCGAGTACAGTCTCCGATTGTTCACTACCAAGTCATCCCATATAACCCCGACTTGTTATCATTTTATTTTCGTCCTATGTGAGCATGCAAGATGGTGTCAATATTGTTCATTACTATGTGTGTTTAATTCTAAGCATTCCAGACAAAGCATGAGGCAAACACGTCATATAAACACATTTCACAAAATCAGGACAACATGACCTTGCTGTAACATAAGATAGATTATGGGCACTACAAATTAGCAAAACTGAAACCACCGCCGGAGGATCTAGAAAATAGAATTCCACACAGTTCCAGCGAGTATAATTAAGGTGTATAAAAGGTATAGGAACTAGGGTGAAAATTCTATTCTAATCAGGTTTTATGTTCAGGCAGCATGCAGTAGGTTGTGTCCAACTATTTATTTCAGATCAGAGAACTCGTTAGTAAAATCTGTAAAAATTCCGGGTGATACCTATACATGTCTAGGTCCAGCCTAAATTATTTCAGACTTTTCTTTTACTGTTAACAGGGTCAAATAAAATAAAAAACAGCAAAATACACTTGAAATTCTAAGTCTGAAATTAATAACACAGTTGCAGTAAAGTGATGATATCTAACAGATGACAAATTGGAATTTAAATCCAAACCAGAGAAAAGTTATTTAGACATCAAGGGCTACATTTTTTATTTAATAAGTTCTTTCAAATTATGACATTAGCATGGTTAAAAATCTGATTCAAAGCGAAATATACAGCAGTCCAGAAATTGTCTTCACATGAATAGGCAAATAAATAAATCATATGATCACATATATCATGCAAATTTGTAACCAAGTGAATCCTAGCTGTCAACATACAATTTCTAAGGTTCAAGGTACATTTATCACAGTCATGGTATCAATTCATCAATTAAAAACTGATCCAGTACATTCAATTTATCATGTCCATATCATCAAGAAGTTCTAAGCATAAACCTAGTTGTTTAATTGTGCATATGCATGAAACAATGGAGACTGGATTTAAGATCAAGGAGATAGCACGAAGTTAAGAGTATGTTGGGTTAGCTCGTGTAAACCCTCGATAATCTTAACGGAATTGTTAAATGCAGATTTTTGATAACAAAATGGACGTATCTACTTGAATGAGATCAATTAATCTTGAACACAAACAATAAAAAGGGTTCAAGAAGAGACTTGCCTGTTATTGCAGATATAATTAAAATATGAATAACGGAATCAGAATTCCAGGCAAAATCTCCCAAAAACACGTCCAAAGAACCAATAGCAATAGCAAGATCCAAGAGCAATTCTTCACACCGGATCGGGACAGAACGCAGAACAGCAAAATAGGATCTGGTGCACACAGAACACAGAACACCAAATTAGCCCAATGAAATCCCTTCTTCACACCGGATCCAATCCAAAATAGGGGACAGCGAAAGTGGATCAGGTGTGGCTGAACACAAAACAGCAAAACTGACCACTCACCGATCGTCTCCTTCCTCATGACAGAGAGAGAGAGAGCAAACGGTGGACGGTGCGGCGCGACGACTGCAACGGGCGGCAGTTGTGGCGGAGCAACGTCGGTACCATGGTCAGGAAGCGACGGCGGCGAGGACACTCACGGCAAAGGGCGAGCTCTGTTCTTGCGGTCGAAAACAGAGACGACGGCGAACGGCGACCCTGGGACTCGAACGGCGGTGCTAGGGGGTTGCAAATAAGCGGCGAAAGATGACGAATGCCACGAGGGTGCATGGAGAGGGGTTAGGGCAACGGTGAGAGAGTTAAGGCAATGGTGAACTTCGGCAACGGGTTTCGGTGATGGGGATGGTGAGGACGGGGGAACAAACGACGGTTGTAACTCCTGTTTTCCCGTATTTGTACTTTTATACTGTTTTCGCCTCATTGTACTCCTTCGTCTATATTGAGATCCTGTATTATGTTTTAGATTGAATAAAATCGTTATTTTTGTCTCGACTCAATTTTTGGTCCTTTTATCGAATTCATTTGTGTGCGCTTTGTGTCGTTCTTCATGAAGAATTGACCATTTCTTCTCATTTACCTCTTTAATCCCCATTTTATTGCATTTTGACCAATTCCCTTGTTGGATCCTATTTGAAACGGATCCCCAAAACCCACAAACCCGAAATCCTACTATATAACCCAACCCTAACCCTAATCCCAACCCTAATCACTGTTTTAGCCCAACCCCCGCCGTTCTCCATCTTCATCCTCCGCTTCTTCTCCTCTCGATTTTTTTCGAAACCCAATCCACCTTGCACCCCCGATCGCACCCCTCCATCACCATCGCCAACACCTCCACCGCCATCGCATATCCACCATCGAACCCATCATCCACCATTCACCATCACCAAACTCTCGAACCCAACCCATTCTATCTGCCTGCGACCTCCACCATCCATCGCCTCGCCATCGCCCCCGATCCCCTCGACCTCAGCCAGCCGCCACACCTCCGAATAACACCCTATTCTCCTCGCTCCCCTGTTCTGGTACGCGAAACAGAGCCGCACTCGATGCTCGTCACTTCTCGACGTTGAGCAGCTGTTTCTACCACCGTCGTCCTCCCCATTATCGTAGTTAAGCCGTCGCATCACCCCAATCAGAAGCCACCGCCGAAGTCGCTCGCTTTATCTCTTTCTCGTTCGCTGTTTCGATGAAGAAGAAGAAGGAGAACGGATTAGGCGGGATTTGATCTCGACCGTAGGATCGCGCCAAGATTTGTGCGGCTGAACCAGATCTGATCGCCGTCCCGTGTTTCACCCACAGCCGATCCGAGATCCGCTGTCCCTTGTTTAGATCGAGATCCGCTGCGGAGGAGCTCTCCCATTGGCTGCGCTCGCTGTTTGGTGTTCTGGGCGCAGTGAATCCTGGTGTGTTGTTTGCTGTTCGGCCGATCCGGTGTGGGGGAATTTTCACTCTACGGTCGATCTTCGGACGTGCTTCACACGTGCTTTTGGGAGACTTCCTCCAGGATTTTTCAACCCGATTTTCTACAACTAGTGGATCTAATCGTCGTCAATCAAGGCAAGTATTCATCTTGTACAAATTTTTGTTCTAGTACAAGCTTCCCTTGAAAATACTGCAAATAGTTAGAAATTGTAACTCCTCCTTGACTATCGTTGTTGATCAAATATTAAACCCCATAAATTTCAATTTCTTAAGAGTCACAATAATTTTATTGTATTATATTATAATTACTTGGACTCATTTTATCCCCTGAACACATGGACACATGAAATTAAGGAGCCCTAGATGTGTAGACATATGTTATATCTTGTATTTGATGATCTTGCAACCATTTGGCTTGAAAAACAATTATTACTTAATGTTTTGACAACTTTTTTCCTGTATTTATATCACACATTAACCTAGACGCCTAATAACCAATTTTCAGGTAACCTATACTAGTAAGAGATTTCCACATGTTGCTGTCCTGAATCTTGTTATGCTGTTTTGACCCCTTTAACATCAGAACCTGAACCCGAGCCCTGAACAGTAAATGTAGCCCTGGATGTCTAGATGTCGATAGCCTCCAAAATTTTTGAATTCTGAGTTACAGTCTAGGTGTTATTGCAGTTTTACTGCAGCTGTGTCGGTAGACGCAGATTCGCAAAACTGCTGCACACCTTTACTTTGCGAATTAATTTAACTATGTTAATAGCAAGCGTTTGACTTGAAATTTTATATGCGGTTGCTGGACACCCTATAGGACATCCCCAATTTTTCTTAGAATTAATTAACGATATTTCAACCCTGTTTCACATGTTTAAACTTCGATTCATAAATTCTATCTAAACACATTAACTATGTAATTCGCTGGATACATGTTCCCACCACTTTCTCGTACCTTATATCACACACCTGCATGCTTGCTTGATAAAAATTAATAAAAGTATCAAGCCGGGGTTTAAGGGAAAGACTATAGTAGTGGACAATATAGGTAAGCGTACTCGGAAGGGGGCCCGTGTTTCCCATTACTCGGTTCATGAACCTGTTGCATTTGATGTATTCATGGAGTCAGTTACTTGGCTCAAGAACATGTTGTATCCATGAACTTACTGTGTGGGTCTTGAACCTGTTAGTATTCACGAACTTGCTTCGTGAACCTGTTATTTAATTCGTATTCATGAACCGTGCCTGCTTGATACTTGATACCTGAGTACACCGCCCTGTAGACTCCATTACTAGGTCTAAACGAAATTGCGTTGACTGTAGAAACCATGTAGTAAAAAGATGGATGCATGAAGTGCTACCTAGATTGTAATAACTACAAGACTTGAACATGAAACTTGAACATGACACCTGTTACTTGATACTTGATGATATAATACATGAAACATGATACATGAGACTTGAAACATGAAACTTGAACTTGACAACTTGTTACCTGATACTCGACAACTTGTTACTTGATACTGACAACTTGTTACTTGAGACTTGACACTTGAAATAATTTTGACACTAGACTTGGCACTTGTTACTTGACACTAGACTTGAGACTTGTCACTTGATATTAGATACCCCCACAAGTTCACTTGACACGTGTTTTACCATTAACACGTGGTTACTAAGATGTTCCCCTTGCTAGCTAGTTCTTGGTTCTTTCCACTACTTGTTATATCCCTGTTACATTCGTGATTCCAATTCCCCATTACTTGTACTCGTTTTTACTATTTGTGGCCCTAGCTTGCACTAAGGGCATCTTCTCTTATTTTTCCCGGTTTTTCCTTTTTATATTTATTAAGCAGACTTTGGAGACGAGTTGCCTGCTGGGATTGGCGAGCAAACATTTTAGGCTTCGCTTGGGAGCAAGGACTTGTTTAAATAATTGCTTTCCTTAAGGTATTTATTTCTTTTGCTGTATAAGATTTATTTCCAAGTTTTACACTTGATCCAGACTCGAAAACAATGTGGACATTATTATTTATTTTCAAACTGTTTTCTGTTGCTTTATAAATTATTCCTGCATGCTTGGTTATATATATCTCTCTTGTATATTATTGTTGTGATGCTGAGTCGATCCTATAGCTTATGGATGATGTTAAAATCATTCGCTGGGCTTTATCACGTGCTCGTATTCCATATTTTTGGGAAGCGGGGCATGACAACGGTGATGAAGATGACGAGGGGAAGGAGACGGTGACAAAGGTGTTGACAGTGATGAAGGGCGATCGAAGGAGCGACGGGGATCGGGGTTGTGTGGTTGGGTTTTGGGTTCAGCGGAAAATAGAGATAGATGGAAAAGGGTGCGGGGAGAGAGAAAACGGCGGAGAGAGAGATTGATAGATTATTAGGTTTTAATTAATATGGTATTTATAGGGATCAAGAAATTAGGGTTTTGGATTCATATTATGTGGGTTCTAGATTTCAATTTTGGCTCCAAAAAGAGACAAACAAAGGCAATGAGATGAGACAAACACAAAGGAGAACAAATCAAATTCAAAATAGAAAAGAGCAAAATTCTCAAACGAATAGAATCCAATCAAAAGAATACAATTGAACAAGAGGGAACAAAAGAACCCAAGAAAAGATAAAATGCACTATAACAAATGAATTCAAATACAATAATCAAAAGAATACAAAAATACAAAAAAATCTGAAAATAGGGCTTACAAATCCTACCCACCTTACAAGAAGAATTTCGTCCTCGAAATTCACACAATAGGTGCATAAGGCAAACCCCGAAACAAACAAAGCAAACAAAACAAGCAACCACTACTCAATCAAATAAGGAAAGCTCTCCCGAATCTTTTCCTCTAACTCCCAAGTAGACTCCCTTAGCGAGCGAGGATCCCAAGAAACTCGGACCAACTTGATGACTCTATTCTTTAGCACCTTCTCTCGACGGTATAAGATAGAGATGGGTCGAATTTCACAGGACAAATCCGACCTCACAGACAAGTCTGAGTAGTCAACCACATGACTGTATTTTCTGAGCTAGGAAACATAGAATACATCATGGACATATGCTAAAGCTGGCAGTAATGCGAGCCTGTAAGCTACCTTGCCTACACGTTCCACAATATCGAATGGACCGATGAAACGAGGACTCAGCTTGCCTCCACCGCCAAAACGGATAACACCTTTCCAAGGCGATACCTTGAGGAAAACATGCTCACCTACCTCAAACTCTAGAGGTCTCCGACGACAATCAGCCCACCTCTTCTGCCGATCCTGAGTGGCCTGCAAATGCTTGCGGATCTGAGCCACGGCATCAACTGTCTTCGTGATCAACTCGAGTCCTAAAAACTTTCTCTCGCCGATATCATCCCAACAGACTGGCGATCTACACTTGCGCCCATACAAAGCTTCAAATGGAGCTGCCTTGAGACTCGCTTGATAACTATTATTATAAGAGAGTTCGGCCAAGTGAAGATGTCACGCCCCGCTTCCCAAAAATACAGAATACGAGCGCATAACAAAAGTCCAGCGAATGATTTTCATCATCCATAAGCTGTTCATGAATCTTTACAACATATCACAATATAATCAGAGTCGGAAGCCAGAAAAGTCAACCATATGCACATATGAACCAAATACCAACAAGAATACTTGAAATAAAATATATTAATCTCAAATAGTCATGATCTGAAATACACAAATAATCCTGGATCACATTGCCCAAATACAAGAATAAATCCAAATACAAGATATATTATTGTTCAAAATAAGCAACAAGAATAGCAAAATTTCAGCATCTAGCACATCATGTCACCAATACCGTCTGGAACCTGTTCTCCAAAATCTTCAATTCAACGAATGCAGGAAAGGGGAAAAGAGAAAACACAAGTACCCGTCAATTGTAAGTCGCGGGTCACAAATAATGTAGGATACAAGTACATGGAGAAACTGACTAGCAACATGGTATACTAACAGGTACAGGTAACATGAGTCAGGTGTCAGGTAAACGAGTCAACAGGTAAACATGTATCTAGTATCAGGTAATCAGGATAATCAGGTAACAGGTAATCATGTAACATGTAAAAGGATAATTAGGTATACAGAAAATTAGATTATGTCATGTCAAGTCTTCTTATTTTACTATCTAGGTAGCACTTCATGTGCCCCATATTATAACACATGCTTGCTACAACAAACAATTACGTTTTAGATTTCGTAGGGAACTATATAGGGCAGTGTACTCAGGTATTCACAGAATCATAGAACTTGGTCGGTAATATGTCATCCTGAAAACACAAGTCTCCTTCCGAGTACACATTTCTGCACTATCCACTACTAGATCTGTCCCATTAAAACCCCAGACTTGATTATTTATTATTATTCTCAAACGGGCAGGTATAGGCATGAAACATTGTCAAACTAACATATTATAATCAGTATCAGGTCTAGGGTTACACATAAGCATGCAGAGGTGATAGACAGTCACATAAACGAGCAAATCAGTGTATGTTCATAATCAGGATAGCAAGACCAATCAGTACTAAAATAGTAATTCCCGTCTCTACAGACATGCAAATCTAGATACGTCGAAGAATCTGGAAACTAGACATCCACACGCATCCAACGAATATAATAAAGTCACATACTAATTCACAACAATTCAGATCAAAACTGATTTGAATACAGAATTTAGGTTCAGCCGGAAATCAGGAAAACAACTTCAAAAACATGAAAACAGTATGAAAACACATCAAATAATTCCACTAAAAATCTGAGGTATTTCCCTACAGGTATAGACTCAAAATAACAAGTCTCATAATATTTCAGTAAGTATAGATCAGCCATCAAAAATAAGAAAGCAACACGAATACATAGTTTAACGAATCTGGAAATCTCAACACTGCTGTACGAAAACTAAGATATCTCGCAACCAGTGAATCGAAATCCAATTCCGCCATAGGGACATGAAAATAGATAGATTTTTCTAACTTTCATATTTCATAAAGAATTTTCATACAGTATAAGGAATTATAGTGAAAACATGGTTCTATACTGAACAGCGCGCAAAATACAGCATGAGAAGATTTTAGAAAAGAGTATGAAACACCACATAAAACTTATCTTTAAAATTCATCAAAAATCTGGGTAGTCCCTAATATCATAAAGAAACACTGACCAAAATAATAAATCAAGATATTATGTATAGAACAGTTCTTGAAAATAATTTGTTAACAAAATTGACCCAAAACAGAATCTGGAATTGATCGACACGTCTGTACCAAAACATTCATAACTCAGTCATAAGAAATCCAAATCAAGTAAAACCAATGGGATTTGAAAATAGATAAAATTATCTAGAATTCATCTTCAATTTTGGAATCAAGATTCGGTCTGTAGCATAGGCGAAAACAACAATCAAAACAGAATAAGCAGCAAATACAGATTTCACACTTCTACTCAAGAACATCATAACTTCAAGAATATTGATCCAAACACATCCAAACTTGAAATACAACATACCAAGCATCTAAAAATCATGATTTAGGGTTACTAACATGTCCACACCTATTATTTTACATGGGTATTCATTCAAACACAATTCACACAAATATTCACATACATGTCTAAAAATCAAGATTTGGGCAATTCATAATTTACTCACCTATCAAGATTGGTGTCATAAGTCGTCTATGGCCAAATTATCACAATAGAGACAAAACCCATCAAGGAAAACATAATTTTTGGTTGGTCTGTAGACCCAACTACACTATAAGTGAACTTTTTGACTTAACCAAAGGAATTGTAGTACAAGTTACTTGCCTGAGAGACGACGCATCCAACCAAATGAAGATAATAACGGGAACAAATTCCTGGCAACGAACCAACGAACAGATCGAACATGCACCACGATCACGAACAAGATCACGAACACCATGGACGCTCAGATCTGAACAGACGATCACGATCACGATCGGAGCACGGATCTCGGTGATGATCAAGATCATGATGAGATCGGGACGATCCGACGGCCCACAACCAGAGATCAAGAATCAAGATCCATCGGATGGCTCACAATCAAAGAGATCAAAACCCATGATGATGATCGTGAAGAAGATCGTCGACCCAAAATCAATCCATCCAAACCAATTAACAAAATAGAGCAAAATGAGAAAAGTTGTGCACTGCGATGGAACGGCAAGTGGGCGGCGGCCAGGGGGCAGCGCCGGCGATGTGCTGGATGGCACACAGGGCGGACGGTCGGGATGCGTGCTGGGCAGCACCGGTGAGGTGGTGGCTGAGGCTTGCTGCTGCTGTTGGGCTTCATCGTCGACCAGGGAGTGGCCGGAGGTTGCTGACTGTCTACCGTCGGCGCAGGAGGCGCGAGGCAGCACTGGCCGCTGCACGAGGTAGGAGAAGACGGGAGGGAGATGCAGGGTGTCGTGGTGGCCTGTCTACGCTGCAGGGAAGGCCGGCAAGGTGGCGGAAAAGCACAGCACTGCGATGCTGTGCTGCCGGAGGGGAGAGGGGGAGGAGTACCGGGAGATGGTGGTCGGGTATTGTGGCTGTCGCGACTGGTGGCAGCGGTCGCAATGGGGGGTTGCGGCTAGGTCGCGGTGTGACGAGGAGAGGAGGCAGGGCGGGGAAATCGAAGAGGCGGCCGCAGGGTTTTGGAGAAGGCGATTGGTTGAAGAAGGAGACGGGAATTGAAGAGGCGGTTGGGTAATTGGATATGAACAGGGACATGACGTGGGTTTAAATAGATGGAGTATAGAAATAGGGTTAGGGAGAGAATGGGTATCGGGTTTGGGTAAATAACCGGGTCTGGGTATTAACTAACGGGTCTGGTAAATGGTTATTTAGGTTTAGGGGATATAATAGGGTAGTTAATGTAATGGATAATGGGGTTAACTTTAATATAATGGGTTATGGGTAAAAATCCAATAAGAAAATTATAGGGTTTTAAATAAATAACAATTAAAATATACAATTTAGGATTTTATAAAAGTACTAATAATAATAGTAACAAAACAATAACAATAACAGCAATAATAATAATAGTCTTAAAAATAACAGTAGTAATAATAATAACAGAAATCAAGGTAATGATAACAAAAATAAGATTTATTTTTGCAATATAAAATTCATGGAAAAATAGTTATAATAAAATTGTTGATCGAAAATTTTATTTTAATAGGAGATCCAAAAATAAATTTTGACAAAAGAATTTGAAAACCGGAAAAAAAATGATTTATGAAAATTTTAAATACAGAAAATACATAAAAATACATTTTTAGGAAAATAAGGGTTACAGAAGATGATTCTCTCACGAACCTCCAAACTGGAAAACGCAAGATCTCAACATATCTTCTAGGGTCTGAATTGTTCTTTCTGACTGCCCATCCGTCTGAGAATGGAACGTTGTACTGTAGCTCAGCTTAGTACCCAAGCTCCTCTTCAAACCTCCCAGAATTGAGACCCGAATCTCTTATCCCTATCCAATATGATGCTGACAGGAACTCCATGCAGACGAACAACCTCCTGAACGTACTGCTCGGCCAAACTCTCCGTGGATGACCCACATGGAAAGTAATTAAGTGAGCACACTTCGTCAGCCAATCCACTATCACCCAGATAGTGTTATGACCTTTAGGACTCCTCGGCAAAGCTGTCACAAAGTCCATCATGATATTTTTCTACTTCCATTTAGGGATAGGAAGGGGTTGCAAAAGTCCTGCGGTTCTCTGATGCTCCGCCTTCACCTGCTGACAGATTAGGCACTGGGCGACGAATCGAACCATATCCCACTTCATATCATGCCACCAGTAATGCTGTTTCAAGTCCCTGTACATCTTGGTACCACCAGTGTAATACCCCGAATGGATATTATAATGTATAAAATATTATTTTTAAATTAAAATATTTTTTAAATGGAAATTTCTTGGTTTCACTCATAAAAAGTTACCTGGACATATATACTAGTAAATATATACAGGTATTGTATCAGTTTTGTGCACTTTTACAAAACCTTGAAAAATGAGCTTTTGAGAAAATTTTTGGAAAATCCCGGGCAGGTATTTAAAATTATTATTTTATTATTATTTTACTTTTATTTTCAGAATTGAAATATTTTTGGTGGATATCACCCGGTTTTGTTAATAAACATTATCTGTATATATATACAAGTCTGTATACATCTATATTGCATCAAATTGGTACTGGAATCTTTCGGGATGATAATAAAATATATTTTATTATTATTTTCAGAATTAATTTATTTTTATACAGATTATGCGGTTTACAAACGGAAATTATCGGTGGATAGATATATACATACGTATACGTATTGTACCGATTTAGCACATTTGTACAAATCATGTAGTATGTATTTTGGACAAAAATATCTTATTTTTGTCATGGTTAATCAAAATTGGAGGGCTAGGATTTTTTTGGAGACTTAAACCTAGGGTTAAGATTAATTAGAGACACATAAGAGTTAATATGTGTATTTTCTACTAGAACCCTCTTCTCCACCTCACCTCACCCCCTCCACCTCATGAAGCTTTGGCCGGTCAAACCCTTGCCAAGGGGGTTTGTGCAAATGTGGTTGTGTATTTTGCACTCTCCACCCTCATTTCATCCTATAAATACACCTCCCCTTCACCTTTTGCCTCATTTACAAAAAAAAGATAGAGAGAGAAAAAGAAAGAAAAGGAAGCCCTAAGTGTTCTTCATTTGGGGATTTTTCCATAAGGGTGTTCTTCATTCAAGTTGTAGTAGAAAGCTAGGAGGAAAGAGAAGGTTTGCTAGCTAGTTCTTCCTACAAAGAATCAAGGTGGGGTTCTCTACTTTTATGTTTTGTTCTATTTATTTTTCTATGTATAAAAGAACCCATCTTTAGGGGTATTATTGGTTCTATGTGAGTAAAGAACCCATCTTTGATGGTTGTTTCTTGTTGGATAAAAAGAACCCATCTTTATGATGGTAGATGTTGTACGTGTATGTTCTATAACAACTTGGACTATTTTCTAAGCATATAAATGGTTGTAGGTTAAATAGAACTCATCTTTATGATGTATTGTTGAGTATATGTATGTGTATTGCTAAATAACTTGGACTAAATTCCTAAGCATAAGCATGATTGTAGGGATCAAAATGATCCCATGAGAAGGATGGAATGAAAGGACTCAACAAAATCACATAAAGATAGAATCTTGAACTTTGCTATGATTATTGTTGTCCTTATAATTATTTTGAACTACTTGGACTAAGATTTGTGCGTAAGAATGGTTGAAAAATCAAGGGGGATTTCTCTTTTTATTTATGTTGATTCTTGTCTTCTTTTGTTGTGTGTGTGTGTTCTAAATGACTTGGACTAATTATTAAGTATAAAGTGGTTGTAGGGATCAAAATGATCCCATGAAAAAGATGGATGGTGGAACTTAAATAAAATACATAAAGGTTGAATCTTTAACCTTGTATGTTTATTGTTGTTATTATGGTTGTTTTGTTAAACATAGAACTACAACTTGGACTACAACTATGTACATATAAAGATTAGTGTAGTTAGAATACTTACTTACCCATTCTTCTAGGGTTGTAGGACTCATCTAGCTATTTTTAAAGATAAGTTTTTGTTGTATGTTGTTCTCTACTTCGTTAAGAAATCAATCTTTGCTAACCCTAGTTCATAAAAGTTGCTCTTATTGTATGTAGGAACTTGTAGGATTGAAGAAAAGTGGGTTGTAGTATGTGAAAATTTGTAGACTAAATAAATGTAGTCTTTGTAATTATATAGGACTTGTAATTTCCTAAAGAAGTAGTCTTGTAATAATTTAGATAAGTCATTGTAGCATGTTCTAAACTTTTATAGGTTGCTAGAGACTCATGCTTGAGTTTTGTGTTCTATGTCAAAAAAAGGAACCCCTCATGCTTGAGTTTACTAATTATTGTAGTAAGGAAACCATGCTTAGTTGTGTAGGATTGTTCTAGTAAAGGACACAAGAATCATGCTTGAGTTTTATGTAGTTTTAGGTCAAAAAGAACCATGCTTGAGTTTATGAGATAAAAGAGACCCATGTTTGAGTTTTCATTGTTCTATGTCAAAAGAATACCATGCTTGAGTTTACTAACTATTGTAGTAAAGAAACCATGCTTAGTTGTTGTAGGATTGTTCTAGTAAAGGACACAAGAATCATGCTTGAGTTTTATGTTGTTTTAGGTCAAAAAGAATCATGCTTGAGTTTATGCGATAAAAGAGACCCATGTTTGAGTTTTCATTGTTCTATGTCAAAAGAATACCATGCTTGAGTTTACTAATTATTGTAGTAAAGAAACCATGCTTAGTTGTTGTAGGATTGTTCTAGTAAAGGACACAAGAATCATGCTTGAGTTTTATGTTGTTTTAGGTTAAAAAGAATCATGCTTGAGTTTATGCGATAAAAGAGACCCATGTTTGAGTTTTCATTGTTCTATGTCAAAAGAATACCATGCTTGAGTTGCTAATTATTTTTAGTAAAGAATCCATGTATCATGCTAAAGTTGTATGTGCCAAAGAACCCATCATGCTTGAGATTTGTAGTTGTTCTAGTAAAAGAACCCATCATGCTTAAGTTGGTGTAGATTGATGTAATAATGAAACTCATGCTTAAATTGTATTCATACTTGAGTTGTAGAAAGAAACCATGCTTGAGTTGTTGTAGAAAGAAACCCATGCTTGAATTGTATTCAAGCTTGAGTTGTAGAAAGATACCATGCTTGAGTTGTTGTAGAAAGAAACCCATGCTTAAATTGTATTCATGCATGAGTTGTAGAAAGATGCCATGCTTGAGTTGTTGTAGAAAGAAACCCATGCTAAAATTGTATTCATGCTTGAGTTGTAGAAAGAAACCATGCTTGATTTGTTGTAGAAAGATACCATGCTTGAGTTGTTGTAGAAAGAAACTCATGCTTAAATTGTATTCATGCTTGAGTTTATGTAGTAGTTCTAGATTCAAAAAGGACCATTCATGCTTGTGAAACCCATGAACCCATTCGTACTTGTTCTAGTTTAAAAAAGAATCCATGCATAACTCTTTCTAAAAGCGATTCAAAAAGCGATTCAAAAAGCGATTCTCGTCTGGTTTCTTCTCCGGCTTTCACCATCCAGATCCGGCGTCTGCGCTACCCTTCTACCCTCCTCCCCTTCTTTAAACTTGATCAGCCCTCTCTCCTCTCTCCACCCATCTCCTTGTTTTTCTATCTCTCCGTCGCCTCGGTGATCGTCCCTCTCTCTCCTCCTTTTCTCTCCTCGTCATCTCTCTAGCGTCGCCTCGCTCGGTGTGGGTTCTTCCGTCTCCGGTAGATCCGAGCCCTTCTCGTTGGCTTCCTACAGTAGCATTCCCGCCGGCTTCGGTGGTTCAACGGCTGTCCTCTATAGCGGGTGTCTTCCGGTTGTTCCCCCGGCTTCGAGTCCCATTCCGGTGGTCACCGTTCTCCGGCGGCCCTCCTTCCCATCCTTGGTCTGAGAGTGTTTTCCCGGTGGATCCGCCGTATCATCAATGTGAGTATTCTGCTTTAATAGGGTGCTGTTTGTATTGTTTGGCTTTGGTAGAGCTTCTCGTTTCTCTAGTGATTTCGTTATCGATTTAGTGGTGCTGTGACTGTGATTGTGGTACTTGTGCTATTTATCACTTCTTTTATTCTCTTTCCCTGACGGCTTCGTTCCGTCTGTTGCTGGTAAACAGCGTATCGTGATGCACTGAGCTTTAGCTCTCTCAAGATCAGTCATCTCTATTTTTCTTCCCTTATCGATTCTTTGCTCCTTCCTTTTCTCTCTATTTGGAGGGTGATTTTAACCCCCATTGTGGGAAGTATTTTACCCCACTCGTGCTCCACTGCTTTCCTCCTCGGTGGTGCTACTTTGGCGCAGTTGGAACTGTACTGTACCCCCCTTGTTTTTTTGTACAGTTCCTTACCTGTAGGTGATCATGGTTGGCAAGGTTGGTATGGTTCATACCATGCATCTTGCCGAACACGATGCCAGGCCTAAAAATTTGGCGTCGGTTATAGTATCACAAAGGGAATTGTCTACTCCTCGTTCCGATATTTCCCATCTTTCTCAATGCTCTACTACCTCCA
The DNA here is from genome assembly GCA_017893485.1 of Hemerocallis citrina. Lineage (NCBI taxonomy): Eukaryota > Viridiplantae > Streptophyta > Magnoliopsida > Asparagales > Asphodelaceae > Hemerocallis > Hemerocallis citrina. The sequence continues at coordinate 427,237,675 of CM030358.1, read as the reverse complement.
CAAACCCCCCTTCCTCTTGTAAGGCCGAGCCTCTTGAGGTTTGCTTCAGATGCCTTCTCCCCGGGCATTTTAAATGCGAGTGCAAGAATAAAATTAGATGCATTTTCTGTGATAAGTATGGTCATTCTCGCAGTAGATGTTTTTCTCTTCAAAAAATTCTTGGTTTTCCTAAAGGTCATCTCCTTCCGGCCAAACTTCTTTCCTTTCTTAACTACCCCCTTTTAAAGCGCAAGTATCTTGCTAGTTTGGATAGGAAGTTTCATGAGAGGTTGGCTAGTAAGAGCAACGTTGTCTCGGGCCAGAACCTCGACTCCTCAGTTACGGTTTCGCCTTCAACGACGAACGCCTCCACTCCTACATCCCCTAATTGTGATCCACTTGTTACCTTTCACTATCCTAATTTTGCTATCCTAGTTAAGGATCGCAAAGCTCATTCGTCTCTGGGTTCCTACCCCCGGTTGGGTTCTTATAAGGGCCATTCCCGTTCCAACTCTTTGTCTCCTTTGTTGATTTGGAAGCTGGATTACAAGTCTAACTTGATTAAATCCTTCTCCCCTTCGCTTGAGTGGTCTCGTATCGCGAGGGGGAACGCTTTGCACTGCGTTTTCTCTAATTCCCCTATGCGTCCTGACAGGACTATGGCCGACATTAGGGCTTCTTCTTTTTATTATAACTGTCCATGTGTTTTAAAGGTATCTTCTCCTAAACTGTCTACGTTCTCTTTTCATTTCCCAGGATGCTTATTCTCTTGGTATCAACGTTTAGGGGTTCACTCGGGACTCTATCAGCTTTTGACAGCTTTTAAACATCTCTTCCACTCCCTCTCCCGTATGATCTCTCCGAGTTCTGATGATCCTTATCTCCCTCGTTCGGACGATTCTAACAATTCCACCCCACCTATCACTTCGGACGCTCTCAGTTGTTGTGGTTCCCCACCGTGTTCTATCAAAGTCGAAGCCTCTGCTTCGGTCTTTGCGATTTTTTCGCCCTCTTTGGCGAGGGATGCCCCTCCCCCCGTCAAGCGGAGTTATAAAAAGAAAGTCACTTATCTTTTGCCTACTCGTGTGAGTGCTCGCATTCTTGCGAGGAAAACTGCTTCTGTGTCTGCTCATCAACTTCTGCACAGTTGAGTCTTGCCTTCTCGTTGATTCCCTTCATTTCGTCTGCGCGTTGCCTCCGTTGTGCTGCTAGAGTGCTTCTTTGGACTGCTAGCGGATTGGGATGCCTTCATTGGGGGAGGGTTGTTTTTTCTGTCTTGTTTCGGCGTGGGAGTATGCTGAAGCGCTGTTATCTGTATTTTTGGCTCAATAGCCTTTGTCTGTTTATTTATTGTTCGCTTTTTATTGTTTTACATCTTATAAAGCCATCGATTATTTATTTGTATTCTGTTATTATTGATTAATATATTTTTTGATGGCTGGAGCCTTTTGGCTCTATCCGATACATCAAAAAAAAAAAAAGAATCCATGTATCATGCTAAAGTTGTATGTTCTAAAGAACCCATTATGCTTGAGATTTGTATTTGTTCTAGTAAAAGAACCCATCATGCTTGAGTTTTTGTAGGTTAATGTAGTAATGAAATCCATGCTTAAGTTGTATACCATGCTTGAGTTGTTGTAGGTTGATTATAGTAAGTATACCATGCTTGAGTTGTTGTAGGTTGTTGTAGTAATGAAACCCATGCTTAAGTTGTATACCATGCTTGAGTTATTGTAGGTTGATTATAGTAAGAAACCCATGCTTGAGTTGATTATAGTAAGTATACCATGCTTGAGTTGTTGTAGGTTGATTATAGTAAGAAAGCATGCTTGAGTTGATTATAGTAAGTATACCATGCTTAAGTTGTATACCATGCACGAGTTGTTGTAGCAAGAAACCCATGCTTGAGTTATTGTAGTAGTTCTAGTAAAGAACCCATGCTTGAGTTATTGTAGTTGTTCTAAGTAAAGAACGTATGCTTGTGTTATTGTAGTAGTTCTAGTAAAGAACCCATGTTTGAGATGTGTAGTTGTTTTAGATTCAAAAGAATCCATGCATATTTGAGATGTGTTGTTGTTTTAGATTCAGAAGAATCCATGCATGGTTGTAGTGGTTTTGGTTAAGTTCTAAAAGAAACCCATGAGTTTATCTTGCATACTAATCCAATTGAATTATTGAAATGAACCCATGTTCCATAGTTGTTCTAGTTCGATTTTAAGAAGTAACCCATGAAACTAGCTCCATGATAGATCTAGCTCGAATTGGCAAGAAAACCGTGCATTTAGGTTCTAGGTGGTTCTAGCTCAACCTTGAGAAAGAACCCATGAACCTAGTCGCATGTTGTCCTAGTTCAAATTGGGAAAAGAACATAGGAGTTCTAGTTGTATGCGGTTCTAATTGAAATTGGACCATATGATGCGCACATGCTTCATCTGCAATATATGGGTAATAATGGTTGGTAAAGTCATTAGAATTGTTACCTTGGTAAAAGCTCGTCTAGGGTCTTATAGTTACCCTAGAGGTCATCGACCATCAAGACTCGCATCTTACCACCTTAGAAACTCTGGATAAATCACACCTCGAGTGCCGATGGATCATAACTGATGTGGGTTGATCGCGGGCTGAGTATGTTGACGAGATCCGAGTTAGGGGTAGTATGAGTGAGGGAGATCCCATTGCCAAGGTCTTGGATCGATAGGCCATGAACCAGATCCTTAGGGATTCTGGTAAGTCTAGGTTGAGCAGCCTAGTAGAATTATCTTGTGAAGTCTAACTTAAGACCTAGCATGTTGTGTATATAGTGTTGTCACCCCTAGGATTGTTCAGGGTTAGTGACATCGTTAGGGTAGTAACTTATGGCTATTACTACTTAACCTTTACTTATTATTATTTTTCGCCGAAGAGAATGAGTTGGTGTTAAGAGTGATACCTTATGATCCGACCTGTCCTATAGGCCAACTCTAGGCGGTGTTATTGGGTTGTACCCTTTTTCTCAAAGGGATACGGTCTGTGCCTTCTCACAAGTTGGGAGCACGGGATCCGTATCTTGTTTGTTAATTTCTGAAGTGCCTTGATAAGCGGGAGCGATTCCTGTCGGAGCTAGGGAGATGGACCCCCAGAACTCCGTCTTGTCTTATATCTAGGGGCATGAAGCCATAGACTATGGTCTGGCTAGGGGTGCCAAAGGGGATTCTACGTGCTATCCTGTGCTTGCAAGACCTTAGGGGTTCCACAGGGGATGCTTCGAGCTAACCTGCCGCAAAGACCCCAAGAATTCGTTAAGATATTTGAGTGAGGCAATAGTGGCAAACGCGATCACCACTATATGACTGCAGTAACGGAAATAGACCGTATCTGCAACCTCATCAGTCACGTTGTATCTTCAGAAACAAGTCGAGTAAAAGAGTAGAATTCATGGCGCGGGTTCGAATCCCTATATATGAAGAAACAGTTTGAGAAGGGGCATATGTAGTATGGGCTGCATACTGTTCTGTAGACTTTCTTGCATTAGAATAAAAGCATCATCACATTAGTTAATCGGGTAATAAAGTCTAAGTCATAGCATACACTAACACATCAATTATATATACACGTTTCTCTTTTCATCAATCTGTTTGCTTTAAGTGGAGAATCGCTGCTAGTCATCAGCCTTAAAATGTCAGTATATGTACTAACGTCCCTATTTCAATAGGTACTGGATTGCAGAAGTACAAGTACAGAATTCAGGAGGACTCAGGGCGAGAGAAGCAAGAGTCGTTTTCATTTCCGCTGCATTATATGTTGTTTACTATTGTTCCATTGAAACAATTTTGTAATCTACTTAATTGTTGGCAAGCATCCAAGTGAAATACCAAATGTTGTTCTTCATTAATTGTACTGTGCTGTAATATGTTGGAAGATGTAACACTTGGGATTGTAAAGGTATTATTGTAACACTGTTATAATGTATTGCAATTTTGTAACATTCGGATTTGTAATACATTTGTATTGAATAAAAAGTTTTAAATTTTCCAGTTTTTTCTGTGTATTGTGGTTAATTAAAGAAAAGATTCTAGCTTATGTCATGGTTTCCCAGTATATGGAAATCGGGGCGTTACAACCAGGATGTATGGAATACGGGGACCGATGAGCTACTGCCTGATTTCTCCTCTAGGTACACACAACATAGTGCCAAACCGAAGCGACCCATCAGCATGGACAACCAAATCAGATCTCAAACTAGCTTCAACCTCGCTCCGAAACTCCTAGAATTGCTGATCACTCCCTTGAGCTGCCTTGATCTGCTCTACCAAGGATGACTGCAACTGCAACAACATAAGCTGCCGATCTGATCCGAGAAGAAACACATCCAACTCTAGCCTTCTCATGTCCTCCACTAGTTCCCTCTGCTGAGTGAGGAACATAGCGGCAGGACTCCGACTCAAAGCATCTGGCACCGAATTAATCCTGCCCGGGTAATACTGCAAATTGATGTCGAAATCTACCATCAATTCCAGCCATTTTCTCTGCCTCATGTTTAGCTCCTCCTGCGTGAACACATACTTGAGGCTCTTGTGATCCTTGAAAATCTCAACTCTATCCCCAAGCAAATAGTGCCTCCACAACTTCAAGGCAAAGATCACAGCAGCAAGCTCCAGATTATGCGTAGGGTAGTTTTTCTCATGAGATCTCAACTGCCTCGATGCATAAGCGACAATCCTACCTCGCTGCATTCGCACTACTCCCAGACCTCTCCCCGAAGCATCACAAAATATCACAAAACCACCCGAACTATCGGGTACAATTAGCACTGGCGCTGACGTCAACCGACACTTCAAGTCGGTGAAAGCCTCATCAAAAGCTTCATCCCAGACGAACTTCTGCTCCTTCCTGGTCAAACTGGTCAAGGGTCCAGCGATCTTGGAGAAATCCTGAATAAACTTCTGATAGTAACCAGCCAAACCAAGGAAACTTCGCGCCTCAGAAACAAACTTCAGAATAGGCCAATCCTTGACCGCATAAATCTTCGACGGATCTACAGAAACACCAGCACCAGAGATAATGTGGCCAAGAAAAGCAATCTGATTTAGCTAGAACTCGCACTTATCGAGCTTCCTATACAGCTGGTTCTCCCTCAAAGTCTGCAGAACCACCTTCAAATGCTTGACATGATCTGCCCTGTTCCGTGGGTACACCAACATGTCGTCGATGAAAACCACGACAAACTGATCCAAGAATGGCGAAAACACATGGTTCATCAAACTCATGAACACTGCCGGTGCATTAGTCACTCCGAAAGGCATCACCAAGAAGTCGTAATTCCCATATCTTGTTTGGAAAGCCATCTTCGGAACATCCTCTGACTTCACCCTGACTTGATGGTACCCGTAACGCAGATCCAACTTCGAGAACCCCGAAACACCTTCCTATTGGTCGAACAAATCATCAATCCTTGGCAATGGATACCGATTCTTGACATTAACATTGTTCAACTCCCTATAGTCCATGCAAAGCCTGTGGCTTCCATCCTTCTTACTGACAAATAGAACTGGGGCTTCCTATGGCAAAACACTAGGTCTGACAAAACCCTTATCAAGTAGCTCCTGAACTTGCACCTTCAGTTCTAACAATTCAACCGGTCCCATACGACACAGACTTTTGGAAATAGGGGCCATACCAGACAGAACATCGATGCTGAACTCCACATCTCGAACTGGCAGCAGACCAGGCAATTCCTCAGGAAACACATCAAGGAATTCCCACACAACTAAGGGTGCAACAACCCTACCAGAACCCAGCGACGCAAGAGAAACAACCATGGGACCCAACAAGTTCTTGACACGCCCTGATAGTGTCTCACCTGCATGGAAAACAAATTCTGGCTGACCAGAAGGCCTGAAAGTCACCTTCTTCTCCTGACAATCAGTCATGGCACAGGAAACACCTAACCAGTCCATGCCAAAAATGACATCAAAACCGGAGTTAGGAATCACAATCAAATCTGCCAAGAAAACCACACCACCAATCAGCAACGGACTCTGCTTGCAAATCCTAGAACAGACAACAACACCTCCACCTGTGGTGATGTCCGAAGTTGCGGGCATAGCATCACAAGCCAAACCATGCTGATCAACAAAGCGAGAAGAAATGAAAGAGTGGGTAGGACCCGAATCAAACAACACATAAGCAGGGAGGGAGAAGACTAAAATCACACCTAGAAGAAATCGAACAAAGAATAAGGTGCCAGCAGGATATATACACAAATAATTTTACAATGGAGGGAAAAATAAAAATAACATGTAGAAAACTGAAAGAAAGAAAAGAAAGTACAACTACTGTGATATACCTACAATCACTCCAACAGTAACTTCTGCTTCCATGGCTGTCAGGTTATAAGCCTGACCACGACCACCAACCTGACCTCCTCTAGGAGCCACACGGCTCTGATCAAAGACTTGCCTCTGTGAAGGAAGAGACGGCCTGCCCTGACCACACATCGGCGCTCCTAGCTGAGCAGCACCAGCAACCGGTGCAGAACCTCTGCTACTCGGACAGTCACGAACCATATGCTCACTGCTCCCACACACTAAACACTGTCGGTTGGCCCTTCTGCAGTCTCGCTGTGAATGCCCAGTCTTATGGCAATAGCCACAAGTCTCAACATTCCTCGGGACAACAGGTGCATACGGCTGTGCTCTCGCAGGAGGGGGCGGAACTGGCCTTTGAATAGGTCCTCCGGAAGGCCGAGGTGCAACAGGGTGCGAAACCGTCCTCTGAGGAACACTAGATCTGCTAAGAGTCTGCTCTTGGATCCAAGCCGCATCCAGAATATCGAAATAAGCACGAAGCCGAAGAGCAGCCAAACGGTCCTGGAAGGGAAAGCTCAAGCCCGATAGAAAATGACTAGCTCGAGCTTCATCAGTGGCAACGAGGTTAGGGGCGAAGTGACTGAGCCTAGTAAACTCTGCAGCATACTCGTCCACGGAACGAGTTCCCTGATTAAGATAATGCTCAAATTAATACCGTCACAAGCGAAGTAAGCAACAAAAAATGACAATTAAGATCATTATCTAGCTGAACTGAGTTAGGAAACAAATTGTTGCTCCATCTCTGCCTTGGTGATAGTAACTTTGCCATGAAGCTCTCAGACAAAGTGGCCCACTCAATGGGTCGCGACATCCTCTCGGGTTTAACCCGCCACCAGATATGAGCGAGATCCACCAACTGGATGCGAACCACATCCACACAATCCGCCTCAGCAACACGAGCGGCGACCAGCAGTTGCTCCGTCCGGATAAGCCATTGCTCGGCTTCCAGCGGCGACTCAGTACCCAAAAACTTATCCGGGTGCAGCCTCATGAAATCCGCTATCGTACCAGGCCTAGGTGGCTAAGGCCCAGGTGCAGGTCCAATGACGTTCCCATTGGCTGCTAAAGTGGCTATCATCAGCTCATTGTGCTCCTGCTGAAGAGCCATCATCTGTTGAATCGTCTGGAGAATAGCAGCATTGTCCGACTGGTGATCCCCCGATTGAGAAGAAGAATTCCCACAAGCCATAGCCTGAAACACGATCAAAAGATAGTCAGTACCCAGATCATATGTTGGTTATTATACATGCATTCATGTGATTATCGTGGTGTGCAAATCACTGAGTTAACCCGGCTAGAGCCAAACTCGACTAATATACCAATCAAAGCTAACCCTCGTAAAGATAGTCATGTTTGATTGATATATTATTCAACCCTTAGCTCTGATACCACTAAAAACCCTGTCATGCCCCGCTTCCCAAAATACTGAACATGAGTACGTAACGTAGGCCCAGCGAATGATGTAAACACCATCTATAAGCTGTACCAGACTAACTTAACAATAAGAAGAACAAAGTATGACCATGCAGGAAGGTATAACCACATGAAATAAGATAAATTCCAATAATAATAAAATAAACCAACAGTACAAATGTCCAACATCCGGGATCAAAACAAAACTACGAGTCATAGCGCCTAAAACAAAGTTCAAGTTATAATAGTATTCCAGAAATAAATTAGCAACAAGTAAAACTAAGCAGCGGAGACTAGATCCATCTTTAGAAACGTTGCACACCAATTCCTTCAGGAATAGATCATTCAGCACCTGTAAATTCCTGGTCTAAAAAAATATAAAAGAGTGCCCTTTGAGCAAGTCGTTGGCGGCAAGTAGAGAAAACAAAGGATAATGGGAAAACATGAATATCAAAGAATAAGGACATGGTCAAAGACAAACAACAAAGCAAAGCGCAGGCAATATAATCAAAGGTATACAGTAAATCACGCATGTAATGAGTGATATCAGGATCAAGCAGGAAATGCAGTTTATTAAGTATTTTATTAATCTATCTAGTGCACGTACTACTTCTTCCCATTCCACAGATTCCGCGCAAAACTCGGTGAATGCTTTAGACTCACAATTCGTGTACTCGGCCCAGTAATCAGTGTTTAATTTTCAGTATCAGTGTTCATCGGGGCAGTGTTTATGGTCATACAGTACGGTCAGTACAGTAGGGTCCTGACCGAGTACAGTCTCCGATTGTTCACTACCAAGTCATCCCATATAACCCCGGCTTGTTATCATTTTATTTTCATCCTATATTAGCATGCAAGAGGGTGTCAATGTTGTTCATTACTATGAGTGTCTAATTCTAAGCATTCCAGACAAAGCATGAGGCAAATAAGTCATATAAACACATTTTACAAAATCAGGACAGCATGACCTTGCTGTACCAAAACATGGATTATGGGCAGTACAAATTAGTAAAACTGAAACCGTTGGAGGATCTGGAAAGTAGACTTCCACACGGTTCTAGCGAGTATAATTAAGGTATATAAAAGGTATATGAACTAGGGTGAAAATTCTGTTCTAATTAGGTTTTATGTTCAGGCAGCATGCAGTAGGTTGTGTCCAACTATTTATTTTAGATCAGAGAACTCATTAATAAAATCTATAAAAATTCTGGGTCATACCTATACATGTCTATGTCCAGCCTAAATTATTTCAGATTTTTATTTTACTGTTAACAGGGTCAAATAAAATAAGAAACAGAAAAATACGCATGAAATTCTGAGTCTGAAATTACTAACACAGTTGCAGCAAAGTGATGATATCTAACAGATGACAAATTGGAATTTAAATCCAGACGAGGGAAAAGTTATCTAGACATCAAGGGCTACATTTTATGTTTAATAAGTTCTTTCAAATTATGACATTAGCATGGTTAAAAATCAGATTCAAAGTAAAATATACAACAGTCCAGAATTTGTCCTAACATGAATAGGCAAATAAATAAATCATATGATCACATATATCATGCAAGTTTGTAATCAATTGAATCCTAGGTGTCAACATGCAATTTCTAAGTTTCAAGGTACATTTATCACAGTCGTGGTGTCGATTCATCAATTAAAAACTGATCCAGTACATTCAATTTATCATGTCCATATCATCAAGCAGTTCTAAGCATAAACCTAGTTGTTTAATTGTGCATATGCATGAAAAAATTGAGGATTGGGTTTAAGATCAAGGAGATAGCATGAAGTTAAGAGTATGTCGAGTTAGCTCGTATAAACCCTCGATAATCTTAACGGAATTGTCAAAAGCAGATTTTTGATAACAAAATGGACGGATCTACTTGTAAGAGATCAATTAATCTTGAACACAAACAATAAAAAGGGTTCAAGAAGAGACTTGCCTGTTATTGCAGATATAATTAAAATAGGAATAACGGGATCGGAATCCCAGGGCAAAATCTCCCAAAAATACGTGTAAAGAACCAATAGCAACAGCAAGGTCCAAGAGCAATTCTTCACACCAGATTGGGACAGAACGCAGAATGGCAAAATAGGATCTGGTGCGCACAAAACACAGAACACCAAATCAGCCCAATGAAATCCCTTCCTCACACTGGATGCAATCCAAAATAAGGGAGAGAGAAAGTGGATCAGGTGGGGCCGAACACGAAACAGCGAAACTGACCACTCGCTGATCGTCTCCTTCCTCATGATAGCGAGAGAGAGAGAAAGAGAGAGCGAACGTTGGACGGCGTGGTGCGATGACTGCGACGGGCAGCTGCAGTGGTAGAGCAACATCGGTACCACGGTCGGGAAGCGACGGTGGCGACGACACTCACGGCGAAGGGCGAGCTCTGTTCTTGCGGCCGAAAATAGAGACGACAGCGAACGGTGACCCCAGGACTTGAATGGCAGTGCTAGGGGGTTGCAAATGAGCGGCAAGAGACAATGAATGCCACGAGGGTGCACGGAGAGGGGTTAGGGCGATGGTGAGGGAGTTACGATAATGGTGAACTCCGGCAACGGGTTTCGGTGATGGGGATGGCGAGGACGGGGGAACAAACGATGGTGATGAAGATGACGAGGGAAGGAGACGGTGATAAAGGTGGTGACGGTGGTGAAGGGCGATTGGAGGAGCGACGGGGGTCAGGGTTGTGTGGTTGGGTTTTGGGTTCAGCGGAAAACAGAGAGAGGGGGAAAAGGGTGCAGGGAGATAGAAAATGGCAGAGAGAAAGATTGATAGATTATTAGGGTTTAATTAATAGAGTATTTATAGGGATCAGAAAATTAGGGTTTTGGGTTCATATTATGTGGGTTCTGGGTTTCGGTTTTGGCTCCAAAAAAGAGACAAACAAATGCAATGAGATGAGACGAACACAAAGGAGAACAAATAAAATTCAAAATAGAATAGAGCAAAATTTGCAAAAGAACAGAATCCAATCAAAAGAACACAGATTGAACAAGAGGGAACAAAAGAACCCAAGAAAAGACAAAATGTACTATAACAAATGAATTCAAATACAATAATCAAAAGAATACAAAATACAATAAAATCTGAAAATAGGGCTTACATAGTGGATCATAGAGGGCAGTGTACTCAGGGACAATTATCAAGTATCAAGTATCAAGTATCACGTGTCATGTGTGCAAGTGTCAAGTAATCACATGTCAAGTATCAAGTATCAAGTATCATGTAGGATCTGTGAATCCCCTTCCAAGTACACGTTTCTATATTTTCCACTATTAGATCTTTCTCTTTAACTCCGGTTTAGTTTCTTGTTATTATTATTTAAGCAAGCATGTACGTGCACTAACAAGTCAAGAAACATGGTAAGACAACAAGGAACAAGTACAAGTTGAACGAAGGATGAGAATGGGTGACAAATGACTCAAAATAGACTTAGACAACGAAAATTCTAGTTGTAGATAGCAACACAGCACTTCAGCAAATCTGGGATTTCCGTTACCACGTATATGCAAAAATGGATCCATCAGAAAATCTAAAAAATAGACTCTCGGACAAATCAAGCACATATATACAAGTCACATAATAATCAAAGAAATAGATGTCACACCCCGCTTCCCGAAAATACGGAATACGAGCATGTAACATTGGCCCAGCAAATGATTTTCATCATCCATAAGCTATTTGGGAATCTTTACAACATCTCAAAAATAATCAGAGTTGGAAGCAAGAGAATCAACCACACATGCATAATTGAATCAATATACTAACAGAATTTACTTGAAACAAAATGTATTAATCTATAGAATAAATTACAAAGAAAGCTATCAAGTGGCTCTCCTTCAATCTCCCTTAAAATCAATGGCCCAGATTGATTATCACAAAACATATTTTCCCGCCTAAACTTTCAAACCCAGAAATTTCAAAACCCACACACTCTCTCTCTCTTTCCCAAAATACCCCCCTTCTCTCTTCCTCACTGTCTCTATCTCTCTCTCTCTCACTGTCTCTCTCTCTCCCCGCTCTCTCTCACTGTTTCCCTCTCTATCTTCCCATCTACCCGTTCTTCTACCATGGCCACCTCCAGCGCCTCTTGAGCGCTGCCCTCCCACCGACCCCTGCTATCACCACACAGTGACCCCCCACCTTCAGTCGCGACCCCCTGCTCCTCCCTTTCGCTCTCATCAACCACCAGCACCGACCTTCTTCCTGATTGCAATCAGCGACCACCAGTGCCAACCCCGACGCCGCTCCACTACGACCCCATCCCACCACCGAACCCCTCACCATCACTGTCTCTACATCCTCAGTTGATCCCGACCACTGGTTTCACCGTCTCTACAGCTCAGGTGCAGAAATTTTTTGCATTTTTTGCATGAAAGTTACATGAGTTAAACAAAGACCAAGTGGGATAACAAGTGTGTTCCAAAACAAAAACTACGGACAAGTAGCTAATCAATTTGAGTGAAAAAAAATTAGCTGATCAATTTGGGTAATCTTTCTTCTCTTTCATAACTTCAATTCTCATCGATACTTGATCACTCAAAGCTTCACCAGAAAGTCTAAATTTAATCAATTAAAAGGTTCGAGTTGAAATTTAATTGACAAACATTTCCTAAGATCCCACCCAAAATGTTTGTCTGTGTTGGAGAAATGCATTTGGAGTACTTATAAACACAAAAGAGAAGCAATGTTATTTGATCTCATTGTTGTTCAATAACTTAAAAGTTTAATGCTCTGAGGAATAGAACATTGAACTTTTATGTTTTCAATTAACTAATACTCGAAGTATTGTTCTTTTTCTATGGTGAAGTATGGTGAAGTTATCTATATTTTTTTACTGATGCAATTCCTGTCTCTTTGTTTTTTAAACTTCAGGTGGTGGGTTCTGCTTCAACATTAATGTAGGATGAGCATTGGAGCAACTTAGTAAATAGTGCTAAAGACCGTGGTTGTTACTTTCAGGTTGAAAAAAAAATTCCCTTCTTTGCTTCTATATCTAAATTTGTCTGGCTTTTAGACTGTAGTTTTATTATGTTTTGTGGGGTTAAATTTTGACCATTGATGGGGTTAGATTTAATTTTAATAATTCAGATGTTTATTATCATTAATAGAAAATTTAGATCAATTTCATTAATTCTATTCCACACACCCATTACACATAGTGTAGTCAAGTTCTTCGCCGTCTTATGTGGGTGAGTAAGAATTTGACTCTTTATCTAAGAGAATTTATTGATCTAATAATTATGGCTAAGTATGGTGAAGTAATCTATATTTTTTTACTGATGCAATTCCTGTCTCTTAGTTTTTTTAACTTCAGGTGGTGGGTTCTGCTTCAACATTAATGCAGGATGAGCATTAGAGCAACTTAGTAAATAGTGCTAAAGACCGTGGTTGTTACTTCCAGGTTGAAATTTTTTTTCCTTCTTTGCTTCTATATCTAAATTTGTCCGGCTTTTGGACTGTAGTTTTATTATGTTTTGTGGTGTTAAATTTGGACCATTGATGGGGTTAAATTTAATTTTAATAATTCATATGTTTATTATCATTAATAGAAAATTTAGATCAATTTCCTTAATTCTATTCCACACACCCATTACACATAGTGTAGTCAAGTTTTTTTTGAAAGAAACATAGTGTAGTCAAGTTCTTCGCTGTCTTATGTGGGTGAGTAAGAATCCGACTCTTTATCTAAGGAAAATTTATTGATGTAATAATTAGGGCTACTAAATATAAAAAGATTAGAGTTTTTACATGAAACTCATTTAGGGATAGAGCTAGGACTTTGAAAGATGAGTAGTGTAATGCACAATAGCCTATAAGTATCACCGGCAAAAAAATAAGACAAATATCCTGTAAAAATTTTGCTACTTAAAAACTGCATCTCTTTAACTATAGAGATGGACAATAAGAGAATTAATAAAAACCGGTAGTAAATTGGTTTAATTAGTTACATCAAGTTTAGAATAACAATGATAACATTGGCTAGAAAATTATTCAGTATTTGAAATGCAATACGTAACTAACAATTTTTTGATAGTTTATTACAAAAACAAAAGAAGATTATTTGGGCAACTTTTAAGCAAATTCAGATGTTTCCATTTTACATGTGTTTGTAGCCACATAGGGCCAAAAAATATTGTATATTTTTTTCTACAAAATGAGCACACAATCCTATTGAAAAAAAAATTCTTTTTAAGCAAAAGAAAGAGAAAAAAGTATGACTTTTTCATTTTTCCACCTTTTATAATGAAATAAAATGTTACTACAAACAGAAGCTTGAACCCATTAATAAAACATTCGGCTGTTCTGAGTCTTCACAAAAATAAGATTTACTTACTTTCTGTCTGTTTCAATTCCTTCTCTTAATCTCTCATTAGATTCTAATATAAATCCATGTCGCTCTCTCTCTCTCCCCAATTTTAATGGGTTCTTTAGTTCTTCACCTTTTGGGTATCTTCTATTTATGGGCCACTCTTCTTCAATGCAAAGCTCAACCCTTTATCATTTCCAGCTTCAGCCACCCTCAGACTTCGCTTTGCCCCTATGATTGCACTTACATGAGAGGTCAGTTTAGTCCCACCGGGGCTGATTGGTGATGTTTAATTGTAAAATTGTTGGATGCTGGGCTTTTGTTATTGTGTATGTGTTGACATTTGTTGGGTTTATTAACCCTTTCTTTTTTGTTTGTATTCGGTGGGATTTATCATGGGTTTTAGGTTTTCATTGTATTTGAGCTGAGGGCAGGTGATTGGGTATTGGATTTTTGTTGGGTTTTTTAGGAGAGGAAAAAGGTCATTTTTTGGGTACAAGATAAGCTACCTTTTTATTCATTTTTACTGGTACAGTTCACGTGGTACAGTAATTGTTTTTTAAAATATTTATTGATACCGAGATGCTCTGGGAAATTAGTATTTTATTCATTTTATGTAATTTTAGTTGAATTCTAATTTTGATGCTCATTCTCATGTAAAGATTGGGTTTGTAGGCTTTTGTAGCTTGTAGGCTTTGTTCTAAGTTCTTATAGGCTTTGAAAGAAATCATGCTCATTCAATTTTGAAGCTTATTTGGATCTGGTTTGATATTATTAAGAAATGCACTTGGTCACTGATTTCTTATACTGTAATTATTTTCAAAGAGCATTTTATTCTGATGTGCTAACTTTGAATATAACAATATGGTAACAAGATGATGAGAGTGCGTTGCTACAGCAAGCTCTTGCAATGTCCATGGATGATGCTAGGTCTGGTGGTGGTGCAATTGTAGACACTGACATGTCAGATGCTATCGCAGATGACCAAGAATTGGCTTTCGGTTAGTTCTTATTTACATTCCAACTTTCTGACAATTCCCAACACATTTGGCAACTTTATTTATCTTCTTTTTTAGCCCAAAACATCCCATTAGATGGTAGTTTTTAATATTTAAAAAAAAAAGTTTTGCTGATGCGTTGCCAAATTGATCTTGATGAAAATGATTAATTTAAAAAATGGTGGTTAACTGGTTAGAAATCCTTCGTTTAGATCGTGGTTAATTCGCTGTGAAAGAAGGGATAACTTAATGAGAAAAATGGTCTTTAGACTCTTTGTTTTAGATCTTTGCATCGATAATTCCTATGCCACATTATTTTTGATCTTTGCTGCCAAATAGGGATACACGCCCGATGTATAAAAAATGAGGTTATGAAACGAGAAATTTAATAAGATAGAACTCTACCCTTAACGAGGCACCATTAGACAAAGGTTGATGGTAAATTCTATACAGTAATTACGTCCTTTGTTTTTTTTGTTGTTGTTGTTGATGTATCTGAAGACTAATAGCTGCTAAGCACTAATATTGTTTCTTAAATCATTAGAGTCGTTAGTTGGGTGCAACTACAAGAACTGGAATTGTGTTGTTCCATTTATAGCTTTTGCTTATGTTAGGTGGTAGTGATTTAACCCGAGTAATTTGTTGATGGTGGAAGCATATACTGTGATCAAATTAGGTAAAAAAAACAATGCTAAATTGTTGCCGAGAGAAACAAAAGCCAAAGATGAGTTTTCTATATATTCTTTTGATAAAAAGTGAATTTTTAATAAGGTTCATTAAATTTTTTAGTCTGCGTCGGTGATTAATTGAGAACTGCTATGATGGGGTAGGAGCCTTAGATCAAGAGAGTTCAGGACTAGAGACTGCTGGTTCATACTATGCCTAATTTTTGGTAACACTGTTAGTAAACCTAACCTTGGTATACCGACAATTAATACACTGTTGAAATGTACTATATTTTCGGCTTGATGCTTTGTTACAGTATTTAGTGGGACATAGTTTACCATATTGCATTGCTCTCTAGAGTCTTCGAGTTCAAAGAGGAAAAAGAGTTTTTCAATCAGTGTGTTTAGATCTATAGTGCAAAGAGATAGTTTCTCTTTTATATAATTTACCGTAGAGATTCTCATATTTTTTCATTTCTTTTCCGTCCGATTCCGTTTCTGTTTGCCCTTCGATTGTTTGCATAAATAGTTGGTCTACGTTTGATGATGTTCATCTACTTAATTCATTTGGTGGAAAAACTTTTGAAAATGATAAAGATAATGGTTTATCTTGAATTTAATTCCTTACAAAAAAAATTGTTCATGTGTACCATTAAAAAACGAGTTTCTTTTACACCAACCTAACTTCAAAATGGAAGCATATATACACCCTTATTTCCTTCCAATTTCATGTAGTTCTATTTCCTCTATGTAATTGACACAAATCACAAAACTAAGTTAGTACGATTACTAAGTTGTAGCTCAGATTGTAGTTGGTAAAAGACTGTGATAGGTAACAAGTACTCCATGGGTTTTATATGGCTTGGTTCTGCTTACAATTAAGGTTAATAAATACACACAGGTCTTGGTCTCTCTCTCTCTCTCTCTCTCTCTCTCTCTCTCTCACAGTTAAACAAGAGCTTAGAAGAATCAAGGATTAACTAGGACTAGAATTCCCAACCTCTTCCTCACTAGAATTCTAAGTTATTCTTATGTCGTTTCCAGGCATTTTTAGCTCTGTTTACAAGCAATTGATCACACTATTATGCTTCACTATGAGATTACAATGTGATGATATTACACTAATTTTGTTATGACTGTGTTGATATTACACTACTAGGTTTATGAGCATTTTGAGCCATATATAGCATTGTTTCCATGTGTATTGAGCTCTGTTTATGCTGTTTATAAGCATTTTTAGCTCTATTTATGTTGTTTCCAGGCCTATTGAGCTCTTTTTATATTGTTCCTGAAAATTCTAATCTATTTTTATGTTGTTTCCATGCATTTTTATGTTGTTTCCAGGCATTTTGAGTTCTGTTGATGATGTTTTCATTGATAGCTTACTTTCATTTTGGGTGCTAATAGTAAGCTTTATTATGCAGATATGTTGGGTTCAAACCGTCGAGTTTGAAGGCAATCCTTTTTGTACATCACCCAATCTGAAAGGTATTGGTTTGAGAATAAATTTTCCTACATACTCTTACTATTTATTTCTTTAATTATCATTAGTTTTGATTGATTCTTGAAAAACTCTTACTGTTTGTGTAGGCTCACTGTTTCGTCCCATATTGAAGACTCGAAGATTTGTGTTTGAACCCTATTGTAACAACCCTGTAAAAAAAAAATTTAGTAGGGTTGGTTGATAATGTATTAGTTGTATATTTTGTTCCCTTAAGTTATGTAGAATAAGAGATTATGTAAATCTGTGTAATATTTAGGATTTTGGAAGATGATGTAAGTATTTGTAAGGATGATGATATAATATAGTGATGTTAAAATCCGTACCCGCAAAGTTGTGGAGTATTGGGTTCTGTGTTGTTTTCAAATGTTTTTCTAAAAATTCATTACGTTTTCACACGAAATTTTGGTTTTTATTTTGTATCTTGCATTATATGAATATTTTTGCCCCCAGAGCCTTATATATATGATGCCTGTGTGATATTGCTTGGATTGGCTTGGGGAGGATGGATATTAACTGCCTGTGATGTTATATTTTTAATTGTTAGCAGAATTCTGTAAGGAATTGCTGTAAAAGGGCTAATATTTTAGAGGAGGCTTTGTCAAAATTTTTACTAAAATTCCTACAAATCCCTTACATTTTCAAACGAAATCATGGTTTTTAATTTTGTATCTTGCATCATATCAAGATTTTTGCACCCAGAGCCTTATATATATGGTGCCTGTGTAATGTTGCTTAGATTGGCCCGGGGAGGATTGATATTAACTCCTGTGATATTATATTTTTAATTGTTAGCAGAATTTTGTAAGGAATTGCTGTAAAAGGGCTAATATTTTAAGGGAGACTGTCAAAATTTTTACTAAAATTTTTATTAGTATTCTACAATAGAAATGACCATTGGTTTTGACTTGATTGATTCATTTTTCATTATAATGATTTTTCGTGGGTTGAGTCGTCAATCCATCTGCAATCTTCTTGTTCTCTTAATGTTTGAAATGCCTGATAGTTCGGCTTATGTGTTTTGATGTAAGTTAAAAAAATAAAAAAAACATGTCAAATATCTCATTCACTGAAATATATCAAAAATTGGGGCTAACAAGCCTGTTTCAGATCCAATTTGCAATAGGCTTTCCAGTATTTCGATACTAAATATATTGTACTTGATCACATTTAACAAAAAGTCTTTACATATACATCACAACAAGTTTTTTCTCTATATCTCTCTCTCTCTCTCTCATTTTTTTAACCTCTCTTAAAATCATACATGGTAAACTACATGAAAATATGACAACGGAGAATTAACTTATGCTGTTTGAGGCGATAACTGCATTACCAACTGAATTACTACTCATGCAGTTTGAAATCTCTTATGTTTAAGTCACACATAGGGCTGCAAACGAATCGAGCTATTCGCAGGTTATTCGGGTCGAGCTCGGTCAAAGCTCGGCTCGAACCGAGCTCAAGCTGAGCTCGTTTCGTAAACGAGCCGAGCTCGAGCTTGGGTTTTTTTTTTTAGGCTAAGCTCACAAGCTATTCTGCTCGAATACGGTCAAAGCTTGGTCAAAGCTCGGCTCGAACCGAGTTCGAGCCGAGCTCGAGCTCAAAACGAAGCTCGTTTCGTAAATGAGCCGAGCTCGAGCCTGAAGATATTCGGCTCGGCTCGGCTCGATTGCAGCCCTAGTCACACATAGTAACTGATTTCGATCCACTATTGTTGTAGATTTACAGTACTTTTTTTCAATCCTGAGCTCTTGACAAATGATCCTGCAAGATATAAAGCAATAAACAACTTATTTCAGAATACATCAATGTCTTAGCCAAATACACATCTATATAAATCAATTTTCACGAAGATGTGCATATATTTAACTTTTTACAGGCCCTTTTATATGCTGCATCGTTCACGGAAACGTGCCGTAGGCACGTGTCCACGGGCAAACCTAGTCTCAAATAAATCAGATCTGAACAAGTCAAAAATTCTGGGTTATACTGCCCAGACACAAAGAATCCAAGTAACAGATACATTGTTCAAAATGAGCAACAGGAAATAAATTAAGATAGCAGAAGCTCCAGCCAACTAAAACTTTAGATCACATACTCCATCGGGCAGCTGATCACCAAAATTTGCAATTTGACAAATTACAGGAAGAAGGAAAAAGAAAACAAGTACCCGTCAATGCAAGTTACGGACCGCTTGTAATGCAGGATACAAGTACATGAAAAACTAACAAATCTAAATAATAGCAGAAACAGATATAGCATGGTATAGCAGAATCAACTAGCATGGTATACTAACATGTGTCAAGTGTCAAAGTCAAATAGCATGCAGACAAATATACAGATAGTGTCCAATAATGATGTCACGTGATAATGTCAGACAGATAATAGATAATCAGATAATCAGATAACAGATAGCTAGATAGTAGATACAGATAACAGATTCAGATTAAGATTAAGATACAGATGTCAGATTCAGATTTTTATAATTCTTGTATTAATTACTAACTAAGTAGTACTTCATGTGCCATCCTTTTATCACATGGTTGCTACATTCAAAACAGTTACATTTTTAGATTTTGTAGGGGATCATATAGGGCCGTGTACTCAGGGTTCAGATAGATATCAGATAACTGATAAGACAGATAGAACCTAGTGGTTCTCTTCTTCTTTACACCTTCCTATAAGAAGTAATGTAGACAGGGTCAGATAATAGATCTAGACAGACAGATAGAACCTAGTGGTTCTCTTCTTTCCTACACCTTCCTATAGAAAGTAATGTTGACAGGTCAGATAAAAGATAACAAATAATTATATGGGAAACATGGGCCCCCTTCTAAGTAGATATTTCTATGCTTTCCCACTACTAGATCTTTCCCATAAACCCCGGCTTGGTCATTTTGTTATTATTAGCAGACAGACGTGTATGTGCAAAAAACAGAGTGATAATTTTATGTTATAAACATGTAATAGGTTCAGGGTGACAGATAAAAAGGTACAAATGATATACAGTTCATAAAGAAATAGAATCATGTAAATGTTAATTCAAGACAACAAGACACTACTGTACTAAAATAGGGAATCCCGTTACTACAGAAATGCAAATCTGGATCCGTCAAAGAATCTGGAAAATAGACTTCCACACAAATCCAACGATTATAAATAAGTCATATAGTATTTCACAAAATCATAACTCAAAACTGATTTGAATCCAGAAAACACGTTCAGTCAGAAATCAGTAAAACAAATTGTCAGTCACGAAAACAGCATCAAAACACTTCAAATAAATCCAGAAAAAATCTGGGGTATTCAACTATATGTCTAGTATTAGAATATAAAGTTTTATAATTTTCCAGTACGATTAGTTTAGCCAACAAAATCAGAAAACATCAAAAAATGATAATTTGGCAAATCTGGAATTCCCAATACTGCTGTACGAAAACTGAAATATCACACAAACCGTGAAACGAAATCCAAATCAGCCAAAGGGAGATGAAAATAGAAACAATAATCTAACTTTCATATCTCATAATTATTTTTCATAGAGGAAAAAGAATTAGGGGTAAATACGATTCTTTACAGAACATCGAGTAAAATACAGCAAGTACAATCTTTATAAACAAGCATGAAACGGCATATAAAACTCATCAATAAAATCCACCAAAATTCTGGGTAATCTCTAGATAGATATAGAAATACTGACCAAATTTTTAGACCAAAATAATATGTGTAGCACAAGTATCCAAATAATTTAGTCATCAAAATTATCGAGAAACGAAATCTGGAAATGATCTACACCTCTGTAGTAAAATAATCATATCTCACACATACAAAAACAAAATTGGGCATGGTCAGTGGGGTTAGAAAGAAGAAGAATTCCTTTAAAACTCATGTTTTATATAGAAATTAAGATTCTGACCTTAATATGGTCTAAATTACTGATCAAGACAGATTATTGGCAAAATACAGAATTTCCTTTAGGAGCAAAACCAACATGAATCGAACGAAACTTGGTCGAATCATAACTAAACATGAATTAGAGTCTACTAAGTGTCCAAACAACATGAAATAGGGTATACGACATGTCCACAACAAGTATATCACATGGATCTCACAAGCAAACAAGTTCTCATAATTGTTTCACAAATACGTTACATCAAGAATAGGCAAAACCTAGGTTGTTTCATGTCAAATTTTGTGTAGTGAGGCAAATATGGTTAAAGCACTATAGAGACGAAACCCATCAAACATAACACACACATGAGTTGTCTCTAGAACCCAACTACATTATAAGCGGTATTTTGACTTGTATCATACAAAGGAATTGGAGTACAAGTTACTTGCCTGGAAGATGACGATGGAAAAGGAGCAAGGAGAATAACGGGAACGGATTCCCGGCACGAACACAACGAACGGATCGAACACACGAACACTATCCAACGAACGGATCGAACGAACACACGAACCAATCACGAACACAATCGGACGGCTGAGATCGAAGATCAAGATCAAGATGATCGGATCAGATCGGACGGTCAGATTTTCCTGATGATGAAGATAATGATGAAGATCAAGATCGATCGATCGAACGACTGCGATCAAAGGAAATTGATGATCTTCATGATCGTGACGATTAAGATCTAATTGGATGATCAATAGGAGATCGACGACCCACATCCAATCAAGCATGATGATCAATATCCAACGGACGGCCAAGATCACCCTGATGGTGATGATCAAGATCAAATCAACGGGCGGCTAGGAATCAATCAATCAAGATCACAAGATTCGACGGCCAGATCTAAATCAAGGGGACACGAAGATCACAATGATCAAGTTGATCGGACGGTTCACATCACATGATCAACTGTAACCCCTATTTCTCATTTTTCGTAATTTTTGAGTATTTTGTTCCTTCATGTATTTCTCTGGACCCGTATATTGGGTATTTTCAATATATATATTCATTTTGTGGCTCAATCTTGATTTTCTGTGACCTTATTTCTGTTTCTTGATTGGTTCTTGATTATTGTCGTAGTTTTCGCTCTGCAATTGTGTTTTGTTCCCTTTATTGTTGTCTTTTGGTGCTTGTGGTGTGTTAGTGGTTCATTCCTTTTTTCAATCCCGTTAATTTTTATCCCAATTTGTTCACCAAAGCCTAATTAAACCAAAATCCAATTTGTATTCTTATTTGATTTGACCCAAATCCACAACCCATTAGCATAACCTATTATTACTCCTAATACCCAATTAAACCCACAACCCAACTTATATTCAAACCCTAATCTCCTCATATATATATACTATCTCTCTCCCCCTCACCTAAAACCTAACCCTACTGCCTCCAAACTACCCGGCATCCCTCTATCTCTCACTCCCGCTGCTTGTGCCGCACACCCCAACCCGACCCCAGGCCGCCAATGTTCGGCCTGCACCATCCCGATGCCCAAACAGCCCGACACCCAACCCCCCATCTCTCCTTGACCATCTGACCACTCCTTGCACCTCCCACACCACCATATACAATCCCTAGTCTCTCTCATCCTCTTTCTTGGTGTTTCCTTGTGGCCGCAAGCCATTATTATCGTTGTCTCTCTTTGGATCATCTCTCTCTTTTAGTGGAGTTTGTTCGTGTGGAGATTTTTGCTCGAGTAGCTTGGATTCATTAGTTTGTGGATTTTCGTTCGTGGGTTTTGTTCATTGCCGGGATCCGCTCCCATTATTCTTGATTTTCATTGTTCTTCATCTTCGGTTAAGGCAAGTAACTTGTACTCAAATTCCTTTGTACGATACAAGTCAAAAATACCACCTATAATGTAGTTGGGCCTAGAGACGCCTCTTGTTTGTGTTATTCTTGATGGGTTTTGTCTCTATAGTGCTATTTGACCATAGATGACTCACGATATAAAAATTGACATGAAGTAACTTAGATTTTGCCCGTTCTTGATTTGATCATGTATGTGAGATTTTTTGTGAGAATTCATGATTTTGTTGAGACCCATGTGATATACTTGGTGTGGACATGCTAGATACCCTAATTCATGACGTTTGGACACTTGGTAGACTCGATTTCATGTTTAGTTGTGTTTTGAACAAGTTTTCTATTATATATGTTAAGTTGTTAAAGGAAAAAATCTGTATTTTGCCAATGATTTGTATTGTTTGCTGTTTTGGACTGTCTTGAATTCAATATCTTAATTTCAGTATAAAATAAGAGTTTTAGAGAATTTTTTCTATTTTCAAATCCCTCTGACCTTGCTTGATTACGTTTTCATATATGTGAAATATGACTATTTTACTACAGAGGTGTAGATCTTTTTCAGATTTAGTTTCTTGGTATTTTTGAAGACTAAATCATTTTAATAACTGTGCTACACATATTATTTTGATCCAAAATATTGGTAAGTTTTACTATATCTTGTTAGGGATTACTCAGAATTTTGGTAGATTTTATTGATGAGTTTTACATGCCGTTTCTTGCTCATTTATGAAAAGTATACTTGTTGTATTTTGCTCGCTGTTCTGTAAAGAATCGTATTTTGACCCTATTTTCTTCTACTGTATGAAAAATTCTTGTGAAATATGAAAGTTAATATATTTTTTCTATTTTCATCTCCCATTGGCATATTTGGATTTCGTTTCACTTGTTGAGAAATATTATAGTTTTCGTACCGCAGTGTTGGGAATTCCAGATTTGCCAAAGTATCGTTTATCGATGATTTATGATTTTTGATGACTGATTTAATTTTACTGAAAAATTCTGAAACTTTTTATTTAGATACTAAACATATATGGCAATACCACAGATTTTTTGTGGATTTATTTAATGTGTTCTCATGCTGTTTTCCTGCTCTTGAATTTGTTTTCCTGATTTCTGTCTGAACTTATTTTCTGTATTCAAATCAGTTTTGAGCTATTTTTTTGTGAAATAATATATGACATATTTATACTCGCTGGATTCGGTTGGGAGTCTATTTTCTAGACGTTTCGACAGATTCAGATTTGCATATTTGCAACACTGGAAATCTCTATTTTACTACAGTATGGTCTTACTGTCCTGAACTTGAGATTTGTTTATTTTATTCTTTTATGAGATATCTTGCACTCGTACATGTTTACCTTACAACTTGAACTTGCCACATGATCATGCCATGTTGTTCTTGATATATTTTGCATATATACATGCTTGTTTGACATTAATAATAAATAACCAAGTCGGAGTTTAAGGGACAGATCTAATAGTGGATAATTTAGAAACATGTACTCGGAAGGGGATCCATTGATCCTACATGATTACTTGAGACATGATACTTGACACGTGATTACTTGATACTTGCACGCAAGACACGATACTTGCCACTTGCACAACTTGACACGTGATTACATGATACATGATACATGATACTTGGAGCTTGGAGCTTGATTACTTGACTTGTCCCTGAGTACACTATCCTTTATGGTCCACTATGAAATCTAAAGTAAAACTGTTTGTTGTAGCAACCATATAAGGTGGGCTACATGAAGTGCTACCTAAATAGTAATAACTACAAGACTTGAACATGATACATGCTTGCTTGACACTTGACTACACTATACATGAGACTTGTTTACATGAGACTTGATACATGACACTTGTTACATGATTACTTGTTACTTGACTCTTGATATATGCTACAAGATACTTGATCACTTTACCATGCTAGTTATTTATTTTGACATCATGCTTATACCATGTTGCTAGTTAGTTTCCCCATGTACTTGTATCCTACATTATAAATGGCTCGTAACTTGCAATTGACGGGTACTTGTTTTTCACTTTTTCTCTTTCCTACAATTGTTGAATTGCAGATTTTGGAGAACAGGTTCCAGACGGTATTGGTGACATGAAGTATTAGTGCTGGATTTTATTATTATTATTTCTTGTAGCTTGCTTGAACAATATTATATTTGATTACTTGGATTTATTCTTGTATTTGGGCAATGTGACCCAGGATATTTGTTTTATTCAGATCATGACTATTTGAGATTTATATATTTGGTTTCAAGTATTATTGTTGATATTTTGGTTCATATGTGCGTGTGGTTGATGCTTTTGCTTCCAACTCTGATGATTGTTGTGAATGTTGTAAAGATTCTTGAACAGCTTATGTATGATAAAAATCATTCGCTGGACTTTTGTTGCGTATCCGTATTCTGTATTCTTTTTGGGAAGCGGGGCATGACAGGGTTTTTAGTGGTATCAGAGCCCAGGTTTGGCTAATGTATTAGTTGCCTAATATATTAGACAAGCTTGGCTCGAACTGGGATCTGCTCAATATTTTACCAACCGTGCATGCATAAATGAATCAATTGTTATCAAAATTTATCTGGATGCTAACTTTTTTTGGTTTTGTGTAGATTATGGCTCGCAGGGGTTCTACTTCTCAGTCGTAGGTTGATCCGAATGAGGCTGTCAGTGCTGTGCTTGAGCGACTGATTAATCAGTAGCAGAACCATAGTGATTTGGTGATGGCTACTTTGGAAGCTGCTCGAGTTCCTCTGCCCACTGCGCCTAGGCAGGATGTTCTTCTTCCCCATCTGGGAACGGTCACAGAATTTATGAGGCTGCATCCCGATAAGTTTCCAAGCACTGAGACGCCTTTGGAGGCTGAACAGTGGTTGATTCGGACAGAGAAACTGCTTTTGGCAGCTAGAGTTGCAGATGCAGTTCGTGTGGATGTGGTTACCATCCAGTTGGTGGACTTGGCTCATATCTGGTGGAGGTCCGAGTCCGAAAGGCTCGAAAGACCGATCACTTGGGCTACTTTCACTAGGAGCTTCTTGGAGAAGTTCTTTCCTAGTAGCACCAGAGTTGAGATGGAGCAACATTTTTTAGCCCTGAAACAGGTTGGTCATTAATTCTAGAAATGAAATTTTGTTACATATTGTTCATGCAATATTGTAACATAAGACTTTCTTGAAACAGGGCTCCAGGTTTGTGGACGAGTACGCAGCTGAGTTTACGAGACTTAGCCGCTTCGCAGCCGTTCTTGTGGTGAACAAAGATGATAGGGCTCGTAGGTTCATTTTGGGGCTTGAGCGAGACATCAAGGTGCAGCTTGTCTCTCTTCGCTTACGTACCTATGCTGAGGCTCTTGAGGCAGCTAGGGCCCAGGAGCAGGCTCATGGTGGTTTGGCTTCTTCTCAGTGAACTGTTCCGCACTCAGTTTCTAGGTCTTCTGGTGGGCCTATTCGGAGACCTTTTCCTGCCCCTCCGGTCAGGGCAACTCCTTACTCTTCTACGGGTCCTCCGAGAGTTGGTTTCTGTAACTTTTGCCGTCTTCCAGTGCAGGAGCGCAAGGATTGCTGACGTGCCAATTTTCGCTGTTTTAGATGTGGTGTTGCTGACCATTTGGTGCGGGACTGCCCACAGTTGACTCCTCTAGTCAGGGGTCCTGTTCAGCCAGTTTCCGCAGCTCGTGGTCCAGTTAGACCACCGCTTCCTTCGCAACGTCAGATTGTCGGTCAGAGGATCGCTGCTCCCAGGAGAGGTCAGGCTTTCAACCTAACTACTGCAGATGCTGAGTCCGCTGAGGGTGTGGTTGCAGGTATCTTTTGTTTTATTGTTTTATTGTTTTTTGTTTCTCTTTGTTTTTCTTCATTCCTTTGCTTTAGTTCTTTCTACATTTTGTTTTCCTCACCCTGTTCAACCATTCTTTTCCTTTGTCTCTTTTGCTTTTCTATCTTAGGTGTTATGCTTGTGTGCTCTTTCCTTGCTCATGTTCTGTTTGATTCTGGGGCAACCCATTCTTTTGTATCCTCTCGATTTGTATCCTCTCGATTTGTCGTTCGGCATCAGTTGGAGTGCAGCAATATGTCAGAGGCTTGGAACATTGTGACAGGTGGAGGAGTTGTCATTTGTTCCCAGAAATGCAGGCAGTGTCCCGTAATTAAGGGCAGCGCAGATTTCAAAGCCAATCAGATTGTAATTGGGAATTCAGGATTCGACGTTATTCTGGGTATGGATTGGTTGGGTGAAACCCATGCCATTATTGATTGCCGTGCCAAGAAAGTTGTGTTCCGGATTCCAGATCACACAGAATTTGAGTTCCATGCCGGGGAGTCTTCCTTTGGCCGAGCTGCAGTTGATCAGGAGGTTTGTGCGATGGAGTTGCATTCAGGCTGTGAGGCTGCGCCTCCAGTAGTTCGGGATTTCTTGGATGTTTTTCCAGATGAGTTGCCTGACTTACCCTCTGATAGGGAAGTGGAATTCAGTATTGATGTTCAGCCTGGAACAGTGCCGATATCGAAGAGTCCCTACAGAATGGCACCAGTTGAGCTAGCAGAGCTTAAGGTGCAGATTCAGCAGTTGCTTGATTTGGGTTTCATCAGACCTAGTGTTTCTCCTTGGGTGCTCCGGTCCTTTTTGTCGACAAGAAGGATGGTGGTCGTCGACTGTGCATGGATTATTGGGAACTGAATAGAGTTACTATGAAGAATTGGTATCCATTGCCCATGATCGATGATTTGTTTGATCAGTTGAGTGGGGCTGCTGTTTTCTCGAAGTTGGATCTTCGTTCTGGGTATCACCAAGTCAAGGTGAAGGCTGTGGATATACAGAAGACTGCATTCAGGACTAGATACGGGCACTATGAGTATTTTGTGATGCCGTTCGGAGTTACGAACGCGCCGGCTGTATTCATGAGTCTTATGAACCTGGTCTTCTCTCAGTTCTTGGATAGATTTGTGGTGGTATTCATTGATGATATTTTGGTGTATTCTCGGAATCGAGAAGATCATGCTGAGCATCTTTGTAACACTCCGAATTCCAAAATACAACTGAATTTAAGATTCCACGGGATCTTTACACTTCTTTCGTACAATTTTACAAGAAATTTAAAAGTTTTCACTTTACATCAGAGTTACAAGAAATATTTATACTTTACATTTTATAGCAGAAGCAAAATTATAACATTCACATAAATGAAAGTACAATAACATTTGAATAATCTCTAAGCATCAGCTCTTCTTTAATCTTTATCATGCCATTTATCCTGCGTACAAAACTGTGGGTACGTCAGTTTATTCAACCGACGAATATTATACACGGCCATCCTCTCTATGCCGGAAACAGTATAATTGATTTTCCATATTTAACAAATACAAACTTGTTCACATATCAAACTAAGCAGAATACCCTATTGATGTCGTGTTGTGATTGTGCACTTAGTCCTTAATGCAGTTATTTATATTACATGACACTAATGCACACTTGTTCAGATTCTATGCATCCTATACTACATAGGTCCGAGGGCAAGCCTCTTAATCGTTCTTCATCTTGTAGGTTTCAATCCCTCGTCATGACTTACTCTACTACTGTAACTACGGTAAGTATCCTAGATGTCCTATGAGTACGAGCTCATGTACAGAAACACTGGAGGGGAATCCCACGTCATGTCACGATGCATCGTGAAGACTATCTATGGACAATTCAGCCTCTTTCATGGCACACGATCCTCTCGCAGTCACCAAACACCCTACAAGCGTCACCAAGATCCCGATAATTCTGGAGTAGTGTCCACGTCATGTCACGACACATTGTGAAGACAAACTGTGAATCACACCCACATCGTAGACTCGAGGCCCACATACTTGTGTTTTTCTCTCACTTTCATCACCTCTTCACTATATACTAATCCTTAATTTAATGAAATCATGAACAAAATTAATCTCTTAGAGTTAGCCCTCTCACTACTGTCGGTCTTATTTTTTTCATTTCAGAATGACCCAAACTTGGTCTTTTCAATTTCAATAATCATATCTCATCACTTTTTACTTGCCGATGTGAGTTTTGGCTACACCCTAATTTTCAATTTCAATTCACAAATTCATAATCTGAGTTGTCATACTCAAGAACATGTCTCTTTTTCAATTACATGATCTCTAATCTTTTCATTAGTCAATAATCATACATGGAGTTCAATTATCCATCATGCATTTCATAACCAACATTTATTTCCACATTTAAAATCATATCACAAAATATCTAGTCAAAGTGAATATTCACAAACTCACTATTGTCACACTATTCTTTAATAAGAATAACTCATATAAAAACTTCACAATTATATTTTCCTTCCATCAATTTTGCTTTTTAACATTTACATTAATCACCTCATGAAAATCCACATTTTTACGAAATTATAATTATAAGAAAACAATAGTTTCGAGTACAATTTCACCTCAAATACATTTTATTTTAGTCCAATAACTCCAAATAAATTTTCATAGGTTGTACTCATCTATACTAGGCCACACGTCATAGGAATTTTCTCACAAAAGAAGGCAGTTTTACTTGAAGCTTCGGGAAAGTCGACAGTCGAATATGGCCAGTCGGCTGTTCCGCAATAATGCAAAATTTCGAAAATAAGGAGGTCAGGGAAGTCGACTGTTAAATGTAATAAGTCGGCTGTCCTGCGATATTTTAAAACTCGGAATCAATGATCAGGGCAGTCGACCATTGCATATGGCCAGTCGACTGTACTGCGGGGTTTTTCAATTCTCCAAATATAATTTAAATTTGTGTACTACTCTTTTCATAATTCGTTTGACATTTCTCGAACACAACTTGGTATAAAAATTTTCTACATCAATTCCTTGTTTTTCCCTCTTTCATAAACCCAAAACATTATGATTTGTTCATTCTAAACAATATCAAGAAAGTCCAACTAAACTCACAAAACAAACAATTTCATCTACTAGCATTTTGTACTTAGTTTTGATATTAACAACAATTCTAATTCGTATATTCCATAACTACAAAACGATCCGCATACAATTTAAGATTCATGACAAAATAACATGCAATCTATCAAGCAATCAATTTAATCAACTAACAAGTTCTTTTTCCAATTAAGCGTATTCTTATTAGTTTCTTTCATGCATTATCATTTCAATCACCCCTAACATGGTATCTAATTAGAAATATAGAAAAACAACCCACCTTATTTGGAGAGAAAGATTCACAACACCTCCTAAACGAAAGAGTCCTTCTCGAGCTTGCCAAATGAGTGCTCCTCCTCCTCCTTGATGTGCAACCCGAGCCTTCCAATAGCCGGCCTCCTTGATGCAAGCACACACAAAACCCACTCTCTCAATCTTTTATTCTCACTCTCTACTAATAACTCACTACTAACAATTGTATTTTCTTACTATAGGTTTGGAGAATGAAGAGTGCAAGAATAACTAGGCTAAGGGGGGGGGGGGGTATCTATACTAAATTTTGGGACAAATAAAGGGCTAGGATTAATCTAGGAGTTCAGGATCAAAGGCTAGGATTTAAGGGGAAGTTGTAGTAACCAACCATGATCCCAAAACTACCTTCCACAAACTCCACTTCTCTTTTTCCTTTCCCTCCCATTCAAAACCGGCCAAAATGGAGTGCACAATACACGTGTACGTGTAATGCACATGCATTCAATAGTCTCCCATTTCAAAATTTGTACATTTTATTCTTTATAAAAATAATCTTAAAAAAAATGTCTACATTACAAGTTGTATTTAAAAGAGAAAATAACTCATGGGCTTTTATTTAATGGGCCAAATTAGTCTACATTTAAAAATAAATTAAATTTGGCTATAAGAGAAACTTATGTCTATTAAAGAAAAATGGGCTTTAATAAAAACAAATACAAAAGACATATATATGTAATGAAAATGATTATAAGATTTTATAATGCAAAATTGCACGTGCACAATATGTACAAAAATAATAATACACAATAATAATTTTCATAAATGAAAATTCAGGGTATTACAATCTTAGAGTGGTTCTGTAGACTTTGAGGGAGAATCAGCTCTATGGGAAACTTAGCAAGTGCGAGTTTTGGCTCGACAGGATTTCATTCTTGGGGCACATCATCTCAGGTGATGGTATTTCTGTGGATCCTGCCAAGGTTGAGGCTGTGAAGGACTGGCATGTTCCCAAGTCAGTTTCTGAAGTTAGGAGTTTTCTCAGTTTGGCTGGCTATTATCGAAAATTAGTCCAAGATTTTTCGAAGATAGCAGGACCGTTGACTAAGTTGACTGGGAAGGATCAGAAGTTCTGTTGGTCTGACGAATGTGATGGAGCTTTTGTTGAGTTGAAGAACAGATTGACATCAGTGCCTGTGTTGACTATTCCCGATGGTTCAGGCGAATTTGTAATTCACTGAGATGCTTCTGATAAGGGTCTTGGAGCAGCTTTGATGCAGAAGGGCCGAGTCGTTCCGTATGCATCGAGGCAGTTGAGGTCGCATGAGAAGAGCTACCTAACTCATGACTTGGAGTTAGCGGCAGTGATCCATGCTATGAAGGTGTGGAGACATTATTTAGTTGGGGACCGAGTGGAGATCTTTACAGACCACAAAAGTCTCAAGTACGTCTTCACCCAGAAGGAATTAAACATGAGACAAAGGCATTTGTTGGAGCTTATGGCCGATTATGACATTAGTTTGTAATACCATCCTGGTAAAATAAACTTGGTGCCAGATGCTTTGAGCAGGAGACCGGCAGTTATGTTCTTGACTCATTAGAGGGATCTGATTGAGTAGATGAGAAGGTTGGATTTGGAGGTTTTGTTGCTGAATTCTGATCGGAGTTGTTTGGTGCTTCAACTGCAGTCGTCTCTTGTTGATCAGATTAAAGAGGCGCAGGCTAGTGATGCACAGTTGCAGCGGACATGGTTATTCATTCTGATGGATCGCTTCGTTTTGGGTCCAGATTATATGTCCCGAAAGGTGATGTTCTTCCGAGGTTGCTTGTGGAAGCCCATCAGTTTTCGTATTCTATCCATCCTGGCGGAACTAAGATGTATCGGGATTTGAAGCTTCATTTCTAGTGGCAGGGTATAAAAAGGGTTGTGGCTCAGTTTGTTGCTCAGTGTTTGATCTGCCAGCAGGTTAAGGCAGAGCATCAGAGAACCGCTGGACTTCTTCAACCGCTTCCTATTCCACAATGGAAGTGGGAACATATCACTATGGATTTTGTGACTGTTTTGCCGAGGATTCCTAAGGTTCATAATGCCATTTGGGTGATTGTCGATCGTTTAACGAAGAGTGCTCACTTCATTCTTTTTCCTGTTGGGCAGTCTACTAAGAGCCTTGCTGAGAGGTACATGTAAGAGATTGTTAGACTTCATGAGGTTCCAGTCAGTATTGTATCAGACAGGGATATGAGATTCAGATCTTAGTTCTGGGAGAGTCTTCAGGCTAGTTTGGGCGAGTAAATTAAAGTACATTTCATCCCTAGACTGATGGACAGTTACAGCGGACTATTCAGATTCTTGAGGACATGTTGAGGTCTTGTATGCTTCAGATTGGTGGGTCTTGGGAGGATCATTTGCATCACGTGGAGTTCTCGTACAATAACAACTTTCAAGCCATTATTAATGCTGCTCTGTTCGAGGCACTCTATGGGCAGAAGTGCAGATCATCAGTGTGCTGGGATGACATTGGTGAGAGGAAGTTGTTGGGTTCAGAGTTGATCACCAAGACAGTTGATGCTGTGGTTCAGATCAGGAAGCATTTGCAGGCAGCTCAGGACAGGCAGAAGCGATTGGCTGATGTCCATCGGGGAGCGTTGGAGTTTGGTATTGGTGACCATGTTTTCCTAAAGGTATTGCCGTGGTGCAGTGTCATTCGGTTCGGTGGTGGGGGCAAGCTTAGCCCGAGGTTTATTGGAACATTTGAGATTTTGGAGCGAGTAGGCAGGGTGGCCTATCGTCTTGCTTTGCCGCCAGCGTTATCAGGAGTGCACGATGTTTTTCATGTCCCACAATTCAGGAGATATATCTGAGATGAGAGCCACGTGATCGACTACTCTGAGTTGACCGTTCGACCAAATTTGACTTGTTAGATTCTGCTAGTTGCTATTGTGGATTGGCAGGAGAAAGTGCTTAAGAACAAGGTCATCAAGTTGGTTCGTGTTGCTTGGAATCCTCACTCGCCCGGTGAGTCAACTTGGGAGCTGGAGGAGGAGATTCAGCAGAAGTTTCATCATTTGTTTGAGTAGTTTTTATTTTGTTCTTTTGGTTGTTTTGGGGTTACCCTATGTATCTTCTTTTTGAATTTCGAGAACGAAATTCGTCTTGTTAGGTGGGTAGGATTGTAACCCCTATTTCTCGTTTTTCATATTTTTGATGTATTTTCCTTTTTTTTCTTGAGTATTTTGTTCCTTCATGTATTTCTCTGGATCTGCATATTGGAGTATTTTCAATATATATATTCATTTTAAGGCTCAATCTTGATCTTTTGTGAACTTATTTCTGTTTCTTGATTGGTTCTTGATTATTGCCATAGTTTTCGCTCTCCAATTGTGTTTTGTTCTCTTTATTATTATCTTTTGGTGCTTGTGGCATGTTGGTGGTTCATTCCCTTTTTCAGTCCCATTAATTTTTATCCCAATTTGTTCACCAAAGCCTAATTAAACCAAAATCCTATTTGTATTCCTATTTGATTTGACTCAAATCCACAACCCATTAGCATAACCTATTATTACTCCTAATACCCAATTAAACCCACAACCCAACTTATATTCAAACCCTAATCTCCTCATACTTATATACTATCTCTCTCTCCCTCACCTAAACCCTAACCCTACTGCCACCATACTACCCGGCCTCCCCTATCTCTCTCTCCCGCTGCTTGCGCCGCACACCCCAACCCGACCCCAGGCTGCCCCTATTTGGCCTGCACCATCCCGACACCCAACCCCCCATCTCTCCTTGACCATCCGACCAGTCCTTGCACCTCCTACACCACCATATACAGTCCCTAGTCTCTCTCATCCTCTCTCTTGGTGTTCCCTCGTGGCCGCAAGCCACTATTGTTGCCGTCTCTCTTTGGATCATCTCTCTCTTTTAGTGGAGTTTGTTCGTGTGGAGATTTTTGCTTGAGTTGCTTGGATTCATTAGTTCGTGGATTTTCGTTCGTGGGTTCTGTTCGCTGCCGGGATCCGCTCCCGTTATTCGTGATTTTCATCGTTCTTCATCTTTGGTTAAGGCAAGTAACTTGTACTCAAATCCCTTTGTATGATACAAGTCAAAAATACCATCTATAATGTAGTTGGGCCTAGAGACGGCTCTTGTTTGTATTATTCTTGATGGGTTTTGCCTCTATAGTGCTATTTGACCATAGATGACTCACGATATAAAATTTGACATGAAATAACTTAGGTTTTGCCCGTTCTTGATTTGATCATGTATGTGAGACTTTTGTGAGAATTCGTGATTTTGTTGAGACCCATGTGATATACTTGGTGTGGACATGCTAGATACCCTAATTCATGATACATGGTTGCTTGACACTTGACTACACGATACATGAGACTTGTTTACATAAGACTTGATACATGACACTTGATACATGATTACTTGTTACTTGACTCTTGATATATGCTACATAATACTTGATCACTTTACCATGCTAGGTTTTTATTTTGACATCATGCTTATACCATAATGCTAGTTAGTTTCCCCATGTACTTGTATCCTACATTATAAATGGCCCGTAACTTGCAATTGACGCGTACTTATTTTTCTCTTTTCCTCTTTCCTGCAATTGTTTAATTGCAGATTTTGGAGAACAGGTTCCAGAAGGTATTGGTGACATGAAGTATTAGTGCTGGATTTTATTATTATTATTTCATGTAGCTTGCTTGAACAATATTGTATTTGATTACTTGGATTTATTCTCGTATTTGGGCAATGTGACCCAGGATATTTGTTTTATTCAGATCATGACTATTTGAGATTTATATATTTGGTTTCAAGTATTCTTGTTGATATTTTGGTTCATATGTGCGTGTGGTTGATGTTTTTGCTTCCGACTCTGATGATTCTTGTAAATGTTACAAAGATTCTTGAACAGCTTATGGATGATGAAAATTATTCGCTAGATTTTTGTCGCGTATCCATATTCCGTATTCTTTTTGGGAAGCGGGGCGTGACATCAACCCATGATCAAAACTCTAAACAACTAGCCAAAAGCTTCGGCTTGGCGACAACCGGCGGTGGGCAGACGACGGCGGACCGGTGGAGGGTGCTGCCGCAGGTGGCTGCGGCATGGCGGCGGCTCTGACTGCTGGTACTGGTAGAGGGAAGGCCAGCGCAGAGGACAGGGGTTGCTGTTGACGCTCAGGCAGCTGGCGGCACAAGGCGAACGACACAGGGATGAAGTGGTGAGGCGGCCGTCAACGTCAAAGATCGACGCGAAGAAAAAGAGGACTACAGGAAGATGGGGACTACACCAAGGGTGGTGCGATGTTGTTGTTGTCGAGGTGTGGCGGAGATAGGGTCGCGACTGGCTGGAGCAGGGAGGTTGCTGGTTGTGGGTTGTCGCGGCCAACGAGGAGGCGAGAGAGAGAGGGAGACAGGAGGTGCAATGCCAGGAGGTCGGCGACTATAGGCGTCGCGATGGGAGAGGGAACCAGGGAGGAGGGATCGGGATAGGGTTTCGGAAGCAATGAGAGGTCGGAGGTCGGGATAGGCGGCTGTATGGGGGCCGGGGGGGGGGGGGGGGGGGGGGTTGAACAGGCTACTAGGTAAATATATATGGTGGGTTAGTTTAGGGTAGGGTGTACAGGGTATGTGGGTATCGGGTGGGGTTTGCTGATGGGTTGTGGGTTATATAATAGGGTAGTGGATGTTTGCAGATGGGTAATAATGGGTTGGGTTTAGGGCTTAACGGGTCTGGGGTTAATTTATAAATGGGTATTTGGGTTTGGAATAAATGGGTTTTGGGTTAGAGCATAATTGAAAATATACAATTAGATTTGGATTAAAAGTAAACAATTTATTCAATAGAAAATATACAGTTAGTAATACTATAGTACAATAAATCAAATAGTATACACTGAGTTAATACTCAAATACTAGCAAATATAATAGGATTTTATGGAAATAATAATAACAATAACAATAATAAAAATAATAGTAATAAAAATAACTGTAATAATAATATAACTGATAACAATGATAATAATAGTCATAAACATAAACATAATAATAATAATACTAATAATAACCGAAAACAAATAAAATTATTGATAGATATAACCGAAAACAAATAAAATTATTGATAGATTTTAATAGGAGATCCAATTATACATTTTGACAAAAGAATTTGAAAGAGAAAAAATAATTTACGAAAATTTAAGTACAGAAAATGTACGGAAAATACATATTTGGGGAAACAGGGGTTACAACAGGGCTCAAAACAGAATTATATACAGAGAATATGTTCAGCTAGAAATCACAAGGTTGTATTCATAAACTTGAAAATGACATAAAAACTACTGATTAAATCCAAGAAAAATCTGGAGTATTTTCCAGTATGTCTAGTATCAGCAAATATAATTTCATAATATTCCAACATGGATAGCATAGTCAAAGAAATTGGGGAAACAACAAGATACAACAAATTTGTAAATCTAAAACTCTTGACACAGCAGTACTAAAACAGCGATAGATTATAAAGTACAACTCGAAATCCAAATCCTTCAAAAGGGTGATAAAATAGATACAGTAGGCTACATTTTATGTTTACAAAGTTTTTACCAACAGCAACTGGAATCAGGTCGAAAACATGGTTATTTACCGAACAACATGCAAAACAGGAGATATAGTACTTTGTTAATAAGCATAGAATAGTTTATAAATGTCATTAAATAAATCTACAAAAATTTTGGGTTAATCCCAGTCAAGTCTAGTCATAGCCAGCAAAAAATTAGGTTCAAATTTTATCTTTATCATCAGTATTAAAATAAATAACTCTATACAATTTGCATAAAAGTCGAATTTTGAATTTTTAACACGTGTGTAGTAAAACAACAATTACTCACAACTCAAAAATCAAAACTGAGATCTATCAGAATATAGAAAATAGACAGCGAGATCTACGATTTGTATTCCCATATAAATTTGATTTGCTGAACTTAAAAGGGTCTAAAATACTGAAACAAAACGAGTCAACAGCAAAAACAGAAATCTTTTCATGTATTAAATCAAATAATTCGTATGCAACAAATCCAAATTATAACAAAATAGAAAACATAGTATAATAGATGTCCGAGACAACATGGTAAGGGTGTTTAACAAGTCTACCACAAGAGATTACAAATAACACATCAAGCATGCAACAAGGGTACAACATATCATGAATCACGAACAACATACATACATGCATCAAGTCTAGATTATTTCTAAATTATTTTTTCATGTCGTGTGTGTAACAAAGAGAACTACGGATTGATCAACAAATAAAGACAATATCTAACAAGAGTTTTTCATGAGAACGAATCAACAGACAAGCCACACTACAGGCGGTATTTAGTACTTGTATATACAAAAAAAACGAATACAAGCTACTTGCTTGAGAGACGACGAATCCGACGGAAACGAATTGTAACCCCTGTTTCCCGTATATATGTATTTCCGTGTATTTTCTGTATTAAAGCTACTTAATTTTTTTTTTAATTAGTTTTCCGATTTCAAGTTCCTTTTGTTAAAATGTATTTTTGAATCTTCCATTAAAGCCTATTTTTTTTATCAATAATTTTATTTGTAACTATTTCTTATGATTTTTTTATACAAATCTTATTATTGTTATTATTACTTTGATTTCTATTATTATTATTATTACTGTTATCTTTAATACTATTATTATTACTATTGCTTTTTTTATTGTTTTTATTATTATTGTTAGTATTTCCATAAAATCCTATTGTATTTCCTAGTATTTGAGTATTAACTTATTGTATGCTATTTGATTCATTGTACTATTGTATTACTATTTGTTACAATTAATTTAATTATTTACTTTTAATCTAAATCCTAATCGTATATTTTTATTTGTTATTTTAATTCTTCTATTGGATTTTATTAAACCCTATAACCCATTATACCCTATCCCCAACCCAATAACCCAATATCTAACCCATACCCGTTAACCCCCAGCCCGTTTGATAACCCCATAAACCTTAAAACCCACATCCATTTTAAACCCGCTAGCCTACTCCTACCCAAACCCATTTACTACCCGTATACCCATCAGCCTAACCACCTAACCATAATATATCTCCTATATATTACTCCGCCTCTTCTTCTACCCTATCTCCTCTAAACCCTACCAGCCGCTTTACCCATCCCCGACTTCTTAACCCAC
Organism: Hemerocallis citrina; assembly: GCA_017893485.1. Classification (NCBI taxonomy): domain Eukaryota; kingdom Viridiplantae; phylum Streptophyta; class Magnoliopsida; order Asparagales; family Asphodelaceae; genus Hemerocallis; species Hemerocallis citrina. Next base: position 427,199,276 of record CM030358.1, on the reverse strand, counting down.
CTCCTGTTCAGCCGACTCCCTGTGCTTCTTCCTCTCAGCGCTCCCCTCTGTTGCGCTGCTCCCCCATCCCCTACCGTCTTCAGCCACGACCGCAGGGACCTTCCAACGCTGTTGCGCTGACCAACAGTCGCCTCAGCATTGCCCTATGACTTTGTGTTGTGCTCCCTTCGACACGAGTCAGTAGCGACAGCCCCCCAACCCCCCTCCCCCCCCCCCCCGTCTATCCCTGTTTGTGTGGTTTCGGGTTGGTCAGTTGTGATCAAGCGGATTCTTTGCCGTCCGATCTTCTTGATCATCGTGATCATCATCTTCTACCATTCGCGATCTCAGTCGTCTGATCGTGTTCGTGGGTTAACTATTCTTTGGGTTCGTGATCTTGTTCGTGTTCGCTCGTTCGTGGTATTGTGTTCGTGCCTAGGAATCTGTTCCCATTATTCTTGCTTTCTCTTAGTCGATTTCGTCGTCTATAAGGCAAGTAGCTTGTATTCTTTTCTTTGTGTAATACAAGTACTAAATACCACCTGTTGTGTAGTTGGGTTCTAGAGACAATACTTGTGTGAAATCCTATTATATATTGTCTCTATTGTGTTATTCGACCAAAGTTGCCTCACGACATACATGACATGAAACAACTAGGGATGACCACTTTTTGGATGTATTTGTGCATGCTATTTTGGGATATCGTGTGCTTGATGTATTATTTGTGCTATACTTATCGTGCAGTTACAAAATACCCTATACCATGTTGTTTGGGCAACTAGTACACTATATTTCATGTTCGGTTATGATTTTGATAAATTCTGTATGACCTATGTTGATTTGTGTATGAAGAACAATTCTGTGTTTTCTGTTACCCTGATATTGTTCAGTATTTTAGACCCTATTAAGGTTAGTATATTAAAATATTTTGTGAACATTAACTGTAGAGGATTCTGTCTACTTCTAAACCCTTGTGACAGATCTCAGTTTCATTTTACGAGTTGTGAGTTATGACTATTTTACTACAGAGGTGTAGAGAGATTTCCAGATTTTGTTTTCTATGAATTCTGAAGTGTAATCTATTTTTATCATGATGTTAAAAGTATTATTTTGATCCAATATTTTGCACAGTATAACTAGACCTGATTGGGATTAACCCTGAATTTTTGTGGATTTATTTGATGAATTTTATAAACCATTCTATGTTTCCAAACAATTTCTGTACATGTAGAATTTTCATACTGTTCAGTAAAGATTCGATCTAATTCTACTTGCTTTTTGTATAAAATATTTGTGAATATGAAAGTTAGCCTAATTTTTCTATTTTATCACCCTCTGTCAGATTTGGATTTCGATTTATGCTTTGTGAGATATTACTATTTTCGTACTGCAGTGTCTATAATTTCAGATTTACAAAACTACTGCATCTAGATGTTTTCTGATTTTTGTTGACTAAACTATTTATATTGGAAAATTATGACACATTATATTCTGATGCTGCACATATAGGGGAATACCCCAGATTTTCGTTGATTTATAAACGAGTTTTCATGCCGTTTTCCTGACTTTGAATACAAACTTCTGATTTCTGACTGAACTTGTTTTCTGGATTCAAATCTGTTTTGAGACTTGTTGTTGTGGAACACCATATGACTTATATACATTTGCTAGATTCGACAGGGAGTCTATCTTCCAGAATCTTCAATGGATCCAGATTTGCATGTCCGTGGCAACGGGAATCCCATATTTAGTGCAGTACTGTCTTGCTATCTGAACTAGAATTCTCATTGTCCTACTCTTTTATGTATTATCTTTCACCAGTGCAAGTTTATCCTGCAACCTGAACTTGTTATATGATCATACCATGTTATTATTGCCATGTTTTGTACACATACTTGCTTGTTTGATAATAATAATAAATAACCAAGCCGGGGTTTAAAGGAAAATATCTAATAGTGGTAAATACAGAAACGTGTACTCGGAAGAGGATTCATAGATCCTACTGGGTTATTTGGAGCTTGATATTTGGTTACTTAGAGTTTGACACGTGATTACTTGACACTAGCACACTTGACATAGAGCTTGATATTTTGGGTATTTGGAACTTGTTATTTGGTTACTTGGAGCTTAATATTTGGTTACTTGGAGCTTCATACTTGATTACTTGAGAGCTTGTCCCTGAGTACACTACCCTATATGATCCACTATGAAATCTAAAGCGAAACTGTTTGAATGTAGCAACCATGTAGTAAAAACTGGAATGCATGAAGTGCTACCTAGATAGTAATAACTACAAGACTTGACCATGCTACTTGTTACATGATACTTGACACTTGATACTTGATTACTTGTACATGATACATGATACTTGATACTTGTTCACTTGTTACTTGCTACCCGTAACTTGTACTTGTTCATTTGACACGTGATACTTGTTACTTGATTACATGATACTTGTTCACTTGACACTTGTTACATGACACTTACACTTGTTTGTCTTGCCGTACTAGTTGTTATATTTTCTTATCATGCTTATTCCATGCTATCTGTTTATCTTTCCCATGTACTTGTATCCTGCACTACAAGCAACCCGTAACTTGCATTGACGGGAGTTTATTTTCTTTTTCCTCTTCCTGTAATTGTTAAATTTTAATTTTGAAGAACAGTTGCCAGATGGAGTTGGTGATATGAGATACTAGCTGCTAAAATTTTGCTATTATTATTTCTTGTTGCTTATTTTGAACAATTGTACTTGATTACTTGGATTTATTTGTTTTTGGGCAATGTGACCCAGGATTATTGATTTGTTCAGATCTGGTTTACTTGAGATTAATATATTTTGTTTCAAGTAATCTTGTTGGTATTTTGATTCATATATGCATGATTTGTTGACTTTTCTTGCTTCAGACTCTGATTATTCTTGTGAAATATTGTAAAGATCCTTACATCTTATGGATGATAAAAATCATTTGCTGGGCTTAGTCACGTATACGCATTCCATATTCTCTTTATGGGAAGCGGGGCATGACACGAATAAGGGGAACGAATCCTGGGCGACGAACGCAACACACGGATCTTGATGATGATCAAGATGATAATCACTATCACGATCGGTCGATCAGATGGCTCAGATCGAATATAGAATGTATAAGTACTAGAAGAGTACCAAAAGAGTAAAAATATACCATGATTGACAAATTGATGAATGAGAACAAAAAGTGGATCAAATGTTTAACTTACCAAGTAGAAGATGAACGAGACGATCGAGACGATTAAGGGCTGAGATGAGTCCTGATCAACCCACATGCACAAGCAGGACCCAATGGCGCTCTGCGATGGTGAGCGATTTCAGTGGGGCGAGGTTGACGGCGAGGAGCTCAAGGCAGTGATCCGGGGCTCGACGTCGACGGGATGGTGGAGGATCGGGCTGCTCGATAATGGTGGGTGCTCTATTTTTAGGGAGAAAACAGAGGAAGACGGGAAGCGGCATCTGTGGATGGCTCGACGGAGACTCGAGCTACTGTGGAGCTTCGGTGCTCAGCAATGGCGAGGGCTCGACTGGATGGTGGTTGAGAGGGCAATGATGGTTGACTAAGGAAGGCGATGGGTTCGATGGAGGAAGGCGAGATGAAGAGGAAGGGAAACGATGATGGATGTTGCGGTGGTGGTCGGCTCAGCATCGAGGGGACGAAGATGGGTGGAGCGACTGCGGTGAAGGGCAGTCTAGGAGGTAGGGGTTCAACGGTTGCTGAAAGGAGAGAGGGAGAAGTCAGGAGGTAGGGGATAAGGGTTATAAGTTGGCGGCGGGTATACAGTAGGGGGTAGAGTTAAGTGGAGATTAGGGTTTAGAATAAACTGGGTTATATAGGAAAAGGATTAGGGTATAGGGTTATTGGGTATTGGGTTTAAATCCAACAAGATAATGGGTATAGGGTTTTTGGTTATAAATCAATTAATAGGTTTAAATCCAATAGGGGAATAATAATAAGCATTATAGGGGCTTATAAAATATACATATATACATGTACATTAAATCATGAACAACCAAACTGATAATAGTAATAAAAATAATAAAAGTAATAGCAATAACAATAATAATAATGGTAATAATAACAATAACAATAATAAAATAAATATCAAAATATGGTTTAAGTCTAACAAATTCATTAAAATCTAAATAGTAATAACATATTAGATGACGGTCTAAAATATAAATTGTCGATCAATTAGGAATATCAAATAAAATTAAACTACACTGTTATTCGAAATAAATATAATTTTCGAATAATAAAATAAAATAGATCTTTTCTTAGATACCAGAATAATATTTTGTTAAAATTCGATCAATTGAAAATGTAATTGTTGAAAAAAAGAATTTAAAAACGAGAAGAAAGGTATAAAATTTTTAAATAAAGAAAATACACGAAAAAAATACATATATACGGAAACAGTGATTACAATCCTACTCACCTTACAACAAAATTTCATCATCGAAACTTGCTTTGGCGGTACATAGGACATGGTAAAAGCAAACTTGGGGGATAACAAAACAGTAAATTAGGGAAACAGAAATGAAATGTGGAAACACCAGAAATAAGAAAGAAGTTGATAACAATGATCTCAATTGGAGTGCATGAAAGAGAATAAACAGTATCAAAAGGAAAGAACAACACAAGATAACAAAGCAAAGAGATGGAGAAATAGATAGAGCTGGAATCGAAGAAATGATGGACAAGGAAGAGTTAGACCAGCCAATGAGTCAACGGATGAAGACGAGTACAAGGGATGGAATGAAGCAAACGGTACAAAGGAGGAGAAGCAACAAGAGATTCCTGGGACCTGTGGGTTATGGGCCCACCACGCTTCCGCTACGCAACTTTGATTGGAAAGACACTGTCATCAGCATCCATTAGCTCCAGCAATCTGCTTCATGGCTGATCATTTCCTTAACACATCCAACCGTCATCTCACTAGCACGAAGTTCGAACTCCTGGCAACTTCACATTCTGAACACTTTCTGAGATCCTGGGACTCTAACATGCACATCTCGAAGCAAAAGACGACACTTCCTCTCCTGGTGATGATCCAAGCTACAGACAAGTCGTAGTAAATCCAGTGATGCCGATTGATGAACCAAGCAGAAAATAAAAAGAATGGATGTCACCAAAATCAGAAGGATATGGGAACGGAAAGAATGAATTCATAACCAACAAGAAATCAATCAAAGAGGACGACTGAAAAAGACGGAAGAATCAAGGAATCAAGGGATTGAATAAAAAAAGGATAAAAATGAATGAAATAAGACTAGTATCCAGATCAAGTTGATTATAATTTATTCATGTCACTGCTTGGTCTGTGTACTATTGAGCCAATCCTTGATCGAGCAAAATTTGTCTAACATATTAGTTAAACTAATACATTAGCCAAACCTGAGACTCTGATACCAATCAAAACCCTGTCATGCCCTGCTTCCCAAAAAGGAAATACGGAATACAGATACGCGACACAAGTCCAGCGAATAGCTTTCACCATTCATAAGTTGTAAGGATCTTTAGGGTATGTTCCCATTCTTGAAAGAACATGTACAAGAACAAATAAGAGATATGCAAGAGAAATGATCAACCACGCATGTGTAACTGAATCAATATAGTCAACAAGATTACTTGAAAGCAAGAATATTGAATCTCAAATAATCAACTCTGGAACAAAAACACAAGTCTGGGACAAAACGCCCTAATACAAATATCCATGTACCAAATTACAAATATTCAAGATAAGCAACAAGAATAAATAAATATAGCAAGATCTCCAGCCAACTAGAATCATTGATCTCCTACTCGATCAGGCAGCTGGTCACCAATATCTGCAATTTAATAAATAGCAAGAAAAGGAAAGAGAAACAAAACGCCCGTCAATACAAGTTACGGGCTGCTTGTAATGCAGACAACAAGTACAGAAGGAAACAAATAGACAAGTATAGAGTAACAGCAGAAGCAAGTATAGCATGGAAGATGTAACAGCAAAATAGAGCAACTAACTCTAAGTCAAGAACAGAACAAGTAGCATGGAAAGATAAATGGGTGCAAGTGGCATGTAACAAGTGTCAAGCATCATGATAACAAATAAGATAAAGGATTAGGTGGAAGTGGAATAAGAAGGAACATGGATAAGAATGATATTAAATTGAGTGCATGAAAGTGAATAAATAGTATCAAAAGGAAAGAAACAACACAAGATAACAAATAAGATAAAGGAGTAGGTAGAACTGGAATCGAAGGGAGAATAGACAGGGGAGGATCGAACCTAATAATGAGTCAACGGATAAAGACGAGTACAAGGGATGGAAAGAAGCAAACAATACAAAGAAGAAGAATCAACAAGAGAATTCTGGGACATGTGGGTTATAGGCCCACCATGCTTCCGCTACGCCACTCTGATCAGGAAGACTCTGCTAATAGCATCCATTAGCTCTAGCAATCAGCTTCATGGCTCACCATATCCTTGACATGTCCAAACAGCATCTCGCAAGCATGAAGTTCGAACTCCTGGGAACTTCAGATTCTGAACACCTCCTGAGATCCTGGGACTCTGCATGCACATCTTGGAGAAAACGATGACACTTCCTCTCTTGGTGATGATCCAAGCCACAGACAAGTCATAGGAGATCCAGCGATGCCGACTGATGAACCAAGCAGAAAATAAAAAGAATGGATGACACCAAAATCAGAAAGATATGGGTACGAAAGAATGAATTCATACCTAAGAAGAAATCAATCAAAGAGGACGATTGAAAAAAACGGAAGAATCAAGGAATCAAGGGATTGAATAAGAATGGATCAAAATGAGCGGAACAAGACTAGTATCCAGATCAATGTTGATTATAATTTATTCATGTTATTGCGTGGTCTATGTACTATTGAGCTAATCCTTGATCGAGCCCAAACTTGTCTAATATATTAGTCGAACTAATACATTAGCCAAACCTGGAGCTCTAATACCACTAAAAACCTTGTCATGACCCGCTTCCCAAAAAGAAATACGGAATACGAGTACGCGACATGAGTCCAACAAATGGCTTTTACCATTCATAAGCTGTCAGGATCTTTACAACGAGTACACATATAAATAAGAGATATACAAGAGAAATAGTCAACCACGGATGCATAACTGAATTAATATAGTCAATAAGATTATTTGGAAAAAGAAGCAAGAATACTGGATTTCAAATAATCATGTCTGGAACAAAACACAAGTCTGGACAAAATGCCCAATACAAATATCCATGAAATAAATTACAATTATTGACGATACGAAACAATAAATAAATAGATATAGCAAGAACTCCAGCCAATTAGAATCTCTAGATCACCTACTCCATCGGGAATCTAATCACCTTCATACAATGTCGTTGTCGCGTTAGCTAGTCCTTCGGGCAGACTAATCAGCTAATCAACTTCCTTTCTGTTCGATTAGTCAATCCCTCATAAACTTCATACAATGAATTAGACATCAAGGATCAAGCATATTAAAGAGCTTTCATCAGACAAACAACAAGTTTTCTTTACTGTAGCGCCCGAATCCCTATACTAGCGATTCGTGACACAACCAGAATCTTTCCTTCAAACAATCACAATACAGAAAAATGGAGGAAAAAATTAAACAAATTTTATTCCATTATGTTTACAAGTTCAAGTGTTACAATACACGATGTTTCAAAAAATTACAAATTAGAGTTTACAAAAATAACAAAAATTGAATAAAGAACACTTGATACCATTACTCGGACGCACCATCTGGCTTGAGCTCCCTGGGGCTCCATGGGATGGCAATCTAGCACCTAAAAGAGTGGGCCCATCAGTATTTTTACTGACGCAAGGCAGATAAAAATAGCGATCTCCAAACTAGACAAATTAACATTTAATGCAATAGAAAAGTGACTAAAAGATAGGAAAGTGAAAATTGGGTTAAAAGGTGTCCATGTATGACATGCCACAGTAATCTAATGCACAGGACAAAATGTACTAAATCTAATGCAAGCGAGACTTTGGAAGTGTATGCATCCCATACTACATACGTTCCAAATCTAGCCGTTGTCTCCAAGTTCAGGTTTTTGAACCCTCGCCATGCATCCTACTCTTGTACTCATCCTGTCCCTGATAGATAGATCATGGTTGATGAGGTTGCAGATTAATCAGTCTCGTCCATTTCTGCAGTCACCTAGTGGTGTCTCTGTTTGCCACTAGTACCCGATGCCCGGACCCCATTCAAAAGTCGTGACGAACTAAAATACACCGCAGCATACCAATGGCATCGAAGATTCATAGGACAGCCTCCCTATGATCTGTTCGTGTCCACCAATATAGAACTTGACGACCTCGAAGGTCCAATCCCCCTATTTGCCAGGAATCCCCTTTCGTTCTTATCACGGTACTTCAGAAATTAACTGTGCAAGATACACACCGCAGAACGTATGCCTAATGACAGGAGAGTACGACATCCGACTAGTTTGCTAGAAACTAATGCAGTTATAGGTGACGGCAAATCTAACTAACACTGAGTCTACCTAAACATGTTATAAGGGTATGATCACAATCTTGGTCTCTAGTCTAAGTGATGCTTAGTCTCAAGCGGTTTCCCTACTAGAAATCCTCATTCCCGTCTATCAACCTGCGGCTCCGGCGACGCGATCACCTTGCTAGCTACTTCCCCCATTAAGTCTCATCCTCAACTCGGCCCGCGATCATCTCCCAAGTTTTCCGTCGGTGCCCGAGTTAGCCACTTTTAATTATTAAGGCGGAAGTAACAATTCTAGCATACAGTTGATAGCTATAGGCAACTTACTAGACATGTCAACGAATCGATGATGTTCAAGTAACTACCAAATATCTTAATCAGCATAAGACACAAAAATAACCAAGTCTTGGGGTATAGGAACACCCCTAACTCTCAATTCAACACTTGAGAGTTGAGAAAAGTTATACACATGCAAAGTGACAACTCCTAAGGATGGCTGGATCTGTCTAGCACATTCAAAAATCATATCAATTACCACACAACTTGGAATTACGAGATTCTGGGTTTTTTGGAAAGCTTAGAGTCTCTAATCCAAATCTCTAGTTAGTCACTTTTGCAAATTCTACGCACATATTTCCAAAAAATCACAAATGTACAGACTATGCAATCTGAACTTGTTACTGGACATAGTCTATTCTAAATTTCTTATAAAATCAACCCCATGTCCAAAGCTCATGAAATTTGAGAATCTACAACTACACATACACCACTTCATTTTTTCCAAAAAAATCATCTAAACTCCAACTACGCAAAAAGTTATGACTCTTTGAACAAGGCATAAAAATCTTACTTCTTTATCGACAGGGCCTTTACTCATACATGCAATTCATTTTTGAAACTTCATCAAATTTCAAAAATCTAAAATTTTAGAATTATGATGTAGATTCATACTACAAGCTACTGCAAAAATTTCATTGCAATCTCACGTATACACAAGTAGTTATGCATAAATGAATTCCAGTCCCCAAACAAACAGACACTGCTTCTGTCTTCTCGACCAGTTATGGTTTAAGAATTTTTTTGAAGCATCAGACAACTTCAGAAAAATTTAAAATTTATGATTATGGTTGTAGACACAAACAAGAGCATCTAGAAAAAATTTCATCTAAAAACACCCTACCAATATTGAGTTATGATTTTTGGAAGGCATAACAGATTTTCTCATCAGCTATCCTCTGTCCGAAAATGGAACCAATTTTTGGGCTACTAAATAACTTCCAAATATTATGAAAAAAATCATGTGATCTCTAGATTCATAGAATAAAAATCCCTAAAAATTTAAGTTCAAAATATCAAACCGTTTGAGAGCTAGAAATTCCTTAAGCTACATATCACAACATGTTCTTTAAGAAAAAGAAATCAGGAAAGAGTTGTTCTATCATACTAACTTATTTTTTTTCTTAGCATGTCAATTTCTCACATATGACAAACAATTTCTTAACTACTACTACATGCTAAAATCACATACACAAAAAAAGAAACTAAAATTAGACTTTAGAGAAATCACCCACTTTTGTGTTGTAAGAGACTCCTTGTAAGCTTTTTCTTGCTCCTTATTCTTCAAGCTTTTACTCCACTAGATGCACCCTACACTTCACTTCTATTCTTCTACTACTACTAAAAGATCTCTTCTTTTTTTTTTGTTTTGCTTTTCTCCTGCTATACTGTTTTTTTTTTTGAAGAACAAGGAACAAAGTGAATGAGAGTGTGAGTGGAAGTTGATCATTTATAGAGTGTAGTGGGTGCTAGGGTTTCCATTTTGGAGATAGGGCCGACCAAGGGGAGTGGAGGGCTAGGGTGGGCTAGGGTCAATTTAGTCGAGGTGGATGGTGGGGATGAATGACAACACAACAAGCCCTAGAAGCTTCAAGAGCTCTCTTGGAGGCTTCATGAAGAACTTGACATGGCACAAAATCTCCCATTGGATCTTATTAAGATTTGTGCTAGGTTTTTGTCATGATGAGGGTTAGCTTAACCTTAGGTTACTAACCCTAGGTCACCATACCCTAACCCTAACCCTAGTGCACAAATGTGCATGGTTATTTAATTCAATAATCATGCACCAATCAATTCAAGTTATAATTTTAGTTTTAAAAAAAATAAATAATATATTTATAAAATATATATATATATATATATATATATATATATATATATATATATATATATATTATTTTATTTGGGATATTACATTACTCTCTCCTTATAGTAGTTCTGTCCTCAGAACTATACTTAGTTGGGAGAAAAGAAAACATTATACTTTAAATAATTCAGGAAAAGTAGCTTTATGCGGCACTCCGGTTCCCCAGGGCTTCTTCCACGAACTAATTTCACACCCTTTGTTGGTGAGACTTTGAGAAACACAAAATCACCTTCCTTGAATTCTAATTCTCTTCGGCGACTGTCAGCGTAGATTTTCTGCCTGCTCTGTGCTGTTTGCAGTCTTTTCTGAATAAGTTCGATCTTCTCAGTGGTTTTTTGTACGATCTCTGGTCCAAATATCTCTTGTTCTCCTACTTCGTACCAGCACACGGGTGTCCTACACCTCCTTCCATATAAAGCTTCATACGGAGTCATGCCAATACTTGCCTGATAGCTGTTATTATAAGCAAATTCCACTAAAGGTAGATATTTCTCCCAGCTTCCTACGAAATCCATAATGCAGGCTCTCAGCATATCTTCAAGAATTCGATTGACTTTTTTAGTCTGTCCATCAGTCTGCGGATGGAAAGCTGTGCCAAAATTTGTCCTAGTTCCCGATGCTGATTGCAGACTCTGCCAGAAATGAGATGTGAACCTCGCATCCCTACCAGAAGCTATTGATACTGGTACTCCATGTAGCTTTACTCTATTCTCAATGTAAACTTCTGCTAACTTCTCAAGTGACCAAGTCATCTTTACTGGCAAGAAATGTGCAGACTTTGTTAGCTTCTGGGCAAACCGGTGATGAAGTCCATAAGAATGTTCTCCCATTTCCACTCCCATTTCCACTCCGTAATGGGCAAGGGTTGCAATAATCCTCTGGGCTTCTAGTTTTCGGCTTTGATTTGCTGGCATGTTAGGCATTTGGCTTCAAATTCTACTATGTCTTGCTTCATCCCAGACCACCAATAGTACTGCTTCACATCCTTGATACATCTTGGTGCTTCTAATGTGCACTGCAAGTAGTATGGAGTGAGGCTCTTTCATGATATATTCTCTCAGTTCTTCATCCTTTGGCACATATAGCCTGTTGTCATACCAGAGCGATCATTCTCTTATGCTGATTACTGGAAGTTTTCCCTGATTCACCTGCTTCTTCAGTGCTACAATCTCTGCATCCCCTGTCTGAGCTTTCTTCACTTGCTTGTTCAAACTCGACTGTAAAACTAACTGTGCCAAAATTGTACTCAAGTTTGAGTAATTATCTCGATGTCTGCTTGTTTGATTTCATCTTCCAGCTCTTTTCTTGTTATAGTAATCATGGCAATACTCCTTTTCTGGATGAGTGCATCAGCTACAACATTGGCCTGATATCTTCGAAGACCACCAGCCATCGCTTCCGCCTTAGATTCAGATCGTTCTGCTAGTATATATACTTCAAACTTTTATGGTCATTATACATCTCTACCTTTGCTCCGTAAATATAATGTCGCCACAATTTCAAAGCAAAGATTATGGCTGCTAGTTCCAAGTCATGAGTAAGGTAGTTCTTCTCATGAGGTCAGAGTTGTCTTGATCCATAGGCTATGACCGTCCCTTCTTGCAATAGTACACAACCGAACCCCAAATATGATGCATCGCTATATATGACGTACCCATTGTCTGCTTGAGGCAAGACCAAGATGGGTGCGGAGATCAATCTGTTCTTTAACTCTTGGAAACTTCCTTCACACGTTCTTGTCCAGTCGAAGCTCCGGTTCTTCCTGGTTGATGTTGTGAGTGGCACTACTATCCTGGCATAATTTTGAATAATCTTCTGGTAGTACCCCGTCATACCCAAAAAACTTCTTACTTCCTTCACTGGCTTCGGCTGTGGCTATTCTTTGACTGCTTCTATCTTCTGCGAGTCCGTGACCACTCCCTACTTAGAAAGGATATGGCCAAGAAGTGCAACTTCTGGCTTCCAGAACTCGCACTTGGACAATTTTGCATACAATTGATGCTCCTGTAGCTTGCTTAATACTGTGGTCAAATATCTAACATGTTCTTGTGCTGTCCTTAAGTACACCAAGATATCGTCGATGAATACCACGACAAATGAGTCGATAAATGGCTGTAAGATTCAGTCCATTATGTCCATGAAAATTGCTGGAGCGTTGGTATCTCCGAATGGCATTACTAAAAACTCGTAGTTCCCATGTCGAGTTCGTAAAGCTGTCTTGGGTACATCTTCTACCTTGACTCGAACTTGATGATAACCGAACCGTAGGTCGGTCTTGGAAAATACAGTTGCCCCTTGAAGATGATCAAACAAATCATCGATCATAGGAATCGGGTACTTATTTCGAACGATGACCTTATTCAATGCCTGATAGTCGATACACATTCTTGCATACCCATCCTTCTTCTTAGCAAGCAAAAATGGTGCTCCCCAGGGTGACGCACATGGTCTGATAAGTCCCTTTCTGTAATAGCTCCACAACTTATTTCTTAACTTCATTCTACTCCACTAGTGCCATCCTGTAAGGTGTCTTCGATACTAGAGCACTGCCTGGTTGGATTGAAATGTTGAATTCTACGTCTCAATGTGGGGGCAGTCCTGTTAATTCCTCCATGAATACGAGTGGAAAATCCCTTACCACTGGTATCTTCTTTACTTCTTCAGGTATTTTCATCTTCGTGGTGGCTACAATAATCACTTCCTTTGACCTGTTCCCTCCGTTAAATACGAGCTCCGCTCCCTTAGCTGTGATGGATACTTTCTTCTCCTTGAGTGAATATTTTCTTCATGCTTCGACATCCAAATCCATGCCGATAATTATGTCTGTTTCGGCAAAACCCAACTCTAACAAATCGATATTAAGAGGTTCTTCGTTAATCTGAAGTTCACAGTTCTTATAGCATCGATCTGTAGTGAGAGTTGTCCCTGATGGTGTAGCTACCATTAAGGCTAACTCTTGAGTTGCTTCTTGCGTGTACCTTAACTTTCTTGAGAACGATTTGGACACAAAAGAATGAGTTGAGCCACTGTCGAACAAAACAGTAGCCAAAATTTCATTTATATACACACTTCTTGTTACAAAACAAGTTACAACATCCGTTTATACTTCTTCAAAATGAAACTTCCAAATACAACCAAAACTGATTACAATGATCCTTCACATACTAGTGATCACATCCTCATTGCTCTCTGCATCTTCCTCAGTTAAGGCAAACACTCTACCTTGGCGAACTGGTTGCTTTCCCTTGCTAGTGGTTCCTGATGCTGCCTTGCCACTGCTCTTCAGATACTGGGGGCAATTCGGCCTGATGTGTCATTCCATCCCAAAATGGTAGCACTTCTGAATAGTCTTCCCTTCGTTCCTTGGGCACTGATCCTTGAAATGCCCCTGTTCCCCATAGAGGAAACATCTTCTTGGCTTGAGTCCTCCCATCTTGTCACATGTCCTCTAAAATTTCTGGTTCCTGCCGAGCTTCTTGAACTTTGATGCTTGGGCAGACCTCTTCTCCTAGTTCGAAGTCTCGATTTTTCCTTGAGGTGCTTAGCCTTGGTTCATATCCATTTATGTTGCAGCAGCTCGCCTCACCAGTTTGTCAAACCTGCGAATGCCTAGAGGTACCATCCTGGACCTCAACCCCGGCCTAAGTCCTTGCTTAAATCTTTTGGCTTTCTTCATCTCCTCTTGAACCATCTCCAGTGCATATTGCGACAGCTGTGTGAACTTGATTTCATATTCTCTGACTGACATGTTCCCTTGTTTCAGACTTTGGAATTCCATCGTCTTTTCCTCTTGCACATCCAAGGGAAAGTAGTGTTCCCTGAATTCCTCCAAGAATTCCTCCCATGTTATTGGACCTTCTCCCCAGCCGCGCTTTACCGATTGCCACCACACCCCGACGTCTTTCTCCATTAAAATTGTAGCCAACCAAACTTTACTATCTTCCGGTGTCATCAAGACTTCAAACACCGTTTCCACCTGGCGTATCCAGTCGTCTGCTGCGGTCGGGTCGGCCTGCCCCTCAAAGACTGGCAGTTTCATTCTTTTGAAAGACTGGACCATCCTGACTGGGTCTACAGCTATGTTTCCTTGAGTGACTCCCTGTGCTGCTGGTGGCGATGCCTGGTTCCTGTTCGCCTCTACGAACGCTCCTAGCATTTGATATAGTCGAGCAAATTCTGCTCCTATGTTGAGGCCAGTGTCATTGGTCCCGTTGCCTTCACCTTCTGTTTGCCCGCTTCGACTACTTCGGGCTCATCCAGACATCTGAACGCTAATTCTTATTACTACTTTGCAATAATAGTGTGAACTCATATCATACTAGAAGTAGTAGTCAAAATACTAGTTCTTCATTATATATATATATATATATATAAGAAAGGTTACATTAGCATTTCATTCGTACAACCAAAACACTACCACCATAGGTGTGGTCAAAACATCACAATACAAAAACATCATCCCATGTACATCAAAACACTAAAACAAGACATCCTGAGATCTTTCACAAGGCCAGATCACACATGTCCCTCACGTGATGATCGCCTGTAGCAAAGTGCTCAGCGGTCGTCAGCTGCTCTAACTGTGTCTGCTGCTGGGCAACCTAAGCCTGTAAGTTCCCAAGCCTATGCTCCAACTGAGCCATCCTCTCCATATGCTGGTGCCTCATCAGCATTAGCTTCCTCGAGAGTCTCTTCTTTGACCTCTTTAGTCTTGCCACCTGCCTATCAGCGGCCATTAAGGCATGGCTGCAGGTCTCTAAGCGGTCCTCAAAGTTCCCATGGCTCCATTGGTAAGTAGCAAAGTCCCTGAATAGTCTGCAGATAGCCCGCTCCACGGCAGTGGGCTGTGGAGGAGAAGGTGGAGTAGCCTGAGTACCTGCTGGATGTGGTCCAGTCTGATTCCTGTTCGCCAAACCATTCTGTGCGTCCGCCATCTGTTAGGAGAAAACAATACGGGAATTAGTCCAAATATAGAAAATTATAAAACATAAGTTGAAAAAGAACAACAATATGAATTATAACAATATACTACTGGCTAAACCCGACTCTCCTAGTGGCACCCAAGTCTATTTTCCCATTGTATTGGACTATTTATTCTGAAGGTTGCTCTGATACCAACTCTGTAGTGCCCCGAATCCCTATACTGGCGATTCGTGAGACAACCAGAATCTTTCCTTCAAACAGTCACAATACAGGAAATTGCAAGAAAAATTTAAACAAATTTTATTCCATGTTGTTTACAAGCTCAAGTGTTACAATACACGATGTTTCAAAAAATTGCAAATTAGAGTTTACAAAAATAACAAAAAGTGAATAAAGAACACTTGATACTATTACTCGGATGCACCATCTGGCTTGAGCTCCCTGGGCTCCACGAGACGGCAATCTAGCACCTAAAAGAGTGGGCACGTCAATATTTCTACTGACGCATGGCTAATAAGAACAGCGATATCCAAACTAGACAAATCAAGATTCAATGCAACAGAAAAGTGACTAAAAGATTGGAAAGTGAAATTTGGGTTAAAAGGTATCCGTGAATGAAATGCCCTAATAATCTAATGCACAGGTCGAAATGTACTTAATCTAATGCAAGCGAGACTTTGGAAGTGTATGCATCCCATACTACAAACATTCTAAGTCAATACGTTGTCTCCAAGTTCAGGGGTTTGAACCCTTGCCATGTATCCTATAATTGTGGTTGATGAGGTTGCAAATTAATCGGTCCCATCCATTTCTGCAGTCACTTAGTGGTTTCTCTGTTTGCCACTAGTGCCCGACGCCTGGACCCCATTCAAAAGTCGTGACGAACTAAAGTTACACCACAGCATACTATGGCACCGAAGATTCATATGACAACAACCCTATGATCCATTCGTGTTCACCAACATAGAACTTGACGGCCTCGAAGGTCTAATCCCCATATCCGCCAGGAATCTCCGCCTCTTCTTACCACCGTACTTCAGGAATCAACAGTGCAAGATACGCACCGCAACACGTATCCCTAATGACAGAAGAGTATGACATCCGACTACTAGTTTGCTAGAAACTAATGCAGTTATAGGTGAGGACAAATCTAACTAACATTGAGTCTACCTGAACATGTTATAAGGGTATGGTCACAATCTTGATCTCTATTCTAAGTAATGCCTAGTCTCAAGTGGTTTCCCTACTAGAAACCCTCGTTCCCGTCTATCAACCTGCGGCTCTGGTGATGCGATCCCCTTGCTCGCCGCTTCCCCCATTGAGTCTCATCCTCAACTCGGCTCGCGATCATCTCCCATGATTTCGTCGGTGCCCGAGTTAGCCACTTTTAATCGTTAAGGCGGAAGCTCCAATTCTAGCCTACGGTTGATAGCTATAGGCAACTAACTAGACAAGTCAATGACTCGATGATGTTCATGTCAGTACCCTATGTCTTAATCAGCATAAGACACAAAAATAACAAAGTATTGGGGTATAGGAACACCCCTAACTCTTAATTCAGCACTTGAGAATTGAGAAAAGTCATACACATGCAATGTGACAACTCCTAAGGATCGCTGGATCTGTCCAGCTCTTTCAAAAATCATATCATTTACCACACAACATGGAATTATGAGATGATGGGATTTTTGGAAAGCTTAGATTCTCTACTCCAAATCTCTAATTAATCACTTTCGCAAATTCCACGCACATATTTCCAGAAAATCACAAATGTACAGACTATGAATCTGAACTAGTTACTGGACACAGTCTAGTCTAAATTCCATATAAAATCAACCCCATGTCCAAAGCTCATGAAATTTGATAATATACAACTAGACATACACCACTTGATTGTGTCCAAAAATTGCACCTAAACTCCTACAACGCAGAGAGTTATGATTCTTTGAACAAGGGATAAAAATCTTACTGCTTTATAGACAGGGCTTTTACTCATACATGCATTTCTTTTTGAAACTTCGTCAAATATCCCCAAAAAATTCTAAAACTTAGCAATTAGGATGTATACTCATACTAAAAGCTATTGCAAAAATTTTATTGCAATATCAATAATACACAAGTAGTTATGCATAGATGAGCTTCAATCCCTAAACAGATAGACACTGCTTCTGTCTTCTCAACCAGTTATGGTTTATGAATTTTTTTAAGGCATCAAAAAACTTTAGAAAAATTTAAAATTTGTGATTATGGTTATAGACACATACAAGAGTATCTAGAAAACATTTCAGCTAAAAAAAACCTAGCAATATTGAGTTATGATTTTTGGAAGGCATAACAGATTTTCTCAAAACAACAGCTTCTTCAGCTATCCTCTGTCCAAAAATGGAACCAATGTATGGGCTACTAAATAACTTCCAAATATTATGAAAAAAATCGTGTGTGCTCTAGATTCATAGAATAACAATCCCTAAAAATTAGAGTCCAAAATTCCAAACCGTTTGAGAGCTAGAAATTCATTAAGCTACATATCACAACATGTTATTTAACAAAAAGAAATCATGAAAGAGTAGTTCTATCATACTAACTTATCCATATTCTTAGCATGTAAATTTCTCACATATGGCAACCAATTTCTTAACTACTACTACATGCTAAAATCACATACACACAAAAAGAAACTAAAATTAGAGTTTAGAGAAATCACCCACTTTTGTGTTGTAAGAAACTCCTTGTAAGCTTTTCCTTGCTCCTCCTTCTTCAAGCTTTTTTTGCTCTAGATGCACCATACACTTCACTTCTACTCTTCCAATACTACTACAAGAACTCTTCTTTTTTCGTTTTGCTTTTCTCCTTCTCTACTTTTCTCTCGATTTTTTTTTAAGAACAAGGAACAAGGTGAAAGAATGAGATTGATTGGAAGTTGGTCATTTATATAGTGAAGTGGGTGCTAGGGTTTCCATTTTGGAGATAGGGCCGGCCAAGGGGAGTGGAGGGCTAGGATGGGCTAGGGTCAATTTAGTGGAGGTGGATGGTGGGGATGAATGACAACACAACAAGCCCTAGAAGCTTCAAGAGCTCTCTTGGAGTCTTCATGAAGAACTTCACATGGCACAAAATCACCCATTGGATCTTATCATGATTTGTTCTAGGTTTCTATCATGATTAGGGTTATCTTAACCCTAGGTCACCATACCCTAACCATAACCCTAGTGCATAAATGTGCATGATTATTTAATTCAATAATCATGCACCAATCAATTCAAGTTATAATTTTAGTTAAAAAAACAATAATATATTTATAAATAATTTTTTTTTTTTAATTTGAGATATTACATTTACAAACGTGGGATTATCACAAATCTATGTCTTAAATCCAATATCACTAACCAAATTTACAAGTACAAAACTGTGAGCCTTATTACAATTGCCGAATTACAATGAGTCTGAAACTTTAATTAAAAGCATCAGTACAAAAGTTTGCTAAAACGCTGAGCGGCATAGTCGTCTTACAAGATGGTCTACAGACCATCCTTTCGGCTGCATGGGAAAGGAATGTTCCTCCTAAGAGACACATGCCTCCTCGCGGGCTTTTTTTTGACACCATCTCTCCTGGGCCGCTTGAACTCTTGGTAGGAAGCGCCAATCCCGCAGAATGAGTCTGGAGACCAAGACCCGATGCATGCAACCCTCCACGAGTAGAAGCCAAACATGAAAACATGGTCTCCCCACACTGAGCATCACTCAGATGGCGAGTGACTACATGTGCAGTCGGGACTGATACTCTAGCAATCGACCCTGCTCTAGCAACTGTTGCATCCTTTCTAACACCAATAATACGCAAAGTGCTAGCCGTGCGAAGCCCCCCCCCCCCCCAAGCTTTGCTTGGAGAGCATATATCTCCAAATACTTATCAACAAGAACCTTTCTAAGAAGAGCACACTCCCCAACACTGTCCTTCGTCACTTTAAGGAGCAAGGGCATACAAACGGGGCGATCAACATGCAGGAGGGTTGACTCACAATCTCTCTCTACTAACACTGACTTGAGTGCCACCAACCACTCGTCCTCTAATGGATTGCACAAGAGATCAAGTGCTAACTGCGTTATGCACAACCTTTTGTGACGCTGCTCAACCTCATCACCTCAAACACCGCTCCCGCAATCAACTTCCTACGAGAAAGACCAAAGAGTTATCTCAACATCGACAAGGGGAGGATACACTTAGCGGGCATTTGGTACAAGGATTTTTTTCTTGTTCCCAGGAATCATAAATCCTGGGAATCATAAATCATGGGATTTATGATTCCTAGGAATCATAAAACATGTTTTGTAGGTCTTAAACATCTCTAGGAATCATATTTGGAAACTTAATTTCATATGTTTGGTTGGGCTAAATATTTCTTGGGAATCTTAATCTTATTATCCAAAATACCCCTCTCATCTTCAAATAACAAAACAAACTATTTGATGAAATACCCAAGTAAAAAAAATTGATGCAAATTTGGGCCACAAAATACAAACAATTTTAAGTGGTAACATGACTTAAAATTGAAAGAGGACAATATATTTGCAGGATATCAAAACTATTTGCAAGTCAATATATTTCTAATTCTACACACCCTGGTTTAATGAGCATCGAAAGCCTTCTTCATAGTTGAAAACTATACAAATGTTAATTTCTTTTTCAACAGCATATGGCGATAGAATATCTTCGCAAGCATAAGCTAGTATATCTCTTGAAACTATACAATAGATGCGGTTGATGTATGTCTCTTATTAAATCATGTGTCACTTCAGTTTTACTGATTCTTCTCGATAAACTGCAAAAAGAATTTGAAATTTTTATAAGTGATCATTCTTGAAGTGCAAAGAATGACTACAACTTGTACATCAACATCAGGTTTGATACGAAATGACTGAATTGAAAAAAACATTAAAAAAAAATGCACGCTGAAATGGTAGGGTCGTGATGCATTACCAGTTCACTCTTTAGTTATCTCCTGAGGTATCTGGTTCTCTGGTTGGGAGAAGAATTGCTTGGCATTGCGTGCAACATCGACTTCCAGTATTGCTTCAAGCACAATATCTGATCCATTCGGTTCACCTGGAAATATGAAGAGCCAGGTTTAGGGATTTTTTTATTTTAAGGGCAAAATTATAATTTTAAAGAAAGAAAATTTTCCCAAGCACTTGGGAATCTAAGAATCCTACCCCTTCCCCCCCCCCCCCCCCCCCCCCGCCCCATGGAAATTTTTTTTTGGGAATTGTGGTAAAAAAAATTCCAGGAATCTTAGTTTCCTAGGAATCTGAATTTAAAAGCTAGCATACCAAACATGGAAAACTGGATTCCCAAGTTAAGATTCCCAGAAAACAATAAATAATCCCCCTACCAAACGCCCCCTTAGAAAAAAGATAAACAAAAAAATATCACAACCAAGAGTAACTCCAAGTACACAACAACAATACACAAGTATTGATAAAGCACGAAAATATTTTTCATCTACTAAAAAGGAAGATACAAGGGTGTGGTGGTCAGTCCGCAATATAGCGTTATAAAAAATTTGAAAATAAAAGCAACTAAAAACATGGAGGATGAATCAAGTGTCCACCTATGTCGGTGGAACCAATGGCAAGGAGCCCATAGCCGCCTCCTTCTTATTGCTTTTTCCCTGAGCCACTCTTCACGCTCCCCATAGGAGCGCTAACCTCATCATCATCCTCCCTAAGTCTGTCCTCCCCGGAGCCTCTCTAAGACGTAGCATCACGTGGTACCCTTTTTTGGTGAAACTGGGATCATGCTCCGCCACATGCGAGATAGCCCGGGCGTAGGACTTATCAATCACACTCTGCAGCTTGGCCGTGGCATCATCCTCCACCATGGCCTCTGTAGCCTTCACCGCCAACGCCATCTTAGCCCGTGCCTTCTCCAGCTCCAACACAAGGCCAGCCTTCCTCTTCTCCGATACCTCAAGCTTGAGACATGACTTCTCTTTCCTCTTCTCCGACACCTCAAAACTCAGAAGTACCTCCTCCCTTTTCTTCCTAGATGCCTCCAACTCCATCTTGAGCCCCTTGACGTCCCTCTTATTCTCCCTCTCGGCATGAGAGATCTGCGCCCTCTATCCTTCTCATCAGCAGCATAAAAATTGACCAACTGTCCGAAGTGACATGCCATCTAGAAAAAGAAGAAAAACATTCAAGCCATAGTAATACAAATGGAAAATATGAAAGTCAAATTACACAAAAAACTAGATGTACCATCATCTGTGCATGAGCAATCTCTAAAAAGGATCTCTTAGGAGGCTCCATCTTCAGCCTCTCCCAATCAGCTAGAGTAGGGAGGTGGCAAACCCCGTCCAAGCAAGCAGCCAAGTTGCCAAGTAAGCTCTCTTGCTGCTTCTCGCTCCAGTTAGGAACGAGAATCATCTCCTGCTCTTCGCTAAGAATCGCTTTAGCCTAGACGATCAGGGGGAGAGGCATAGCGCTCACTACGATAGCTGCCAGGGAAGAACCCCCTGCGAAAAATTAGGCAAAGCCCCCGAATGCATCTCAGTCAGAACGGTTGGGGCCGCAGCAGTGGGATCATTGGAAGTAGGGGTATGGCTCATCGGTCCATTTGTTGCGGAGGGTCTCCCAATCACCAATCAACTCCTCAAAGTCCATCCCTTCTTTCTCTGCAAGATGAAACACAAAGAGATGAGAACTCACAATGTAAAACAAAGCAATGCAAATAGCAAAGACATCAACTAAGCAACAAAATATGGAAGGAAACGAAAGAAATAAACCATACTAGGATCCACTCAGCTAAGACCACCCTCGAAGAGTACTTCGTTGGTGATATCTCACCACGCCAACATCTTATGCGAGAGAAGAGCATCACTAAAAATTTTCTCCGCCACAATCACCACCAGTTTCGCCTTTAGCGTCTCTGGAATCATCATTCTCTATGTCGTAGGAATCCCCCATGGTTCTGGACTACGAACGATAAATAAATTCTCCCTCCAACACTTCAACAAGTCAGGAACCTCGGTCAATCCCCCAGTTACTGCGAGGGCAAAGATGCCACCGTTCCTCCATCTTGTTCAACTGGGAGATCTTAAAGTGTCATCGGTAAATGATTTGGCTCAGTTCGACTCAGAGCCTATGACACTATAGGATGAATCGCACCACATGCCTCCATGCGTTCGGCATACGCTACATCACACTCGGCCTATACCAGTTGAGAACCTCTCTGACAAAGGAGTGAAGAGGTAGACGAAGTTCAACATTGAAGGCATCACATGGTAAGAAACAGTACTCGTTACGTATCATGTAGCAAGCTCTAACTCCAGGACCCGACAAAAGTCACCCATACTCAGAAGGGATCCCAAAGGCTGCCTTGATCCTGGCAAGCTCTTCCCTCATGATAGTAGCGATAGCAAAATCATCCTTAGTGGTGTGGACTAGGTCAGGCTCAGCATACTTCATGTCATTCCTAAGGAAATTTTGATATACTTTGGGTACTCCCTAATCAACTTAGGAACTAAAAACAACAATGTCTTAAGTGCACACTCCCTGCCTTTCTCCAGCTCAACGACCGTCTCCACTATAGTGGAATGGCCAACCATGCCTTTCTCCCTCTCGTATCTAGTGAAACGGCTAGTATCTACACAGTCATCTACCTATAAACAAACCGCAACAGAAGAAGAACCGGTTAAAGAAATGCTAAACATAACTGACAACAATCATGAATGTGTTACCTGATCAAGCTCACAAGAACACCAAAGATATAACAACCACTAGCACCATCGTCAAACCAACAGGCAAACCACCAGAAATGCCCTATAAACCACCACAAGAGCTAGATATAAAAGCTCTAAAAAATAAATTAGAGAGAGAAAGTGGAAGAAGTAAATGAGCAAATGAGGGGTGGGGTTGGGTCTTATTTATATGGCCATAAAGATCAAATTGCCACATGGAAACATCTGAGCCATCCACAAGATCTAACGGTCAAAGCGGTCAACACCCAAATCAATAAGAACACTCATCCAACAAAGAAATGTTGGATCGAGAAAACAAGTGAACAACACAATGTTTGGTTAATGAAAGAGCGATTCGATGAGGTAGACCGCTAAACAAATACTTGGTGGGTGAAAACTCAATGAATCTCCAAACCAAATTAGATGATCACCAACTCGTTCGAATCCAAAATCAATTGGGGTTTTTAACTCAATGGGCTAGGCCGCTCAACAAACGCTTGGGAGGCAAAAATGCAAGATCTTCAAACCAAGCTCCACAAAGCTCCGCAATGAGTTCAACTCGACTAAATGCTTCTAACTTCGTATAGCTTGAAATTAACACTGATCAACACTTGGCCAAGCTCCAACACTTAGCCAAACACTAACTCTCCAAAAGCTTCTAGAACTTGGCTAAAATCCAAACCAATAATGCTCCAAAAGAGTACGTTGATGTTCAAGCATGGCTAACCAAAGTTGGGGAAGTGTTTGTTTGGCTAAACCGAAGTTCAAGCTTGGCTAATTTCCAAGTCAACAACAAACCCTAGCTCCACAAAACCCGACTTCAAACTTGGCCAAATTCGAACTCCACCAACATCAGAGATGAACAAACTCGAGTTCAATCCAACATAGATTCAACCAAGCAACAGATTTTAGCCCAAACAAAAGCTCTCGACTCAGCCTGATCCCAAGACGATGAAATCATTGGTCACCGAAAGCCTTCATCACCGAAGTTCTTGATCCC
The DNA here is from genome assembly GCA_017893485.1 of Hemerocallis citrina. NCBI lineage: Eukaryota > Viridiplantae > Streptophyta > Magnoliopsida > Asparagales > Asphodelaceae > Hemerocallis > Hemerocallis citrina. Next base: position 427,174,918 of record CM030358.1, on the reverse strand, counting down.
CTCTTAGTCACCAAAATTTTGTTCGATGGGACTCTAGATCAATAGCAAGAACGACATGCTCCAAGGTTGACGAAGAGCTTGGTCACCAAAAACCTTGGTCGATGAGGATCTAGGTTGGTCAGCTAAAACCTAGCTCGACAAAAGGGGGTCAGTGAAATTCCTCGACTAAATCGCCAAAACTCTAAACCAGCAAGAGGAGTGATCGCCGAAGTGCCTTGGTCGCCTAACACACTAGCTCGATGAAGGCGATGGTTGACAAGACCATTGTGGTCGCCAAAAGCTTCATGGTTGGTCGCAGAAACCCTAGCTCACCGCAATCAAACCCAATGAAGCCCCTGCTCAACCCACTCGACGAAATTGGTCCGCGAAACTCCAAGGCGATGCTGCAATGAAGTCGACTCCAAGGGGATGGTCGAAGAGCTCGAAGTTAGCAAGAGTGAAAAGTAGGTCACCTAAACGGTTCGACAATCTAGGGTGCGCTTGCAGCACCTTTTTAACCATCTGATCGCTTTACGACACTTGCAAGTGCCTTCACAGCCCTTCATCCGCTTAAGGAAATGTGCAAATGGGTCTGGGCGAAGCTGGTCGACCTAAACCCGGTCCATTTGGTCGCCCAAAATTTTCGGGTGACTAAGTAGCTTTGTTGCACAGTCGCCAACCATCGGATCGCTTAGAAGCACGAGTGCGTATAAGATTAGCGCACCTGATCGCGCCACTCCACTGCCTCGTTGCTGCTCTCCCTGCTTCGCTTCTCAACCGCTTGACCGCATCAGTGTGCGAGCCCTGCTTTGATGGACACACCTGATTTTGCCACGTCGCCTCCCAATAATAGTAACTCCACTACGTTTGATGAACTCACTGAACGGTTGTGCCCAAGCTTGGTCAACGCACCAAATTGCTCCCAAAAATGTGCTAGGTCTGATAATTCAATTAAAAATCCCCTAAAATCATCTAAAATTTTAAAAAAATATTAAAAATTCCAAATAATAGTTATTAAATTCGGAGATAGATTTAAAAATTCTAAAAAATAATTAAAATTTTGAAAAATCAATTGTTAATTGCGAAATGATTACTAAAAATATAAAAAAGTTATGTGAAATTCCTGAAAAATTCCAAGAAAATATCCACCACCTCTAGAAACTTTCAACTAGTTTCAGGATTCTTCAGTTGTCCATGAAAGCCAAGATAGTACCCCTAAAACTCTGAATCAAAACAAATTATTTCCTGAAAGCCAAGAAAATCATCTTCTGAGGGCTTATGATAATGGTAAAATTCGCAGCAAATCAGGGCTGTACGGTTCAAGCACAAATCTTATAGCTTATACAGATAGATTAACAGTAACGGGCCTCTCTAAAGGTCCGGGCCTTATTCAGACTCATTAACAAGACATGGGCCGCTTTCAAGACCATTAAAAGTTACTTGGCCCACCAAGAGAGATAACTAGCCCATGGGGGTTGTGAGTCAAATCTCTTGTCCCCACCGAAAGAGTAACCGATTCTATCTCTTAAGGGAGAGAATCTACAAGAGATAACATATTTATATCAATCTCCTAACTGTTTATCATGCCTATAAATACACTTCCCTCTCCCTCAGTCTAAGGGTGATCAATATTTTCTCTTTCAAACTCACTTTTTCTCTCTGATTCTGACTTGAGCATCGGAGGGTCTGTTGTCGGGGCCAACCCCAGTGTTTCAGGTTTTTTGCAGGTCCATCAGCCATATAAGCAACAGTCAGATTCAGATCAATGTGCTCTTTCAATGGTCCAGATTCATTCTCAGGAGCTCTAATAACTTTTACGACAACGATCAAAGGTGAGATTTTTAGTAGTTTCCTTCAAAATATAACTTACTATCTATTTGCTCCCACACCAAAATAAGCAGCAACAAACATGAAAACAAAAAATATGACGAGGTTATTTCCAATCTTTTATTGATTCGGATACCGGTAAACGATCTCTTTATACTAGGCTCTTCCCTTGGTGTATCCATAGGTATACTCTCCAACCTCCTAACCTCTCCTGACCGTGGCTTCCCAGACTTGATGGATTCACTATCTGATCCTGACAATTCATCTGAGTTCTTTTTCCCTTTTTGTAACCCAGTTCCCCTAACATAGCCATCATAATCTTCTTTATTTTCCTTTGCACCCTCTTCTCGACCTCCTTTTTCATTGTCTCCTCTAAAACCCCCTCCTCCTCCTCATCACATGTTTCAATTTGGCCAATATTAACTGTAGCCTATAATTACATACTACCTTCCCCCTCAACATTAATAATCCCATTAATATTCAAGACCACGTGCTCACCATCCCCTCCCTTGTCTTTTCCTTTTAATAATGTTGAGCCTAAAACAGTTAGGCCCAAGTCTTCTTCCAAGCTCACCTCATTTTCGAAGCCCATATCTTCAAAATTCAATCTTCTTATCTTTCCCTCCTATTTCTCCTTCATTTTTTTGTGCTATTGAAGCTGACATCCACGTACATGCACCCCCATTGGACACCCCGCTGTCAGGGTGGCTCATACCTGCAGCTGCATCGATGGGCCACACTTGTCGCCCCCCTTTTTTGTGTTGGTTGTGTACAATTTCAGCCCCACCATGTGGGTTTTGATTGGCACGATTTGATTCGTCAGGTCTGCTTGCTGATATGGTGTGGAGCTAGGGCCCACATGCACGTGCACAAGGCATGTTTCCTTTCCAAAAGTAAAATCTCCCTCCACTTGATTTCCTCTTGTTCTCGCTCAGTCATGATTAACGACTGCTTGTTTGTCTTCTTTGCTCCTCTTCCTCGAGACTACCATTGTCCACCTAGCTGCTGCCCGTTCATTGTTATCATTGAATAATCTCTTGCTATCCTCCCCCCTCGGAAGGCACCTTCTCTTCCTCCTCCACCACTATTATGTTGACGTTATAAAACTTGTTCGCCACCATTGTTCGTTCCATCGCCGGTATCCGATCAAGATCCTCACAGTCAATCTTCATTCTGGCAAACCCCCTTCTTTGCTTCATCGTCATTGTATCCACCTCCAAAATGATAATAAACTTTTGCACGAAGTCTAGGAAACACCCCCCTCCCCCCTCCAACTCCTTGCATTTGTGAGGGAGGCCGATCATCTTGATCCATGTTGCCAATGTCATTTCTTGTTCAATGTTCCCTTTTTCACCTGTCCATGGTTTGATGTGAATCCCATATCTCAGACCGACGATCTTTATCTCCTCCCTTCTAGCCAATGTTTCCACCCCTTCGGTCATCGGGAACTCTGCCACCTAATAATTCTTTATTTTGTGCAGTTCCCAAGATCGGTGATTAAAGAAGTCTGACAGATTCCTTAACCCCACCACCACCTCCGATGCTGACGGCCACCCTGTCACTGTTAACTTCCTTAATCACCCCCATATTTGCTTTTAGTCATTTCTGGTTCGTCTTCATCTAGCTCGTAACCAAAACTATTGTGTGGCTAAGTTCCTTCTTCCTCCCCGATGGTCGTCTCTCCTCTACTTGTCTCCCTCTAATCTTCCCTAACCTTACGGCATAGGTATGGACATTGTGACCAGGTTCCTTGCGCTCGAAGGACACAAACATAAAGTATGGACATACCTCTTTTCGATGAGGATTGCCGCAAAACATACTTGTATCCCCCTTCACCATCCCCCGAAGTTGTTTTTGCTTATTCCTTGGCCGAGAGTAGTAAATCTCCCATGGCACCTCCTCCTACTCCTTATCAGCTTTGTCTCTATCTTTCCGACAAAGTTCCATAAGTGCCGATAGCAACTTATGCTCAGAGAGGTTGATTGGTGCTCTTGGAGGTGTCAGGGTTCTAACGTGGACGGTTGGAGAGCTCTGATGGTTGGGGTGCTGCCTTGGGTTATTGAAATTCCTATTTCCTCCATTACGTAGTAATTGTTGCAGCTCCGAAGTCCTTCATGTGTGGTTCTGCAACATTGACGAGCATGACCTCTGTCGACGATGCTCTTTCATTCCTTGGTCACCACCTCCTCTCCACTTAATAGGGGATGTTACAGTGTCCAACTTGGGTGATGATTACCCCGACACCCTTCAATCTTCTAGTCGCCTCATGGGGATTTATCCCAAAGACCTTCCCTGTGACCATGGTTGTTCCATGAAAACTACCAGGGTGTCTCCATTTATCATCATTGCAATTTTTTCCAAGGACACTACTCCCTCTCTCTATACCTCTCGCTCTAACCATCGCAACTCTCAAATCATGTTAATATGAAGAGAAAGGGGTGGAAGAGTTAGTGTAACACCCTAGATTTGATTTATAAGATTGTGTGATTTTACGTGTTGTGCACGTATGATTTCGTTTGTAAAATTTCTCGTATAAAATATTTTTATATAGTAATTGTTCTCTTTATTTTTCGAAAATTATTCTCTTTAAAAGCCTAATTTAAATCTAGGCCTAATTGTTCTTTTTAAGCCCACTATATTTATTAATTATTTAATTATTTTTGAGCCCATGGTTAGTTTGGCCCATTAGTAAGCCCATTTACTGTAATTCTCTTTTGAAATTCTCTAACTTGTAGTGTAGACTCATTCATGGACAATTAAATTTGTCACATGAACAAATTTGTAAATGGGGGCACTAGGTGGCACGTGCATGCAATGGAGGTGTGCATTGCACACCATTTCCCCTTGGCCGAATTGTGATGGAAAGAGTGGGAGAGATGGGGGTTAGTTACTCTCATCATGGGTAGTTTATATAACTCCCTATTTCATCTAAGCCCTTAATCTCTAACCATTGGATCTAATCCTAGCCTTCCATTCACCCTAAGAATTTGTATAAATACCCCCCGCCCCCCCTCATTAGCTCTCATTGCACCTAAAAGAAAAGAATAGAAAGAGAGAAAAAATTCAAGTTAGTAAGACAAAAGATTGAGGAGTTTTGTCAGTTGAAAAGATTTAGTGCTAGTGTGTTCTTCATCCTAGGAGTGGTGACCGGTTTTTCCGAGGAGGGAGGCTCGGTTTCTAGCAGTGCATCAAGGAGGAGGTGGCTTGTGGCTTGATCTAGGAGGAGAAGGCTTTGTTCAATTGTTGTAGGAGATTCTTTAGGAGTTCTTTGACATTCTCTCCAAATAAGGTGGGTGTTTTTCATGCTTCTAATCTAGTTACCATGCTAGGAATAAACTGCTACTAAGAGAAAACTAAGTAATTTGGACTTATGTTTGTTTTTGAGACGAAATGATAAAATAGAGAATGATTGATAAATGATTGCTAAATTGGGAATTAAAGTGTTAGAAATTATCACCTTACCATGCTATATGTTTATGAGTTATGCTTTATGGAGATTTTGTGCTTGTGAGACAAATAATTAATTAAATGCATCATGGATAATTATTTGTTTGAATTAAAGTTATACTAATGTAGAAAAATGAGAATTGGTATCCTAAAAATATTGTGGGTTGATTAATGAGTAAAAGAACAAAGAAATTAGTTGTCTTGTGAAAAATCTAATTCTTGAATTATGTAAAAATATAGCTCGTTCTCAATGTCGAACTATGGACATAGAACATGAATAAGATCGAAAATGCATTTTTATAAGGCAAATAATGGTTTTAAAATTATTGGTTTACTATAATTTCATATAGATTAAAATCTGGAAGTTTTGAGTTCAAAAGAGAAGAAAAAGCAACAAAATCATTTTGAGAAGTGGTAAAATTAGAAATGAATAGAGAACTGAGTTATAAACGACCCAACTCAAATTGTGACAATCTGGCCACTTAGACAATTCGATCGTAGGGTGTTTCAGTTGCTACAGTGCGAGGGTGGGTTTTCTATGGTCTCGGGTTCGATTCCGAGTAGGAACTTTACTTTTTTTATTTTTTTGAAAAAAATCCCGAACGCCAAAATTAATACACATGGGTTAACACCTAGTACTTGACGCCTTTATGGCTTGGTGTAGTGGTCTTGGGTGTTTTCCTTTGGGCCACTGGTTGTGGGTTCGAATCCGGGTGTGGGCTTTGGTTTATAAAGTGGCTAATTTTTTTGAGGAAAATATTAATACTTGGAGTTATTTAAATTGGAAAAATTATGGGAAAATTCCTAATTATTTATACTTTATGAAATAAATTTTTCTATAACTTGTGATGAAATATAATTGAAAATTTGGGACTATTTTTCTAGAAAGGACTTGTTTAATTTTGAGAACGAAAATAAATGAGTTGTTTGAAGAAACTCGAAATAAGACTTAGAAATGAGAAATTGTGACTTGTGAAATAAGTATGGATTTTAAAATAAGATTAAGAGAATTATGTGGAAAGCACAAATTGTTGAATGTGACTAGTTGGGAAAATTGAATTCTTTTGGTTATGCATGATAGTGTACATGAAATTAAAAGTGAATGTTCAATAAGCTATGAAAGATCTTACGAATACGAATACATGAATGCTATGAACATGAAATGAGAATTTTGTTAATCATGAAAAAGAACTTATGAGTATGAAAGAACTCAATGTTGTGATTATTTGTTGAAATTAAGAACTAGGGGATAGCTAAGCCTCATACCGGCAATAAAAGAAATGTGGATATCATATTTGAGGTGAAAGACCAGGTTTGGGTCAAATGCGTTGATTGATGGTTAAGACCGGTATAGAGGAAAGAGTTAACTTTTGAAATTGATTTTTGTTCATGATTCATTAAATTAAGGACTAGTTACATAGAGAAGACGTGATGAAAGTAAGAGAAAAACACAAGTATGAGGGCTTCGAGTCTACAGTGTAAGAGTGATTCATAGGTTGCCTACTTGATGAGTCAAGTCTTGGCGTGGACACTACTTCGGAATTATCGGGATCGTGGCGACGCTTGTGGGATGTTTGATTGACTACGGGTGGTGCCATGGTTCATGATGGAGACTGAATTGACCATAGCCTCTGCATGATGCGTCATGTCACGATGTGGGATTCCCCTCTAGGTATCTGGACATGGCCTCGTAACTCATAGGAAATCTAGGATACTTACCGTAGTTACAGTAGTAGATTAAATCATGACGAGGGATCGAACCCTACAAGTTGAAGAACAGTAAGGGCTTGCCCTCAAATCTATGTAGTATGGGATGCATAGAATCCGAACAAGTGCGCATTAGTGTCATCTAATAATAATAATAACAAATTGCATTAAGGACTAGGCGCACAGTCACAACACGCCATCAATAGGATAGTCCCCTTAGCTTTGGTTGTGAACAAGTTTGTGGTTTGTTAAGTATTGAGAATCGTTATACTGTTTCGGCATAGAGAGGATGGCCGCGTATAATATTTCTTCAGTTGAATGAACTGACGTGCCCACAGTCTTTATACAGGGTAAAGGAATTGACAAAGAGTAAAGTATGCAAGCAGCGTAAAGAATGTTCCAAGTGTTGTACATCTATTTATGTAAATATTGTAAATTGCTTCTGCTATTTAAAGTGTAAATGTAAATGTCACTCTGATGTAAAGTAAGTTTAAATTTCCTTGTAAAATTGTACGAAGAGAAGTGTAAAAATCCTGTGGATCTTCGAATTCAGTTGGATTTGAAATTCGTGGTGTTACAGTTAGTCAAGGAGGTGGTGGAGGGGTTGGAGTTGGCTGTAAAGGTGGTGGTGATGGTGGGGTGGGTTTGGTGGGATTGGGGTAAGGGTAGGCTGTAGTAGTGGTCCTCATAAAAAAATATCAGGAAAGTAACCTATATACATGTGAAATGCATATTCATTCCATCTCAATCATATAGTATTTAGAATTAGTGAACATCATTGTCATGCTTTAAAAATGGTGGAGAAAATTGACAAAAGAAATCAAAATTGTAACACCCCGCAAAATTGAGTTAGGACAATTTTGCCCACTGGTGTTACGCACATTTATTTTGTACTGCTACGAGTAATATCTATAACGTATTTTAATATAAATATCCTAAGTATTTCTGCATTTCAATTATTTATACATTTTCCGTCTTCTCAAAATTCATTTTTATCCTATTCTGAGCCAACTTAAATATTTATTTTAATCTTTATTTTTTTACGTGTATTGCACGTGTCTTCAATACACGTGTCGATTACGTATATTCTTCCGTTACGTGAAATATCCGTAACATTGTTAATATAAATAATTTTACGTATGTTGTATTTTGATTGTTTATAAATATTTTCCCATTGCTCAAATCCCTTTTGTATTTAGATATTTATTGATAAGTGCAACGCACGTGTTTGCAGTGCACGTGTTGGTTGTATTATTCTTCAAATTAAAATTTTATGAAGTGTGTATTTTTATTTTTATTTTAAACTAGTTTACGTGAAATGTTCCTTTTTAAATATATTTTTTTGCTACACGTGCTTTTTCCTCTATGCACGTGCTAATTACGTCATTTTTTTGAAAGTTGTGCATTAAAAATTTTGATAAGAGTAATATAAACAAAATAAACTAAAATGTGTGTTAAAGAATTGTATTAAAATTACTTATTAAAATATGAGGGTTTAAAATAAAATAAAATAATGAAATAGGAGTAAATTAAAAATTGTACAAACACGTGCACACGTGCTTTGCACACAAAAGAGGCATGTCATAAGGAATGGCCGCCAATTTTGAGAATGAGGGAGAGTGGGTGAGAGTGTGGAGAAGTGGGAAGCTATTTTAGGAAGTGGGGAGTCATTTTAACCATTCATTTTTTCTATAAATAGCCCTCATCTTTTGTCATGAACAACACTAAAATTAAAACAATGAAAAAGAGAGAAAGAGAGAGTCAAGAGAGGGTTTGTGTGTGGCTTGCGGTTTTGCTAGAGGAGGAGAGGTCGGCTGGCTTTTGAGGAGCTTTGGAGCTTTTTTTAATGGTTTCTACCACTAGGAATTCTCCTTTTGAGGTGGGTGTCTCTTTAATTTCTAATTTAGTTATATGATGCATGATATTGTTAGATAAATTGCTTTGTGTAATCTAGATTGTTATTTGTGAAACTAGATTGAGTTTTGATGCATACTAGATTAAATAAACTTGATGAATACATGAAAATGCAATGTGCAAGTTGATTTGACATGCATTCAAAAATAACATTGGATAAGGGTTCTTGTATGTTAATGCCATGTGTGTGGTTCATGTATGATGATTTGTGTATGTTGATTCATGTTAGATTTTACTACACCATGATTAAATTGTATATGTAAAATTGAGTTTGCATAGCAATTTGCAAATTGAGAAATCCATGTTAGAATTGCATGTAGATTTGTAAGTGGATTGGGGGTTATGAGTATTTCCTCAATTTTATAATAATTGGTGCACCATTCCTGCTAATTTTATAGACCTAAAATAAAATATGGTCTAATTTGATTAAGTATGAATAAGAATAAAAGAAAATTCAAGCTTTCTTTAATCTAAATTGACTTGAATAATTTCTAAATTAAAATGCATTAAATTAGAGAGATTTTTCGTTCTAGGAATTTTAGAGGTGTTGTGTATAGCAATACTTATGAAAAATTTTAAAGAAAAAGAAAATTTAGAATTGTATGACAAGATTAAAAACATATGGAACCAAAAATTTGAGATAAATGGAATTTAATAAGATTTTAATCAGATGTTGCGTTGGACTTCTTGGTTGGCGTGTAAGCTTGGTTGGTGCTGTGGATTGGGACGGGTTCGATCCGAGGGAGGGAGGGGGTACTTTTGGTGTTTTCTTTTATTTTTTTTATTAAATGTTTGAATTTTTAATATGAGAATATAAAATGTGGATTTAGGGAAAATTTTCAGAATGAGTAAATATAAAATTGGGATTTATTTTGGGATTAAATGAAAAGTAATTTATAATGGATTAAGAGATATTTAATTATCTTGTTTAGGGTTGTATTATGAGATTTTAAAATGCTAATTAAGGAAAAAAATTTGTGATTGAGTTGAATATAAAAATTGAGTTTTGGGACTAAATAGATAGTAATTTATATTTTGATTAAGAAGAAAATTTTGATTATTTTGAATAGAGGTATTCTAAAAGTTATATTATTTGGATTAAACTCGATCTAGAGTTAATTTGAGTTTGTTTAAGAATAAATTGGAAGTTGAATATTGTTTGGGAAAAAGAATCTATTGAATGTAATAGGTAAAGCTTTGTCAATTTACAACTTCATTGGAAATCCTATTATAAGGGGTGGATAAACTATCTATTTTACATAGAGAATGTATATGTGAAATGTTCGATAAGACTATGAAACTAGTTATATAAATAATTGCATTGTGTGTGCAAGAGAATAACTGAATATATGAATGAATGAAGCTTTAAAATGTGAATAATAAGGGTATGAATAACCCATGATGTTGTGAAATTGAATTGTGTTGATTCTGGAGGCTAAGTGGGACCCAAAGTACCAGCAAAGTGATGAAAGAGATTATTGAAATTTGAGAAGTGGCCAATATGGGCTATCACTCAGTATATTGTTCGAGACCGGTAGGAGGGTAAGCTAGCTCTAGGTGATAATATTATTCAGGTTTGAACTTAAGGATAGGCACTAGAAAAAGATATGATAGCAACAATGACGAACATGTCCGATAAAGAAAGTGCAGCTCCTAGGGGTGTGAGATCGAGGAATATGGCCGGTAAATCCGTGGTGTGTGGGCTAGGGGTATGTCCATCTATCAATGAAAAGGCCGGTAAAGAATCTCCAGCTTCTAGGAATAGTCGGGACTGAGGATACGCCCGGTAAATCCACAGTGTGTGGGCGAGGGGTATGCCGTTAAGGTCCGTATTTGCGAGAGATCGACTTACTAGGTTCGTTGTTGAGGATATGCCCGATAAATCCACTATATGAGGGCAAGGGGTAGGCTGGTAAGGTCTAATATCCTGAGGGTGCAACTCATCGGTGACTAGGTATTGGAGTATATTCATTGGGTTAGGTTGCATGACGTGGGATGTAAACCTTATAATGAGTACGTTAAGGGCTTGCCCTCGACCTATGTAGTATGTGATGCACAGAATCTGAACAAGTGTGCATTAATGTCACTAAGCATAAATGACTGCATTAGGCATTAAGCTCATGTCATACACTGACATGACTAGGATAGTCACTTTTCCTGTTTGCATTCAAGTTTGTGTTTGCTAAATTAAAGAGTCGTTGTATTATAGCATTGCGTCAGTTGTATGCAACTGACGTGCCCACAGTTTCTCATTTGCAGGATTGGACCTGAAGTCACAATAATGAGTTGTTACAAGATTGAAGAATTTTCATTATCGTAGAGTGTATTGTATTCATTTATTTCCGCTGTGCTGTTGTAAAGAACATTGTTGTAATAAAAAGTTCTAAATTCATTGTAAATTTGTACGAAGTTGAAGTAAAATATCCTGTTTTGCTACGAATTACCACTACAACATATAGGGCTTTCTACAGCGGACTTATTATAGCATTTAAGTGTTAATGCTATTAAAGTGATCAATAATAGCATTTTGGAAGAAAATGTTGTCTTTGATTAATTTTGAAATTTACTCTTAGTTATGACAGCGTTTTTAAAATGTTATATTATTTACGGCATTTTAGAAATGCTATTATATCTGTAAATAACAAAATAGATATGAGCAAAAAAGAAAATTCTAAGTAAAAAATCCAAATCCATCAAAACCCTTTAACTTCTCCCCCGTTCCAAAACCCTCCTTCACGAAATCTATCCCTATTCTCCCCTCCTCCGCACCTCCCGAAGCCCCGACCCGCCGCCAAAAGAAATTCCACCGCTCCTCCCCGTGCCCCCATTGCCCTACCCACCGTCGCCCAACGCCCTCTTCTCCTCCCTGCCCCCCGAAGCCAGACCACCGTCGCCCAACACCCTCTTCTCCTCCCCGCCCCCGAAGCCCCACCACGTCATCACGATTCCAGAATGCCCCCTTCTCCTCCCCGCTATTTCCCACGCTAGCCGATTCCAGGTAATATGGTATGCTGAATCGATCGATGTTAGATTTTTACCTCCAAATCTATACCTCATCTACGTCTTCCTTATTTAATTCTTCTTCTTCATCTTATACCTCACATATTACCTCCAAATAGATTTATTAATGTAGAATTTTTTGAATTACGGTCTTTCATGTTTGATTATGGTCTTCCTTGTTTGATTACGGCTGAAGTATTAATGTAGATTTTTTACCCTTAAAATCAGACCACTGGAAGATTCATCCATCCCCCACTTTTTTTGAAGTAGCATCAGTTAAGAGAGCGATTGAAGTGATAGAAGAAATTGGATCTTGTTCAATGAAGTTTCAATCCCTAACTATTACTAATGAAAAAAGGCTTCACAGTCAAATTCGCAGATCAACCGAAGACAAATTGAACAGTCTTAAAATAAAAAACAAAATCATCACAAAATGCCTCTGTTATAATATTACAACCAAAATAGAATGACATTCAAGGCTGACAATATCGAGTTTCAAAACTTTTAGAATAAGATGCCATAATTCACGGTGGTCTCTGCCATGATCTTTGGCTTCATATTTTGCTCTGTCAAATCGAAGGATGTTGAAATCTGGAGGAAGAGAAGAACTAATATTCAAAATGCAATAGAAATAATAAATAATATAAATTAAATACTTATAAAGAACATGCTCAAAAGTAATATTTCAACTACAGCCAGAACAATCACTGGATGCTTTACCATGCTGCAAGTTTGAGTTCATTGCATGAAAAAATTGTGTACTTATGTGCAGATCATGAAAACATTCCCAAAAATGCATTAGCACTTCTTCATTACTCACAAAAATTGCAACTTCAATAATTTTTTCCCATCGCTGAAATTTAAGTAATATATGTAGAAACAGTTTTTGTTTAACACTATGTACATTGGTGACATTACTGATACTCTTCACATATTCATCAAATTTCTGCTTATAATATAGGTGAATGATTTCTTGTAAAATATTGGACTAAATTAATTAAGATATGAAATCTATTGATTGAATTTATTATGTAAGAAGCAATTCATTTATTAACTTTATCGGGAAATGCACGAGCACACACACTTGTTTTAAGCTATTAATTTTTTTGGTCATGTGCTTAATTAACTTGTCCATTAATTAAGTTAGATGCATATATATTGATTATGGCCTATAATCACAACACTGGTGCAAAGTTCTTATCAATTATAGTTTGATCCACGTTGTTGATGTGTGTATTGTTGGTGTTATCTTGTTGCTTTCTTCTCACTTGTCATCTCTTCAAGGTTAGAGGAGCTGGTGTGTCATCACAATGAATAAACATTGAGTTCATCTTAACAAGTAATGAAATCTGACCCCAATTAATATTTTAATATATAATAGATATTAAGATATTACATGTTTTTATGACCACTATTTTATAATTTATAGAAATACAACAGCATATAAAGTGGAAGTTCATCAGTTTGTGGAAATTGCGAAGTCAACTGCTGAGGACCCAAACTGGATTATGTGTCCATGCAGAGATTGCCAAATTTTCTGTCGTGAAAATGAGGATATGCTTGTGCTTCATTTGCTCAAGCGTGGAATGGATATGACTTACACAAACTAGATTTGGCATGGAGAAGGACTGAATGCGAAGAGTTCTACTAAGGAATCTGTATTGCCAGATAAAATAATTGAAGATTCATATGTTGATAATGAGGGTATTCCTGAATCTAATGGTAAAGATGGAGAGGATGAATTAACAAATATGTTGAAGGATGCTAATATTCCTTTATATCCTGGTTGCACTAAATACAGTAGGCTATCAGCAACAATTATTCTATATAAGAATAAATCCATGTATGGTGTTTCTAACAAATGCTTTAATCATCTTTTGGTGATATTGCATGATATGTTACCTGATGAAAATACAATTCCAGAATCCGCACGAGCTGCACAACAATTAATTAAGTCATTTAATGTTGATTGTGAAATCATACATGCATGCATCAATAATTATTGCCTATTTAGAGGTGAGTTCAAAGACGATGATGTATGTAGGAAGTGCCATGAGTCATGGTGGAAGAAGGATCATCGGACTAAGGAGATTCTTATTGGAGTGCCGGTTAAGATTTTGAGGTATTTGCCAATAATTCCAAGGTTTAGAAGAATGTTCCAAACATCAGAACTTGCTAAAAATTTATGGTGGCATCACAATCATAAAAGTGAAGATGATAAAATTAGGTATCCTGTTGACTCTTTGGCATGGAAAACAATTGACAATAAATGGCCATATTTTGCTGCCGAGCCGCGCAACCTTAGACTTGGTCTGGCTGCAGATGGGTTTAATCCCTTCCGTGGTCTTAGCTCCTCACACAGTTGTTGGCCTGTGATGCTGGTAATATATAATCTTCCACCAGGGTTATCTATGAGAAAGGAACATATTATGTTATCATTGTTGATTTGAGGACCACAACAACCAGGAAATGACATAGATATTTATTTACAACCACTGACAGATGACTTGCAGGTTTTATTTGATGTGGGTGTACAGACATATGATGCTTTCACCAAAACATTTTTCAACTTGAAAGCAATTTTGATGTGGACAATAAATGACTTTCCAGCTTATGGTAACCTGGCTGGATGTACTACGAAGGAAAAACTAGCATGCCCCATATGTGGTACTAATACTTGTTCTAAATAGTTGAAACACAGTAAAAAAATTGTTTACCTAAACCATAGGCAGTTTCTTGGACCAAAATATACATTACGGTTCAAAAGAAGTTGGTTTGATGGAAAACAAGAGCTTGATGAGCCACTTAGATTAATGGTCAGATCAAGAATTTTGAATGAGATTAAAAATATTGAAAAAGATTTTGGGAAGGGGTCAAAGAAAAAAAAGAGAAAGTTGCAATCTGTACAGATTTGGAAGAAGTCAATATTTTTTGACTTGCCTTACTAGGAGGTAATATATATGAACCAGTTTATTTATCTTATTATCTAGTTTTTCTTTTTTTTTGGCAATTAGTTAACATTACGTTTCTTACATATCTCAATTGTTTTCTTTTTGTTCAATTTCAGCATTTAGTATTGCATCATAATTTGGATGTAATGCATATTGAAAAGAATGTGTGTGATAGCATTATTAGTACTTTGCTGAATGTGAAGGGAAAGTCAAAGGATGGGATAAATTCACGTATGGATTTGACATGGGAATTAGACATGACTTGCATCCAAAATGGGAAAATGGAAAGAGAACTTATCTGCCACCTGCGCCACACACTCTTTCGAAAAGGGAACAACAACTGTTTTCCAAATGGTTATTTGACCTTAAGGTACCTTATTGTTATAGTTCAAATATTGGGAACTATATATCAGTGGACGAGTGTAAAATTATTGGCCTCAAGTCTCATGATCATCATGTATTAATGCAACAATTATTGCTTGTTGCATTAAGAGGTCTTCTCCCGAAAGGACCTAGAAATGCAATATTTCGACTATGTGCGTTTTTCAATGCATTATGTCAAAATGATATTTGACCCGGAGGAAATGTTAAAACTGGAGGCAGATGTTGTTGAGACTTTGTGCATGTTTGAAAAGTTTTTCGTTCCTGCTTTTTTCGATATTATAATTCATTTGGGGTGAGAAGACCGATTATGTGGCCCAGTTTAACAAAGATGGATGTATCCCTTTGAAAGGTAACAAACTGATTATGTTGTAATTCTATTTGGACTATGTAGTTTTTATCATAAAATATTAATTTTATTTTCTGTCGGCAAATGAAGACATTCAAAGGATACATTAGGAATTTGGCACGACCTGAAGGTTGTGTAGAACAATGAAATTTATTAGATGAGTGCATGCAATTTTTCAGTAAATGCATGAGTCAAGTGGCTGATATGGATAATCAGCCAAATAGAAATCAAGATTTTGAGAATGATGCGATACTTGAAGGTCGGCCAATTTCCAAAGGAACATCGATCACTTTGGATTATCAAAGGCTACAAAGTGCTCATCGATGTGTACTGGTTAATATGGCCAAGGTTGAGCCATATTTAGAGTAAGTGTAGTACAAAAAATAATTTTCAATGATAATGTTTTTACATAAGGGCATGTAACCATTGTTAATTATTACAGGATAAACTTGAAGGAGTTGACGCGTTTGGACAAACATCTGGTCAAAAATGAAACTTTACTTCAAGATAGGCATTCTGAAGAATTCTCAGACTGGTTAAAAGAAAAGGTCTAATATATAATCCTTGAATTTTTGGCTTATTATATATTATTGTCTATAATTCTAATAGTGTATCATTGATTATGAACAGATTCACGGGCAGACTCATAGTGTGCCCACTCATAACATATCCAGAACGTTAAGAGGGCTTGCACAAGGTCCATCTGTGCATGCTCTCTCTTATTCTAGGTTTGTTGTGAATGACCATCATTTTCACATAAAAGATGCATTCAAGTTTACTCAAAATAGTGGTGTTTCATATGAGGCAACAACTGTTAGCAGATCGAGCTTGAAGAATAAGCACCAAAAGATCAAACCAGTTGTTTATTATGGAGTGATCAAAGATATTATTTTACTGGACTATTTTACTTTTCAGATTCCTGTTTTATTTGGTCATTGGGCTAATTCGAAAACTGGTGTCAAAATCGATGAAGGTTTTACTATGGTTAACCTGCATCAAGGACAACAACAATTTAAAAATGACCCATTTATTCTAGTGTCACAAGCAAAACAAGTGTTTTATTCTAAGGAAAGTAATTCGTCTAATTGGTATGTTGTTTTAAAGGCGCCACCAAGAGGTATTAATGAGTTGGATTTGGATAATGAGAGTGTTTATTCAAGACCATTAGATGTATCCTTACTTGATAAAAATACTGATGATGAGGATAATGAGTATGTTAGAAAGAACTTCATAGTGAAATATTGATGATTGTTTTGTTGCACAAATATTTATATTTTTTATCATAACTTCATAGTGAAACTTATTATAACTTATTCTGCCATAATTTCTATGATCACTCGTTTACTTCATTATCTTTATATTTTTGTTATAGTGATATTTTGCATGTTGAAATTTCTAATTATGGATGAATCTTTCTAACATGTTCATTTTATTTTTTTTTTCATTTTTGGTTGTCTATTTAAGTGAGGTGTCTTTCTTTCAAACATGGCTCGAGAAGAGGTAACAACTACTATCAATCATTTATCCACGTATATAATAACATATTTATTATGTATTATTCACAATCATGTTCTTGTTTGGATCATTTGTATTGCTCAAAACAAGGAAGTAAAAAGGAAAAGGAGGGATGAGGAAAAGAAAATGAGAAAGGATAAGGGAAAGAAAAAGAGAAGGGAAAATGATAAGGAAAAGGAAAAAGGAAAGGCAAGAATAAAACTAAAAGAGAATGTATCAAATGATGTGATCCGTATATCAGAACATGTAGACTCTAATGTCATTGGCGATGCGACTCTAAATGAATTGAGAGAAGAAACATCAAAACAAGCACAACAGTCAGAAGGCACGACCAGGACTAGCGGATACACAACTTGCAGTAATTTATCGGCTATCAGCGGACAAAAGTTGGAAGTGACATTAAATGATCTCGGTCAACCTGTTGGAGAAAACTCAAAAAGACTGTCTTCTTTTGTAGGCATTTTAACACGTCAGATGGTGCCGCTGAAATATGATGACTGGAGAAAGATACCTACTGAGACTAAAGAATTTTATTGGCAAGCAATAAAGGTAAGATATTTTTTCCTTGATGTAGCTTTCTTTCTGTTGTTAAGGTATACATACAACTTGTTTGTTGGTTGGTTTATTGGTTGATTGATTGATTCCGACTTGTTTGCAAGTGTATATCCCTTTGTATGTATGGCTTGTTAATGGATTAGATCATTGTATTTTATGCTACACAATTGAGATTAGTTTTGTTCATACATCACTGCATGATTGGACCGTAGATTAATTAGCTTGTTTCCATCTTAATTCTTAGTTGTATGGTTCTGTTATAAATATATATAATGATTTTATATCTTCATCTGGTAAACTAACTCTGGTTGATAACTCACATTCGGACATATTTGTTCCCATCGAGAGTTAGAGACATTTCGATTCTTTGCTACTGTCAAATTTTAAATTTTATATAATTTTTTGTTGAGGTTAGACCTTAATCAGTATGAATCTCTATCTACAAGTATTCCAAACCCTCTTATACTATGAAAAACGTTGTCTGCAGGTGAAGTTATTAATTTAATTCACTTTCTAAGAAAGATGGTGTGTATTACAAAACACATTATAAATTCTGAAAATATATTGCAAATAATGAATTCTTCACCACCACCTTGATCCTGTGGCTTTCCCTTCACCACCACTTTCGCAATGTACATGGCTTTCCCTTGACCACCACCTTTATCCAGTGGGAGCTAATAAAATTGAACTTTAGCAAAGATGGGGAAGGTATATTGTTAGCAGCTTGCAAAATGCATACATTGCAGACCATTATACTTAATCAATCAATAAAAAAAAATTCTCTCACTTTTGTTTCTAACCATGACTTATCAATTGAAAACATTTTCCATAAATCTAAACACTGATCCTTTTCATATTTAAACATATTTAACTAGTTACCCTGTTAACTATGTCTTATCTGCCTGCTATTCACTAACAGATCCACCTGAAAAGTAAATGACAACTCACTCAAAAATATAAAAATAATTTTCATCATCAAATATCACATTTTTATATGTAATGAATACCTACTTGACAAGTGACACAGAGTGTGACACAATTGAGTCTTTCCAGAGCGAAATTCACCATACATTTAAGTTATGGACTCAGTTTCAATTCCTCCGGTCCAGAAAACCGTAATCATAAGTTAATAAAAGCATAATTAGTGTGGTGATGTAGCTATTGTTTCCCCTTTCCTAATACATAATCCTTAAAAGTAAAAAGCTACAAGAGAAGTTACCATCCAAGATCATATCAAGTTCTCTTGACCCAGATGTGATTTGAATGATTTCAAGCCTCTGTGCATGTAGTTGGCTAGCACTGGTAACCCAATGGAATAAGCTTTGAGGCTTTCAATGAACTGGACCATACTTTAAGCTCAAAAAGCATATTACTAATAGTAAAAAAGATAACTTCAATTATCAAAAAAAAAAGAAAGATGGACTTGCTTCAATGATTTTATCAACTTTAGCCTCACTAATTCCTTTAATTTGCAACAGATCTTTCCGTGGTGAGTATGCAACTGATTCCACAGTGCAGAGGCCAGCATCTTTGAGCTTTTTACATCAAGAGCAGCTATTCTAGATGCCTTCATAAGGAAGCAATAAGTAGCCAATAGTTAAATTCCATACAGAAACTATACTATGAATTAATATAAACTAACTAACAGATAATAGCATTTGTAAACCATACAAATATACAAGATAGAAAATTCACATTGTGAATAAGCTTTACCCTTGACTAACAAATAACCTACCAGCTTTATTTCTTGAACCTGTAGTGTCATTAATACAGTTTCTAGCAATTATATCTTACACAAAATGCTCATGAACTTCCCTTTATGTGATATTCGAATAAGTTTTAGCTTCCTGTTTATACTACGCATACATATATGTGGAGAGTGATAAAATATTCTCCTATTGCAAATATAGAAACCATGTATAAGAAAGTGGAATTTACATTACCTGGAGACTGTTATATATATATATATTAGTAGGGTGCAAAGAGATTAATTATGTGTTTCAATTGAATCCTATGCAGTAGTAAGAGAGCTGGATAAGATGAGTTTGCTTTCAAAAGCTTTGAAAATCCAACTATTTGTTGCGAAAGTTTATGCACTCTTGAACTACTACTAGTGAAAAAAAAACCTTTACATTTTTTTTACCTGATATCGAATTTCCCCACCTTCAACCACCAAATTCTGCACTTTATTTGAATATTCTATATGCGTATATATGTGTATCTCTATTTCTCATTATTGTTTCCCATCATTTAAATAATCTGGTAGGCAAATTGCCTTGCATGAAAAGAAACTTGCATATGGAAAAGAATCTGCATATGGAACTATTGATGACTTCATTATGTAAGGTACTAAGGTTGTAATGAACGAATGCTGTGTTTGATTAAAATGTGCATTGCGCTAATTTTTTACTAATTATAAGCAACATTCAAAACTGATGGTAATCATTTTAAATGATGCTCCTAATGACCAGCCTGACACTTAATCAAAAGCCTTACCATGTGATGAGAACAATTGTGACTTCTAAGCCATGGCATCAAGGACTGCAGTGACTATCACCATAACAGCATATATTTCTCATCTGCCTTAATCTAATTTCATATATGAATTCTTTTTCTGTTATACTTTAAGTATAATATTCTCTTAAGATTCAGGTAATCAAATATCCAATTAACAAGGACTGATACAAATTTTGTGCTTATTTTTATGGTAGTCACATATCTATAGCAGTTCATTTAATTCTTTGTGCTTATTTTTATGATAATAATTTATATCTACACATATTACTTCAGCAAAAGTTCACATTCAATGGACGTGATAGAGAAGCAAAAATTTACACCCTACAAGTGATGGAAAGATCTGCCAGGGCACGCAAGGCAAAATTGGGGGCAAGCTTAAACAAGAAACCGATTTACAAAAGTCAAAGTGAGTGGGATGAATTTATAAAATCAAGAAACAACCCAAAATTCAAGGTAAAAAACTATGTATACTATTCTGTTTAACTTGCTATATCTTGTCTTTTATATAAAATTAAATACATTAGAGTACAATTTGTCTTATAGGCAAAAAAGTGAAAAGATCAAGGAAATGAGAAGTAAATAAACTATCCCTTATCGTGGTGGTCGAAAGGAATTTGCTCGGATAGAATCTGAAATAGTAGTGAGTTAATTATAAATTATTTTCATTATATTTATTAAATGTGTTGTTTATAATTTTGATGTTTGTGTTGATTGTATTTGTTTGCTATATAGAAAGAAGCGGGTCCCATTTGTCAAGATAAAGTTAGGCTTCGTTGTTGGTATCGAGCATATACAAAAAAGAACGGTGAAGCAGGAAAGCCAGATGATGTTGATATGGTTCTAAAATTGTTTTCTCACATAGTTTACCATTAGTTAAATACAGATTCTTATTGTTCAATCATATGTTCATATTAATTTTGTGCTTTTTTTATTTTCAGAAAAAGGTGAAAGAAGAACTAGCTTCTTCGCCACCCGAGAAATCCCACGGAGGCCCGGGTTATGAAGGTGACGCATATTCAAGGGTATTTAACAAGCCTGAACGACAAGGCCGTTTATCCGTGATGGGAGCAGGAGCCAACCCATCTAAATTATGTGCCTCGATTGCAACCTCTGCCGAAATAGTGAAGGAGTTGACAGCTCTACTTAAAAAGCAAACCAAGTGTAAAAACTCTTACTCAACGCATAAGAAACATATGAAACATAAGAAGATAAGAATATTGATTTCATTTGATTGCTGATTAGATTAAACATAATAGATTTATAATTCAGTTTGTTATTTTACAGAGTATGGTTCAACAAGAAGAGGATAGTGAGGATGATCTGGAGGAAGAAGATAGAGATGATGATATGGAGGAAGAAGATAGTGATGCTCAAGATGACGAGGGTAGTGAAGATGATGAAGAAGATCATAGCGATAGTGATGATAATGTGGATATTGATGGTGAAAATGATAATGACGATGATAGTGACGAGGAGGATGAGGATAAGCGCTCAAAATTGTGTAACAATGATCCATCATCAACTACTAATGCAACTGATACTCCACAGGTAACCCAGTACAGTTTTGGTACTTTTCATATATATATATATATATATATATATATATATATATATATATACTTGTAATAACTTTTTTTTATGTTTTCATGTTAGTCACTCAATGGAAGCAGTAATCGTAGAAGTAGAAAGTGCGAATTGTTAAACTGAGGCACCGAGTGAAGTGGTTGCTATTGGGCGATGGGTGACAAATGATTCGTAGGTGGTAGTGCACTGTGTACCCCTTTGGAAAAATGCTTCCAAAGTTTGGGTGAATGAAGTTAAACAACCTTCAGTACCGTTATTTAGGCGAGGTGGTGGTGTAGATACTCTAGATAAGGTTATGGGACTTGCAATTGCATAGCCGACCGATCACATCAAGATGTTGGATGCTATCTAGGTACATTACTTTCCTTCTAAAAAAATTATATAGTGGAATAAACCCTTGAACTTGGTATTTGTTAATCATATAGTATTGAACTATATCAGTAATTTAGGAATAGCAGTATATTAGGAATAGTAGTATTTGTTAAATTAGGAACTATATCAGTAATTTAGGATATAGTATTGAACTATATCAGTAATTTAGTCCAATAAGAAATAAAAGCCTACGTAAAAATGGTATTAAGTCATTCATGAATAAACCAATTACAAGTTCTTGATTAAATCATTCATGAAGAAAATAATTAATTAGATAAAAATAAACTATCACGAGCTTCAGAACCGATGCTGGACATCACTATACATCCTGCTGTAAATCTCCTACTATCGTTGGCCGTAATCTTTTCTTCATATCTACTTTTGAAGACAACAACGTTATCCCTTCCTGACTTCCTATTGACATCAAAGAGCTGTCAATTAAATGTATCAGTGATGTTTCCGATAAAGTTGGTATTCTGAGAGTTTCGCATGTGAAAGCTTACAACAGATTTAATTTCCTTTGTTGGCGGTTTAGAGAACTGATTCTTTCCTGATTCCAGTTGAACTGCTGCTTGGTTTGATCCGATGAGAGCAATGCAAGCCTTCTCAATAATGGGATGAAGGTATTTGACTTTTGCCTGGGTTCGGATCTTAAGATGCTGCTGAACCTGAAGCAGCAGGGGGGAGAATTGAAATTTTATACTAAAGAAAAAGGTGATATCATATGAAGTAAGGTTATGCAAATAAGAAAATTTTAAGATTCTACATGAGCGAGAGAAACAAACCAGCTATTATGTTCTTATCATATATGAGTTCATGAGCACTTCAAGATGTGTTTTTGTAACTCTTCTCAGTCTAACACCTGACGGCAACTCCATACTAAATCTGAATATCGTTTTGTTTATGTCATAAGTCAGTGAAAACAGTCGACCATCTAGATCCAAATCACATCTAAAGATTCTTAGGTCTTCCATCATGTAATTTGGTATTAAGAATTCTATCTAATGGCTGGGTGATTAGCTTTCAATGTGTTGATCAAGGGATCCTGTTTGGTTTCTCTTTTTTTCCTTTTTATTAGCATTGAGATGTAGCAAGTTCAAAACATCCACCATTCACAATACTGGGATAATTTAACCATAATCAGATCAAAGGAGACATGGAAGTACCCCCACCTTATATAACAAAAAACGCTTAGGGAAGTAATGATTCTGTTTTACTTCATTGGGGCAACCAAAATTATGTACTGAGATGTTATTGAACTAAAAAATATTGAACTAAAGAATGCTTTAGTTCTTAAAACAAAATTTCACAGTATGCAGATATCGTAAAATGGGGAGTTTATGAGGAGACTATTTGGTGCCATGTTAGTAATTGTAAGTGTCTCATGGTACCATGTCAGTACATGGACTGCTGACATGGTTGTATATTCAATTTTTATATATATGAACCAACTATACATGGACTATTTGGTGCCATGGACTGTTTATCAATAATTTAGGAATAGCAGTATATTAGGAATAGCAGTATTTGTTAATTTAGGAACTATACATGGACTATTTGGTGCCATGTCAGTAATTGTAAGTGTCTCACCGTTCAGATTGATTGTTATGCCATAGTATGAGTACTGATTAATTTATCAAATGGTTTGACGTCTAGTATCCATGGTTTAAGCGGTTGCAAACTGAATTGATTTTGTTTACCAAGTGGTTTGATCTCTACAAATTTCGCTGCCATGATTTAGTAGAGATTTTTGGTACATGACCAATCAAATGGCTTTCTCTGGAGGAACAACAAATCAGTTTAGTGCATGGTTAAAGAATTGCATGGAATAGATTGCAGCTACAACTTTATCCAGTGATATTAAGATTGCTGTTGTCTTTATACTGGTGTATTCAAAATGTGCTTTAGAAGTTGCTCTGTATAGCTTTCGAAACTCTTATTCTTAGCTGACGAATCTGTTAACGTATTGGTTCTTATACTGCTGAATCTTTATGTGCTTTGCATGTGCTAATTTTATCTTGTTACAATTTTTTTATATAAAAATATTGGTGTTTTGGAAACTGAGGATTTTATGTACAACTGTATCGACCTTGAGCTTTATAGCATTGATCATGGATGCTGGAGAACAACATTGACTGAACTATCAGCAGATTGATATCTTTTGGAGAATTTTCAAAACTTTTCTATGCATCTGTAGTTTTTTCTTTTTGCATACAGGTCAAAAATAAATGGCATTTTTAAAACGCTGCAAAAAAAAAACACCACTCTTACAAACGATATCATTTCCGAAACGTTATTAAAGGTGTGGCGTTTGGAAAACACTACAAATACAATAGCATTTCGACAAACACTATGGTTTTTAAATTATTTTGATGGTTTTTATAGTGTTTTGAAAACGCTATAAAAACCATAGCGTTTCAACAAACGCGGGTTTTTATAGCGTTTTGAAAATGCTATAAAAACCATAAAAACCATAGCGTTTGTCAAAATGCTATCCTTTTTATAGCGTTTTGAAAACACTATAAATACTATAGCATTTGTCGAAACGCTATGGTTTTATAGCGTTTTCGAAACGCTGTGCTTTTCATAGCGTTTCACGGAAACGCTATAAACTTACCATAGCGGGGACTTTGACAGCGTTTGCAAAATGCTGTCATATGTCTTTAATAGCATTTACAAAATGCTATCAAATAGCATATTTGTTGTAGTGTACTTGTTTTTGGAATTCGGGGCATTACAAAAATTGCTCCTAAAAGTATTCGACAACAACAACAAAATCTTTTTCCCAACTAGTTGGGGTCAGCTACATGAATCCTAGTTTTCCATTCTGCTCGGTATAGCGCAATGTCTTCTGTAAGGCCACAAGCTATCATATATTTTCTCATTGTTTCTACCCAGGTAAGTTTAGATCTTCCCCTACCCCTAACTCTACCCTAAATACTTATTAAATCACTTTTTCTAACTAGGACACTATTAGGTTTACATGTGACATGTCCAAACTACCAAAGGCAATTCTCTCTTAATTTATCTTGGATAGTAGATACCTTTACCATGTCTCGAATATGCTCGTTTCTAATTCTATCCTTCCTGCTTTTACCACACATCCATCTTAGCATCCTCATCTCTGTTACACTCACTTTTGGACATGTTGTTTCCTTATTGCCAAACACTTTGCTCCATACCTCATTGTTGGTCTAACAATTGTCCTATAAAATTTTTCCTTCAACTTCAAAGGTATTTCGTTTGTCACACAAAACACCATTAGTACTTCTCCACTTAAGCCACTCTGTTTGGATTCTATGTATAACATCTTTACAAATCTCTCCAACTCTTTGTATAATAGAGCATAAATATCGGAAACAATCTCTCTTATGTATCTCTTGACTATCAAACATCACTACCTCCTCATTTGTGTTCCAAATATCACTAAAATTAGACTACATATGCTATCTTTTTGTTTTGCTTATTCAAAAGTCTCTAGTTTCCAAAGTTTCTCTCCATATGTAATGCCCCAAATTCCATACACAGGTAATTCCTAGCAAATACAAGATCTTTTACTTCAAATTCGTACAAATTTATAAGGAATTTAAAACTTTTTATTACAACATGGTTTTTTTCAAAATCACAGTGGAATTTAAAATGAATACAATACTATCCAAAATAATAAAAAAATCTTTAATCTCGTAAAAACTCATCATAGTGACTTCAAGCCCATGTCAAGTCCAATCATGCAACTGGAAAGCTGTAGGCACATCAGTGGCATACAAATGACGTAATGTTATAATAAAACGATTCTTTAATTTAGCAAATACAGACTTGAATGCAAATAGGAAAAATGACTATCCTAGTCGTGTCAGTGTATGATATGACTTAATGCCTATTGCAGACATTTACACTATGATGTCACTATTGCATATTTGTTTGGATTTTATGCATCCCATACTACAAAGGTTCGAGGGCAAGCCCTTAATGTACTCCTCTTTATAGGGTTTACATCCCACGTCATGCAACCTAACCCAATGAATATATTCCAACGTGTAGTCATCGAGGAGTCGCACCCTCAGGATATTAGACCTTACCGGCCTACCCCAAGCCCATATATAGTGGATTTACCGGGCGTATCCTCAGCCACAAACCCTAACAAGTCTCTCTCCCAAATTACGAACCTTATCGGCATATCCTAGCCCACACACCCTGGATTTACCGAGTGTATCCTCGGTCTCTTCCATTCCTAGGAACCATTTGCATCTCGTAGAGTTCTCGTATAATAACAGCTTTCAGGCCAGTCTTAAAACTGCACCGTTCGAGGCCCTGTACGGGCGGAAGTGCAGATCACCAGTGTGCTGGGATGACATTGGTGAGAGAATGTTGTTGGGTTCGGACTTGATCACCATGACAGTTGATGCAGTGACTCAGATCAAGAAGCATCTTCATGCAGCTAACGATAGGCAAAGGCAATGGGCAGATGTTCATTGGAGAGTTTTGGAGTTTGAGGTTGGTGACCATGTTTTCCTAAAGGTATCGCCTTGGCGAGGTGTCATCCGGTTTGGTGGTAGGGGCAAGCTCAGTCCTAGATTTAGTCGACTGTTTGAAATTGTGAAACGAGTAGGCAATGTGACCTATCGTCTTGCTTTGTAGCCAGCTTTATCAGGAGTGCACGATGTTTTTCATTTCTCACAACTCAGGAGATATATCCAAAATGAGAGCCACGTGATCGTCTATTCCTAGTTGACTGTTCGGCCGGATTTGACTTGTGAGATTCCGCCAGTTGCTATTTTGAATCGGCGAGAGAAAGTTCTTAAGAACAAGGTCATCAAGCTGGTTTGTGTTTCTTGGAATCCTCACTTGCTGGGTGAGTCGACTTGGGAGTTGGAGGAGGAGATTCAACAGAAGTTTCCTTATCTGTTTGAGTAGCTTTTCGTTTTGTTCTTTCTTTTCTTTTCGGAGTTACCCTATGTACTTCTTGTTTGAATTTCGAGGACGAAATCCTTCTTGTTAGGTGGGTAGGATTTGTAACCCCTGTTTTCTATTTTCTGTATTTTCGGTGTATTTTCTATTTCCGTGTATTTATTCATATTGTATGTCTCCGTCTCTTTTTGAACCGTGTATTTGATCTTCATTATCAATATATTCATCAATTTTGACTTGTCGCGTTTACTGATCTCCTTGATTCAATTGTCTCATATTATCTCATCTCTGTTTGATCGGGCCATTATTTTTTATCCTTATTATTTTAAATTTTCATGCCTTAATTTATTTATTCATTTTGTTCCTATTTTATTTTCTTGATGGATCTATTAAACCTTAGATAAAACCCAGTTCTATTAAATCCCTATTGGATCCATTTTAAAACCATTAAACCCAATAACCACTATATCCTACCCGTTAGCCTCTCATCTAACCCTACTTCTCCCTTTTTGTATATATACTCCCGTACATCTTCCCCTAAACCCTACTTCAGCTGCTTACTCATCTCCTACCCCTTCCCGTACATCTTCCCCTAAACCCTACTTCAGCTACTTACTCATCTCCTACCCCTCTTCCGATCAACCCTACCCTCCACACCCACTCCCGACCTCCTCACCCATTCCCCGATCGCCTTAGCGCCGCCCTACACCTACGGCGCCACACCCTCCTGTGTCTCCCCTCTCCTTCCCTACTCAGCCGTCAGCCCCAGTGCCCCAGTGCTCCTCCCTTCGGTGACTGCAGCACCAGCAGCGCCGCCCCCTGCTGTCTTTTCCCCGCAGCATAGCTTCCCTGCGCTGTACCTTCAGCCAGCCACCAGCAGAGACCGCACCAACACCGCGTGCCCCCTCTCGGCCTGTGTTCTGTCCCGTCCGTCATGCTCCACCACTGTCCGACGTCTCTCTCTCGACGCAGTGTGCCCACTGCCATTGCTTGGCCTTATGTGCATGTGTTGATCCGAGTTTGTGATCATGGTTCATGGGTTCGTTCGTTCGTTAAGTTCATGCGTGGGAATCCGTTCCCATTATTCTTATTCTTGCTTTGTCATTTTCGTCATCAACTATAAGACAAGTAACTTGTATTTTATTTGTTGTATAATAATACAAGTACTAAATACAACCTGTAGTGTAGGTTTGTTCGAGACAATTTTTGTGAAAAAACCCCTGTTATATCTTGTCTTTAGTTGTTGATACTTTTGTAGTCATCTCGTTACACACACGACATGAAATAACTTAGAAATAATCTGGATTCTTGATATATATACATGGATGTTGTTCGTGATCCATGATGTGTTGTATGATCTTGTATGCTTGATGTGTTAGTCGTAGTATAACTCGCTGTAGACTTGTCAAATACCCTATACTATGTTGCTTGGACATCTAGTACACCATATTTCCCATTTGTTATGATTTGTACGAGTTTCATATGATCTGTGTTGATTTTGTGCATGAAGAATATTTCTGTCTTTTTTGTTACCCCATTTTTATTCTGTATTGTAGGCCCTATTAAGGTCAGTATATGAAAATTATTTTGAAAATGAGTTATAGAGAATTCTGTCTACTTTCCAGATTTTCTGACAGATCTCAGTTTCGATTTGTGAGTTACAAGTTATTGCTGTTTTACTACAGATGTGTAGAAAATTTCAGATCTAGTTTTATACGAATTCTGTAGGGTAATTTATTTTTCTACTAATGTTAAAGATAATATTTTGATCCAATATTTTGCTGAATTCAACTATACTTGATTGGTATTAACCCTAATTTTTGTGGGTTTAATTGATTATTTTTATACCCTATTCTATGCTTGTAAACAACTACTGTACATGCAGAATTCTCATACTGTTCAGTAAAGAAACATAATTTCGACCCGATTCTATTTGCTTTTTATAAAAACTTTGTGAATATGAATTGTAGCCTATTGTACCTATTTTATCACCCTATTGACGGATCTGGATTTCTATTTATATTTTGCAATCTACTGCTATTTTGGTAATGCTATGTTTATGATTCCAAATTTCCAAATATCTTGCTGCTTTCTGATTTTACTTGACTATTCTATCTATGTTGAAAAATTAAGACTTTATTTTCTGATACTAGACATACTAAGGAATACCTCTGATATTTCATGGATTTAATTAGTAAGTTTTTATTCTATTTTCCTGTTTATGAATGCAAACTTCTAATTTCTGGCTGAACATGTTTTTTGGATACAATTATGTTTTGAGTCCTTTTTTTTGTGAAATACCATATGACTTATATATATTTTCTGAATTTGTCGAGAGTCTATTTTCCAGTTTTTCTGACGGATCCAGGTTTGCCTGTCCGTGGCAACAGGAATCCCAGAATTGGTGCAGTACTGTCTTGCTGTCCAGAACTAGAATTTTCGTTGTCTTAGTCTATATTGAGTCGTTGTCACTAGTTCGTGTCCTTTGTTCAACTTGTACTTGTCCCTTGTTGTCTCTCTATATTTCTTGACTTGTTTGTGTACGTCCATACTTGCTTGAATAATCGTAATAAGAAACTAAGCTGGGGTTTAAAGGGAAAGATCCAATAGTGGAAAATACAGAAACGTGTACTTGGAAGGGAATCTATAGATCCTACGTAATTACTTGGTACTTGATACTTGATACTTGGAGCTTGGCACATGATTACTTGAAACTTGTACACTTGACACGTGATACTTGGTACTTGGAGCTTGATACTTGATACTTGATACTTGATACTTGTCCCTGAGTACACTGCTCTCTATGATCCACCATGAAATCTAAAACGTAATTTGCATGAATGTAGCAACTATGGGGAAAAAGCCTAGGAAGCATGAAGTGCTACCTAGATAGGACTATATTCAAGACTTGAAAACAACATGATCACTTGACACTTGCTACTTGTACATGATACTTGATTTCTTGACACTTGTTACTTGTTACTCGTTTACATGATACTTATTTACTTGACACTTGTTACATATCACTTGCGCTCGTTCATCTTGACATGCCAGTTGTTTCTGATCTTGATTTGAGTTAGATACTCTATTTTGTTGTTACATCCTTTCCATGCTATACTTTCTTCTACTGTTACTCTATTCTTGTCTATTTCTCTTTCCTGTACTTGTTATCTGCACTACAAGTGGACCGTAACTTGCATTGACGGGCATTTTGTTTCTCTTTCCTTTTTCCTACAAATTGTTAAATTGCAGATTATGGTGATTAGCTGTCCGATGGAGTAGGTGATCTGAGATTCTTGTTGGCTGGAATTCTTGCTACATTTATTTATCTCTTGTTGCTTATCTTGAATAATTGTACTTGGTTACATGAATTTTGTATTGGGCAATGTGACCCAGAACTATTAACTTGTTCAGATCAGGTTTATCTAAGATTATTACATTTTGTTTCAAGTAAATTCTGTTGGTATATTGATTCATATATGCATGCGTGGTTGATTTCTCGTTGTTATCTCTTGATTATACTTGTGCTTGTTGTAAAGATCTTGACAGCTTATGGATGAAGAAAATCATTCGTTGGACTTAGTCACGTATCTGTATTCCGTATCTCCTTTTTGGGAGGCGGGGCGTGACAATATTTCAGTCTAAAGCATATATATTATTACTATTGGATCATTTTAATCTTATTATTATTGTTATCACTTTAATTGCGGTTATTATGTTTATTATTGTTATTATTATTATTATTGGTATTGTTATTAATAATAGTATTTTTTGTTACTATTATTATTGTAATTATTAGTTTTATTGTTCTATTTGTCATTATTAGTAGTATTATTATTTTTGTAAAGCCCGAACATACTTATTTATATGTATATTTTAAAAACCCTATAGTCTTTTTTTTTCTTATTGGATTTAAACCCAAAACTCAATATCCTACTAAACCCCTATAAATACTCTACTTAAACACCCTACCCTATTAAAACCTAATCCCCTAACCTAACCCTACCCTATACCCTTCTACAGCCACCAACCCTTTCTTTTCCCCCCTACTACATCCCCCTTCTTCTACTCCCTCGACTCTCTCTGTTTCATTTCCAAGCCACCTCGACCACCACGACTCATCGCCTTCCCGTCGCCTTCATCATCACCTCCACCCTGTGTCCACCATCCCATCATCCTGCACTCTTCCATCGTTTTCGCCCCCATCTCCATGGGCATCTCCCTGTCCCCCATTTCACCACCTTGACCCCCGCTGCCCTTGTCCCCGCCTCCACTACCCACCGCCGTCCAGCATTGCCACTCATCCTTTTCCCTTCTCCTCTTCACCCTGAACCCATCCATCGTCGTCAATCTTCACCATCGCCATTGACGACTTTCGGAACTCCTCTACCTCGTCGAACCCATTGCTGAGTTTGTCTTCCCCGGCCACTCTCCGGCTACCCCCTACATCGTCTTCAACCTCCGTCGCCCCACCCCTAAGCTCTCCTCCCGCCATGGCTGCACCCCTTCGCTCTGTTTTTCCCGCCCAAAACAGAGCATCCAAGCCCCCCCGTTCTCCATCGACTTCTCAGCCCCTGAGCGTCGTCTCAGTGCACCACCTTACCTGTGCCGACCCAGTCACCGTGCATAGTTGCCCACCGTCACAGTCGCCGCCCGGTCGTCATTCCCTCCTGCCGTCTCTCTTCCTCTCCATCGCTATTGAGAAGAAGGAGAGGGATTTTGCTTGGTGTTGTTGTGTTTTTTGAGAGGGGATCAGAGTTGATATATTTACTGTTTTGTAAGAGGGGATTAGTTTTTGTGGTGTTTCCTGTTTGGGTGGAGTGAGGGATCCGATTGGAGTTGTTGGCTGTTTGCTGTTTGTGGAGGATTAGCTGTGTGTGTGTTTGCACGCTATTTGCACGTACTTTCGTGCGTGCTTCGTTCGTGTGTTGTCGTCGGGATTCTCATCCCATTATTCTTTATATTTGAATTTACCATCTAACAGGAAAGTCAATGTCCTCTTGAACTGTTAATTGTATCAAATTCAAGTTTTGTTGAAATTCTTACAAGTAGATCATATTCGTTATCATATCGTTGTATTGATTATCTTCGTTAGGTCAATTGAGGGTTTACACGAGCTAACCCAAATATTCTTGACATCGTGCCACTTTTGACTCTGAAGATTGGATCTTTCATGCATTCATATAGAATTGATAATAGGGTTAACCGTATAATCATGACACAATTAATTATTGTAGAAACAACTACGAGGTTGTATGTTGGGTTGATTGTTTGTTGTTTGATCGATGATTATTTAGTGTATGTGTAATACTCTATATTTTTAAATAATGCTTTTAAGATTAATAAGTGAATCAAAATGATTTTTTGGTGATTTAATAAATATTTTTCTAAAATTTTTCTTCTACACGTGCAAAACATGTGTAAATATTTTCTTGGGAAGTTCAAAGTCAGAAAATTATTTTGGGGAAACTCATTATTTATTATTAGATATTATTTGTGAATTTTCTGATTTTTTTTGATAATTATTTGACCTATTTGCAAATATTACAAAAAGATGGACTTTTGTCCAAAATTACCACTTGGAGTGAAACTTCAGATTTTCAGATTTTTGGGCTAGGCATGATGCCTAGTCAACTCAGAGGTAAAGATTTTACTTTTTGTTTTAATAAATTTGGTTTATTTTACAAGTTTTGATAAAAAAATGATCTTTTTGCAAAATTGCCACTTAGAGGGCAAAACGTACAATTTCGTTTTTCTGAGTTTAACAATAGTGCCGGCCAGATCTGGAGGGATGGTTTTGTTTTTAAATACAAATTGAATTTTTTTTATCTAATTTCCAAGTATAAGGATCTATATATGTAAAGATATATTTAAAAGAGATATTTTGCAAATCTATTCACAAACCCTAAAAATCCTATTTCTGGCCTATTAAAGGTGAGGTGCTGACATCTCTTTGCTCCACTACAAAAAGAGAATTCTTTATTATTATTTTATTGGAGTTTCAAACCGAGGATTTTGGTTTTCTTGCGAAATGAGGGATTTTTTATTTTTTTTTTATCTTCGGTTGATTCTTCAATAAGGTGAGTGACATGTGTTTATTTTCTTACTGTTCAAAGCATGTTGTATGTGATGATTGTGTATTAGAAAGCATGATTAAGGATTTTATGATGATAATATGAAATTTTGATGAGTAGATGAACAAAAAAATGAATCTTTTCATGAAACCTATGCTTTGATGATTAGAACCCTATATAGATGATTTGAGATTGTCAAAAACCTGATAGAAAATCATGGGTATGTTGTTTTGTGTTAAAAGCTTGCTGATTTAATTGGTTATAGGACTTATAATGCACAAAATTGGATTAAAGAAGAATCTTTCTGTAACTACCATTTTTGTAATTTTCATTTTGTCCCGTTATGTAATGTTTTTTTTTGGAATTGAACAAAAACCTTATCTTATTTCTTGATTATTATTTTAATTAAGAATTGTTCATGAATCTCGATTCTTTTTTATCGTGCTATTCTTGTTGATCCCTATTATCTCTTATTGAATTGTGAGTTTTTTTTTAGACCTTATTGATTTTGATCTATCTCTTAGTTGAACCCTAAACCCCAATTTGAATTGTTCTTGACCCAAAACTGCTATTATTGAACCCTAAACCACTAACCCAGTATCCTAATTTTACCCTATAAATACAACCCTAATGCAAGCCCTAAAAATGGCACAATTTTCGAAACCCTAGCCGTCTACTCTCTCCTCTCTCTCTCTCTCTCCTCGCCATTCTCTCTCCCCGACCGAATTCCCGCCCAAATCCACAATAACCCATCACTGTAGCATCACCATCCCCGGCGAGCCATCCCTCTCCGGCGACCCCCTTGTCGCCACCCTACTCCCGTCGACGCCCTACACAGCCGCCACCACAGCCAAGCCGAACCTCTTCCTCCTCTTCCGCTCTTGAAGCTAGTATCCCATTAGTGAACCCCCCAACATCGATGACCCACCTCGTCGACGTCGCCGACCAGCACGCCAGCGCCACCCCCGTGGGCCCAAGACCGCCGGCATCGATCTCGTCTCTAGCGCCGCCATCCCCTTGGCAGTGGTTGGAGTTGCTGCAGTTTCTCTCTCCCCCACTGGTGTTGCTACAGTCTTTTTGTGTGCAGTGTTGTTGGGTTCTTGAGTTTGCACGTATATTGCACATATTATTGGTGGGTTGAACTAGTTCGTGAGTTCGTTGCTTCGGGATCCTTATCCAGTTATTCTTGGTATTCGTTTTCACCATCTAACAGGCAAGTCACTGTCCTCTTGAATTGCTAATTGAATCAAATTCAATTTTTGTTGAAACTCTTGCAAGTAGATCTCTTTGTTATCGTATTATCCATTGTTCATCTCTTCGTTGGGTCTATTGAGGGTTTACACGAGCTAACCCCAATATTCTTGATATCGTGCTAATTTTAACTCTAAAGTTAGATATTTCATGAGTACATATAGAATTGACAATAGGGTTGTTCATATAATCATCACACAAATAAATTATTGCAGAGACAATTGATAGGGGCCCAGATCAGGAAGCAATTGCAAGCCGCACAGGATAGGTAGAGAAAATGGGCAGACAAGCACCGGAGACCGTTGGAGTTTGAGGTTGGTGATCATGTGTTTCTCAAGGTGTCTCCATGGAAAGGTGTGTTTCACTTTGGTGGTGGGGCCAAGTTAAGCCCTAGTTTCATTGGTTCGTTTGATGTGTTGGAGCGAGTAGGCAATGTGGCCTATAAACTCGCATTGCCGCCAGCTCTTGCCGGGGTGCATGATGTCTTCCATATTTCTCAGCTCAGGAAGTATGTTCGGGATGATAGTCATGTTATTGACTATTCGGAGTTGTCGGTTCGACCAAATTTGTCTTGTGAGATTCATCCAGTGTCTACTGTGGATCGGAGGGAGAAGATTTTCAAGAATAAGGTTATCATCAAGTTGGTTTGTGTAGCTTAGAATCCTCACTCGCCTGGTGAGTCGACTTGGGAGCTTGAGAGTGTGATTCGGAAGAAATTTCCTCACCTTTTTTAGTAGTTCTTGTTTTTGTTCTTTCTTTTCTTCGGAGTTACCCTACTACCACTTGCTTAAATTTCGAGGACGAAATTTTATTGTAAGGTGGGTAGGATTTTAACTACCGTTTTTGTAATTTTCAATTTTTCCCCTTTTGTAATGTTCTTATTTGCAATTGAACAAAAACCCTATTTTCTTTCTTGATTATTATTTTAATTAAGAATTGTTCATGAATCTTCGTTCTTTTTGATCGGGATATTCATGTTGATCCCTATCATCTCTTGTTGAATTGTAGGTAATTTTTTTCTGCACCCTATTGATTTTGTTCTATCTCTTAGTTGAACCCTAAAACCCAATTTGATTTGTTCTTGACTTAAAACCGCTATTATTGAACCCTAAACGACTAACCCAGTATCCTAATTGTACTATATAAATACAACCCTAATACAAACCCTAAAAATTGCACAATTTTCGAAACCCTACTCGTCTACTTTCTCCCCCCCCCCCCCTCTCTCTCTCCTCGCCGTTCTCTCTCCCCGACCGAATTCCCGCCCAAATCCATAGGAACCCATCATTGTAGAATCACCATCCCCAATGAGCCATCCTTCTTTGGTGACCCCCCTGTCGCCACCCAACTCCTGTCGATGCCCTACACAGCCGCCACCACAGGCAGGCCAAACCCCCTTCTCCTCTTCCGCTCTCGATGCCAGTAACCCATCAGTAAACCCCCCCACATCGAAGAACCACCTCGTTGACATCGTCGACCAGCGCACCTGTGCCACCCCCGTGCGCCCACGACCGCCGGCGTCGATCTCGTCTCCAGCGCCACCATCCCCTTGGCCGTGGTTGGTTTTGCTGCAGTTGCTCTCTCCCCCGCTGGTGTTACTGCAGTCTCTTTGTGTGCTGTGTTGTTGGATTCTTGTGTTTGCATGTATATTGCACGTATTATTGGTGGGTTGAACTAGTTCGTGAGTTCGTTGCTTGGGATCCTTATCCCGTTATTCTTGGTATTTGTTTTCACCATCTAACAGACAAGTCACCATCCTCTTGAATTACTAATTATATCAAATTCAAGTTTGGTTGAAATTCTTGCAAGTAGATCTCTTTGTTATCGTATAATCCATTATTCACCTCTTCATTGGGTCGATTGAGGGTTTACACAAGCTAACCCCAGTATTCTTGACATCGTGCCACTTTTGACTCTAGAGCTGGAACTTTCATTAGTGCATATAGAATTGACAATAGGGTTGTTCATATAATCGTCATACAAATAAATTATTGTAGAGACAATTGTTAAGCTGTATGTTGTTTGATTGATTGATGATTGATTGATGATAAATTGATGTGTTAGCATGTTCTAATTTTATTTATCATGTTTTGACACCCATCATGTTGATTATATAACTTATTGACTAATAAAATTGATACCCATCATGTTAATTAATTTATTTTCATGAAAACTACCCTAAATGTTGTATGTTGCTTGCTGACCTGAATGCTAACTGCTATTTTCGAACTAGTAAACGATCTTAAAATGAAATACTTCCTGAATATGAATTGTAGATTTATCTTTTTAGTTCCCAGAACATTTTGAATTTTTGAATTCTGAGTTTCGAAACAAAAGTTATGCCCGTTTTACTACAGCTGTGTTTCTACTTTTACATTTTTAGATTCTCGTACCTTTCATGTTTATACAGTAAAACGGTTGATCAAATGAGAAAATTTTGCTTTGAAAATTTCCAGATTCTTAATTTACATGCTGAGGAATCTAATAATTATTTTTAATGAATTTAAAAATGAGCTTTTGCTGTTTCTAAAATTAAATTAACGTGATGTCGAAAGTCTGCCTGAACCTAAAATCTGTAAAGAACAGTGCGTTTGACCTAGCTACTGTATTCGGAATTTGAACTTTAAATTTGCATTGGAATCGTGTGGAAGTCTAGTTTCTATATTTTCTAACAGATTCAACTTTTTATTTCTGAGTCAGCAGGAAACTGTATTTTTGTACAGACTGTGCTTGCTGTTCAGAATTTTATATGTCAATTTTTAATGAATTAATTATTCCTACATCATAGTATTGCATGAATAAATGTATATGTGTTGCATTGCATAATCCTAATGAGTTATTGTCATCATTCTAATTGTCCTATTTCATGTTATCATCCTATTGGTCCCGTATTGATAATATCTTCACCTCATGTCCCAAATTGCATATTGTATTGTTGCATTGATAAATAATTAATAAGCTGGGGTTAAGGGATTGACTAGAGTAGTTGCTGATATAAGGACTGTACTCGGATGATGGCCCGTGTTATTATCGTTATCGTCATTGTGTAAGAAAGTGCACCTTGGCCCGTGTTATTATTGTTATCGTCATTGTGTAAGAAGTTGCACCTTGGCCCGTGTTATATTGATATCGTCATCATGCCCAGTACATGAACTATAGAGTCAACCACTATAGTCTAAACAAAACTGATAGTATGCATCGAACCTGTGGTATGGAACAGATGGGACACAGTAGTACGTGAATTAGATAGGTTTTAAAATGATTAATAGATATAAGGATTGACACATCACCGATACTGCATATTGTTCATCATTGTTCCTATTGATATCGAATATTGGCTAAAGTGTTACCATTATTGATCATTGACTACCATTACCAGATATTGCATCATTGTCTATAGCCATTGCATCGATTATCTTGATTATTATCCCATGTTACTGATTCCTATTGATCCATTGATTCATTGTTATACCGTTATTCCATTATTCCCTGCTTTCTCTACTTGTTGTTCATGACTTGCTCTAAGAATAATTTTTCTCCTCTTTTTAGATGAAGTGTATACAGGTAATGAAGGAGAATTGCCTGCTTGAATTGGAGAACAAACATTCTGAAGACTACTACTTTCTAATTACTTATTGCTTTAAAAAACTTAATGTATGGAGACTTGTTATTATTTTGGATTGGATTATTATTGTTTTGGGCTTATGTTTCGGATTTTATTATTGTTTTCAAACATTGGACTATTATTATTGTATTTGATATTTTTATTGCTTCATTCCAAGTACTATTCTTCATGAGATTATTATTATTGCCTGCACATTTGTCTCTATATTGATTATATTATTGAGTTAATCAGAGAAACAACCTATGGATGATGTTAGTCATTCGCTGGGCCATGGTCATGTACTTGTATTCCGTATTTTTGGAAAGCGGGGCATGACAAGGTTTTTAGTGGTATCAGAGCCCGGGTTTGGATAATATATCAGTCAAACATGACTAACGAAAGGAAGTTTGGCTTTGATTGATATATTAATCAGATTTTGTTTTTATCGCTTTGACTCAACAGCATGTGCTGTACAGTGATCGTATGAAAAATTGATATCCAACTTATGATCTAGACACTAACCGTTTGATTCTTATTGCAGACTATGGCTAGAAAAGGTGCTTCTTCTTCTCATGCTGAGGATGATCAGTCTGATGTGCCCATTGTTGTGCATTTAATGCAAATGCAACGTGAGCACAATGAGCTGATGATGCGGATGCAATGGGAACATAATGAGCAGTTGAAATGGCTTATGAAACTGCCAATAGAGAACCCATTGTGCCTGCCCCCGTTGTGCTACCACCGAGGCCTGGTAATGTAACAGATTTCATGAGGCTTCACCTGGATAAGCTCTCAGGTACTGAAGGTCCACTTGTAGCCGAGCAATGGCTTATCAGGACTGAGCAGTTGTTGACCGCAACACATATTGCAGATGTGGATCGTGCGGATGTTGTGAGCATCCAGTCTTTTGACCTTGCCCACATTTGGTGGCAGACTGAGGCTGAACATTTAGGCCGACCCATTCCCTGGGCTGCTTTTTCTGAGAGCTTCCTCACGAAGTTCTTCTCTAATGTCACCAAGAATAAAATGGAATGGCAGTTTATCTCATTAACTAGGGTATGTTTATTCATGCTTTTCATTGTTATTTCATTAAGTATTGACCTTATACTAAACACTATCTTGAATCAGGGGAATTGTACCGTGAATGAGTACGCTGCAGAATTTGCCCGACTGAGTTGTTTTGCTATTGCTATGGTGGCAAATGACGAAGATGGAGGCCGTCGTTTCTTGTCAGGCTTGGACATTGAGATTCAGGACCGTATTGCTACCTTGCAATTTTGCTCTTATGCTGATATCCTGGCTGCTGCATGAATTCAGGAACAGACCAGTTCAAGGAAGCGTGTTATTCAGCGTTCTGTTGCTGCTAGGCCTTCTGTTGGGCCTCTTAGGAGGCCAGCTCAGCCCCTTCCTACTAGGGCATTACTTTACCCACCTGCTGTCCAGAGGCCGAACCTAGTCTGTACTTACTGTCACAGGACTGGGCATTTGTGTCTAGATTGCAGGATAACAAACCGCTTGTGCCTTCTGTATAGAGGCGTTGATCACATGGTGTGGGATTGCCCTAGGTCTAGAACTCGTGCACCAGTTGGAGGTTCTGCTCCGAAGGGAGTGCTTGTTCATGGTCAGGGTGGACCACTTCCCCTGCAAAGGCAGATCTTTGAGCATAAGAGATCCGGTCATCGGGGTAACCTTCCTGCAGGCTTACAACTTGACTAAGCAGGATGCTGAGACTGCTTTGGGTGTTGTTGCAGTTATATCTTTTGTTGTTTCATTTTGTATTTCATTTTGTTTTTTTACCTTGCTATTTTATTTTATCCATCATATTGTTATTCATGTTACCTTCCATTCATGCATGTTCTTGCATTTTTCTTCCACATGTTGTGTTCTCACTTTCATTTCTTAGTAGGCATTATCCTTCTTCATTCCTTTCCTGCTCATGCTCTCTTTGACTCCGGTGCTACTCATTCATTTGTTTCTTTCTGCTTCATCGGTCTGCATCTTTTGGCTAGCAGCGCTACGCCAGTGGCTTGGAACATTTCTACAGGTGGAGGTGTTTTCGTGTGTTCTCAGATCTGTGAGTAGAGTCCCTTGGTTATTGGTTGTGTGGATTTTGTTGCTGATCTAATCTTCATCACCAATTCTGGATTTGATGTTATTCTGGGGATGGATTGGCTTAGTGCCACTCATGTTGTGATTGACTGCCGCAAGAAGAAGGTGATGTTTCGAATGCCAGAATGTCAGGAATTTGAATTCTGTGCTGGTGAAATGCCTCTTGCTTCTGTTGAGAAGTTGGTTAGTTAGGAAGTTGGAGTTATGGAGGATGTGTGTGCCGATGATGTTGTTGCGCCGTTGGTTGTGCAGGATTTTCTGGATGTTTTTCCTTAGGAATTGCTGGGATTACCGCCAGATCGTGAAGTTGTGTTTAGTATTGATGTTTAGCCAGGAACAACTCCAATCTCTAAGAATCCGTACAGAATGGCTCCTGTAAAACTAGCTGAGTTGAAGGAGCAGATTCATGAGTTGTTGGATAAAGGTTTTATCAGGCCAAGTGTTTCGCCTTAGGAAGCTCCTATTCTATTCATCAACAAGAAGAATGGTAGTCGTAGGTTGTGCATTGACTACTGTGAGCTCAATAATGTCACAGTGAAGAACAGGTATCCATTGCCGAGGATTGATGACCTATTTAATCAATTGGGAGGTGCTTCTGTATTTTCTAAGCCGGATCTTCATTCTGGTTATCACCAGGTTAAGGTGAAAGCCGAGGATGTACAGAAGATTGCTTTTCGTACAAGATATGGGCAGTATGAATTCTTGGTGATGCCTTTTAGAGTTACTAATGCTCCAGCTGTGTTTATCAGTTTGATGAATCAGGTTTTCTCACCCTTCATGGACAAATTTGTTGTGGTGTTCATTGATGACATCCTTGTCTATTCGCGGAATCGGGATGAGCATGCTAAGCACTTGAAGGTTGTTCTGCAGACTTTGAGGGATCATCAGTTGTATGGGAAGCTTAGCAAGTGTGAGTTTTGGTTGGATTGGGTGGCTTTCTTGGGTCATATTATTTCTGGTGATAGAGTTTCTGTTGATCCGTCCAAGGTCTCTGCTGTTAAGGATTGGCCAACGCCAAAGTCTGTATCGGAGGTTCGGAGTTTTCATGGTCTAGCGGGTTACTACAAGAAGTTTGTTCGGGATTTCTCGAAGATTGCAGGGCTATTGACCAAGTTGACTGGGAAGGATCAGAAGTTTGTGTGGGATGAGTTCTGTGAAGAAGCCTTAGTTGAACTGAAGAATCGGTGACATCAGCACCTGTGTTGACTATACCGGAGGGAAAAAGAGGTTTCATAATTCATTGTGATGCGTCAGGTAGAGGTTTGGGTACTGTTTTGATGCAACAAGGCAAGGTTATTGCATATGCATCTAGACAATTAAGGCCGCATGAGAAGAATTATCCTACACATGATTTGGAGCTTGCTGCTGTGATTTTTGCCTTTAAGCTTTGGAGACATTATTTACATGGAAACCGAGTGGAGATCTTCACTGACCACAAAAGTCTCAAGTATGTGTTCACTCAGAAGGAGTTGAATATGAGGCAAAGGCGATGGCTAGAACTGATGGCAGATTCTGATATCAGTTTACAGTATCATCCTGGCAAGATTAATTCGGTGCCTGATGCTTTGAGCAGGAGACCTGTTCCTATGGTTCTTACTGAGCAGAAGGAACTTGTGGAAGCTATATTGAGATTGGAAGTGGATGTGGTATTGCCTAGTTCTGGGCAGAGTTGTATGGTGCTTCAGTTGCAGTCGTCTTTGGTGGATCAGATTAAGGAGGCACAGTCTGGAAATGTGCAATTGCAAGAGTTTCGAGCTGAAGTTGAAGCTGGTTCTAGAACTGATATGGTGATTCATGAGGATGGAACTCTCCACTTTGGGACTCGTCTATGTGTTTTGGTGGGAGAAGTCAAGCAGAAGTTACTTGAAGAAGCTCATTGCTCATCATACTCTATTCATTCCGGTGGTACGAACATGTATCGGGATTTGAAGTTGCATTTCTAGTAGCATGGTATGAAGAAGGTTGTTGCAAGATTTGTTTCTCGGTGTCTGATTTGTCAGTAAGTGAAGGAAGAACATCAGAGGACTATTGGACTTCTTCAACCGCTTCCTATTCCGGAGTGGAAGTGGGAGAATATCACTATGGATTTTGTGACTGCTTTGCCTAGAAGTCCCAAGGGTCATAATGCCATTTGGGTGATTGTGGATCACTTGACAAAGAGTGCTCATTTCATTCCTTTCAGAGTTGGGCAGTCTACAGAGATTCTTGGAGAAATGTATATGCAGGAGATTCTGAGATTGCATGGTGTTCCTGTCAGTATTATATCAAACAGAGATAGTAGATTCAGATCTGAATTCTGGGAGAGTCTTCACACCAGTCTTGGGAGTAAGCTGAAGTTCAGTACTGCATTTCATCCACAGACAGATGGTCAATCAGAGAGGACTATTTAGACCTTGGAGTATATGTTGAGGTCCTGAGTGCTTCAGTTTGGAGGTTCTTCGGAGGATCAACTACACTTGGTGGAGTTTTCATACAATAATAGGTACCAAGCTAGTCTTCAGGCAGTTCCGTATGAAATCTTGTATGGTCGGAAGTGTAGATTACCAGTGTGCTGGGATGACAATGGTGAGAGGAAGCTTTTGGAGACAGAGTTGATCACGAAGACTGTTGATGTAGGGGCCCAGATTAGGAAGCAATTGCAAGCCGCACAGGATAGGCAGAGAAAATGGGCAGACATGCACCGGAGACCACTGGAGTTTGAGGTTGGTGATCATGTGTTTCTCAAGGTGTCTCCATGGAAAGGTTGTTTCGTTTTGGTGGTGGGGCCAGGTTGAGCCCCAGATTCATTGGTTCGTTTGATGTGTTGGAGCGAGTAGGCAAGGTGGCCTATAAACTCGCATTGTTGCCAGCTCTTGCTGGGGTGCATGACGTCTTCCATATTTCTTAGCTCAGGAAGTATGTTCGGGATGATAGTCATGTTATTGACTATTCGAAGTTGTCGGTTCGACCAGATTTGTCTTGTGAGATTCATCCAGTGTCGATTATGGATCGGAGGGAGAAGATTTTGAAGAATAAGGTTATCATCAAGTTGGTTTGTGTTGTTTGGAATCCTCACTCGCCTGGTGAGTCGACTTGGGAGCATGAGAGTGTGATTCGGAAGAAATTTCCCCACCTTTTTGAGTAGTTCTTGTTTTTGTTCTTTCTTTTCTTCGGGGTTACCCTACTACCACTTGCTTAAATTTCGAGGATGAAATTTTATTGTAAGGTGGGTAGGATTTTAACTACCGTTTTTGTAATTTTCAATTTTTCCCCTTTTGTAATGTTCTTATTTGCAATTGAACAAAAACTCTATTTTCTTTCTTGATTATTATTTTAATTAAGAATTGTTCATGAATCTTCGTTCTTTTTTATTGGGATATTCATGTTGATCCCCATTATCTCTTATTGAATTGTAGGTTTTTTTTTTGCACCCTATTGAGTGTGATCTATCTTTTAGTT
Organism: Hemerocallis citrina; assembly: GCA_017893485.1. Lineage (NCBI taxonomy): Eukaryota > Viridiplantae > Streptophyta > Magnoliopsida > Asparagales > Asphodelaceae > Hemerocallis > Hemerocallis citrina. Next base: position 427,131,436 of record CM030358.1, on the reverse strand, counting down.
GAACCCTAAAACCCAATTTGATTTGTTCTTGACCTAAAACAGCTCTTATTGAACCCTAAACGACTAACTCAGTATCCTAATTGTACTCTATAAATACAACCCTAATACAAACCCTAAAAATTGCACAATTTTCGAAACTCTACTCGTCTACACTCTCTCCTCTCTCTCTCTCACTCCTTGCCGTTCTCTCTCCTCGACCGAATTCCCACCCAAATCCTTAGGAACCCATCATTGTAGCATCACCATCCCCGACAAGCCATCCTTCTCCGGTGACCCCCCCTGTCGCCACCGTACTCCTCTCAATACCCTACACAGCCGCCACCACAGGCAGGCCAAACCCCCTCCTCCTCTTCCGCTCTCGACGCTAGTAACCCATCAGTAAACCCCCCCACATCGAAGAACCACCTCGTTGATGTCGCCGACCAGTGCACCAGTGCCACCGTCGTGCGCCCACGACCGTCGGGGTCGATCTCGTCTCCAGCACCACCATCCCCTTGGCCGTGGTTGGTTTTGCTGCAGTTGCTCTCTTCCCTGCTGGTGTTGCTGCAGTTTCTTTGTGTGCTGTGTTGTTGGATTCTTGTGTTTGCATGTATATTGCACGTATTATTGGTTGGTTGAACTAGTTCGTGAGTTCATTGCTTTGGGATCCTTATCCCGTTATTCTTGGTATTCGATTTCACCATCTAACAGGCAAGTCACCGTCCTCTTGAATTACTAATTATATCAAATTCAAGTTTTGTTGAAACTCTTGCAAGTAGATCTCTTTGTTATCGTATAATCCATTGTTCACCTATTCATTGGGTCGATTGAGGGTTTACACAAGCTAACCCCAGTATTCTTGACATCGTGCCACTTTTGACTCTAAAGCTGGATCTTTCATGAGTGCATATAGAATTGACAATAGGGTTGTTCATATAATCGTCATACAAATAAATTATTATAGAGACAATTGTTAAGCTGTATGTTGTTTAATCAATTGATGATTGATTGATGATAAATTGATGTGTTAGCGTGTTCTAATTTTATTTATCCTGTTTTGACACCCATCATGTTGATTATATAACTTATTGACTTATAGAAGTGATACCCATCATGTTAATTAATTTATTTTCATGAAAACTACCCTAAATGTTGTATGTTGCTTGCTGACCTGAATGCTAACTAATATTTTCGAACCAGTAAACGATCTTAAAATGAAATACTTCCTGAATATGAATTGCAGACTTATCTTTCTAGTTTTCAGAACATCTTGAATTTTCGAATTCTGAGTTTCGAAGCAAAAGTTATGCCCGTTTTACTACAACTGTGTTTTTACTTTCAGATTTTCAGATTCTCGTACCATTCATGTTTATACAGTAAAACGGTTGATCAAATGAGAAAATTTTGCTTTGAAAATTTCCAGACTCTTAATTTACATGCTGAGGAATCTAATAATTATTTTTAATGAATTTAAAAACGAGCTTTTGCTATTTCTAAAATTAAAATAACGTGATGTCGAAAGTCTGCCTGAACATAAAATCTGTAAAGAACAGTGTGTTTGACCTAATTGTCTTATTTCATGTTATCATCCTATTGTTCCCGTATTGATAATATGGTTCACCTCATGTCCCAAATTGCATATTGTATTGTTGCATTGATAAATAATTAATAAGCCGAGGTTAAGGGATTGACTAGAGTAGTTGATGATACAGGGATTGTACTCGGATGATGGCCAGTGTTATTATCGTTATCGTCATTGTGTAAGAAAGTGCACCTTGGCCCGTGTTATTATTGTTATCGTCATTGTGTAAGAAGTTGCACCTTGGCCCGTGTTATATTGATATCGTCATCATACCCAGTACATGAACTATAGAGTCAACCACTATAGTCTAAACAAAACTGATAGTATGCATCGAACCTGTGGTATGGAACAGATGCGACACAGTAGTACGTGAATTAAATGGGTTTTAAAATGATTAATAGACATAAGGATTGACACATCACCGACACTGCATATTGTTCATCATTGTTCCTATTGATATCGAATATTGGATAAAGTGTTACCATTATTGATCATTGATTACCATTACCAGATATTGCATCATAGTTTATAGCCATTGCATCGATTATCTTGATTATTATCCCATGTTACTGATTCCTATTGATCCATTGATTCATTGTTATACCGTTATTCCATTGTTCCCTGCTTTCTCTACTTGCTGTCCATGACTTGCTCTAAGGACAATTTTCTCCTTTTTTTTAGATGAAGTGTATACAGGTAATGAAGGAGAATTGCCTTCTGGAATTGGAGAACAAACATTCTGAAAACTATTGCTTTCTAATTGCTCATTGCTTTAATAAACTTACTGTATTGAGACTTGTTATTATTTTGGATTGGATTATTATTGTTTTGGGCTTATATCCCGGATTTTATTATTGTTTCCAGACGTTGGATTTTATTATTGAGACATTTTTATTGCTTCATTCCAAGTACTAATGTGCATTAAATTATTATATTGCCTACGCATTTGTTCTGTATTGATTATATTGTTGAGTTAATCGGATAAACAGCTTATGGATGACATTAATCAATCGTTGGGCCAATGTCATGTACTCGTATTCCGTATTTTTGGGAAGCGGGGCGTGACACTTTCTCTGTGTATGTATGTATGTGGTTTGTTTGGAAATTCTGATGAGTAAAGAACTAGATGAATGATTGTTATAATTGCATTTTAATCATGAGTAGGTTGCTTTCTTTCATGAGCTTACTGATTTTATTGGTTATAACGATTACGTATGTTGTATAATGCACAATTTGAAAAAAGATGGGATCTTTTACTGTTGGATATGTATATTGTAATGCCTGTTTTTCCAAAAAAACATATTTTTGTGTATTTTCTGTATTTCAAATTTTTGCAAATTATTTTTTTCGGTTTTCAATTTCTTTTGTCAAATTGTACTATTGGATCTCCTATTAAAATCTGTTTTCGATATATAATTTTATTTGTAAATATTTTCTATGATTTTTATACTGTAATTCTGTTCTTATTTTTTTGTTATTATTACTCTTATTATTGTTATTATTACTGTTATTATTATTACCATTATTATTTCTTTTTTTAACATTTTCTTATTATTATTATTGATATTAGTATTATGGTTATTACTAATATTTTTGACTGGGTATTAAAAATCCACTTTTATTTACTAACCGTATTTGTAATATTTTAGATAAATTACATTTTTATTATAAACAATATTTTTATTGGTTAATTTATTTTTCTATTGAAATTTTTTTAACCCTATTGGATATCCACAACCCATTTTATTTCCCTAAACTCAACCCGTTATTTATTAAACCCATTACCCATTATCTTAACCTTATACCCATTTAACCCTATTACCTATTCTAATACCATACCCAATATCCACAACCCAAACTCTATTTCCCTGTGCCCAATACCCTATAACAACTACCCCATTAACACATTTAAACCCAATAACCCATATCCCATTTACCCTATAGTTACCCAAACCCCTGCATTTACCCTAACCCATTAAACCGTCAGAACCCTACCCGTTAGCCCCACTGTTCTGCTGCCATCTTCTACCCCTTGAACCCTATTTCTCTGCCCCCTATATATTTCAACCCATCCTGTGTTTCCACCACCGTCATAAACCCCTACAGCCGCCTTCCCCTTCTTTCCCCGTCACCTTATCTCCCTACCCATCGTCGACCTACCCCTGCTACCCTGTCTCTTGTAAACCCAACCCTAGCTATCTTCAAACTCTCCTCCCGACCTTACTCCCCTTGCTCCTGCTCATCCCCGTGCTCTCTCCCTGCAACGCTTGTGTTGCCAGAACAACCAAACCCCCTACCATCCAGCCAGTCGTGACACCCCCTATCGTGTCGCTCTCCGTCAACGCACTACAGCACCGTTGTCCCTGTGTGCACCTCCCGTCTCTACCGTTCTCCCCTAGCGGGCTGCTCCTTGGTTGACTGTAGCGTACAACACCATAGTGGGCTGTTCTTCTGCGACTATAGCATCACAGCTCCGGCCTGTGTTGCCCTCGACGACGCAGTGTTGCGTCTCACTGTTGTTACCATCCCCGCAGTCCTGAGCTCCTCTTCGTTGTGGTCCAGCGCCTGCCGCTTGCAGTGATGACATCCCCTGGCCGCAGTTCTCCCTCCCGCAGTGCTCAGATTCTCTTGTGTGGTGTTGTTGTTCATGGAGAGTATTGATAAAGTGGGTTTTGATCTTGTTGATTGTGAGTCATCGATCGTCGTAATCATCTTGATCATCATGATCATGTCCCCTTGGTTTTGATTCTGGTCTTCTGTTAGATCTTGATCATCATGCTTATTTGGATGTGGGCCATCGATCTCATCTTGATCATCCGATTAGATCCTAGCCATCCGATCTCTTCTTGATCGTCATGATCATGATGATCATCAACTTCCTTTGATCACAACCGTTCGATCGATCGATCCTGATCTTCACCTTATCTTCATCATCAGAGAGATCTAACCGTCCGATCTGATTAGATCATCTTGATCTTGATCTTTGATCTTAGCCATCCGGTTTTGTGATCGTGTGTTCGTGATTTGTTCGTAATCCATTCATTGTGTTCGTGTCTCGGGATCTGTTCTCGTTATTCTTGCTCTTTGCTCTGTTCTCGTCTTCGTCTCTCAGGTAAGTAACTTGTACTCAAATTCTTTATTTGATACAAGTCATAAGTACGCTTGTAGTGCAGTTGGGTTTTAGAGACAACTCGTGTGTGATGTATGTTTGATGAGTATAGTCTTTATAGTGCTATTGACCATAGTTGCCTCACGACATAAATTTGACATGAAACAACTTAGGTTTTGACCATTCTTGATGTGATCATATTTGTGATATAATTATGAGAATTTGGGTGTTTGTTTGGATCTATGTGATATACTTGTTGTGGACATGCTATATACCCTATTTCTTGTTGTTTGGACACTTAGTAGACTATATAACATGTTTGGTTATGTTTGGAACGTGTTTCGTATGTTGTATGTTGATTTGTTGTTAAAAGGAAAATCTGTATTTTGTCAGTGATTTGTTTTGATTGGTATTTTATACCATATTAAGGTCAGAATCTTAACTTCAGTATTCAACATGATTTTTGGATAAGTCCGTCTTCTTTCCAAACTTTCTGACCTTGATCAATTTCGTTTTTGTATGCGTGAGATATGATTGTTTTACTACAGAGGTGTATTGTATTTCCAGATTTTGTTTCTTGATGATTTCGATGACTAAACTATTTTGATACTAGTGATAAACATTATATTTTGATCTGAAATTTTGGACAGTATTTCTATACTTGATTAGGGATTACCGTGAATTTTGGTGGATTTATTTGATAATATTTACATACCGTTTCATGCTTTCGAATAAAAATTTTACTTGCTGGATTTTGCTCACTGTTCTGTAAAGAAGTATATTTTTATCCTATTTCCTTTTCCTGTATGAAAAAATTTTATGAAATATGAAAGAGCTTATTTTTTCTATTTTCTTCTCCCTTTGGCGGATTCGGATTTCGTATCACGGTTTGCGAGATATTGCAGTTTTCGTATAGCAGTGTTGTGAATTTCAGATTTGCCAAACTATTGTTACTTGATGTTTTCTGATTTTTGTTGACTGAACTAACTTACTGGAAAATTATGAAACGTTATATTCTGATACTAGACATATAGGGGAATACCCCAGATTTTTTCTGGATTTATTTGAGGTGTTTTGATGCTGCTTTCCTGACTGTGAATTCGATTTACTGATTTCTGTCTGAACGTATTTTTTGGATTCAAATCAGTTTTGAGATTTGTTTTTGTGAAATACTATATGACTTATATATGCTTGCTAGATTTTTCTAGGAGTCTATTTTCTAGATCTTCTGACGGATCTAGATTTGCATTTCTGTGGTAGCGGAAATCTCAGTTTTGGTGCAGCAACATCTTACTGTCCCGAATTGATATTTTGCTATGTTTAAATATTTGCATGTTGTTTCTTACATTTTGTGATTTAGATCATGTTCCTTGCATCACATGAGCTCCTGATACATTCTTGTTTTGTCCCGATTTTGTTCTCGTTATCTCGTGATCATGTGTATTTTGTAATTAAAAGTATCAAGCCGAGGTTAAGGGAAAGATCTAATTATGGACAATATAGAAAAGTGTAATCGGAAGGGGGCCCGTGTTTTCCATATTTGGAATTTGGTATATGATTTGGATTATTTGGAATTTGTTATATGATTTGGATTATTTGGAATTTGGTATATGATTTGGTTAATTTTGAATTTGGTATATAATTTGGATTACTTGTCCCTGAGTACACGGCCCTATAGAATCCCCTACGAAATCTAAAACGAAACTGTGTTAACTGTAGCAACCATGTAGAAAAGTATGGATGCATGAAGTGCTACCTAGATAGTAATAATACAAGACTTGAACATGATCACTTGACACTTGATACTTGATTACTTGTACATGATACATGATGCCTGATACTTGTTCACTTGATACATGATACTTGCTACTTGTACTTGATACTTGACACATGCCACATGATTACATGATACTTGATACGTGTTACTTGTTTACATGATCCTTATTCACTTGACACTTGATACATGCTACTTACACTTGTTTACCTTACCATGCTACATGTTATATTTTGATATCATGCATATTCTATGTTATTAGTTAGTTTTCTCCATGTACTTTTATCCTGCATACAAGCGGCCTGTAACTTGCATTGACAGGAGTTTGTTCTCTTTTTCCTATTCCTGCAATTGTTGAATAGCAGATTTTGGAGAACATGTACCAGATGGAATAGGCGAGATAAGATATTAGTCCTTGATTTTGCTTTTATTATATTCTTGTTGCTTATTTTGAACAATTGTACTTGATTACTTGGATTTATTTGTATTTGGGAAATGTGACCCAGGATATACGACTTATTCAGATCTGGATTATTTGAGTTTAATATATTTTGGTTTCAAGTATTCTTGTTAGTATTTTGGTTCATATGTGCATGCTTAGTTGATTCTTTTGCTTCTGACTCTGATTATTCTTGTGAAATATTGTAAAGATTCTTGAACAGCTTATGGATGATGAAAATCATTCACTGAGCTTAGTCACGTATCCGTATTCCATATTCTCTTTTGGAAAGCGGGGCGTGACAAGGTTTTTAGTGGTATCAAAGCCCAGGTTTGGCTAATGTATTAGTTTGCTAATATATTAGACAAGCTTAGCTCGATCGAGGATCTGCTCAACATTTCACCAACCATGCATGAATGAATTATAATCAACATTGATCTAGATATAGTCTTATTCCATCCATTTTGGTCTCTTCTTATTCAATTTAATAGTATAAGAAAATGCTTACTTGAAAAAGTATTAAATGTTGAAAAGTACCATGATGAAAATCCACATAAAATAATTTGAGTGGAAGGTGTGTCTATGTGTAAGGTATCATGAATGACGGTTCAAACCAACCAAGCTTCCACTGCGCTACTCTGATACCCAGGAAAAAATGAGCTTGCATACAATCTCAAATCAATTTATACGAGGAGAGCATCATGAATGAATCTGAATGTAAATTTAATAACAACTTCCATTCATGACTCCAACCATCCAATAGGGAAAAAGGGGGAAGAAAATATCAGTGTATAGAGCAACACAGATGTAAATTACTTACATTTAAATCTCTATGAACTGAACTCACACTCTAATGTCCACTTCTAGGGTATCGTTCCTTATAAATTTGTACTACTTAGAAGCATTGCACTGATACCACTCTGTAACACCCCGAATTCCAAAAACAGCTGAATTCGAGATTTCCACAGGATCTTTACACTTTATTCGTACAATTTTACAAGGAATTTAAAACTTTTATTTCAACAACAATTACATCAAAGTCTTTTACATCAATACGTAGCGGAATCAATAAAATACAACAATAATAAAAGTACAATTGCTACAACTTTAATATTTAAGTAGTCAACAGCATCAAATCATCTTTATATCTTCATGTAACTCAAAATCCTGCATATAAAACTGTGGGTGTGTCATTTGCTTACAACTGACGAAATATTATACACGGCCATCCTCTGTATGCCGGAAACAGTATAACGATTCTTAAATACTTTAGCAAACACAAACTTGATCACAAACAAAGTTACAAAGGGACTATCCTGTTGATGTCGTGTTGTGCGGTGCACTTAGTCCTTAATGCAGTTATTTATATTACATGACACTAATGCACACTTGTTCGGATTCTACGCATCCCATACTACATAGGTCTGAGGGCAAGCCTCTTAATCGTTCTTCATCTTATAGGGTTCAATCCCTCGCCATGACTTAATCTACAATTGTAACTACGGTAAGTATCCTAGATGATCTATGAGTACAAGCTCGTGTACAGAAAACCTGGAGGGGAATCCCTCGCCATGTCTTGACTCATCAAGCATGCATTCTGCGGTAATTCAGCCTCCTTCATGGCACACGATCCTCTTGCAGTCACCAAACATTCCACAAGCGTGGCTAAAGTCCGATCATTACTGAGTAGTGCCCACGCCATGTCTTGACTCATCAAGCATGCATTCTATGGCTCACCCCCGCACCGTAAACTCTAGCTCTCATACTTGTGTTTTTCTCTTACTTTCATCACATCTTCATTATGTATCTCTCTGTAATTTCGGTAAGTATCATAGATGTTCTATGATTACAAGCACGTGTACAGAAAACCTGGAGGGGAATCCCGCGCCATGTCTTGACTCATCAAGCATGCATTCTGCGGTAATTCAGCCTCCTTCATGGCACACGATCCTCTTGCAGTCACCAAACATCCCTCAAGCATCGCCACCGGGATGGTGCTCTGGAGTAGTATCCACATCATGTCACGACGCATCGTGAAAACAGCCTGTGCATACCCTCATAACACCCATCCAATGTCCCTCATACTCATGTTTTTCTCTTACTTCCATCACAGCCTTACCAAATTTGTTTTAAAAGAAAATCATCACAACCTAGAGCTAGCTTACCCTACCGGACTTAAATCAAAACAACAGAGACAGTCAGCCTACCTGGCTACTTCTCAAGAGACGCTCAACCCTCAATGGTTAGCTTTCAAAATCATAAATAAAACTGCCGGTCACTGGGGTCTTCGGAATTCGGGTGTTATAGAGGATCTTTACACTTTATTCGTACAATTTTACAAGGAATTTAAAACTTTTATTTCAACAACAATTACATCAAAGTCTTTTACATCAATACGTAGCGGAATCAATAAAATAAAACAATAATAAAAGTACAATTGTTACAACTTTAATATTTAAGTAGTCAACAGCATCAAATCATCTTTACATCTTCATGTAACTCCAAATCCTGCATATAAAACTGTGGGTGCGTCAGTTGCTTACAACTGACGAAATATTATACACGGCCATCCTCTCTATGCCGAAAATAGTTTAACGATTCTTAAATACTTTAGCAAACACAAACTTGATCACAAACAAAGTTACAAAGGGACTATCCTGTTGATGTCGTGTTGTGCGGTGCACTTAGTCCTTAATGCAATTATTTATATTACATGACACTAATGCACACTTGTTTAGATTCTATGCATCCCATACTACATAGGTCCGAGGGCAAGCCTCTTAATCGTTCTTCATCTTATAGGGTTCAATCCCTCGCCATGACTTAATCTACTACTGTAACTACAGTAAGTATCCTAGATGATCTATGAGTACAAGCTCGTGTATAGAAAACCTGGAGGGAAATCTCGCGCCATGTCTTGACTCATCAAGCATCATTCTGCGGTAATTCAGCCTCCTTCATGGCACACGATCCTCTTGCAGTCACCAAATATCCCACAAGCGTGGCTAAAGTCCGATCATTACTGAGTAGTGCCCACGCTATGTCTTGACTCATCAAGCATGCATTCTGTGGCTCACCCCCGCACCGTAAACTCTAGCTCTCATACTTGTGTTTTTCTCTCACTTTCATCACATCTTCACTATGTATCTCTCTGTAATTTCGGTAAGTATCATAGATGTTCTATGATTACAAGCACGTGTACAGAAAACCTGGAGGGAAATCCCGCGCCATGTCTTGACTCATCAAGCATGCATTCTGCGGTAATTCAGCCTCCTTCATGGCACACGATCCTCTTGCAGTCACCAAACATCCCACAAGCGTCGCCACCGGGATGGTACTCTGGAGTAGCATCCACGTCATGTCACGACGCATCGTGAAGACAGCCTGTGCATACCCTCACAACACCCATCCAATGGCCCTCATACTCATGTTTTTCTCTTACTTCCATCACAGCCTTACAAAATTTGTTTTAAAAGAAAATCATCACAACCTAGAGCTAGATTACCCTATCGGACTTAAATCCAAACAACAGATACAGTCAGCCTACCTGGCTACTTCTCAAGAGACGCTCAACCTTCAACGGTTAGCTCTCAAAATCATAAATAAAACTGCCGGTCACTAGGGTCTCGCCTAGCCTCTAGATTCCAACAACTATCTCTTCCTAGAGATCAACAATATTTCATAATCAATCTCAAATAACATTTCCATTTTCTTTTGTTCACAACTCTTTCTAAAAAAAATTTCTTTTATAATCTCATAACATGAGACCAATTCAATTCGGTATCTATATCAATTTCATTTTTCACATCCTCGTGTGTATTTCACAATAAAACTCAATCAAATATTAATAACCATAAAATCTCATATTCAAACTTAATTAACTTTCATTCATCAAAAATCCAATCTAACTCAAGAACCAGAAAATAGTTCGGTTCGGTCGACTGGTGACAGTATCAGTCGACTGTTCTGCGAACATCAAAACATCTCAGTCGGTTCAGTCGACTGTTGCTAAGGAGCCTGTCGGCTGTTCCGCGAATACTTTGAAAACTCAAACATCAAAATTCTGGACAGTAGCAGTCGACAGTGAAAGTAGACAGTCGACTGTCCTGCCGGAAGGCAAACAGTCGACTGTAGAAGGTAAACAGTCGACTGTCAATTACACTAATTACAGCCTGCATATATTTTTCGACCCTTTTGATTGATTTGTACTTCCATATAAAAATATAGATCATTTCCAGAATGTATTCCTCTTAAAAACAATTTCGTATATGTTCTCAAATTCACAAGTTTCTCATTTTTCAATGAAATCTTAAAATGTATCAAAACATATATTTAATCAATTTTCCCAAATAAACTATTGCCTTTTATCAAAATTACTTTATAAAAATCACTATACTCATATAAATAAATATTTTGAGGTTAAAAATCACACTTCTTTGCCACATTCTCAACAACAACATATTTGCATTATTCTAATCATGTCTCAACATGCATCAATTGCATACAAATAATTTCAATTCTAGCATCTCAACTAACAATCATAATCATTTAGAAAAATGGAATAACAATTTGCATCTACCACACCGATCAAGATTTAACGATCCATTTCTACATTAATTTGCATGCAATCAATTCAATTTCAACCAAATAAATCATATATCATCTATCATGCAAATTTCTATTCTTAAATTAGAAAGTATTTAAGAAACACCCACCTAAAGTTGAAGAAACATGAATAGAAAGATCCTAGAAAAATCCCTTAGAATGCATAAATAGATCCTTCTCCTCCTAGCTCCTTGCCAAAACCGAAAGCTTCACATGGGGTAGTATAGCCGGCCTCCAATGGAAAATCTCAAACTAGAAACTATTCAATCTTCTCCTTGCTCTAATCTTTTCTCTTATCAACTTTTCTATTGTACCAAGATAAGAAGAAATTTGGGGGTATTTATACATAATGGGTGGATTGAATGGCTAGGATTAGATCAACTAGTTAGAGATTAAGGGCTAGGATGAATTTGGAAGTTGCCATAACCACCCATGACTTGAGAAACTACCTCACCACTACTCCCATTTTCAAAATTTAAACTTGCTTTCCCTCTTACTTTAAAAAATAATTTAGTTTTCTCTCTTTTAATAACAGCCCGTCCCCCATAAATGTGTGCACATTGCACGTGTGCACGTGCACGTGCTTTGTGTACAAAATAATTTATTTATTTAATATTTTTAAAACAATTTATTTATATATGTAATAAATATACAAAATTAACTTTAAAATTATACTTTTCATAAATAATTAAAATATACACACACAATTTCATGAAATTCATTTTGAAAGAATAATATGCTTAAAACACGTGCACCGAAATACGTGCATCGCCCGTAAAATCTCAAAAATACAAAAATTGATTTTGTCAACCGAAAAATATTTATAATCAATTGGAATGCAACATAAAGTATATTTAATATACATATTCGATAATATACTCAAACGTAAAGAAAGCACGTGTATTGCACGTAGAAAATTTATTTTAATAAAGATAGTCAAAAATTGAATTTCCGTTTACAAAAAAAAATCAAACATGTTTATAAAAATAAATGATTGAAATTCATTGAACACTTTTCACATAACGGTGGAATATCCGAAATCGACACGTGCATCGATAGTACGTAAAAAGCACGTAAAAACTCCAAGATTGAAATTTAGCATTCGAGTTGTCTCAAATGGGATTTTAAGAATACGGGAGTGCAAAAATAATCGGAATTCAAAATACATATCAAAAATGCGTTATGGATATAATCAATAACAGTACAAAATGCACGTGCGTAACACCCGAGGGCAAAATTGTCATTTAAATTTTGCGGGGTGTTACACCCATAACCCACAGGTCCCAAGATTCTCATGTTGTTTCTCCTTCCATACATTGTTTGCTTCTCTATTCCTTGTACTCGTCTTTATCCGTTGACTCATTTCTTGGTTCATCTCTTCCTTATCCATTCTTTTTTCGATTCCAGCTCTATCTATTTCTTCATCTCTTTACTTTGTTATTTTGCAGGTCCTGTGTTGTTCCTTCTTTATTTTTGATACCGGTTACTTCTTTCTTGCATTCCATTTTTGCCATCATGCACCCATTCATTATCGATTCAATTTTTCCCTGTTCATTCTCCATTGGATTCCAGTTCTATCTACTCCCATATTGCTTTGTTATCTTGTGTTGTTTCTTTCTTTTTGTTACTGTTTTTTTCTTTCTTGCATTCCATTTGACCTCATTATTATCCATTCTTCCTTCTTTTTCTGGTATTGCCCTTGCTTTGTTCGACCGCTGTGTTATTTTTTGAAAAGGGGCGGTCGACAGCCCTGTTTTTGAACTATTTGGGCAGTCGACCACACCTGCTGGTTTGAGTCATTTTGTTAAGTTTTTCTTTATTCTTTAAATGGTTATTTCCTCGATATTATGGATTATTGATCTACTGTTTTAGATGATGTTTTAGTACAGATATCAGTATTTCACAGAAAGTTATATTTTGTTTATAATGGAATTTAAATTACCTTCCTATGACTTTATAAAAAGGGATATTGGTAGTTTTCGAAGGAATTAATGTTTTGTGATATTCTACGACTTCCAAATATGGTTTTCTGTTATTTAATGGATTTAATATTTTATTTGAATTTTGGAATTTTATGAGTACATTATATAGATTTGGATTTCGAAGTTTTCTTCATATAATCGTTTTGATGATGGATTTTTGAGTTTTATTGAAAGTTTTGGTATTGATGGTTGAGTTATGAGTCTTTAGAGATTGTGTGGGGCCCTAACTACTGGCGGTTGAGATTTTGGTTGCCGTTCAGTTGAGTTAAGCCCGGCAGGGTACACCAACTCTGATTCGCAATCTATTAAATAACTAATTAACTTAACAAGATAAGGACAGGTACTAGATAGTGAGATGATGAAATGAGAGAAAATGTGGGTTATGAACTCCAGGATGATCCAAGGAGTGAGATATTCCCCAGTATTCCGGGACGATGGACGTAAGGGACCCGAGTGATCCGCGGAGTGGAATTGATCTCCGGTATTCCGAGGACGAGAATGACGCTCATGGGATGTTTGTTCAATGAGGGTTCCAGGATGACCTGCGAAGTGGCAATCCCCAGTTTTCTGAGACGATGTACATAAGGACCACAAAATGATCCGCAGGTGAGATTGGCCTCCATTATTCCAAGGGAGAGAACCGATACTTGCAGAATGTCTAAATCTCGTAGTAGTCATCATAGTAGAATTAGTTGCATAATGGGAGATTAAACCCTATCAAGTGGAGAACGATATGGGCTTGCATCGGACCTATATAGAGTGGGATGTATAGATTCCGACAAGTATGCATTAGAGAGTCAACATATATCATTGGTGTTTTATTGATTTGGCTTTATGCATGTTGTATTCTGTTTTACTACACTTGACACTTAGTCTAGTTTCACTTGATGTTTTCATGGTTTATTTATTTTTATCTCTAGCATCTACCGTATGACATTCCCAATATTTTGTTCTCCTCAATACTTCAAACTTACAGTATATAAAATGTGGAGAAATAGTAAGAATTTTCATGAAACAAAATAAGATACATGATTTCTTAGTAAACCAGATAAATCAGTATCAAACTTACAGTAAATATAGCGACATGATCATATACCTACAAATGCATGCCTTGAATCTCATAATAGGAAGTTATCTCTACTATGCTTAGATAATGGGATATTGATTAACTAACAATGCTTCTTTTGGATATTTCTTTGATCACTTTTGTCAGGCAACTCCCTCAACTAATGCATTGTCAGCAGAGGATATAACTGCTCTTACAATGTGTAATACCCTGATTTTTCAATTAATGAGAAATTATTTATTTTGCACGTGTTGTGCACGTGCAATATTTTTGTTGGATTATTTTATCATGATGTGTATGTTTAAATATAATTTTCTCAAATTATTTTAGTACAAAAAGCCTTCTTTAAAAGCCTTATTTGATTTAACTAAAAAGCCTTTTCTTAAAAAGCCCAAAAGCATTTTATTTTATTTATTTTTATAAATTATTTTTTGGCCCAAAAAGAAAGCCCATGAATTAATTAATTTTAATTAAACTTGTCTTGTAGAAGACTTTTTTAAACAAAATTATTTTTATACAATTTTAGAATGTACAAATTTGGCCTAGTTGCATGCACGTGCACTACACGTACACGTGCAATGCACACCTTACTTTTGAGGCCGGGTAGCATTCTTTTGGAGGGAATTTTGAGTTTGGGTGTGGAGAACATGGTTGTAGTTTCAAGGAAGTGGGTAGTTCTTGTAACTTCTACTTTGATCTAAACCCTTCATCCAACAACCACCAAGATGATCTTAGCCCTCCATTCCCCTCATTTTTTTAGTATAAATACCCCCCTTCTCATGGCTAACTTTTCATATGCAAAGTGTATTTCTAAGTTATAGTATTATTGTGGGAGTTATAAAAGATAAGAGATTGTGTGGGTTGTGTTGCTTGGAGTGGCCGGCATCACCAAGAAGCTTTCGGTGTGGACTTGAAGGAGCTTTCGGCATAGGCTTGGAGGCTTGGAGCTTGAGCACTTTTGGCTAGGAGGTGGTGCTATCATCTACAAGGATTCGATTACTTTTGTTTGTGTTTCTCTCCAATTGAGGTGGGTGAAACATTTTATATTTCTAAAGTAGATCCATGTTAATTTTACACCATTAAAGATGCATGAAAAATATTATAAAGAGCCCACTTAAATTGAGTAGTTAGCATGTGGATTGATTGAAATGTGTTGATTAACTTATATGGCTCTAGTGTTAAGATTAAATTGTGTGTAGATTGCCCCATGTTTATTAGTGTGAAGTTGTGATAATGATTAAATTAAATTAAGAGTGTTGTTATTATGATTAGAGACATAATGTACACTTGTTAATTGTGATAGATGGACCTTCATGTTGATATGAATGTGGACTATGGAAATCATATGTGATTGGTTGAATTAAGAACTAATAACAGTAGATTATCTCCATGAAATTATGTAATAAAAAGACTAGTAGATTAATTATATGGCAATGTCGAAAATGCAAATTTTGTAGTTTAATGAATTAATTTTAGATTTTTGTGTGTGAAAAACACATTTCATTAGCACCAAAAATTATATTATTTTACTGGTATGAACTTTTATGACTGAGGATTTAATCTGGAAGTTTTTATAAAATTTTACTAAAGTAATAAGAAGCTATGGCTTATTGAATATCGAGTTATTTTTAAAATAGTACGAAAATAATACAAATGGGATTTTATTTGGGTTAGTGACAACCCGAGCCAGTGGCTCAGGTGGTTGGGACCCCGGTTGGCTTCTCTGTGTCGCACGGTTCGAATCCCAGGCCGAACACTTCTTTTTTTAAAATTACCCTAAAAACAGTAAGCAGCGAACTCAGGGTATAAATATACCCCAGTCGCTCTTATGACGTGAACAGCGACCGGCCTAGTGGTCGGGCTCTGTGCTGTCTTGGTGTGGCGCCTGGTTCGATTCTTGCCTTCGGCATATTGGAAAAAATATTTTTTTTGGGTGTTTTTGAAGTCCAAAAATTATGAAATAAATATGGTAATTCTCATAAAAATACAAGGAATTTTCTAAGAGTGATTTGGGTATTTTTAGAATGAAATACAATATGGTTTGTGAATAAAAGGCATAAATGGAGCTTTGGTTATGAGATATACACTTGTGGATTTTTATAACTTATAAAGATAGGCTATTATAAGGTAATTGGCTTAAGTGCTTGTGGCGTGACATGATTTTATTTATTTTTATTATAAGTATTGTGCAAGATATGAAATATGAAGGTTGAAATGTGATTTTATGAAGTTGTATAAATTCATGTATAGTTATGAAATTAAAACCATGATTTTATGAAAGAGGAAAAGAAATTGTTGGCTATAAGTATGAATTGTTTTCATTATGAACTCGTGAATTAAAAGTATTCATCGTGGACTTGTGAATAAAGTGTAATCATGAATTGAAAAAGAATGAGTATAAAAACTCGACATGGAAATTGTCAGGAGTTAAAGATTGTGAAATGAAATTTGAAATAGAGTAGCTAAGTCTCCCCGGCATTGAGAAAGATGAATTGAAATTGAAATTAGACCAAGGTTGGTCATGTTGAGACAAATGAATAAGTCCGGTTGAAGGAGAGGCGAACTCTAGTGATTATTTTGTTCATGATTTTTAAATAAAACTAAGGACTAGTACATAGTGGAGATGTGATGAAAGTAGAAGAAAAACATGAGTATGAGGGCCAACGGATAGCGGTGTGAGAGCGATTCACAGGTTGCCTGCTTGATGCGTCAAGACAGTGCGTGGGCGCTACTCCGGAATTATCGTCCCGGTGGCGACGCTCGTGGGATGTTCGAGTGGCTATGGGTGGTGCCATTGTTCCATGGCGGAGGCTGAATTGTCCATAGGTTGCCTGCTCGATGCGTCGTGACAGTGCGTGGGATTCCCCTCCAGGCTGCCTGGACATGGGCTCATAGATCATAGGACATCTAAGACACTACCGTAGTTACAGTAGTAGTTTAAGGCATAACGGGGGATTGAACCCTATCAAGATGAAGAACGAATAAGGGCTTGCCCTCGGACCTATGTAGTATGGGATGCATAGAATCCGAACAAGTGCGCATTAGTGTCATGTAACATTAATAAATGCATTAAGGAATAAGTGCACAATCACAACACGACATCAATAGGGTAGCCCCTTTAGTTTGAATGTGACAAGTTTGTGTTTGCTAAATATGAAATGTTAAGTTATACTATTTCCGGCAAAGCGAGGACGGCCGTGTATAATGTTCGTCGGTTGAATAAACTGACGTACCCACAGTCTTATATGCAGGTAAATATCATGTTAAAGATTAAAGAGATGGATGCTTAAAGATTATGTTACGCTGTTGTACTTGTATCAAATTGTTGTATTTTACTTCCGCTGTGCAAAAGAAAGATGTAATTATGATGTAACTCTGATGTATGATGAAAAGTTTTTAATTTCCCTGTAAAAGTGTACTAAGAAAGTGAAAAGATCCTGTAGAACATCTCGAATTCAGTGTATTTGGGATTCGGGGCGTTACACAATGAGAACTCAGGATGGTGGTACTGAGGTGGTGGAAGCAAAGGCTGGCAAAGGATCAGCTACATTGTCTATGGCGTAAGTCTCAAACAACCTGAGTTATTTGGTATTGTTGTTTGGTTAATTTTTTTCTTGTTTCTCAGTCTTTTTTTTATCTGTTAGTTATAACAAATTGGTTCATTGATAGTGGCATTCATTGTTCAGTTTGACTCACATTCAAATGAAACATATGTTTAACTTAATTGTTGGTCTATGTAGTCAGTCACTCCGAATCCAACTCTTTTTAATAGTTTTTTTTCCCCACAGGATTGTTGAATACCCTTTACACTGTACTTTCTCTTTGAACAAAAATAGGTTGTGTCTCTGCGTATTCAAATCGAAGAAAATGTTTTAAGCATATATCTTGTTTCACATAAACTGATAAAAGGAACAACTGTTAATGTGTCAGTTTTTAAAAATGCCTTTGTTCACTGCATACACTCATTTTGCCCTTGAATCTATTCTATTATTTTCAGAGAAGATGAACTGCATCTATATATTTCTCACAAAGAAATGCTAAACTAAGTACTGATATAATGAAGCTATATGGTCTCATACCTTTGTTTCCTTGCGAATCTTTGGCCTTACGGTATTAGTTTGGTTGTGCTAAATTAGCTATATTTGTTTAGACACCAGGTATCTCCTTCTTTCTTCTTGGCAAATTTTTGTATTCTCTTATCAACTGAACCCTATTGACTTTTGGGTAACCTGCCAAATTTTCGGTCGAGAAACCTGTGAACAGCAGCAACCTTCCATAATTTCTAAAAGGATACGTGTCACATAAATCTGAATTGTTGTATATCCTGTTTGCATCACAAAGCAGAGTAATCATCCAAACCATAATGATGGTAGAGGTCCTATCAATTTCCTTTGTCAATATTTTGCATTCCAGTACCCAATTTTGGCAAGCATAGCCTAGAATTGAGGTTGCGGTTTACGGACGGCACTGCATCCTCAAAGTTTATCCATTTTCAAATCCTGGCACCAACAACCATAAGGACAGTATATAATGGATGGCACCGACATAATGTGATACGAACCTAGAGTTTAATAGAGTAGAGATTTGACTATATATGTATCTTACCTGTGTTCATTAAGACCATGTATAATCACCAAAATCGCCCTGCAAAAATACAAATATAAATGTTCGATCAGTTCAATGTTCATTTAATGCAAGAACAGTTAGATAACCAACTATTTTAAACAGCGAAAACTTCAATATCACTCCAGTATGAATCTGAAAGAAACTCAATAATTTACAATCAATTGCATTTCTGCATTTGCAGATTGCACACAATTTTCACAATGGTGTTCCTACTAAAAACTCTATGAAATGAATTTCCAATAGCAACCAAAATTGAAGAAAAAAGTTTAAATCTTCCAATACCTTTAAATTGAAGACAGAAGTTTAACCTTGTTCTTCACTTGTCAAAATAGTGGATTACGCTAAGTTGTTTTGTCATTCAAAGATAGCAAGTTGAATGATCATCAAAGTCCAATCTTCCAGAGTATAGGCAGGATGATAGGCATGATACAAATTATTTGGATTTTCTGTCAACATAAGAACCAAGTACAACCGCTCTAGTGAACACCCCTAAGACATATTTCCCCTTAGTTTCAGAAATTGGCTCCAGGTACAAACACTTCAAGTAGGTAGGAAAGATTTTTCTTCTATTGTAACACCTGTTTCCCATTTCTTGTATTTTGGGTGTATATTCTTTTTTTCCGTGTATTTTCTGTAATTAAAATTTTTGTAAATCATTTTTCCGCGCTCAATTCTTTTTGGTAAAATGTATTCTTGGATCTCATATAAAAAATCTATTTTTAATCAATTTTTTTATTTATAACTAGTTCCCAGTGATATTTTGTTATAATACAAATATTTTTAATATTACTTTGATTATTATGTTTAAGTTTATGATTATTATTTTTATTTTTATCTTTTACCTTTGATTCTTAATTTAAAACCTATCTCTATCGATAATTGTATTGTAGTATTCAAATAATTTTCATATTGTGGAACAAATATACTTTTGTTATATAATCCTACTTTGTACTAGTTATTTTATCTCTTTATTGGATTTTATATACTATTGGATTTATGTATACCATGGTATTATTAATTTATTATTTAATTACTATTTTAATTTAAAACCCTATTTCCCTTAATGGATTTTAAAGAAGATACCCATATCCAATTTTATAACCCATCTACCCTGTTTTTCACCCAATAACCCAAATACCCTAATTATATCCCCAAGCCCAACCCCGTTTACACAAAGAAACCCAACCCGCAACTACCCCAGACCCAGTTGTCACCAAACCCTATCTATTTAACCCATATATCTCTACCCTATATAATTACCCTCTCCCCCTGTGTTTACCCTAGCACCGCTTCGTTTCCTCTCTCCCTCCGTGAACCCATCCATGCTCTCGTCTTCCCTTCGCCTGGTTGTGCTCCACGATAGCAGCGCGGCACCATTGTGCTGCCTCCTCCAGACACACCACACACGATCGAGACTCTGCTGTGACAGTCCCCTGGCCATCGTTTTCCACCTCACGACCAGTCTCCCCTAGCCCTGCCTGTGTTCCTCGCATCGATGCGCCACCGCAGCCAGCAACAGTCGGTCGCGTCGGCCACCTCGCAGCAGTCAGGCACCGACCTCACCTTCTGCCTTCGGCCAGCACTGCCCCCTTCCTTCCTTGCTGGTTCTTGGCGACTACGGCAGCGACAGCTTCCTTGTCCAGCGCCGTTCAGCCGTGCGCAGTGCCATCCTCTTCGCTGTGCACTCCCCATTGCCTGTAGTTGCTATTGTTGAAGTGGGTCTTGATCATAGAGTTTTGATCATTTGAACCTTGGCCATCCGTTTCCCCCTTGATCATCTTGATCATCAACTTTGATTATGGACCGTTGGATTGTTCATCATCACCTTGATCTTGGGTTGCTGTTATATTGGTTTTGATCATGTGGATTCCTGACCGTTCACCACATCTCGATCTTCATAATCTTGGAGTTCTTTGATCAATTTGATTGGTAGCCGTTAGATCGTCGATCTGATCAGATCATCATTATCATCATCAAGATACTGATCACATCTCGATCTTGATCTTGATCTTCGATCAGAGTCATCCGATCTGATCTGATCGCCTTAATCTCTTGATCTTTTGATCTCAGTCGTTCGATCGTGTTCGTGATCTGTTGTTCCTTGTGTTCGTGATCCGTTGGAATCGTGTTCGTGCCCGAGAATCTGTTCCTGTTATTCTTGTTCTTGCTCCGTTCTCGTCGTCCTCTCTAAATCAAGTAACTTGTACTCAAATTCCTTTGTATGATACAAGTCATAAATACCGCTTGTAGTGTAGTTGGGTTCTGGAGACGACTCGTGTATGTGATGTTCTTGATGATTTTATCTCTATAGTGCTTGACCATAGTTGACTCACGACACAAAATTTGACATGAAACAACCCTAGGTTTTGCCCGTTCTTGATATGATGTGTATGTGAAACAATTATGAGAACTCGTTTGCTTGTGAGACCCATTTGAGATACTTGTTGTGGACATGTTGTATACCTTATTTCATGTTGTTTGGATACTTAGTAGACTCGATTCCATGTTTGGTTGTGTTTGGATCAAGTTTCGTTGGATCTATGTTGATTTTGGGTTTTGAGAAAATTCTGTGTTTTGCCGAGATTATATCTTGATAAGTAATTTAGACCATATTAAGTTTAGAATCTTAATTTCAGTATAAAACATAATTTGTAGATAATTTCATCTTCTTTCCAACCCCCCTGACCTTGCTCGATTTCGTTTTCGTATGTGTGAGATATGACTGTTTTACTACAGAGGTGTAGATCATTTCCAGATTTCGTTTCTTGGTAATTTTGATGATTAAATTATTTTGATACTCATTCTAAACATGTTATTTTGATCTAAAACTTTGGTCAGTATTTCCATACTTATTCAGGGATTACTCAGAATTTTGGTGGATTTTATTGATGAGTTTATATGCCGTTTCATGCTCATTTGTGAAAACTATACTTGCTGTATTTTGCTTGCTGTTCTGTAAAGAATCGTATTTTCACCCTGATTCCTTTTACTGTATGGAAAATATTTGTGAAATAAGAAAGTTAGATTATTTTTTCTATTTTCATCTCCTTTTGGCGGATTTGGATTTCGTTTCACTGGATGCGAGATATTATAGTTTTCGTACATCAGTGTTGGGAATTCCAGATTTGTCAAACTATCGTTTATTGATGTTTCCTGATTTTTATTGACTGATCTAATTTTACTGGAAAATTATAAAACTTTATATTCTGATACTAGACATACAGGGGAATACCAAAGATTTTTAGTGGATTTATTTAATGAGTTTTCATGCTTTTTTCCTGCTCTTGAATTCATTTTCCTGATTTTTGGCTAAACCTAAATCCTGAATTCAAATCAGTTTTGAGTTATGTTGTTGTGAAATGCTATATGACTTAGTTATACTCGCTGGATTTGGTTAGAAGTCTACTTTCTAGATGTTTCAAAGGATTGCGATTTGCATGTTAGTAACACTGGGAATTACTGTTTAACTACAGCATGGTCTTGTTGTCCTGAACTTAAGATTTATTTATTTCATTCTTTTATGTGATATCTTGCACTTGTACATGTTTATCTTGCAACTTGAACTTGTTACATGACCATGCCATAATATAATTGATATGTTTCGCACACCTACATACTTGTTTGACATTAATAATAAATAACCAAGCCTGGGTTTAAGGGAAAGATCTAATAGTGGATAATTCAGAAACATGTACTCGGAAGGGGATCCACTGATCCTACGTGATTACTTGAGACATGATAGTTAAGACATGATACTTGACACATGATAGTTAAGACATGATACTTGACACATGATTACTTGACACTTGCACGCAAGACACGATACTTGCCACTTGCACAACTTGACACGTGATTACATGATACATGGTACATGATACTTAGAGCTTGGAGCTCGATTACTTAACTTGTCCCTGAGTACACTGCCCTCTATGGTCCACTATGAAATCTAAAGCAAAACTGTTTTATTGTAGCAACCATGTAAGGTGGGCTGCATGAAGTGCTACCTAGATAGAAATAACTACAAGACTTGATACATGATAATTGAACATGATACTTGAACATGATTCATGCTTACTTGATACTTGACTACATGATATATGAGACTTAATACATGATTACATGATACTTGACACCTAATGCTTATTTACATGATACTTGTTTAGTTGACTCTTGATAAATGCTACATGATACTTGATCACCTTACCATACTAGTTGTTATATTTTGGCATCATGCTTATTCCATGTGATTAGTTAGTTTTCCCCCATGTACTTGTATCTTGCATTACATGCGGCCCGTAACTTGTAATTGATGGGTACTTGTTTTCTTTTTCTCTTTCCTGCAATTGTTAAATTGCAGATTTTGGAGAACAGATTCCAGATGGTATTGGTGAGATGAAGTGCTAGTGCTAGATTTATTATTATTCTTCTTATAGTTTGCTAGAACAATATTGTATTCTTGTACTTGGATTTATATTTGTATTCGGGCAATGTGACCCAGAATGTTGACTTATTCAAATCATGCCTGTTTGAGATTGATGTATTTGGTTTCAAGTATTCTTGTTGGTATTTTGGTTCATATGTGCATGATTGGTTGATTCTTTTCCTTCCGACTCTGATTATTTCTTGAGATGTTGTAAAGATTCTTGAACAGCTTATGGATGATGAAAATCATTCGCTGGGCTTTTGTCGCATATCCGTATTCCGTATTCTTTTTGGAAAGCAGGGCGTGACATCTATATAATGTCATTCATATACACTTACATAGTTATTAGTAAGGTACATACAATACTGTAGGTAAACTGTATGTATGCACTATGCAGCATGCACATATTCCATATGTTCAAAATTGAAAGCATGTTTCAGTTTAAGTACACACACCTACCTATGTGTATACATGTGTCTACATAAATCCACCTAGAAAGGGAGATTAGTTCTGGTGATTACCTCCCATTTACTACAGCTCTGAGTTTTTGTAAGAATGAGCACTCTAAATCGGTTTTTCTTGCTTCTAGTATTATGCACGTGCGAGGCACGCTTACAAAAAATATAGTCATTAAATTAAATAAATTGCCCATAAGAAAGTATATAGTAAATTATTTTAAAAAATAAAATATTGAGAACGAAGAAAATCTTCTATAAGCAAGTCTGTTTGCATCAAAGATAACAAAAAAACATAGAAACATACTTATATTAATCAAATTCAACCACAAAAGTAGAAGCAGTAACAACCCACCAATTACAAAACTAATGTGATTTCTTGACTTTCTCGTTACAAATTAGCTTTTACAAATCAGTTTTCTTGCATAAAATAACTATAAGCATAAATATATATATCATATCATACCAATTGTAGTTAACGAAGATATATAATATATAATGTATTTTGATAATCTACTATTAAGGGGGAAAAAATCATATACAGACATAAATTAACTTCAATGGGCAATTTGATTTTAATTACCTGAACAGTTTGAGTTGTTTATAAATCTCTCATGTCCCTTGTTTAGCAATCTTCTACCTTCAAAATGCAACTGAAAACTCCAACTTTCGAAGTAAATTATAACAAATTCAAGTAGCTGTAAACAATTCGAAGATAGACCTTAATCTCAAGTGTTTGTTGCCAAGAAAAATTCCTTGCCGGTACTTTTGAAACTGGAAAGATGAAGAAGTTCAGAAATCCATTAACATTCAAGGTTGCAGTCAAGTCACCAAATTTCTTGACTCATACAACTTCTAAAGCAAAATACATTCTTACTGGTACATACAGAGCAAGTTACCCCACCCTTGCAGAAATGATGCCCACGCTGAGCTAGCGAACCTGCAACTCAGAATGCATGGCAATTATAAGCCAAAATGCGGCCTGTAAGAATATCGATAAAAAGTATGTTCTAAACTTGGTGGGAGGAATTCATATGCAAATTTATGACTTGCATTGCATTCATATTCACTACTTAGCCGAAAGCATAATCATTACTGCGAAATCATACACTACACAATATGTAAATTTGTGACCTGTTAACTATGATGCGCAACGATTACATTTATTAATATAATAAGACTGTGGTGCTCTCTTTACTAACTAATTTGTTTTATATAAGAATTTTTGGTATAGAATACTAAATAATCAAATCTGCAGAAGTAAACTTACAATCAGAAGCTGGGTCAAGAAGAAAAAAATCACATGATACGTATACTGAGGATGTATGTAACAGGTTTGATTTTCAAGTGAATGGATTACTATATATCCTTTTTCTATTGGGCTTAATTTTGGACTGCATTTATTAACATGTTTGATTTTCAAGTGAAAGCATTAATAATTTAAAGCTTCTCTTTTCTTTTTCATCCTTACAAACACAATGACAAATTGAAAGCTTCTCAAATATATGAAGAAATGAACTCCATCCCTTCGCCTACACTTTACTTAACTTGATAACAGACTAGCTTCCACCTCACCTTTGAATCTCTTTAGAATCACACTATAGTTGAATCTCTTTAGAATCACACTATGAGATTTAGTTCCACGACCCCCTGATCATACTATAGTTGGTACCAAATGGGTATTCAAAAATAAGTTAGATGAATCAGGACAAATTGTTAGGAACAAGGCTAGATTAGTTGCTCAAGGATATAATCAAGAAGAAGGCATAGATTTTGATGAAACATTTGCTCCTGTTGCTAGACTAAAATCAATTAGGATCTTATTATCTTTTGCATGTTTTATGAATTTTTCACTTTTCCAAATGGATGTTAAAAGTGCTTCTTAATGGTTTTATTAAGGAAGATGTTTATGTTAAGCAACTACCCAGTTTCGAACATGAACAATTCCCAAACCACGTTTTTAAATTGAAAAATGGTTTATATGGTCTTAAACAAGCACCTCGTGCTTGGTATGATCGGTTAAAGACTTTTCTATTAGAAACTGGTTTTGAAATAGGTAAAGTAGATACTACCTTGTTTATTAGGAAAATAGAGATCGATATCCTAATCATACAAATATATGTAGTTGATATAATTTTTGGATCTACTAATAGTAATCTCTATCAAGAGTTTGCTAATACCATAAAAAATGAATTTAAGATGAGTCGCATGGGTGAACTTAATTATTTCCTTGGACTATAAATAAAGCAGTCACATAATGGCATATTTATTAATCAAGAAAAATATGCTAAGGAATTACTCAAATGGTTTGGCATGAATATCACTAGTAGTAAGACCACACCTATGGCTACTACACTTGACAAAGATGAATTAGGTAAGAGTGTCGATCAAAAACTCTATCGAGGAATGATTGGCTCACTTTTATATATAACTGCTAGTAGACCAGATATTATGTTTAGTGTATTTTTGTGTGCTAGATATCAGTCAAGTCCTAAAGAGTCTCACTTAAAAAAGTTGAAACGCATTTTAAGATACATCAAAGGCATATCTGAGTGTGGTTTATTCTATCCATGCAACGATAATTTTCAACTTTTGTCGTATAGTGATGCAGGTTTTGCTGGTAGTAAAACTGACCGTAAAAGTACTAGTGGTACTTGTCACTTTTTGGGACATTCACTAGTATCTTGGGGCAGTAAAAAGCAGAATTCAGTATCTCTATCTACTACAGAAGCTGAGTATATTGCTGCAAGTTTGGCTTGTGCCCAAATTTTATGGATGAAACAAACCTTATTAGATTATGGTATTTCATTTTCAAAACCTGCTATAATGTGTGATAATACCAGTGCCATTAATTTATCTAATAATCCGATTCAACACTCACGTATGAAACACATTGATATTAGACATCATTTTCTACGTGATCATGTTTTAAAGGGAGATATATCTTTGGATTTTATTTCTACTGATAAATAAGTAGTAGATATATTTACCAAACCACTTAAGGAAGACACTTTTATCAACTTTAGAAGAGAACTAGGAATTTGCTATTTTAATGACATTTCTTGAAAATATATTTTGCTTAAGTCGACTTAAACATCTTTTTCAATCGACTTATAAAGTATTTTCGTTGTTCTTATTATTGCTGAATCTTGTGTTCTGAGCAGTCGCCTTTATAAGTAACCAGTCGACTGACAGAAAGTTTTTACTTGATGTTTCTCTTGGTTTAATTTTCTCTCGACTAAGTCGACTGAAATGAAAACCAGTCGACTGTCAGGACATCAGTTTGGCTGATTTCGAATCGTCACTTAAACTGAGGCATCTAACTCTCTTTTTACCCTCTTGTCGATCCCGACCCTTCATTCAAACCTACTCTTAATCTAAGCCCTTCATGCTTAGTAAAAACCATAAATCTCCTACCCCTCTTTTTCACTTTCCCCTTTTTCACTTTTGCTCTCAAACACCCTCAGTCGGTTGCTCTTGGTGTTCTTAGCGATTTCAGAAATTGAAGCTCTTGGATTTGAGATCTCCATCCAGATTTGAGTTTCCTTTCCCTTTTGAAGACTGTCTCGAGTCTCTTGAATCTATTTTGCTTCTTTCTCTTGTTATTGGGTATTTTTTTCTTGTTCACTCACTTTTTTAAGTTTCCTAATTTGTCAATCATTTCTCCAAATAGAGCTCGCAGTACCCATGTAGAAGAAGGTTCAGCTTCACAGAATTACCTTCAACATCTTAGGAATCCCAACTTAGTATATATTGCAGGATGTATCAAAGACAAATACCATGGTGCAATACACAAAGGCAAAGTTGATCCAATGAAGCTTTCAAGAGAATCGATCAAACTACAAAGATCTAAGTTCAAGTCACATTTGATCAAGAAAGCTTCAAGACTAAAACAATGGCTGAAGCTCAAGTCAAAGACTCAAGTTCAAGACAAGACTCAAGTGCTTCAAATGTTTTGTATTAAGTGACTTGTAACAATTGTAATTTTTATTCTTTGAGTCTTAGAATGTTGTGATAGCCTTCTCACACACACACTCACATATATCTTTTAATAATTGAGTTTCTTACAAAAGGTTAAAGGTCGAAACAAGCTTGAATAAGACCAGCTGTTGAGTACCAGTCGACCATTCTTCGGAACCAGTCGACTGTCTTAGTACGAAACTGTCTGAACTCATACAAGCTCTGACCAGTCGAACCATTATGGCAACCCACTCGACTGTTCAAGCCATTTTGACAGTTTTCTGTTTTGTATTTTTCAAATTCAAAACCTTTATTTCCGTAGGTTGACAGTTGGTGCAACTGTTTCCCATCGTTCAGTGATTCTAACTCTATAAATAGAGTGTAGAAATCACCTGGTAGAGGTTACTCATCTTCAACAAGCTTTCAAGTTTTTATTTTTCAAAAAGAGAACAAAAGTTTCAAAGCATAAAAATTCTCTAAGTCTTGGTTCTCTGAAAATCAATCCAGTATAACATTAAATTCGTTTTAGACTAATTTCAGAAGTTAACCTAATAGCCACCATACAAAATCACAAATCACAAACAAGGCTATAGGTTATTGTAACTCTTTTTGTTGTTGAATTCACTCTCGGGTTTTGAGAGTGGTCCTCTCAGTTGGAGAGTAGGGCTCTTGGTTGTAGAGTCGGTTTTTCACTCTAGGGTATAGAGTGGGGTTTGCTCTCTCTAGTGGTGAGAGAAGTCTACGGGTTTGACATAGTTGTTATCAAAACGTCGTAGGGTATTCTTGTACTTTTTCAAGAATAGTGGAAAATCTCGAGTGTGTTGCTTAGGGACTGGATGTAGGTCGGGAGGACCGAACCAGGATACATTGCTGTGTTCTCTGTGGTTGACTCCCTCTGTGGTTGTATTTTCTTCACTTGCAATCTCATTTTTGTTAAGTTTCAGTTCAAAAACTTGTCTGGCAAGTCGACTGGTTTCCACTATAAGTCGACTGGTCAAACTCGTAACTCTCAGTAAATTAATCTTCTAATCTGACGGTTCGGTCAACTGGATATTTCTTTTAAATCGACATAACAGAACAAAAATTTCAATTTCTTTATTAATTTTTATACAAAACTATTCACCCCCCTTCTAGTGTTATTTGCCTTTCCTACAAGATCCAACAGTGGCCACATTTCATATTCAGAAAGTTATTGATTTTGATGACATTATCTAGGTCGAAACAACATGGTATGTTCCGGTTGACAATAAATTTCAGGATTTCAACATGTTCTTCATGAATAAAAAGATCAAAAATGTTATGAATGATGAGTTAGGGGTTAACAATTATAAATCAAAGTAAGTTGCATCTATGTGAATATGGTACTAAGATGTATAATATCCATAATCTTACTATTCACAAGCAACTAACTCACCAACATCAATCATATAAACAATCAATACTAGTATAAAATCTACAATAGTTGTATAATGTCATGACATGAAATACAGCAATAATTCCTATTCCTTTATTCAATAATTATCTATATGGATGCATGCAAGATCTCTATACATTGGATGCAAAAGAAGGCACGAAGTCAAGACTACTACTTGGATTCGCTCGTGTAAATCCGTACCATCCCAACGATGAACAAAAATAAATAATATATGATAATCAATATGGATCTACTTGCAGGATTCAATAAAACAATCTCGAATACGATACAATACAATTTGAGAGTGAGATGACTTGCCTTTAGAACGACGTTAGAATAATCCGAATATGCGAAGAATAACGGGATCGGAATCCCGGCGACACGGCGACGAGAAAATGACAACGATGATCACAATTGGGCACGGATCTTGATGGGGATCAAGATCGGATGATCAAACGGCTGAGATCGAAGATCAAGATCAAGATGAAGGTGATGACCATCAAGATCGTGATGATCAATGATCGGATGTCTGAGATCAATAGCTGCTGATGTTGATCAACAGAGGAGGACAGGGTGATCGGGTGCAGCGACGGCCGGAGGCAGGGGCATCGACTCGGGGTGGCGCGCTGGCGGCACTGCGGCGACAGTACATGTGGCTGAAGACGGCGACGCTGCAGTCGGGAAGCGACGCAGTGATGGAGACAGCGATGCTCGAGCGAGCTCTGTTTTGCTCCGAAACATGGGAGACGATAACGGCGGCGAGAACGATGGGGGGAATCTTCGGTGGATGGCGAGGCTCGGCAATGGCAGTCGGCGAGGAGACAGGGAGACAGAGGTGCAGTAAGAGGTGTGATGGTGGTGAACTACGGTGACGACACTCGACAGAATGGCAGGAGCTCGGGGTGGTCGACGGTCAAAGGCAATGTCGAGGTCGACGGAGGAGAAGTGGAGAGGCAGCGTGTCGATAAGGGATGGTGAGAGCGAGATGCAGGCGGGATGGAGACGGAGGGCTCGAGGTTGAGCAATGGCAGAGCTTCGAGTTCGGCAATGGTGGCTCGACAAATAGCGGGAGGCGAGGCGAGTGGTAGGCTCGAGAGTGGCAGTAAGTAGAGACAAGGCGCTCGGAGGTGGGGAGCGATCTCGATGGGTTTGACAGTGGGTTCTTTGTAGGTTATGAGCAGAGGAGGAGGTCGAGGAGCGACGGTGTGGCAACGGGAGGTCGCGAGGGGGAGCTTTAGTGGCGGATGTGGTGAGCTCGACGAGGATGGAGATGACGGTGGAGGATGGCGATGGCTTGGCTTCACGGTGGCTCGAGCGGGAGGCGAAGGAGGAAGACGAGGAATCAGGGTCACTGTTTTCGGAGAGAGGACAGCGGGAGAGAGAGAAGGTAATGTGGAGAGGGAGAGAGTGGGGAAGGGGGTTATTATAAAATAATAATGGTATTATAATAAGCACAATAATGAGGAGGATTGTAGGGCTGACTATCAGGGATTCAAATTTGGGAGTTACAGGATGATACGGTTAGGAGTAATTTTTGGAGATTGGCTGTTAGTGGAGATATGAAGGTGGTTTGGGTTAGTGGGTTTGTAGGTCCAGATCCAATAGGAGGTGGGTATTGGGTTTGGATTAATTTGGGCTTCATATTTGGGCTTCACAAATAAAATAATATTTTAGAAAGAATACAAAATTGGGCTTCAAAGTTAAATAATTATACAATACAAGATCAATCGAAATCAATGGGCTTTACAAAAGTAATAATACTAATAATAATATGATAAGAATAATAATACATGACAAAATTTGGTTCAACATATTCATGGAAATAATTCAATAATAATAATAATAATAATAATAATAATAATAATAATAATAATAATAATAATAATAATAATAATAATAGAAATAATAGAAATAATAATAATAATAATAATAATAATAGAAATAATAATAATAATAATAATAATATTATTATTATTTCTATTAGTATTATTATTATTATTTCTATTATTATTATTATTATTATTATTATTTCTATTAGTATTATTATTATTATTTCTATTATTATTATTATTATTATTATTATTATTATTATTATTATTATTATTATTATTATTATAATAATAATAATAATAATAATAATAATAACATTATACAACAAGATAAGAATTGATTTATCAACTTTATATCAAAAATAATTCAAATGGGAAAATATATAATCGATCAATTATAAAATGGAAAGTGAAGTTAAAATACAATATTATTTGGAATAACAAACCCTTTTTGTTTAGAAAAGATTTTAAATAGAAAAAAAGAATTTAACAAACATTAATCAAAATACAGAAAACAATCGGGAAAAACGTATTTACGGAACGGGGGTTACATTGATGATGATGATCACGAAGTAGGTCCGACGGTCGAGATCTCCCTGATGATGAAGATGATGATCATCAAGATCGATCAACGATCGGACGGTTCAGATTTATCCTAATGTTGATGATGATCAAAATCAATCGGATGGTCCAGATCAGATGATGGAGATCATGATGATCAAGATGATCAAGGAAGATCCGACGGCCCAAAATCAAAGTAATCAACTCACTGTTGTGATTACAACAGGGGACTCGATGATCGGGTTGCTGACTTCGATGAGGCCGGCGACTGGTTCGCGGAGGCTGACTGGTGGTAAGGCGAAGGACGACAACGGAGGCCGGCGCAACTGACTGCCGGTTGTCGACTGATTCTGTTGTCCCTGTTGTCAATACGAGAAGGCAGCATAGGGGAGCGCATGTGGCTGTAGGCGTGGCATGTGCGGCGACTAGCTGAGGAGAGGAGGATGGATGCAGGGCGCCATGCTGTGGTCATTGCTGTTGTTCTATCGTCGGAGGGGAGGTCGCCATTCAGGGAGGGTCACGCTGCTGCAGGGCATCACGACTGCATCGGGGTCTCGGCAGGGGCACAGGGTGCACACAGGGCTTCGCTGCAGCCATTTCTGCTGTCTGCGATGCGAAGGGAGGGGACAGGGGGACTAGCAAGGGGTGGCTGTGTCGAGGAGAGGCACGGCAGGGAGCAGGGTAGACGATAGAGGTATCATCACCGCAGTGGTGCTGGGGTGGCAGCGACGGGAAGCACGGCGAGGGTGGCGCCGAGGGAGATCGCGACAAGAGGGTGCGTCGGAGCTGGGGTTGTGGCTGCAGTCACGAGGTGCAGCAGTTGTTGCTGACTGCGGGAGAGGAGCAGGGCAATAGGAGGGTGGCGCGACACCGGGGCACGCCGGAGAGGGAGAGGGGCGCTGCGACGCAGGGACCAGGGCTCGGCTCTATGGTGGAGAGGGCAGAGGACAGAAGTGAGCAGGTGAGCGGGAGAGACGTGTTATAGAGAAGTCGGCTAGGGTTGAGAGAGTGGGGGGGGAGGGGCACACAGTAATATATAGGGGGATAGGTTATTAGGGTTAGGTGTTTAGGGTGACGGCTGATGGGTAGGTTTAGATATTGGGTAACCTGTTTAGTTGGGCTTAATGGGTATTAGGTGAATATGAGTAGTGGATCCAATAAGAAATTAGAATGGGTTATAGGGTTTGAATTGGATTTAATATTGAAGAACAATAGGAGACAATAAAGTGATCCAATAATGAGATGGGCAGAAACGAATAAATAAAATATGGCACGAACAATAAAAATAATGAGGATAAAAAAAACACAAGCTCGATCAAACAAAGACGAACAATTTGAGACAATAGAATCAAGTAGATCAAATAAAAAAAACGACAAAACAAATAGATGAATATATATTGGAAAAGAAGATCCAATATACGGTCCAAAAAGAGACGGAGAATACAATGAATAAATACAAAAAAAGAGGGAAAAAAATACATCCAAAAATGCAGAAAGTGGAAAACAGGGGTTACACCTGTTATATGTACCGCCTAAGCAAATTTCGAGGACGAAATTTTATAGTAAGGTGGGTAAGATTTGTAACCCCTGTTCCCGTATATATTTATTTTCTTATGTATTATCTGGGTTTGGATGCTTTATAAAAAAAAAAATTTCTTAAATTCATTTTATTGCAAATTTATTTTTGTATCTCCCGTTAAAATCCATTTCTTTTCAGTAATTGTATTTATTTATTTTTTCAAATGTTTTTTATAATAATGTTATTATTCTTATTATTGTTATCAGTATTATTATTATTACAATTATTTTATTTTTATTTTTATTATTATGATTATTGTAGTTTTATTTTAAGCCTGAACATACCCTAATTTATCTAATATTTTTATAATTATTTTCTATTGGATTTAATACCCTATAACCCTATTCCTTATTGGATATCCAATACCCTAACCCGTTTACCCCTAACCCGTCACCCCACCTAACCCTAATACCCCCACACATATATATACCCTGTCATATATCTACTGCTACCTTATTCACCATCAAACCCTAGCCGCCTGTTCACCTTCCTCCTCCGTCACCTCTCGTCCCGACCTCCAAACCCACTACTCCCGACCTCCTTTCCGTCTGTTCAGCCCGACCTCAGCGCCGTTGTGCAACTCCATCCGCTCACGACCCCACCTCCGCAGCGCGCCTCCCTACGATGGCCTTCCCTTCGAATGCAGCATTGCCCTACAGCTGACGCACCCCCCAGCCGTTTCCTCTTGACAACCCCTTATCCTCTCCCCGTCTCCTTCCGAGTGCCAGCCACCCACAGCGACCTCCCGACGCTTCCCCTGCCTTCCGATCGCACCGCCAGACAGCAGTCAGACCGCGACAGCCTTACGCTGCCCTCCCTCCTACGCAGCAACAGCGAGCAGCGACTCCCCTCTCGCTGTTTACTCCCGATGCAGCCAGTCGTGCCACCCTTCCTCCCACCTGTCGTAGCTTCGCAGTTGCCACCCTGGCTACTGCTACCTTTGTGTGTTCTGCCAACCACCGACTGCTCCTCGTCGAACCTCTCGACAGCACCACCTCCGGCCACCTCCTTCTTCCCCCCGGTGCACCACCGCAGCTTTGACGACCCCCACAATCGCTACCCTCGCTGCTGTTGCCCTTGCTGTTGTGCATGATCGGGAGCTCATCCTAGCCATCCGTTTCCCCCTTTATCATCAGATCTTGATCACTTGATTCAGAACCGTCCGATCGCCTTGGTGATCTTGATCATCACATCGTGATCATCATCATTCAGCCCTAGATCTGAGCCATTTGATCGACCGATCGTGGTTGTGATTATCATCTTCATCATCATCATCATCTTGATCTGGATCTTGATCTCAGTCGTCCGATCTGATCTGACCTAATCGTGATCATCGTCGACTCTTGGATCTAGCCGTTCGATTGTGTTCGTGATCATCTTGTTCGAGATCCGTTCGTTCGTATTGTGTTCGTGGCCGAGATCCGTTCCCATTATTCTTTCGTCGGATTCATCGTCGTCTCTCAGGCAAGTAATTTGTATTTCTTTTGTTGTATAATACAAGTACTAAATACCACATGTAGTGTAGCTTTTGTTCCTAGAGTCAATTCCCATGAAATCCCTTGTTTGATCTTGTCTCTTGTTTTTGATCCATCCGTAGTTGTCTCGTTACACACACGACATGAAATAATTTAGATCTAATAAATTCTTGAAGTATACATGCACGTTTTTCGTGATTTATAAGGTGTTGTATGATCTTGTATGCTTGATGTGTTAGTAGTATTATAACTCGTTGTAAACTTGTTTGTAACACCCCAAATTCCAAAAAAGACTGAATTCGAAGTTCCAAAGGATCGTTATACTTCTCTTCGTACAATTTTACAAGAAAATTAAAACTTTTATTACATCAGAGTTACATCTTGAATTACATTTAAACAACAAAAGCAGTTTACAATAATTACATGAATAAAATGTATAACACTTGAAACATTCTTTAAGCAGCATGCATACTTTAATCGTGTCAATCTCTTTATCCTGCATAGAAACTGTGGGCTCCTCAATTCATTCAACTGACGCAAGGATATAATACATCAATTTTCTCTTACTTAGAAGACACACACTTGTCACAAGCAAAACTACGGGGACTATCCTATTGATGTCGTGTTGTGTTGTGCACTTAGTCCTTAATGCAGTTGTTTATATTATATGACACTAATGCGCACTTGTTCGGATTCTATTAATCCCATACTACATAGGTCCGAGGGCAAGCCCTTAATCGTACTTCATCTTGTACGGTTCAGTCCCTCTCCATGACTTAAACTACTACGGTAACTACGCTAAGTATCCTAGATGTTCTATGAATTACGAGCCCGTGTCCAGACAATCTGGACAGGAATCCCACGCACTGACATGACGCATCATGCACGCAATCTATGGACAATTCAGCCTCCATTATGGAACGATGACACCACCCATAGTTACCAAACACCCCACAAGCGTCGCCACTGGGACGATAATTCCGGAGTAATGCTCACGCCGTGTCATGAAGCATCTAGTAGGCAATCTGTGAATCACTCTCACACCGCCAATCCGATGGCCCTCATACTCATGTTTTTCTCTTACTTTCGTCACATCACCACTATGTATCTAGTCCATAGTTTATTTGAATCATGAATAAAATCAACCCCTAGAGTTAGCTCTTTCCTCTAGACCGGATTTAAACATCAATCAACAATATGACCAAACTTGGTCTTTTCTATTCAATATCTCATCTCAAAAAATATCTTTCAATGCCGGTGTAAGGCTTAGCTACCCTCTAGCTTTCAATTCCATTTTATGTTCATAGTATTGTGTATTCATATTCATAAGACTTTTCATAATTCATCATGATATTTAATTTCACTTTCATGTACAATTTCATGCATAGAATAAATTTCATTGTCACATTCATAATTCATTCTTTCCACATAATTCCTTCATTCTCATTTTACCAATACTAAATCTAACATTCATACATTCATTTTTTTCCATTATCAAATATCTTTCTAAATCTCTTTTAATCAGTATATTTTTCTTTATCCAAATACAATTTAAACTAACAATTTATAGTAAGTTCTTTCGTGCAAAAATAGTTTCGAATTCTCATTTATACTAGGCCAAGGGTTATAGAAAATTATCCCATGAAATCAGAATATCATTTGAACTTTAGGGCAGTCGACTGTTAAAACATAGTCAGTCGACTGTTCTGCGAGGATTTAAAAACTCAAAAATTAAATAGTCAGGATACTCACTATTAAAGCATAGTCAGTCGACTGTTATGCGACGATTAAAAACTCAAAAATTAAATCGTCAGGACAGTCGACTGTTAACGCATAGTCTGTCGACTGTTCTGCGATTAGAATCGGAAATTTGGACTTTATACAATAAATCAAGATTTTAAAAACCATTTAACCCTTGTTTTCACATAAAAGACTACTCTTTTATTTATACAAAATGTTCACAAAACAACATTATGTTCTATTAATTACTTCTTTTCCAAAGAGAATTTCTACTTCATACTTTTCGATTATAATTGGGTTTCTCTTTATTAAACTAATAAGTTTCTTCTTTCCTTCTTGATTAACAAAAAAATCCAATCTTTTCTTAGACTTAGTCCTAATTACAAAAAATGTTCATTTTTCCAACAAATAGCATGCAACTTTAGGATTCTTTAATATCAATCTTAATAACAACAACATACATAATTATTTAATGAATCTAACTTCATGGCATGGAGATTTCTCATAATTCACACTTTTCACATAAACACATTTCTTCATATTGCATTTTCCCACATACATGAACATTTCAATAAAGAGATTTTATTCTTTCTTAATTAACATGCTATTGTAATATCAAATTACCACAACAATATTTCTAATCACATCATTCAACTAGTCATTTCATGCAATTTCACAAGGATCCATTTTTCTCCTTAATCATGGCACTAACATAAAGCTATATTTTATCTTGTTTATTCTAGCATGATCAAAACACAAACCTAGGATGGTATCTATTAGAAGTTGGAAAAAATTGCCCACCTTATTTGCAGAGAAAACAAAAGAAACTCCTAAGAATTCCTACAATGATCAAAAGAGGTCTTCTCCTAGTTTGAGCCACCAATCTGTCGTCTCCTCCTTGCTTGATGGTGTTCGTCCTTCTTCTTGATCCTTGGGATGTAGGCTGGCCAATATAAAGAACACACAAATTTGCAACCCTCAATCTTTTGAACTCACTATTCTCTCAATCTTTTACTCACCAATTGTATTTCTTTCTCTTTGTCTTTTATATAGATTAGGTGCAAGGATAACTAATGTTTGGGGGGGGGGAGGTATTTATACAAATTTTTAGTGAGAATAGAAGGCTAGCATTAGATCAAATGGTTAAGGATCAAGGGCCTAGATGAATTAGGGAGTTGCCATAACTTCCCATGATGGAGAAACCACCTCTCCACCTCATCCATTCTCCCTCTTCTCTTGAATCCCATCCAGACACACCTCAAAGGTGTGCAATGCATGTGCTAGTACATGCACGTGCCACCCTAGTGTCCCCCTTTTACAAGTTGTTCATGTTAGTTTAATTAATTGTCTATTAATTGAGTCTACACTACAAGTTAGGATGAATAAAAAGGAATTAAATTAAATGGGCTTACTAATGGGCCAAAAGACCATGGGCTCTATTAATTTAATTAATTAATTAATTGATGTTGGCTACAAAGAGGTAATTTGGCCTAGGATTAAATTAGGCTTTCTAAATAACAAAAAATGAAGAATTAGGATTACTAGTTTATGAAATATTTTTAGAGAAATACGTGCATAAATTAGCACGTGCACCACACGTAAAATCAATCAACTTTAATTTAAATAAGATTTGAAAATCCAGGATGTTGCAGCACTCCCTCCTTAGAATAGTTCTATCCCTGGAACTTCACTTAAAGGGTGAGAAAACAGAAATACAGCAAGAAGATAAGAAAAGAA
Source organism: Hemerocallis citrina (assembly GCA_017893485.1). Classification (NCBI taxonomy): domain Eukaryota; kingdom Viridiplantae; phylum Streptophyta; class Magnoliopsida; order Asparagales; family Asphodelaceae; genus Hemerocallis; species Hemerocallis citrina. The sequence continues at coordinate 427,093,101 of CM030358.1, read as the reverse complement.
AAGGAAAGAAGATACAAATCAAACAAAGAGCTTATGATGATCTTTCATCATCCTCTCCTCGGATTCCCAAGTAGCCTCTTCAACCAACTGGTTTCTCCAGACTACTTTGACCATCGGTATCGTCTTGGGGCTAACTTTCCACCTCAGCCAAAACGAATCACACCCTTGCTAGGTGAAACCTTTTGAAATACAAAGTCACCAACCTCAAACTGAAGGTCCCTCCTCCGGTTGTCTGCATAGTTCTTCTACCTACTCTGAGCATCCACCGATCTCTTCCTGATCAGATCGATCTTTTCAGAGGTCTGCTGCATAATCTCAGGCCCAAACATCTGTCACTCCCCAACTTCAAACCAATAAACAGGTGATCTACACTTCCTGCCATACAGAGCTTCGTATGGCGCCATCCGAATACTAGTCTGAAAACTATTATTGTAGGCAAACTCTACCAGAGCTAGATGCCTTTCCTAACTGCCTCCAGAATTTAGTACACAACACCAAAGCATATCCTCAAGAATACGGTTGACTCTCTCGGTCAGCCCATCGATCTGTGGATGAAAAGCAGTGCTGAAATCCGTCTTGGTACCCAACGCTGTCTGAAGACTCCTCCTGAAATGCAAAGTAAACCGCGCATTTCAATCAGACACAATGGTTAATGGAACTCCATGAAGCATGACGATCTCTCCGACGTACAAACTTGTCCATAGACGAAGTGAGTTTTATCGCCAAGAAGTGAGCGGACTTGGTTAGTCGATCGACTATGACCCAAATCGCATCATTGCCCTTTTAATTCTTGGGCAAACCCGTGATGTAATCCATACTGATATTATCCCACTTCCATTCCGGAATAGGTAACGGTTGCAATAGACCTCCGGGTTTTTGATTCTCGGTTTTGACCTGCTGACAGATCTCACACCTCGCCACAAACTCGACCACATCCCGCTTCAAACCTGACCACCAGAAGTGTTGCTTAATATCCTTATAATTTGGGTACTCCCAGGATGTACAGATAAAAGAGTAGCATGTGCCTCCTGAAGAATGCTCTTTCGCAATTCTGCTTGACACGGAACACATAGCCTCTCTCCAAACCACAACACCTCATCCCTTATCTGAAACTCGGGCAACCTGCCAGCACCAACCTGCTCCTTCATCTTCTGAATCTCTGCAGCTTCCTTCTGACTTGTGATAATCCTTTCATTCAGCATTGGTTAGAGCCTCAACTGAGTTAAAGATGATCCCAAGCCTTGCAGAACAACTTCAATACCAGCCCGATCCAACTCCTCTGCAAGCTGCCTCGGAGTTGTAATCAAACTAGCCAGACTGCTTTTGCGGCTAAGTGCATCAGCAACAACATTAGACTTCCCAGGATGGTACTTAATCTCTGGACGAATGTCCTCAAGTACTTCCAGCCATCTTCGTTGCCTCAGATTCAGGTCCTTCTGCTGATAGATGTACTTCAAACTTTTATGGTCTGTGTACATGTTCAGCTTCTCACCATACACATAATGTCTCCATTACTTTAAGGCGAAGATAATCGCATCCAACTCTAGATCATGAGTCAGATAGTTCTTCTCATGCGGTCTTAGTTGCCTAGACCCATAAGCGATCACTTTCCCTTCTTGCATTAAGTGTCACGCCCTACTTTCCAAAAATACATAATACGAGTACGTAACAAATGCCCAGCGAATGATTTTTATCATCCATAAGCTGTTTTAGAAATCTTTGCAACACATCACAGGAAATATATCAGAGTCGGAAGCAAAAGCACAACCATTCATGAATACTTGCAACAAATTACCAACAAAAATTGATTTGAAACCAAATACAATATCCTCAAATAAAATCAGAGTCTGGAGAAAAAAACAAATATCCTGGATCACAGTGCCCAAATACAAGTAATATCCAAATAAACCAAATACATTATTATTCAAGTTCAGGCAACAAAGAAAATTTATACTATTATTAAGCAAAGCCCCATTTTGGCGGCTTTTTACTATCATGCCCCCATATACATAAAAGGCAAAAAAAATATATAAGGTTAATTCTGTAATTTTCACTTCACATTTAAAGTCTCCATAATATTCTGTTCCCTCAAAAATCGAAACAGTCTCTTTCTCTCCCTCCATCAAATCTGTCTCTTCCTCTCCCTCCATCAATTAATTTTTAACAAAAATAAATAAATATTCGGTCACTCCCCCTTCTTCGAGTATTCGCTTATTCTTTTCCTTTCTCCTTCATCTTCCATTTCTGTCTTAAAAGGCCAACTCCTCTCTATTTTTTCAGACCCTTTAATTAGATCTAAATCCCCGTTTAAACCCCCAACGGCTGAGAAGAAACCCCCACCTGTCACCGTCGACGAGTTGGAGGTCCGGCCATGCGGTATGCACTAGAGAAATCTGTGCACAAACCGACCCAAGAAAGAATATAAGGTAATTTGTATTTGATTTTGTTATTTTTGTTGAAAATGAGAATTTTTGCTATATTTAAACTGTTGGGTTTATGCAATATTTATTTGAAAATCTGTGTTTTAGTGGTAACTTGAATTTTGCCCATGTTTGTATGTCTATTATAACTAACACCACTTACAGCACACTAGCTCTTTAAAATTACTGAAGATCTTATTTTTTTGGACCATAAAGATGAAACCAACAACAACAAGAGAATCAATTCCAACAAGATCAGGAGAAATCTGTGCACAAACCGACCCAAGAGAGAATATAAGGTAATTTGTATTTGATTTTGTTATTTTTGTTGAAAATGTGAAATTTTGTTGTATTTAAACTGTTGGGTTTATGCAATATTTATTTGAAAATCTATGTTTTAGTGGTAACTTGAATTTTGCCCATGTTTGTATGTCTATTATAACTAACACCACTTACTACACACTAGCTATTTGATAAAATTACTGAAGATCTTATTTCTTTGCACCATAGAGATGAAACCATATAAACGAGCTTGACATTGTTGATTGGCTTAATTTTTAGGCTCTATGCCTCATTGTTTCCAAAGAGAACGATCCCCGTTGATTCTGTATGCCCTGTATTTTCTAACACTACATTTTTTTACTTTCATCATTTTGTTAAGATCTTTAACGATTTGTCAGTTAAATTTTATGCGATTTACTACGAATTGCAAAAGTTGTGAACACCTTAGAACAACAATCTGTTGGTGGTGATATTTGGCTTTTGATCTCAAACCTATTAATAGTTCTTATTTATCTCAAGTATGGAATTTATTTCATGGACACGTTTGATCGTAATTATTATATTTAGTTCTAGAGAGCCTGTAATTAGTCTTAGTCGCTACTCATGAAAGAGCGAAAAAAAATTAAGGGGTATTTACTATTTTCAGGCAGTCTTCGGCATTTTCGCTGGCCATGGTAGTACCAAAGCAGCTGAGTTCATGTCGAAGAACATGGGGAAACACATTGTAGAAGAGGTCATGAGAAGAGATGATGAATGTATTTTAGAAGCTGCAGTGGCAAAAGGGTATCTGAAGACCGATTCGGAGTTGTTGAAAAAAGCGGTTGCCAGTGGAGCTTGCTCTGTTCCTAGATATTAAAAAATTAAAAAAAAAACGTGCATCGCACGTGCAGATTACTAGTAATAATAATAAAGCAAGTCTCCAGCAGCTAAAACATCCATCTCTCCAATACCTTCAGGCAGCTGACCCTACTGATCTGTAATAAGTAGAATTTGCAGGAAAAAGAGAAAAGAAAAAGACAAGTACCCTTCAATTGCAAGTCACGGGTCACAAATAATGTAGGATACAAGCACATGAGGAAACTAACTAACAACATGGTATACTAACAGGTATGGGTAACATATTTCAAGTGTCAAGTCAACAGGTAAACAGGTAAACATGTCTAAATTATCAGGTGATCAGGTAACATGGTCAATAGGTAATTAGGTATCAAGTATCAGGTATCAGATAAACAGGTAACAAGTAATCATGTAACAGGATAATCAGGATAATCAGGTAACGGGTATACAGGTAACAGGTAATCATATATCAGGTTAAGTTTAATCTTGTTATTTACTATGTAGGTAGCACGACATGCAACCCACCTTACATGGTTGCTACAACAAAACAGTTTCACTTAGTAAGATTTCATAGTGGAGTCCATAGGGCAGTGTACTTAGGTACAGGAAACAGGAAACAGGTAGAACCTAGTGGTTATCTTCCGAGAACACCTTCCTATAGAGAAGCATGCAATCAGGTACAGGTAAACAGGATCATGGGTCATGTAGTCATGTACACGTAACAGGCAGGCAGGACACTAGTCCTCTTCCAAGTACACGTTTCTATATTTTCCACTACTAGATCTTCCCTTAAACCCCGGCTTAGTTACTTTTATTATTATGGTCATCAACAGGCATGAGTGGCTACAAAATAAGGTCAAACTAGCATGGTATAATCAGGTTTAGGTTCAGGGAAAAAATCAGCATGCATGGATGATATACATTCACATATACGAGCAAAATAGTCTATGTTCATAATCAGGACAGCAAGACCAATGAGTACTAAAACAAGGATTCTAAGAGCTACAGACATGCAAATAATGATCCGTCAAAGGATCTGGAAACTAGACATCCACACGAATCCAATGCATATAAATAAGTCACATACTAGTTCACAACATCTCAGCACAAAACTGATTTGAATACAGATTTCATGTTCCGCCAGAAAACAGGGGAACAACTTCAAAAGCATAAAAACAGCATGAAAACATATCAAATAATTCCACGAAAAATCTGGGGTAATCCCCTATAGTTATAGACTCAAAAGAACAAGTTTCATAATATTCCAGTAAGTATAGATAAGCCATAAAAAATAAGAAGTAACACAAAATCATAGTTTGTCGAATATGGAATTTCTCAACACTGCTGTACGAAAACAAAGATATCTCGCAATCAGTGAATTGAAATCCAATTCCGCCAAACTACGTGAAAATAGATAGATTTTTCCAACTTTCATATCTCACAAATAATTTTCATAAAGCATAAGGAATTAGAGTGAAAACTGGGTTCTAGACTGAACAGCACGCATATTATAGCACAAGGTAACTTTAGAAAACATGAAACACTACTTAAAACTCATCTTTAAAATACAAAAAAATCTGGGAAGTCCCTAGAATCATTAGGAAATACTTAGCAAAATATTATACCAAGATATTACGTACATCCTAGTTCTTGAAAATAAATTGTTAACAAAATTTACACAAAACTGAATCTGGAAACTACCGACACGTCTGTATTAAAATCATCATAACTCAGTCATACAAACTCTAAATCAAGTAAAACTAGTGGGGTTTGAAAATAGAAAAAATTATCTAGATTTCCTCTTTTATGTCAAAGTTGAGATTCGGACTGTAGCATAGGTGAAAACAGCAAACAACACAGAACAGACCGCAAATACAGATTTCACACCTCTACTTCAAAACATCATAACTTTCATAATATTGAACCAAACTCAACCAAATTTGAAATACAACCTACCAAACATCTAAACATCATTATTACGGGTTTCTAACATGTCCAAACCTATTATTTTTTACATGGGCAATCAATCAAACACATAGCATGCAATTATCACATACACGAACAAAAATCACATTTTGGGTAAACCTAGGTTATCAACCTATCAAGTTTCATGTTCTAAGTCATCTATGGCCAATTTTATCACAATAGAGACAAACCCACCAATAAAAATACAATTTTTGGTCGTCTCTAGACCTAACTACACTATATGTGAACTTTTTGACTTGTATCAACCTAATGAAATTATGTACAAGTTACTTACCTCTTAATGACGATGAACGCGAAGAAATTAGTCCTAGCAACGAAACCCACGAGCGAAAACCTTCCACGCGCGAATCCAAGCGAACCCACGAACCAAAAATGCCCTACGATCAACCTCCTTGATGCACGAACCAAAGTGGATGATACCCACTTCAAAAACACCACAAAGGGAGGAGTTTGTGCTGATTTGGATGTTGGTGGTGCTGGTTTGGGATGGCCGGCCACAATTGAGAAGGGTTAGGGTTTTTATGGTGTTGGAGAAGGGTTTCCAAAGGATGGCCGGGATTGGATGGATGGAGGGGATGGCCGGAGTGGTGAAAGGGGCTTTCGGTTTGGGAGAGCAATAGGCAGGCCGAGATGCACTATCAAGGGGAGCCGGGATTGATTGTGGAGAGGGAGAGAGAAAATAATATTAGGGTTAGGGTTAAGGAGTATTAGGTTATATTTATATGGGAATTAATTGGGCTAATGGGTAGTGGGTATCAATATGAATTAATAGGTATACAAATGGATAATGGGTATTGGGTAGGTTTCAAATAGGGATACAATATATAATGAATTCTATGGCTCCTAAAAATCTCCTTAAGGGTCAAAAATCACAATTTGGGTAAAACACCACCAAAAATCCATCTCATCACCAAAATAAATAATAATAATGAACGAGGCCAAGAAAATGAGAAAAAGAACTCAAAATGGCGAAAACGACAAAAACGACGAACAAACGACACAAGGAGCTCAAAAATGAAAGAAAAAGAATATATATTGAAAATAATCTAATATACGGTTCCGAAAAATACAAGAGATATAAATATACCCAAAAATAAAAAATACACTCCAAAATACCAAAAATGAAAAACAGGGGTTACAATCATACCCCCTTACAAGAAAATTTCGTCCTCGAAATTAAAAGAAAGGTACATAGGGTAACCCCAAGCAAAACAAAACAACCAAAAACAAAACAAGGCACTACCCAAACAAATGAGGAAACTTCTGCTGAATTTCCTCCTCCAACTCCCATGTCGACTCACCAGGCGAGTGAGGATTCTAAGCAACACGAACCAACTTAATGACCTTGTTCTTAAGCACTTTCTCCCGCCGATCCACAATAGCAACTGACGGAATCTCACAAGTCAAATCTAGCCTAATTGTCAACTCTGAATAATCGATCACGTGGCTCTCATCTCGGATATACCTCCTGAGTTGTGAGACATGGAAAACATCGTGCGCTCTTGATAAAGCTGGCGGCAATGCGAGTCGATAGGCCACCTTGCCTACTCGCTCCAAAATCTCAAACGGTCCAATAAATCTCGGGCTAAGCTTGCCCCCGCTACCGAACTGAATGACACCGCGCCATGGCGATACCTTGAGGAAAACATGGTCACCAACAGCAAACTCCAATGCCCTGTGATAAACATCAGCCCACCGTCTCTGCCTGTCCTGAGCTGCCTGCAAGTGCTTCCTGATCTGAACCACTGCCTCAACAGTAATGGTGATCAATTCTGGACCCAGCAACTACCTCTCGCCAACATCATCCCAGCAAACTGGCGATCTACACTTCCGTCTATAGAGTGCCTCGAACGGAGCAGTTTTAATACTGGCTTAAAAGCTGTTATTGTACGAGAACTCTACCAGGTGCAAATGATCCTCCCAAGACCTACCAAACTGAAGCTTGCAGGACCTTAACATGTCCTCGAGGATCTGAATAGTCCGCTCTGACTGTCCATCAGTCTGGAGATGAAAAGCTGTACTGTACTTTAATTTGCTCTCCAAACTGTTTAGAAGATTCTCCCAAAACTGAGATCTGAATCTCGTATCCCTGTCGGATACAATACTAATTGGAACCCCATGAAGTCTAATAATCTCTTGCATATACCTCTCAGCAAGGCACTCAGTAAACTGACTGACACGAAAAGGAATGAAGTGAGCACTCTTCGTCAAATGGTCAATAATCACCCAAAAAGCATTATGACCCTTAGGACTCCTCGGCAAAGCAGTCACAAAATCCATGGTGATATGTTCCCACTTCCAATCTAGAATAAGAAGTAGTTGAAGAAGCTCAGCAGTTCTCTGATGCTCTGCCTTAACCTGCTGGCAGATCAAACACGGAGCAACATACTGAGCCACAGCCCTTTTCATACCCTGTCACCAGAAATGAAGCTTCAAATCCCGATACATCTTAGTACCACCGAGATGGATAGAATATGAAGACTGATGAGCTTCTTCAAGCAACCTCTGACGAACTTTACCCTTCGGGACACATAACCGGGAACCAAAACGCAGAGAACCATCTGAATGAATAACCATGTCCGTCCTGGACCCAGACTCAATCTCAGCTCAAAATTTCTGCAGCTGCGCATCACCAGCCTGCGCCTCTTTAATCTGCTCAACAAGAGACGACTGCAGCTGGAGCACCAAACAACTCCGACCAGAACTCGGTAACACAACATCAAGCTCCAACCTCCTCATCTGCTCAATGAGATCTCTCTGCTGAGTAAGAAATAAAACTGCTGGTCTCCTGCTCAAAGCATCAGGCACCAAGTTTACTTTACCAGGATGGTATTGCAAACTGATATCATAATCGGCCATAAGTTCCAACCAACGCCTTTGCCTCATGTTCAACTCCTTCTGGGTGAAGACGTACTTGAGACTTTTGTGGTCTGTAAAGATCTCCACTCGGTCTCCAAACAAATAATGTCTCCACAGATTCAAATCAAAAATCACTGCCACTAACTCCAAGTCATGAGTAGGATAATTCTTCTCATGCAGCCTCAACTGCCTCGATGCATACGCAACAACGCAGCCCTTCTGCATAAGAACTGCTCCAAGACCCTTACCATAAGCATCACATTGAACCACAAATCTGCCTGAACCATCTGGAATAGTCAACACAGGCGCTGACGTCAACCTGTTCTTCAACTCAATGAAAGCCACATTGCACTCATCAGACCAACAAAATATCTGATCCTTCCCAGTCAATTTAGTCAAAGGTCCTGCTATCTTCGAAAAATCCTAGACGAACTTTCGATAATAGCCAGCCAATCCAAGAAAACTCCTGACTTCTGAAACTGACTTGGAAATAAGCCAATCCTTCACAGCCTCAATCTTGGCAGGTCCACCGAAACCATGGCCAGAAACAATATGTCCCAAGAAAGAAATCCTGTCGAGCCAAAACTCGCACTTGCTCAGTTTTCCATAGAGCCACTCTAAGATGAAAAAAAAATGGCGAAAACGACAAAAACAACTAACAAACGACACAAGGAGCTCAAAAATGAAAAAAAAGAATATATATTGAAAATAATCCAATATACGGTTCCGAAAAATACAAGAGATATAAAAATACCCAAAAATGAAAAATACACTCCAAAATACCAAAAATGAAAAACAGGGGTTACAATCAGACACAACCAAGTCCACGATGTGAAGCATCGCTGTAAACATCATACTCAACATTTACTCTAGGCAAAGCTAAAATGGGAGCAGTAGTCAGCTTCTGTTTCAACTGAAAGCTTGCCTCGCACTACTCAGTCCACTTGAAGTTCACATTCTTCTTGGTCAGACCAGTGAGTGGCACGACTATCTAAGTATAGCCCTGAATGAACCTCCTGTAGTATCTAGTTAGCCCAAGAAAACTCCTGATTTTCTTCACTGTAGTAGGCCTTGCCCAATCTTTCATCGCCTCTATCTTCTGCAGATCGGTTGCCACTCCCTCCTTAGAAAGGATATGACCTAGGAATGCCACTTCAGATTTTCAGAAATCGCACTTGGACAACTTGGCATACAACTCATGCTCTTGAAGCTTCCTCAAAACTGCTGCTAGATGCTTCGTGTGCTCCTCCTCCGACTTGGAGTATACAAGAATATCGTCGATAAACACCACAAAGAAGGAATCAATAAACGGCTTCAGAACTCTGTTCATCATATCCATGAAAATTGCAGGTGCATTCGTCACTCCAAACGGCATAACTATGAATTTGTAATGTCTGTGTCGAGTTCTGAATGTAGGTATATGCACATCTTTAGTCTTCACTCGAACCTGACGGTATCCTGATCGAAGATCTATTTTGGATAAAATAGTTGCTCCTTGTAAACGATCGAACAAGTCATTAATTCAGGGAATATGATACTTGTTCTGAACAATGACCTTATTCAGCTCTCGGTAATCGATGCACATCCTCATCAAACCATCCTTCTTCTTTACCAACAGACCATTGCTCCCCAAGGCGATGCGCTCGGTTGAATAAAGCCTTTCTCCAACAGTTTCTCAATTTGCCGTTTGATCTCATCCTGTTCCACAGGTGCCATCCTATACAGTGCCTTGGAAATAGGTACACTCCTTGGCTGAATAGTGATGCTGAACTCTACATCACGATGTGGGGGTAACCCAGGCAAATCTTCCAAGAATACGGTCAGGTAATCCCGAACAACTGGAATTTTCTGCACCTTTACAGGAATCCCCTTCTTCTTGCTGATAGCAGCAACTAAGCCTGAACATCTCCTCTTCCCTTGGAAAGTGACTTTAGGTCCTCCTTGAGCCTTCACTGTTACTTCTTTGGTCTTGCACTGTACACCGACATCCAATCAATGCCAATGATAAAATGGACTCCCAAAATATTTAGCTCGATCAGATCAATCCCAAAAATTCTATCCCCAATCTCGATCTCGCAGTCTGCATAGTACCGATCAGTGGTTAAAATCTCTCCTGATGGAGTAGCTACTACTAAGACCTTGCCTAAAAAGACTTTCGGTTCGACTCGCAAAACTTTAACAAATTTAGGTGATACAAAAGTGTGAGAGGATCCAGTATCGAACAAAACAACAGCTTTCTTTCTATTCAAATAAAGTTTCCTGTTACATAACAGACACTCGTTACATAACAGTTTACTAAATAAAGCAGAAAAAAGAAGAACAACAGAAAACACTCTTAAACATCCCCCTTCGTACTAGTGATGACGTGATCCACCTCATTAGCGTCGGCTTCAAACAAGGCAAAAACTCTCCCTGATGGTACGACTTCTTCCTGGCCTGCTGAGTTGGTCCTTTACGGACGACATCTTGCAGCTTAGGGTACTGGGATCGGTAGTGATTCGACTCCCCACAGTTGTAACAATGCACCACCGGAGGTCTGACCCATACATTCCCGGGTCTCCCAGCCACACTGACAGCGTTCACTCCAGTCGGTTTGAACCTTTGCGCCGGTGGCGGTCCCCTGACATTTCCAGCAACTACGGGCCTCTTCCCCATATTTCAGTTGTTCCTCCGATTCTGAACAGCATGGAACTGTTCCATATCTGCCTCAGTGGCTGCAGCTCGTTTGACCAATTTGTCAAACCTCCTGATACCGAGGGGTATCATCCACGATCTCAGACTTGGCCTCAAACCATGCTCGAATTTTCGAGCCTTCTTTCCCTCTCCCAACACCAATTCGGGAGCATACCTTGAAAGCTGATTGAACCTTGTCTCATACTCCCTAACCGACATGCCACCCTACTGCAGCGCCAGAAATTCCATGGCCTTTTTCTTCTGGACGTCTGATGGAAAATAATGACTGCGAAATTCCTCCAAGAATTCCTCCCAGCCAAGGAAAATATCTCCCATCGTCTGCTTCATCGACTACCACCACACAACCACATCCTTTTCGAACTGTAGTGCAGCCAACTTCACCTTGCTGCCCTCCGGAGTCTCCAAGAATTTGAAGATAGTCTCGACCTATCGGATCCAATTGTCAGCCGCGTCAGGATCTGACTTCCCCTCAAACATGGGTGGTTTCATCCGTTTGAATGATTCGACGAGTTTGATTGCTTCGGGTAGTGGATTCACAGGCACCCTCCCTTGGTTCTGATTCATGGCAACGGTATTGAGTGTCTGATAGACCCTCGCTAACTCCGTTTCCAAGTCCAGACCTTCTCTAGTTCTAGCTCTTCTTCCAGCCATATTTTGATGCAAAAGATCTATTAAATTCGATGCAGAAAACATGAATTTAAATCAATTATTCATTTCATTGAATTTCAAACTTTATACATTCGAATTTAAAATATTTTGACATAAAATGAAAGCAGTAAGAAGGTACAACATTGTAGTTCCTACAGTTCCTCTTGGCTTCTCGAAGCTCTTCCCGTAGTTCCGCCATTTCCTCCTTCAGTACATCGTACATGTTTTTCCACTTCTCGAGTTTTTAAACACGATGACTGAGCGTGGCAATGCTCTCCTTGCACTTTGCACACTGTGCCTGCAACAGCTCCGCTCTCTCCCTCTGAGTCTCTACTTGCCTTTGAAAAGACACAATGAGACTACTCGGAACTAGTTCTTCCTCGTCGGAGGAATCATCAGATGAATCTGGAGGTGGAGTGATCTCTCTGGACTCGAGCCATTCCTTTTCGAATTCTTTAGGATATTCTTCGTCTGAATCAGCTTGCCCGGGATAGTAATCCTCTTCAACTATGTACCAGTCATCACCTCCAGCTGGGTCGAAGCGGTCCGCCATCTTAGGGAAAAGAAAAGAAGAGGCATAAATCATAGAGCAATACAAATGTAAGTGACTTACATTTAAATCTCTAGACTCAACACACGCTCTACTGTCCACTCTAGGGTGTCGTTCCTTATAAATTTGTACTACTTGGAAGAGTGGCTCAGATACCACTTTGTGAATTCCAAAACAGACTGAATTCAAAGTTCCACAGGATCTTTACACTTCTCTTCGTACAATTTTACAAGAAAATTAAAACTTTTATTACATCAGAGTTACATCTTGAATAAAATGTACAACACTTGAAACATTCTTTAAGCAGCATGCATACTTTAATCTTATCAATCTCTTTATCCTGCATAGAAACTATGGGCTCGTCAGTTCATTCAACTGACGCAAGGATATAATACATCAATTTTCTCCTACTTAGAAGGCACACACTTGTCACAAGCAAAACTACGGGGACTATCCTATTGAAGTCGTGTTGTGCTGTGCACTTAGTCCTTAATGCAGTTGTTTATATTATATGACACTAATGCGCACTTGTTCGGATTATATGCATCCCATACTACATAGGTTCGAGGGCAAGCCCTTAATCGTACTTCATCTTGTAAGGTTCAGTTCCTCGCCATGACTTAAACTACTACAGTAACTACAGTAAGTATCCTAGTTGTTTTATGAATTACGAGCCTATGTCCAGACAATCTGGAGGGGAATCCCACGCACTAACATGACGCATCATGCACGCAATCTATGGACAATTTAGCCTCCGTCGTGGAACGATGGCAACACCCGTAGTCACCAAACACCCCACAAGCGTTGCCACCGCAACAATAATTTCGGAGTAGTGCTCACGCCGTGTCATGACGCATCAAGCATGCAATCTGTGAATCACTCTCACACCGCCAATCCGATGGCCCTCATACTCGTGTTTTTTTCTTACTTTCGTCACATCACCACTATGTATCTAGTCCATAGTTTATTTGAATCATGAATAAAATCAACCCCTAGAGTTAGCTCTTTCCTCCATACCGGTCTTAAACATCAATCAACAATATGACCAAACTTGGTCTAGTCTATTCAATGTCTCATCTCAAAAAATATCTTTCAATGCCGGTATAAGGCTTAGCTACCCTCTAGCTTTCAATTCCATTTCATGTTCATAGCATTTGTGTATTCATATTCATAAGACTTTTCATAATTCATCATGATATTTGATTTCACTTTCATGTACAATTTCATGCCTAGAATAAATTTCATTGTCACATTCATAATTCATTCTTTCCACATAATTCTTTTATTCTCAATTTACCAATACTAAATCTAACATTCATACTTTCTTTTTTTTCCATTATCAAATCTCTTTCTAAATCTCTTTTAATCAATACATTTTTCTTTATCCAAAGACAATTTAAACTAACAATTTATAGTAAGTCCTTTCTTGCGAAAATAGTTTCAAATTCTCATTTATACTAGGCTAAGGGTTATAGAAAATTATCTCATGAAATCTGGATATCATTTGAACTTCAGGGCAGTCGATTGTTAAAACATAGTCGGTGGACTGTTCTGCGAGGATTTAAAAACTCAAAAATAAAATAGTCAGGACAGTTGATTGTTAAAGCATAGTCGGTCGACTGTTCTGCTAGGATTAAAAGCTCGAAAGTTAAATCGTCAGGACAGTCGACTGTTAAGGCATTGTCAGTCGACTGTTCTGTGATTAGAATCCAAAATTTGGACTTTATACAATAACTCAAGATTTTAAAAACCATTTAAATCTCGTTTTTCATATAAAAGACTACTCTTTTATTTATACAAAATGTTCACAAAACAACATTATGTTTTATTAATTACTTCTTTTCCAAAGAGAATTTCTACTTCATACTTTTTGATTATAATTGGGTTTCTCTTTATTAAACTAATAAGTTTCATCTTTCCTTCTTGATTAACAAAAAAATCCAATCTTTTCTTAGACTTAGTCCTAATTACAAAAATGTTCATTTTTCCAACAAAATAGCATGCAACTTTAGGATTCTTTAATATTAATCTTACTAACAACAACATACATAATTATTTAATCAATCTAACTTCATGGCATGGAGATTTCTCATAATTCACACTTTTCACATAAACACATTTCTTCATATTGCATTTTCCCACATACATGAACATTTCAATAAAGTGATTTTATTCTTTCTTAATTAACATGCTAGTGTAATATCAAATTACCACAACAATATTTCTAATCACATTATTTAATTTAATTTTTACTAGTCATTTCATGCAATTTCACAAGGATCCATTTTTCTCCTGAATCATGGCACTAGCATACAGCAATATTTTCTCTTGTTTACTCTAGCATGATCAAAACACAAACCTAGCGTGGTATCTATTTAGAAGTTGAAGAAAATTAACCACCTTATTTGGAGAGAAAACAAAAGAAACTCCTAAGAACTCCCAGAATGATCAAAAGAGGCATTCTTCTCCTAGTTTGAGCCACCAATTTGTCGCCTCCTCCTTGCTTGATGGTCTTCGTCCTTCTTCTTAATCCTTGGGATGTAGGCCGGCCAATATAAGGGAAAGAACACTCAAATTTGCAACCCTCAATCTTTTGAACTCACTATTCTCTCAATCTTTTACTCACTAGTTGTATTTTTTCTCTTTCTCTCTTGATATAGATTAGGTGCAAGAATAACTAATGTAGGAGGGGGTATTTATACAAATTTTTAGTAAGAATAGAAGGCTAGGATTAGATCAAACGGTTAAGGATCAAGGGCCTAGATGAATTAGGGAGTTGCCACAACATCCCATGATGGAGTAACCACCTATCCACCTTATCCACTCTCCTTCTCCTCTTGAATCCCATTCGGCCACACCTCAAAGGTGTGCAATGCATGTGCTAGTGCATGCACGTGCCACCCTAGTGTTCCCCTTTTACAAGTTGTTCATGTTAATTTAGTTAATTGTCTATTAATTGAGTCTACAATACAAGTTAGGCTAAATAAAAAGGAATTAAATTAAATGGGCATACTAATGGGCTAAAAGACCATGGGCTCTATTAATTTAATTAATTAATTAATTGATGTGAGCTACGAAGAGACAATTTGGCCTAGGATTAAATTAGGCTTTCTAAAAAAAGGAAATTAGGATTACTAGTTTATGAAATATTTTTCGAGAAATACGTGCATTTGCACATGCAAACATGTAAAATCAAACAACTTTAATTAAAATAAGATTTGAAAATCCAGGATGTTACATTGTTAAATACCCTATACCATGTTGCTTAAACACCTAGTATACCATATTGTGTATTTTGTTATGATTTGGATGTGTTTTATATAAACTAGTTGATTTTATGCGTAAAGATAATTTCTGTTTTTGTTGTGACCCAGTTTTGTTCAGTATTTTAGACCATATTATGGTCAGTATATGAAAATTATTTGTGAATATGAATTATAGAGAATTCTGTCTACTTTCCAAAATTTCTGACATATGTTAGTTTCGATTTATGAGTTACAAGTTATTGCTGTTTTACTACAGAGATGTAGAAAATTCCAGA
Source organism: Hemerocallis citrina (assembly GCA_017893485.1). NCBI lineage: Eukaryota > Viridiplantae > Streptophyta > Magnoliopsida > Asparagales > Asphodelaceae > Hemerocallis > Hemerocallis citrina. The sequence goes on along the minus strand of CM030358.1, from coordinate 427,077,284 downwards.
TTTTGTTTTATATGAATTCTGTATGGTTATTTATTTTTATAATGATGTTAAAGATAATATTTTGATCCAATATTTTTGTGGATTTAATTAACGACTTTTATAAACTATTCTATACTTGCAAACAACTACTATACTTGCAGAATTATCATGGTGTTCAGTAAAGAACCATAATTTCAACCTGTTTCTACTTGCTGTTTATAAAAACTTTATGAATATAAAATGTAGACTACTGTATCTATTTTATCACCCTTCTGACGGATCTAGATTTTGATTTCTATTTTGTAATCTATTGCTATTTTAGTACTGCTGTGTCTATGATTTCAGATTTACAAATTTGCTGCATTTTTCTGTTTTCTGATTTTATTTGACTATGCTATCTATGTTGGAAAATTATGAAACTTTATTTCCTGGCACTAGACATACTACGGAATGACCCCAGAATTTTCTTGGATTTAATCAGCAAGATTTTATGCCGTTTTCCTGTTTATAAATACAAACTTCTGGTTTCTGACTAAACAAGTTTTCTGGATACAATTTTGTTTTTAGCCCTATTTTTGTGAAATACCATATGACTTATATATACTTGCTGGATTCGGACGGAAGTCTATTTTCTAGATTTTTTGATGGATCTAAATTTTCATATCCGTGGCAACGAAAATCCCAGATTTGGTGTAGTACTGTCTTTCTGTCTAGAACTAGAATTTTCATTGTCTTGGTCTATTTTGAGTCTTTTGTCATATGTTCGTGTCCTTCATTCAACTTGTACTTGTCCCTTGTTGTCTTACCATATTTCTTGTCTTGTTTGTGCACGTCCATACTTGCTTGAATAATAATAACAAGAAACTATGGTTGGGTTTAAAGGGAAAGATCTAATAGTGGAAAATATAGAAACATGTACTCGGATGGCGATCTATAGATCCTACGTGATTACTTGATCCTTGATACTTGGAACTTGACATGTGATTACTTGATACTTGCACACTTGACACGAGATACTTGGTACTTGGAGCTTGATAGTTGATACTTGATACTTGATTACTTGATGCTTGTCCCTGAGTACACTGCCCTCTATGTTCCACTATGAAATCTAAAATGTAATTTGCTTGAATGTAGCAACCATGTAGTAAAAGTTTTGGATGCATGAAGTGCTACCTAGATAGAACTAGATACAAGACTTGAACATGATCACTTGACACTTGCTACTTGTTACTCGTTACATGATACTTGATTCTTGACGCATGTTACCTGTTACTCATTTACTTGATACTTGACACTTGTTATATACCACTTGCACTCGTTCATCTTGCCATGCTACTTGTCCTGTTCTTGATTTGACACTTGTTATATACCACTTGCACTCGTTCATCTTGCCATGCTACTTGTCCTGTTCTTGATTTGAGTTAGTTCCTCTATTTTGTTGCCATGTCTATTCCATGCTTATTCTATACTTGCTTCCACTGTTACTCTATGTTGTTTATTCTTTTTCTGTATTTGTGCCTGCACAACAAGCGGCCCATAACTTGCATTGACAGGAGTTTTGTTTCACTTTCCTTTTTTTTGTAATTTGTTAAATTGCAGATTATGGTGATCAACTACCCGATGGAGTAGGTGATCTGAGATTCTAGTTGGCTGGAGTTCTTGCTATATCTATTTATTTCTTATTGCTTATCTTGAGTAAATGTAATTTGCTACATGGATATTTATATTGGGCTTTGTGTCCCAGACTTGTGTTTTGTTCTAGACATGATTATTTGAAATTCAGTATTCTTGTTTCTTATTTCAAGTAATCTTGTTGACTATATTGATTCAATTATGCATGCGTGGTTGACTATTCTTCTTGTGTATCTCTCGTTTATACTTTTGCTTGTTGTAAAGATCCTGATAGCTTATGGATAATGAAAATCATTCGCTGAACTTAGTCACGTATCCTTATTCCATATCTCCTTTTAGGGAAGTAGGGTGTGACAATTAATTTATTCATGTATATATCTTGTTTATTCCTGTATATCTCTTGTTTCCTGTATATCTCATATTTATTCTTGTATATGTTGTAAAGATTCTTACAACTTATAAATGGTGACGTCATTCGCTGGACTTAGTCACGTACCCGTATTCCGTATTCCTTTTTGGAAAGCGGGGCGTGACACAAGATCAAGAACAAATTGTAGATCAATCAAATGAGAATATAAGGCTGAATCAAGTAAAAATGAATCACAAGAAGAACAACAACCCACAATCAAAAGGGACGAAAAGAGATACAATCAGAAATAAAATAAAATAACCAGAAACTTAATACAAATAAAATACAAAAATGAGTCACAGGGGTTACATTTCATGTTCAATCATGGGTTATTCATACCCTTATTATTCACATTTTGAAGTTTCATTCATTCACATATCCTAATATTCCCTTGTTCACACAACTCAGATATTTGTATAACTAGTTTGATAGTCTTTTTCAACATTTCAAATCAACATTCTCTCTGTAAAATAGATGGTTTATTCACCCCCTCCTAATAGGATTCTCATTGAAGTTGTAATTACATTCAATAGATTCTTTTTATACTAATCAATATAATATTCAACTTCCAATCTATTCTTCATCAAGCTCGGATGGATAGATTAAAACGACTCACAAAATAAACAATTACAGTTAAATGAAACATCCAAACATGTTACTGTACAAAAATAAGCATGACAATCCAATCGTCGTAAATTAAAATGCCTCTAGTCAAAATAATCAAAACTTGCTTCTTAATCAAAATGTAATTTAGTTCCAAACTCAAATTTTTTTTATTCAACTAAATCCCAAATTTTCTCTTTAATTCACATTTTTAATCTCATAACAAAATGCTAGTTCAAATAAGATATCTCTTATTCAAGTCAATTGTTATTCATTTTATCCCCAAAATATATCTTATAATAGTGTAGAATTATTTCCCAAGGTTCTAATAATATTTTAAAGTATCTCTACCATATTCCCCAATTTTTAAAATATGGAAAATGTCACTAAAATAAAATAAAAACAAAATGTGCATAGCCGGGTTCGAACCCCAGACCGCACAGCACCTAAGACCGCAACCCAAATGCACCCAGTAATCAACTTGCCAACTCACAGTTGGTGAAGAAAACCTACTCAGTTCCTATATTCACTCTACGGTTATTCTGAAAAATTCAATTTTAAAAAGAAAGAGAGCCTCTCAAGACTCAAACCCGAACACCCCCAGAGGCGCCGAACACCCCCCATGCTCACGCGCTGACCAAGAAGCCAACCGTCGATTCTGACTATAAGTGTTTTAAATTATTTTCATACTCACTCTCTGTTTCTCCATTACTTTTGATCTAATCATATAACTTCAACTTTTCTTCTTCTTTCACTATTTTCAGGATCATTATTGTACACATCAACTCTAAAATTTCCAGAACGTGAATTTCCTCTAATTTACTATGTTTTAACTTGAAAATTAGTCAAATTGATTTAAATAGTGCAATTTTTCACTTTTGCATTCTTGTTCCTTATTGATTCAATTTAGACCATAATTTGATATAAATTTATAAAATTAGTATGAATTGCCATACCAGTTATTATAAAGTTAAGAAAAATACTCATACCCCCAATCTACATGCAATCCACATGTTATAAATTACTAAATTTTGCATATTGCTATGCATTATCAATTTCACGCATACAACATAATCGTGGTGTAGTAAATTCTAATATGAATTAACATTTATGCATTAACACACGTCAGCAAAACATGCATGCACGATATTAACACACACAAAATCTTATGCGCATTTATTTTATAAACATGACAAATCAATTTCTACGTTATGTTTTCATCTATTCATCTAGTCTAGCATGCATTCATACCTAAATTAATTTTCCAATCATACTCTAGACTGCACATAGAAATCATCTAACAATTTCATGGATCAAAATACTAAACTAGAAATTAAAGAGACACCCACCTCAAATGTAGAATTCCTAATAGTAGAACCCCCTCAAAAATTTGCTCCAAGGCTTCCCAAAAGATGGTCAGCCTTCCTCCTAGCTCCAACCCGCAAGCACCCTCTTTCTTTCTCTTTTGTTTTTGTATTAGGTCTAGTATTTTTCATGACAAAAGAAGTGATCTATTTATAGAAAGAATGAGTGGTCAAAATGACTCCCCACTTCTCCACACACTCACCACACTCTCCCTCATCTCAATATTGGTCGACCTACCTCTTAATGTGCACAAAAGCACGTGCAGGTGTATCAAATGTGTGCACACTTCATACAATTTTTATTATTAGTTTTTATTAAGTTAGGTGTATGTGTTACACATGGCAATGTGTACCAAACTAACTATATTTTAAATGTACTTTTAGGTGTAAATAATCATGGGCTTTAAATTTGTAATTAGTTTTACTGGGCTACAAAATTGGATTTAGGCCTGGGAGATTTTAATTAAAACAAATCACATAATGTGACTAGAAAAATGAGAAGAAAAATTCTCATGACTCCAGAAATTTTTTGGAACCAAAATGTGCATAGAATTTTACGTGTAATGCACGTGCAAAAATAAAAAAATATTTTTTCTTTGGGGATGTTACACCATAATACTAATTTAGCATTAATTCATGTTCTAGTCTCGTCCACTAAGACGACGTCATTAGCAAAAACCATACACCAAGGCACCTCACCTTGTATTACTCACGTCAATTCATCCATAACCAAAGTAAAGAGGTAGGGGCTTAAAGCCGAACTTTGGTGTAAACCTACTGTAATTGGAAAGTCACTTTTGTCTCATGTAGTTATTCTAATTGTTGTCATTGCCTCTTCATACATATTCTTAATCCACTCAATATACCGAATAGTTTCTCTTTTATTATTTAATGCCACAACACTATGTCTCGAGGCACTTTTTCATATGCTTTTTCTAGATCTATAAACACCAAATGCAAATATTTCTTATTCTTCCTATATTTTTTACATGTCTCCTCAGTACATAAATTACTTCCATTGTTGACCTCTCAGGCATAAATCTAAACAGATTCTCAAACACTGTAGTTTCTAGTCTCAGTCTATGTACGATCACTCTCTCCTGAAGTTCCATTGTATTGTTTATTAAATTAATCCCTTAGTAGTTGGAGAAACTTTGTATATCTTCTTTATTTTTATATACAGTTACTAAAATTCTCTTCCTCCATATATCGGATATCTTCTTGGCCCTCAAAATCCCCAACCCACTCCTACATCTCCAAGACTCTTCCGAACATCAACGGGTATATGTAACACCCCATAAATTTAAATGTAATATTTTGAATTAATAAATAATTTTTAAATTGATTTATCTAATTATTTTAATTTTTTATGCGATTATCGTTTTGCTCGTGCAAAACACATGCAAAATTTTGAAATGCAAATTCTAAAATTTTGAGTTGATAAATTAATTCTCTTACTTATAATTGAATATAATTTTAATTTTTGGAAATTTTTTTAATAAGAGAAACAACTTTTGAAAATAATTTGAAAGAAGAGGGCTTTTGTGTAAAAAGATGTTTGGGGCCAAAATTTGATATCAAAATATTGTTGGATGCATTTGGGGGGACCGGTTAATAGAGAGTTATTTTGATTGTAGAAAATTAGTCAGAGGGGCTAGCGTTCCTAGTTTCGTGAGTGAAGTCCGGTGAGGGTGAGCTAGTTCTATGTGGCTATGGTTACCTATATTTGAACCTAAGGACAGGCACTAGATCAGGAGTTGTGGCGGAACTTGGGCAATGTAAGTATGAACTTTATTTTCAGTGGGGCGGATGTATTCTGAGACTGTGTGATTTGTACGTCTCTCTAGTATGGTTGCGTGGTACACTTGTACAGTCTGGTTGGATGCATTCTGGGACTGAGGTCTATTTGCAGAATGTCTAGAAGTGAGATGGATTTGGTATGTTCGCACGGTACACTTGTACAGTCTGGCAGGATGAGTTCCAGGACTGGGGTCTATTTGCAGCATGTACAATATGTTTGCACAGTACACTTGTACAGTCTTGCGGGATAAGTTTCGGGACTGGGGTCTATTTGCAGAATGTACAATATGTTTGCAAAGTACACTTGTACTGTAGCGCCCCAAATTTCTAATATGAGAGCTTAGAAAATAAGTGGCGAAATCCCAGCAATCCACTTCAATAGAACAATAAACACCAACAACACCACTAACATTTTCTTTCTTTATTACAACAATTATTACAAATCACAGCGGAAGTCTAAACATCTCAACCCAAATATTTCTTTACATTTACAACTCAATAACCACACAATATGTCTTTACAAATTTTACACAAAACTAAATAGTCCAAATAGTCTCAAATGCAACATTAAGCATCCAACCTCCCACTCTAAGCAGTAACCTGCAACAAGTGAGGCTAGAGTTGAACCCTAACCCCCAAACTAAAGGGGTCAGCCATAAAAAATGGTGTGAGTGGCAACTAATCAAACAAATAACATAAATGAGCATAAAACATAATATCCAACAAATAATAATCAACACTAAAGTATGAAATAACAACAAAGAATATGGGGTGATACCAAAACCAAAAGCCAAGTGTGTGCCGAAAACAAGAAATCCAAATGCATAAAAGTGATTCAAGAAAACATCATGACTACATGCTGACAACGATGACTACTCAGAGATGAAGATAAACTATGATAATTTGCCCATGCTTGATCATTCCGGAGATTGATCCCACATCACAGGTATTTTCCCTGGATAATTCAGGAGATCATCCCACATCTAAACATAGACTCATAACCACAATAATACCCCAAAAGCGTCGCCTCGACTCCGATCATTCCGTAGTTCAATCCCACATCTCAAGATAATTACTTGGATAATTCCGGAGAAATACCTCACATCTCAGGTTAACTACCTGGATAATTCCGGAGATAAATCACACATCTCAAGTTAACTACTTGGATAATTCAGGAGACTAATCCTACATCAAAAGTCATACTGAGGTGCATAACTCAAGTTCTCATTCGTCATGACACTACTAATGCCTGTCCTTATTAGTTTGGGTTGCTGAACAAATCTCCTAGAGTAGCGTACCCTACCGGACTAAAAATCTGAATAACTGAAAATTCGCCTCAAAGGGCCTCAACAAATGACTGAACAAATACCGGTATACTAGGGCCACGTACCTCTAGAGACTCAAAACAAATATCTGAACAAATTCCACTTAACAAGTGGCTCAACAAAATATTTCCAAAATCATGTTCTTAATTGAACATCTCAAAAACCAATACTTAACTGAACATCTTAAAATCAAATACTGAACAATATCTCAGAATCAAGTACTAAACAAATGTCTCAAAATCAAACACTAAACCAAATATCTCAAATCAAATACAAAGATTCCTTCAGGACCAGTCGACTGCTTGGTGGACCAGTCGACTGTCCAGAGGACATATCCCAACATTTTACAAAAATAAACTAAGGAAAGGTCAGTCGACTGGGTAAGTTATCAGTCGACCGTCCCGAAAGAACTGAACAAAATCACAAGCAGAGGACCAGTCGACTGACCACAGTCTAGGTCGACTGTCCCGAACAAACCTCAAAGACTAAAAGTTCACAACAGGCTCGTGCCAGTCGACTGCTGTATGGTCCAGTCGACTGTTGGCTACAGGTTCCCAACAATAGGTCCGAACACAAATCAACCAGGGGTTTTCTAAAGATTCACTGATCATAAAAATTAATTGTATCCAGGCCAATAGACATCTCTCAATAATCTCCATCATGGTTACATTACTCAAACACTCAAATACTCAAATTTCATATTCTCATGATCTTAATTCTCAATTCTCCCATTAGGGTTTTCTCAACAAAACTTCCTTCATAACTAATCAAAATCTGAACTATTACCATCAGATCTAGATGTTTATCATCTGATCATAACACCATCAATTTTTAATATATCTCTCAACAATACGATATCAAAATCAACATATCCTCAACAAATCTTAATATTTCTCTCATCATGATCCAAGTAACAATAAAAGTTTTCATCCTTCATATGAAATAATAGATCCAAGTCACACATACAATGAGACTAACAAATCCATAGTGTAACGATCACGAACAAGGCATAACAAAAATCTTACTTCATTCATCATTCAAATCAAACAAAGCAAACAAAACAAAACAAACCAACTCACATTGTTTTGAAGAAAATCCACGAAATAGTTCTTCTCCTTGCTAGATCCAAAAGCCTCTTCTTTTGCTCCTCAAAATAAATCTCAAAATCCTGTGTATACTCAAATGACGGCTGGGAATAGGAAAATCCCTTATATATATGCCGGATTAAGGTATTAGGGTTTTCACCCGATTTGCAAAATAATCCTTTCCCAAAATATAATTTACATATATATAGATTAGTCTTGAAATTTCATCAAATATCATTTAAGCCAGGATTTAATAGTGAAATATAACTTAAACCTCAATGCCAATACTGCTCAAAACGTCCAGAATGCCACTTTTGCGTTTTAACCCAAACAAATGTCAATTTTGCAAATAAGTCCTTTTCTCAAAAATTGCAAATAGTACTAATTAATTTCAGAAAAATCTGGAAAAATACTAAATAATCTTCAAATAATAAATAATGATTATTCATAAAGAAAACTTAAATTTTCAAACTTCTGAAAAGTTATTTGCACGTGTTTTGCACGTGTACAAAAGATAAATTTCTTAGAAAATATTTATTTAAATCCTCAAAAATCATTTAAATTCATTTTCAAATAATTAAAATAATATTTGAAAATACGGGGTTCTACATCACTCCCTCCTTAGAAGAGTTCTGTCCTCAGAACTACTACTAATGAGTTCAAACACATACCAATCAAAAGGAAACAATACTTCATAAATAGATCATCACCCAAACAATTTCATATAACATCTCAATCAAAATAAAGGAATACATCATTTGCCAATCAACAATACAATCATCCAAAGAATTCCATTCACATACGAGAAGTACATTCATACAAACAATCCAGGAAAATCCTTCAGCATGCGATCCTCTGGCTCCCAAGTAGCCTCCTCGAACTGCTGATTCCTCCACAATACCTTGACCATAGGTATCACCTTGCTCCTAAGGACTTTCTCCCTACGATCAACGATCTCAACAGGCTGTTCCTTGTAACTCAAGTTCACTTGTAGATCTTCAGGAACTTCTACCAACTGATGCTTCTGATCGGCCACATACTTCCTCAACAATGATACATGAAACACATCATGCACCTGAGCCAACTCCTCTGGAAGTTTCAGTCTGTATGCGGTCTTGCCAATCCGCTCCATGATCTTGTACGGACCAATGTACCTCGGCGCCAACTTGCCACCCTTACCAAATCTGATTACTCCTTTGGTCGGAGAAACCTTGAGAAAAACTGAATCCCCAACCTCAAATTCCAAATCTCTCCGTCGAGTGTCAGCATAACTCTTCTGCCGACTCTGAGCTTCAACTAACCTCTTGCGAATCAGCTCAATCTGCTCTGACGTCTGCTGTACGATCTCAGGACCATACATCTGCCTCTCGCCAACCTCATACCAACATACAGGTGTCCTGCACCTCCTGCCGTATAAAGCCTCATACGGTGCCATCCCAATACTTGCATGGTAACTATTGTTATAGGCAAACTCAACCAATGCCAAGTATCTCTCCCAACTACCACCAAAGTCCATAACACAAGCTCTCAACATGTCTTCCAGCACTCGATTCACCCTCTCCATTTGACCATCTGTCTGCGGATGAAATGCCGTACTGAAATCAGTTCTGGTGCCCAAAGCTGCCTGTAAACTTCTCCAAAACCTTGATGTAAACCTCGGATCTCTGTCAGACACAATTGAAACAGGAACTCCATGAAGTCTCACAATCTCTCCAATATACAACTCAGCCAATTTCTCCATCGACCAAGAAATCTTCATGGCTAGAAAATGTGCCGACTTAGTCAATCGGTCCACAACAACCCAAATCGAGTCATTTCCCTTCGAACTCCTCGGCAAACCCGTGATAAAGTCCATGCTGATATTCTCCCACTTCCACTCCGGAATGGGTAAAGGCTGCAACAAACCTCCAGGTCTCTGATTCTCTGCCTTGATCTGCTGACAAGTCAGACACCTTGCCACAAAATCTGCTACATTTCGCTTCATGCCAGACCACCAAAAATGCGGTTTGATATCCCTGTACATCTTCGTACCTCCAGGATGAATTGACAATAAGGTACTGTGTGCTTCCTGCAAGATACTCTCCCTCAACTCTGCGTCATCTGGAACACACAACCTCTCACCCAACCAAAGAACTCCATCTTGGACACGAAATTCTGATAACTTGCCCTCAGCAACCTGCTGCAACATCTTCTGGATCTCTGAATCTGATCTCTGACCTTCCACAATCTTCTCTCTCAAAGACGGCTGCAGCCTCAACTGAGCCAAAGATGCCCCTAAACCTCGCAGTACAACCTCGATACCTGCCTGATCGATCTCTGCTGCCAACTCTCTTCGAGTAGTGATCAACCTTGCCAAACTACCCTTTCTGCTAAGTCCATCAGCCACTACATTCGCCTTGCCTGGATGATACTTGATCTCAGGACGAATGTCTTCCAAAACTTCCAACCATCTTCTCTGACGAAGATTCAAATCCCTCTGCTGATAGATATACTTCAGGCTCTTGTGGTCAGTGAACATGCTAACCTTCTCACCATAGACATAATGCCTCCATAGCTTCAAGGCATAAATGATAGCTGCTAACTCCAAATCATGCGTCGGATAATTCTTCTCATGCGGACGCAACTGCCTCGAACCATAAGCAATGACCTTGCCTTCCTGCATCAACACACATCCCAAACCTCTGAGAGATGCATCGCTGTAGATGTCATAATCTTTTCCAGCTTGCGGCAATGCTAGTATGGGTGCGGTAGTCAACCTTTCCTTTAACTCAAGGAAACTCTCCTCGCACTTATCTGTCCATACAAATGCCACACTCTTCCGGGTCAAACCCGTCAATGGAACAGCAATCTGAGAATACCCCTGAATAAACCTCCTGTAGTAACCAGCTAATCCCAAGAAGCTTCTCACTTCCTTCACTGACGTCGGCCTGGGCCAATCCTTTACTGCTTCCACTTTCTGAGGGTCAGTAGCCACTCCCTCCTTAGAAAGAATGTGACCAAGAAAAGCTACCTCAGATTTCCAAAATTCACACTTCGACAATTTGGCATACAAGCTGTGCTCTTGCAATGTCTGTAATACCGCTGTCAAGTGCTTAGAATGATCCTCCTCCGACTTCGAATACACCAAGATATCATCGATGAAGACCACCACGAAGGAATCAATGAATGGCCTCAACACCCGATTCATCATGTCCATGAAAACTGCTGGCGCATTCGTCAACCCGAATGGCATCACCAAAAATTCATACAACCCATGACGAGTCCTGAAAGCTGTCTTACTCACATCTTCCTCCTTGACTCGTACCTGATGATACCCTGACCTCAGATCAATCTTCGAAAACACCGCTGCTCCTCGAAGCCTGTCGAACAAATCGTCAATCCGCAGCAATGGATACTTGTTCTGAATAGTCACCCTATTCAACTCCCTGTAGTCAATGCACATCCTCATCGACCCATCCTTCTTCTTAACCAACAACACTGGCGCTCCCCACGGAGATGAACTCGGTCTGATAAGCCCTTTGCTCAAAAGCTCTTCAATCTGCTTCTTCACTTCATCCTGCTCTACAGGTGCCATCCTGTACGGAGCCTTGGAAATCGGCGCACTCCCCGGCTGAACATTGATGCAAAACTCCACATCTCTCTGCGGCGGTAATCCTGGGAAATCATCCAAGAACACCTGAGGAAATTTTCGAACCACCGGAATGCCCTGGACTTCATCTGCAATAGACTTCTTAGATACCATTGCAGCCACCTGCGGGATCTTCTTCTTCCCTTGAAAAGTTACTGCGGGTCCACCTGGTGCTTTCACCAACACCTCCTTCTGCTTGCAATCAATCGTGGCATCATAAATAGCCATCCAATCGATGCCCACTATGACATCCACTCCCAACACTTGTAGCTCGATCAAGTCGATGCCGAACATCCTTCCGCCAATCTCGATATCACAGCCCTCGTAATATCGATCCGCTACCAGCTCCTCACCTGACGGCGTTGCCACTGACAAAACCCTGCCTGGAAATAGCTTAGGTTCCAAACCTAAGCCCTTTGCAAAACTTGGCGATACAAATGTATGCGATGAACCAGTGTCAAACAAAACCTTTGCTTTTATTCCATTTATTAAAACAACCCCTGTTACAATAAGAATGATACTCAATCTTAAATTGTTCTGAAAGAAAAGCTTTTATTCATTACACTGACTCAAAAATGAAAGAAATCAAAATTCCTGCATACCCTGAATTACATCTTCCGAGTTTCTCGCATCCTCCTCGGTCAATGCAAATACTCGCCCTTGCCTCTTCGGGAACTTGCTTCCACCCGAATCATCTTTCTTCAGCTGTGGACAATGGGGCTTTGAGTGTCCAGTCTGCCCACACTGAGAACAAACATGCTCTGCCAACTTCGGACATGCTGACCTGTAATGCCCTACTTCCTTGCAGTAGTAGCAGGTCACTCCCTGAGCTCCAGATGCCTTCTGCACCGGTCCACTGAACTTCGCCTGCTTCGCGGGGAATCCCTTCCCACTCTGGCCTGATGCTGGCCTCTTGTTCCGGTTCCATGATTCCTGCTTCTTCTGAAACAATTCCATATCTTCTTCAGTCATCGCGGCCCTCCTGACCAGCTTCTCAAATCTCCTGATACCCAACGGAACCATCCTTGATCTCAAGTTCGGCCTCAAGCCCTGCTCAAACTTTTTGGCCTTCTTTGCTTCATCCATGACCAATTCTGGTGCAAACCTCGAAAGTTGAGCGAACTTCGTCTCATACTCCCGAACAGTCATGCTCCCCTGCTGAAGGTTCATGAACTCAGTCGCCTTCTTCTCCTGAACATCAAGAGGAAAGAAGCGATCTCTGAACTCCTCCAGAAAACCTTCCCATGTCAGCTGCTGATCTCCCAAGTTCCTCTTCAATGACTCCCACCATACACCCGCATCTTTCTCCAGCTGCATCGAAGCCAACTTCACCTTGCTAGCTTCAGGAGTCTCTGACACTTCGAAGATCGTCTGCATCTTCCGAATCCAATCGTCTGCTGCTGTTGGATCAGCTTGCCCCTCAAAGACTGGCGGCCTCATCCTCTTAAAGGATTCAATCTGCTTGATGGGGTCGGCATTCACCAATCTATGACCAGCTCCATGATTGGGCGGCGGATTCTGCTGCTGCGCTTGCTGCTGCGCCACATTGAGTGCCATCAGCGTATTCAACGTCTGATATACTTTGGCAAACTCAGCTTCTAGGTCAATTCCCGCTCCTCGAGAACTACCAGAACCATCCTCATTGTTGCCACCATTTCTACCTCTGGGTGCAACCATTTTGAATACTGCAAAACGAGAGTAAAGTTAGAACAACACACTCACAATTTAAACTCATACCAATGTCCTATGGCAAAGTCAAACCATAATTTCAAACCAAACATCATATTTTAAATTCTATGTGATACTCACACTCTGATGTCCACACCTAGGTACTCACTCTCTAGTGTCCACACCTAGGTTGGTTGTCATACTAAGTCTATTATTATATTGAAGCGGAGCTCTGATACCAATCTCTGTAGCGCCCCAAATTTCTAATATGAGAGCTTAGAAAATAAGTGGCGAAATCCCAGCAATCCACTTCAATAGAACAATAAACACCAACAACACCACTAACATTTTCTTTCTTTATTACAACAATTATTACAAATCACAGCGGAAGTCTAAACATCTCAACCCAAATATTTCTTTACATTTACAACTCAATAACCACACAATATGTCTTTACAAATTTTACACAAAACTAAATAGTCCAAATAGTCTCAAATGCAACATTAAGCATCCAACCTCCCACTCTAAGCAGTAACCTGCAACAAGTGAGGCTAGAGTTGAACCCTAACCCCCAAACTAAAGGGGTCAGCCATAAAAATGGTGTGAGTGGCAACTAATCAAACAAATAACATAAATGAGCATAAAACATAATATCCAACAAATAATAATCAACACTAAAGTATGAAATAACAACAAAGAATATGGGGTGATACCAAAACCAAAAGCCAAGTGTGTGCCGAAAACAGGAAATCCAAATGCATAAAAGTGATTCAAGAAAACATCATGACTACATGCTGACAACGATGACTACTCAGAGATGAAGATAAACTATGATAATTTGCCCATGCTTGATCATTCCGGAGATTGATCCCACATCACAGGTATTTTCCCTGGATAATTCAGGAGATCATCCCACATCTAAACATAGACTCATAACCACAATAATACCCCAAAAGCGTCGCCTCGACTCCGATCATTCCGTAGTTCAATCCCACATCTCAAGATAATTACTTGGATAATTCCGGAGAAATACCTCACATCTCAGGTTAACTACCTGGATAATTCCGGAGATAAATCACACATCTCAAGTTAACTACTTGGATAATTCAGGAGACTAATCCTACATCAAAAGTCATACTGAGGTGCATAACTCAAGTTCTCATTCGTCATGACACTACTAATGCCTGTCCTTATTAGTTTGGGTTGCTGAACAAATCTCCTAGAGTAGCGTACCCTACCGGACTAAAAATCTGAATAACTGAAAATTCGCCTCAAAGGGCCTCAACAAATGACTGAACAAATACCGGTATACTAGGGCCACGTACCTCTAGAGACTCAAAACAAATATCTGAACAAATTCCACTTAACAAGTGGCTCAACAAAATATTTCCAAAATCATGTTCTTAATTGAACATCTCAAAAACCAATACTTAACTGAACATCTTAAAATCAAATACTGAACAATATCTCAGAATCAAGTACTAAACAAATGTCTCAAAATCAAACACTAAACCAAATATCTCAAATCAAATACAAAGATTCCTTCAGGACCAGTCGACTGCTTGGTGGACCAGTCGACTGTCCAGAGGACATATCCCAACATTTTACAAAAATAAACTAAGGAAAGGTCAGTCGACTGGGTAAGTTATCAGTCGACCGTCCCGAAAGAACTGAACAAAATCACAAGCAGAGGACCAGTCGACTGACCACAGTCTAAGTCGACTGTCCCGAACAAACCTCAAAGACTAAAAGTTCACAACAGGCTCGTGCCAGTCGACTGCTGTATGGTCCAGTCGACTGTCGGCTACAGGTTCCCAACAATAGGTCCGAACACAAATCAACCAGGGGTTTTCTAAAGATTCACTGATCATAAAAATTAATTGTATCCAGGCCAATAGACATCTCTCAATAATCTCCATCATGGTTACATTACTCAAACACTCAAATACTCAAATTTCATATTCTCATGATCTTAATTCTCAATTCTCCCATTAGGGTTTTCTCAACAAAACTTCCTTCATAACTAATCAAAATCTGAACTATTACCATCAGATCTAGATGTTTATCATCTGATCATAACACCATCAATTTTTAATATATCTCTCAACAATACGATATCAAAATCAACATATCCTCAACAAATCTTAATATTTCTCTCATCATGATCCAAGTAACAATAAAAGTTTTCATCCTTCATATGAAATAATAGATCCAAGTCACACATACAATGAGACTAACAAATCCATAGTGTAACGATCACGAACAAGGCATAACAAAAATCTTACTTCATTCATCATTCAAATCAAACAAAGCAAACAAAACAAAACAAACCAACTCACATTGTTTTGAAGAAAATCCACGAAATAGTTCTTCTCCTTGCTAGATCCAAAAGCCTCTTCTTTTGCTCCTCAAAATAAATCTCAAAATCCTGTGTATACTCAAATGACGGCTGGGAATAGGAAAATCCCTTATATATATGCCGGATTAAGGTATTAGGGTTTTCACCCGATTTGCAAAATAATCCTTTCCCAAAATATAATTTACATATATATAGATTAGTCTTGAAATTTCATCAAATATCATTTAAGCCAGGATTTAATAGTGAAATATAACTTAAACCTCAATGCCAATACTGCTCAAAACGTCCAGAATGCCACTTTTGCGTTTTAACCCAAACAAATGTCAATTTTGCAAATAAGTCCTTCTTTTCTCAAAAATTGCAAATAGTACTAATTAATTTCAGAAAAATCTGGAAAAATACTAAATAATCTTCAAATAATAAATAATGATTATTCATAAAGAAAACTTAAATTTTCAAACTTCTGAAAAGTTATTTGCACGTGTTTTGCACGTGTACAAAAGATAAATTTCTTAGAAAATATTTATTTAAATCCTCAAAAATCATTTAAATTCATTTTCAAATAATTAAAATAATATTTGAAAATACGGGGTTCTACATGTACAGTCTTGCGGGATAAGTTCCGGGACTGGGGTCTATTTGTAGAATGTACGGCATGGAGGTGATTCTCCATAGTTGGAGTGATGCTTACGGAATGCTTGTGTGTATACACTTGTACACTCTAGCAGGATGTATTCCGGGGTTGTGGCCTATTCACGGAGTGTCTAATCTTGCTTCTGTCACCGATTTAGGATTGCATGGCGATGAATTGAGCCCTAAATAAAGTGAACAGTAAGGGTTTAACCTCGGACCTATGTAGTATGAGATGCATAGAATCCGAACAAGTATGCGTTAGTGTGCATCGTGTGCATTGTTTTTCTTGAACATTGTTTAATGCATTTTCCTTTGTTTTCCTAGCACACACACTTATTCTTTTAGTTCTGTTTCACTTGTTGATTTACGAATATGTTCCATTGTTGTTTTATTTTATGTTGTGCAACAAGTTTGTGGTTGTGAGACTGTGGAGAGTCTCTACTTTTATCTACATTGCGTCAATTGTATTCAACTGACGTGCCCATAGTTTTTAACAGTTTTACAGGATTTGCAAGTGGGTGTCTTGAAAAAGGGTTAAAGCTTGAACTTTGAGATGAAAGGAGTTTAAATATTGAAATGAGTTTTATTAAATGTGTTTAAGTTTCCACTATGCATTGTATTATGGACTGTTGTAAAGAAAGTTTTAAATTTTCCTGTATTTTAGACTGTGTTTGGATTACATTTGAAGTAAAGATTCTGGATTTGTGTCTCTTATTTCTATTATGGATATTCGCAGCACTACATAAGTGGTTTCAGATCAAACTTCAATTAGTAACACTAAACATGGTATAGGGAATGAACCTAGGTGGACATAAGAGTGTGAGTACCTAGGTGGACATTAGAGTGTGTGTTTCAGCCTTTGAGCCATGAATGTGTAGTTGTTTGAACTTGCATTCATGATACCCTCTTCGTATACATTGATGTGATATTGTACACGAACATGTTTTGCTTTTGTATCACGAGTACTATGGTTGGTTTGAGCATGTATTTGTGATATTTTCTTTTTTCTCTTTCTGTGGGATAGTGGATGGCCAAATTCTATGGAAGACTTAGAGAAAGATGAACTTTTCTGGATTTTGAGAAAGAATCTGAGGAAGATCTTGAGGAGGATCCTGCAGAGGTGAATCTCGAGGGTATCTTTCAGAAGATTCCAATGTTTTTCTATAACCATGTGCGAAGATCAACATAAGATGGCAGCATTTCGACGTCAGCTAGTCAAGTACCAGTGGGGGATGAACCAGCTTGAGGAACAACGATTGGAATATTAAAGTGGCACAACGGAAGAGTGGTGTGGAACCTAAGGTGTTTCAAAGAAGGGTTTTTTCGACAGCAATGCCATCAGGAAAGAAGTTGATTACCGATCTATATTACGCAGGTTACGATATCGAGATCAGGGGAAGATTTTTGGGAATTGATCTCATCGATTTGGGAGTTCTGGGATTCGACGTGAATGTGAGCATATATTAGATGACGATCTACGATGCCACTATCGAGTGTAAGAGTATACAGTTGGTGGTGAAGGTACTAGGAGGGCCTACTATGACTTTCCAAGGGAGAAAGGATTGCAAGAATGTGGTAGTAACCATGTCTAAGGTAAAGATTCCATACGAAAATAGGGCAATTCCCGTAGCCCAAGATTTCCCAACTATATTCTTGGATGACCAACCGGGGTTACCACCATATCGTGATGTTGAGTTATGCATCCACGTTCAACTAGGCAGTGCTCTGATATCTAAGGCTCCATACAGGATGACACCCGTGGAATAAGACAAGCCGAAGAAGTAGGTTGAGGAGTTATTGCATAAAGGGTTTATCACACCGAGTACTTTACCATGGGGAGCGCCGGTATTCTTAGTGAAGAAGAAGGATGGATCAATAAGAATGTGCATTGACTATCTATAACTGAACAAGGTGACGATTCAGAACAAGTATCTGCTTCCACAGATTGATGATCTATTTGATCGACTACAGGGTGCAGTTGTGTTTTCAAAGATTGATCTACGGTGTTGTTATCATCAGGTCTGAGTTAAAGAGGCCTTTCAGACTCAGCATGGATATTATGAGTTCTTGGTGATGTCGTTCGGAGTAACGAATGCGCCAACAATATTCATGGATATGATGCACACAGAGTTTTGCGGCCGTTCAATGTAATGCCCCGATTTTCATTTATGAAAATTATTTATTTATTTTGCACGTAGTGTGCACGTGCAATTTTTGTAGTATGAAATCTTATAATAATTTTTCATTATGGATGATGTGTGTATATGTGTTCTTTAATTATTTTTATAAAGACCCATTTTTCTTCAAATAAACATAAGCCTTTCTTTCGAGCCCAAACCTAATTTATTTATTTTCTTTGATAAAACTATTATTTGGCCCATTAATTAAAGCCCATGAGTTATTCTTACTTTAATTACAACTTGTAATGAAGAACATATTTTAAAGATTATTTTTATTGAAAATATAATGTACAACTTTTGTTAAATGGAGACAAATGCATGCACGTGCATTGCACGTACACGTGCAAATGCACCACATGTAGGCCGGTTTTTACATGGAGGGAAAAGGAAAATTTAAATGGAGTCATGGGTGGTGGTTGCTTGATCATGGTTGGTTATTGTAACTCCTCCTTGAATCCTAGCCTTTTGTTTCTAACTCCTAGTTTGATCCTAGCCTTCCATTTACTTAAATTTTTAGTATAAATGCCCCCCCCCTAGCCTAGTTGTTTTTGTACTCTTTATTTCTCCAAGACCTATAGTATAAAATACATTATTAGTAGTATAGTAAGTGAGTTAAAAGATTGAGAGTTGTGTGTGAAGATTTGTGTTGCACCAAGAAGGGAAGGCCGTCATCTTTGGAGCTCGGGTTGGCATCTTGAAGGCTCGTGTGCACATCGAGGAAGAGGAGGATCGCTCTCTTGGCAAGGACTTTTGTTTAGGAGGTGTTGCAAATTGTATTTCTCTCCAATTAAGGTGGGTTATTTTCCGTATTTCTAATTAGTAAGCATACTAGAATTGAATTGAAATGATGATGCATGAAAAAGATTAATAAGAGTACATTTTAATCACCAAAATGGCTTATTAATTGATTGGAATGTTAATAAATAGCTTGTATGTGTTTCAAATGTTTAATTTAAGTTGTGTGTAGATTAATTATAGCTATGGATTGTTTGAAGAAAAATTCATTATTAGCATCAATAGCTATATGCAAAACTTAGTAGATGACAATGTTGCCTTATATGCTTAAAGGGACTTTTGTGATAATGTTGTAATAGATGACATAAAAAAATATAATTTGTGTGTTTATGAAATGAATAAAAACAGAGAATTGATATAGAGATTATTGAGATCATGATTGGATAAGAAATGTCGAAAAAGAAATGTGGTAGTAGTAGCTTACAATTTAACCAAATTTTATGGAAAATATATGTTTAATTATTGAAAAAATTATTTTTATATACTGGAGTATAAATTATTAGAGGAATAATTAATTTGGAAATTTACAGCAAGATTAGTAAGAGCAAAATCAAATGAAAGCTTTTTGAACATCGAAATATTCTATTAACAGAAAGAATTGATTTAAGTTGACTTCGAGTTGTACCTGAGACAACCTGAGCTTATAGCTCAAGTGGTCGGGATGCTCTTAATCGCTACAGTGCGCGGGGGTTCCCCACAGATCGATGGTTCGATTCCCGTTAGCACCATATATTTGTTTTGTACATTTAAAAATAAATTAACTGCAGCCGAGAGCATGTATAGCTCTCAGCCCTCCTTTATACTGCTTGGCGCGATCGGCCTAATGGTCTGTGCCTGCGGCTTGTTTCCCTGTGGTTGTTGGTTCGAAACCCGGTCTCGGCCTGGGTTTAATTTGTGGAAAAAAAAATATTTTTTGGGGGATTTTTTGTGATTAAAAAATATGGAAAAAAAATATGATTATTATCCTAAAAATATGTGGGACTTATGAAAAATAATTTGGTAGTTATCAAAATAAAATAGAGTATATTTTTGAGAACAAATGTATAAACAGAACTATGGTTCTACACTTGTATTTTGTGGAGGTTATAATTCGCAAAAGAATTTGAAATAAAGTGTTAGAAAATAAATATGAATAAGAAGGAAATTATATGACGTGAAGTGATGTGTATTATTCTTATTGAAGAATAGTGTGACCATATTGAGTTGTGGATATTTATAAATCTTGATATGATTTTTAATGTGGAAATGATATGTGATGAATTACTTGATGAATAATTGAATTCCATGTATGATTATGGACTCATGAACGATTTAGAAATCATGTTATTGGAAAAGAGAAATATTATTGAGTATGAAAACTCAAGCATATGAATTATGAATTGAAATTGAAAATTAGCCAAAACTCACACCGGCAAGTGAAAGTGATGAATAATTATGATTATTGAAATTGAAAAGACCAGTTTGGGTCATTGTGAAATGAAAGAAATAAGACCGGTAGTAGTGAAAGGGCTAACTCTAAGAGATTGATTTTATTCATGATTCAATTAAACCAAGGACTAGTTACATAGTGAAGATGTGATGAAAGTAAGAGAAAAACAGTGAGTATGAGGGCCGTTGGATTGGCGGCGAGAGAGTATCCCAGGATGTCCCATGATGAGTCATGATAGGGCGTGGATACTGCTCCAGAGTACCGTCCCGGTGGCGACGCTCGTGGGGTGTTTGACGACTGCGGGTGGTGTCATGTCTATGCTCGGAGCTGAATTACCACAGGATGCCTGCATGATGAGTCATGTGTCAGTGCGTTGGGATTCCCTCCAGGACGCCTAGACATGAGTTCGTAGGTCAGAAAACATCTAGGATACTTACCGTAGTTACAGTAGTAGATTAAATCATGACGAGGGATTGAACCCTACAAAGATGAAGAACGAATAAGAGGCTTGCCCTCGGACCTATGTAGTATGGGATGCATAGAATCCGAACAAGTGTGCATTAGTGTCATATAATATAAATAACTGCATTAAGGACTAAGTGAACAATCACAACACGACATTAATAGGGTATTCCCTTTAGTTTGATATGTGACAAGTTTGTGTTTGTTAAATATGGAAAATCAGTTATACTATTTCCGACATAGAGAGGATGGCCGTGTATAATGTTCGTCGGTTGAATAAACTGACGTATCCACAGTTTTGTATGCAGGGTAAATGACATGATAAAGATTAAAGAGGAACAGATGCTTAGAGATTATTCAATGTTGTTGTACATTTATTTAAATGTTGTAAATTTACTTCCGCTGTGCAATGTAAAGAGTAAAGTTTTTCATGTAACTCTGATGTAAAGTGAAAAGTTTTAAATTCCTTGTAAAATTGTACGAAAGAAGTGTAAAGATCCTGTGGAATCCCGAATTCTGTGTATTTTGGAATTCGGGGCGTTACAGAATGGTATCAGAGCCACGCTTCACACTAGTACAAATTTATATGGAACGACACCCTAGAAGTTGACATTAGAGTGTGTGTTTGAGTCTAGAGATTTAAATGTAAGTTACTTACATTTGTGTTGCTCTATGACATATGCTTCTTACTCCCTATTTCTAAGATGGCTGATCACTTCGACCCTGCTGGAGACGACAATTGGCATATCATCGAGGAAGATTATTATCCTGGACAAGCAGATTTCGAGGAAGAGTACTATCCAGGGCAAGCTGATTCTGACGGAAAAGAATGGCCTGAATCCCGAGAGATCACCCCACCTTCCGATTCATCTGATGACTCTTCTGACGAAGAAGAAGAACCAGTTCCAAATAGTCTTGTGATATCTCTTCAGAGGCAGGTAGAAACACTGCGGGAGAGAGTCGGATTATTGGAGGCTCAACTGGCAAAGCGCAAGGACAACTTTGCAGTTCTCAGTCATTGTGTATGGGAACTCGAGAAGAGGAAGAATATGACCGATGTGCTGAAGGAAGAAGTTGATGAACTACGGGGAGAACTTCGAGAAGCGAAGAGGAACCGTAGGAGTTAGACAGTTGTAGCTTCTACTATCTTTCGTTCTGATGTCAAGAAATGTTTTTCAATTCGAATGTATAAAGTTTGAAATTCAATGAAATGGAAATATTGACTTGAAAGTTCATGTTTCATACTTCGAATTTAATGGATGTTTTGCATCAGAATATAGAATGAAAGCTGTTGTTTTGTTCGATACTGGATCCTCTCATACTTTTGTGTCTTCTAAATTTGCTAAAGTGTTTGGAGTTAAACCGAAGATTTTTCCAAGCAAGATCTTAGCAGTAGCTACTCCATCAGGGGAAACTTTAACCACTGATCGGTACTATGCGGATTGCGAGGTTGTGATTGGGGACAGAATCTTTGGGATTGATCTGATCGAGCTGACCATCTTGGGAGTCGATGTTATCATTGGCATTGATTGGATGTCAGTGTACAGTACAAGCATCGAGTGCAAGACCAAGACGGTAACAGTGAAGGCTCCAGGTGGACCTGAAGTCACTTTCCAAGAGAAGAAGAAATGTTCCAAGCTGGTGGCAGCTATCCGCAAGGAAGAGATTCCTGTGGAAATGCAAAGGATTCCTGTGGTTCGGAACTATCCGACTGTGTTCTTGGATGATTTTCCTGGGTAACCCCCGCATGGCGATGTAGAGTTCAGCATCACTGTTCAACCGGGAAGTGCACCCATTTCTAAGGCACCGTATAGAATGGCTCCAGTGGAACAGGATGAGGTGAAATGGCAGATTGAGGAACTGTTGGAGAAAGGCTTTATTCAACCTAGTGCGTCACCTTGGGGAGCACCAGTGCTTTTGGTAAAGAAGAAGGATGGATCGATGAGAATGTGTATCGATTACCGAGAGCTGAATAAGGTCACTGTTCAGAATAAGTATCCTATTCCCCGAATTGATGACTTGTTCGATCGTCTACAAGGAGCAGCTGTTTTCTCCAAAATTGATCTTCGATCAGGATATCACCAAGCTCGAGTGAAAGCTGAAGATGTGCACAAAACTGCATTTAGAACTCGACATGGGCATTACGAATTCTTAGTTATGCCATTTGGAGTGACGAATGCACCCACAATCTTCATGGATTTAATGAACAGAGTTCTGAGGCCGTTCATTGATTCTTTCGTCGTGGTGTTTATCAACGATATCTTCGTGTACTCCAAGTCAGAAGAGGAGCACACCGAGCATCTGGCAGTAGTTTTGAAGAAGCTAGAAGAACAGGAGTTGTATGCCAAGATATCCATGTGTGATTTCTGGAAATCTGAAGTGGCATTCCTAGGTCACATCCTTTCTAAGGAGGGAGTGGCAACTGATCCTCAGAAGATTGAGGCAGTGAGAGATTGGGCTAGGCCTACTACAGTGAAGGAAGTCAGAAGTTTTCTTGGATTGACTGGATACTACAGGAGATTCATTCAAGGTTATGCTCAGTTAGCTATACCGCTTACTAGTTTGACCAAGAAGAATGTGAACTTCAAGTGGACTGAGCAATGTGAGGCAAGCTTTCAGGAGTTGAAAGAGAAACTGACTACTGCACCTTTTTTGGCTTTGCCTAGAGCAGGTGTTGAGTATGATATTTATAGCGATGCTTCACATCATGGGCTTGGTTGTGTCTTAATGCAAGAAGGAAGAGTAATCGCTTATGGATCTAGGCAACTAAGACTGCATGAGAAGAATTACCCAACTCATGATCTGGAGTTGGCTGCGATTATCTTTGTTCTGAAGCAATGGAGACACTACGTGTAAGGTGAGAAATTGAACATGTACACGGACCACAAGAGTTTGAAGTACATATATCAGCAGAAGGATCTGAATTTGAGGCAGCGGAGATGGTTGGAAGTGCTTGAGGATATGCAACCTGAGATCAAGTATCATCCTGGGAAAGCTAATGTTGTTGCTGATGCACTTAGTCGCAAAAGCAGTTTATCCAGTTTGATTACAACTCATAAGCATCTGATGGAAGAATTGGATCGAGCAGGTATTGAAGTTGTCTTGTAAGGATTGGAAGCATCTTTAGCTCAGTTGACACTTCAGCCTACACTGAATGGAAGGATCATTGTAAGTCAGGAGGTTGATGCTGATATCTTGGAGATGAAGGAGCATGTTGGTGCTGGCAGGTTGTCCGGATTTCAAATCAGGGATAGAGTGCTATGGTTCGGAGATAGACTATGCGTTCCAAATTAGGCGGACCTGAAAGAGAGTATTCTTAGGAGGCGCATGAAAGAGAGTATTCTTTTGTCGGTACATCCTGGGAGTACTAAGATGTACAGAGACATCAAAATGCATTTCTGGTGGTCAGGTTTGAAGCGGGATGTGGCTGAATTTGTGGTGAAGTGTGAGGTTTGTCAGTAAGTCAAAGCCGAGAATCAGAGACCTGGAGGTCTATTACAGCCGTTACCTATTCCGGAATGGAAGTGGGATAACATCAGTATGAATTTCATTACGGGATTGCCCAAGAGTCCTAAAGGCAATGATGTGATTTGGGTGATAGTCGATCGACTAACCAAGTCCGCTCACTTGTTGGAGATGAAACTCACTGCTTCGATGAACAAGTTAGCTGAGTTGTATGTTGACGAGATCGTCAGGCATCATGGTGTTCCGTCAACTATTGTGTCTGATCGAGATGCGCGGTTTACTTCGCATTTCTGGAGGAGTCTTCAGACAGCTTTGGGTACCAAGACAGATTTCAGCACTGCTTTTCATCCGCAAACCGATGTCCAGACTGAGAGAATCAACCGTATTCTTGAGGATATGCTTCGGTGTTGTGTACTAGACTTTGGAGGCAGTTAGGAAAGGCATTTACCTTTGGTAGAGTTTGCCTACAACAACAGTTTTCAGACTAGCATCGGGATGGCACCATACGAAGCTCTGTATGGCAGAAAGTGCAGGACACCTGTTTGTTGGTTTGAAGTTGGGGAGCGTCAATTGTTTGGGCCTGAGCTTGTGCAACAAACCTCTGAGAAGATTGAACTGATCAGGAAAAGGTTGGTAGAAGCTCAGAGCAGGCAGAAAAGCTATGCAGACAACCGGAGAAGGGACCTTGAGTTTGAGGTAGGTGACTTCGTCTTTCGAAAAATATCGCCCAGTAAATGTGTGATTCGATTTGGCAAAGGCGGGAAGTTAGCCCCGAGGTTTATAGGCCCGTACAAGATATTAAAAAGGATTGGGAAAACTGCTTACCGGCTTGAATTACCGGAAGAGTTATCTCAGGTGCACAATGTCTTTCATGTGTCTATGCTGAGAGGTTATATTCCATATCCGAGTCATCATTTGCCTGAAGTGTCGGAAGGTTTGCAGTTGGATCTGAATTATATCGAGTCTCCTGTCGAGATTGTTGATCGTCGAGAGAAATTCTTGAGGAATAAGACGATACCGATGGTCAAGATAGTCTGGAAAAACCATTTGGTTGAAGAGGCTACTTGGGAGTCTGAGGAGAGGATGTTGAAGGATTATCCCGAGCTTTTTAATTGATTTGTATTTTTTGTATTTTTTTTGTGCTTGTTGTGAGTGTTTTGTTTTCTCGCTCTTGACTGTAGTTCCGGGGACGGAACTATTCTAAGGAGAGAGTGTTGTAATGCCCCGATTTTCATTTATGAAAATTATTTATTTATTTTGCACGTAGTGTGCACGTGCAATTTTTATAGTATGAAATCTTATAATTATTTTTCATTATGGGTGTTGTGTATATATGTTTTTTAATTATTTTTATAAAGGCCCATTTTTCTTCAAATAAACATAAGCCTTTCTTTCTAGCCCAAACCTAATTTATTTATTTTCTTTTATAAAACTATTATTTGGCCCATTAATTAAAGCCCATGAGTTATTCTTACTTTAATTACAACTTGTAATGTAGAACATATTTTAAAGATTATTTTTATTGAAAATATAATGTACAACTTTTCTTAAATGGAGACAAATGCATGCACGTGCATTGCACGTACACGTGCAAATGCACCACATGTAGGCCGGTTTTTACATGGAGGGAAAAGGAAAATTTAAATGGAGTCATGGGTGGTGGTTGCTTGATCATGGTTGGTTATTGTAACTCCTCCTTGAATCCTAGCCTTTTGTTTCTAACTCCTAGTTTGATCCTAGCCTTCCATTTACTTAAATTTTTAGTATAAATACCCCCCCCCCCTAGCCTAGTTGTTTTTGTACTCTTTATTTCTCCAAGACCTATAGTATAAAATACATTATTAGTAGTATAGTAAGTGAGTTAAAAGATTGAGAGTTGTGTGTGAAGAGTTGTGTTGCACCAAGAAGGGAAGACCGGTATCTTTGGAGCTCGGGTTGGCATCTTGAAGGCTCGTGTGCACATCGAGGAGGAGGAGGATCGCTCTCTTGGCAAGGACTTTTGTTTAGGAGGTGTTGAAAATTGTATTTCTCTCCAATTAAGGTGGGTTATTTTCCGTATTTCTAATTAGTAAGCATGCTAGAATTGAATTGAAATGATGATGCATGAAAAAGATTAATAAGAGTACATTTTAATCACCAAAATGTCTTATTAATTGATTGGAATGTTAATAAATAGCTTGTATGTGTTTCCATTGTTTAATTTAAGTTGTGTGTAGATTAATTATAGCTATGGATTGTTTGAAGAAAAATTCATTATTAGCATCAATAGCTATATGCAAAACTTAGTAGATGACAATGTTGCCTTGTATGCTTAAAGGGACTTTTGTGATAATGTTGTAATAGATGACGTAAAAAAATATAATTTGAGTGTTTATGAAATGAATAAAAACAGAGAATTGATATAGTGATTATTGAGATATTGATTGGATAAGAAATGTCGAAAAAGAAATGTGGTAGTAGTAGCTTACAATTTAACCAAATTGTATGGGAAATATATGTTTAATTATTAAAAAAATTATTTTTATATAATGGAGTATAAATTATTAGAGGAATAATTAATCTGGAAATTTATAGCAAGATTAGTAAGAGCAAAATCAAATGAGTGCTTTTTGAACATCGAAATGTTCTATTAACAGAAAGAATTGATTTAAGTAGACTTCGAGTTGTACCTGAGACAACCTGAGCTTATAGCTCAAGTGGTCGGGATGCTCTTAATCGCTACAGTGCGCGGGGGTTCCCCACAGATCGATGGTTCGATTCCTGTTAGCACCATATATTTGTTTTGTACATTTAAAAATAAATTAACTGCAGCCGAGAGCATGTATAGCTCTCAGCCCTCCTTTATACTGCTTGGCGCGATCGGCCTAATGGTCTGTGCCTGCGACTTGTTTCCCTGTGGTTGTTGGTTCGAAACCCGGTCTCGGCCTGGGTTTAATTTGTGGGGAAAAAAAATTATTTTTTGGGGGATTTTTTGTGATTAAAAATTATGGGAAAAATATGATTATTATCCTAAAAATATGTGGGACTTATGAAAAATAATTTGGTAGTTATCAAAATAAAATAGAGTATATTTTTTAGAACAAATGTATAAACAGAACTATGGTTCTACACTTGTATTTTGTGGAGGTTATAATTTGCAAAAGAATTTGAAATAAAGTGTTAGAAAAGAAATATGAATAAGAAGGAAATTATATGACGTGAAGTGATGTGTATTATTCTTATTGAAGAATAGTGTGACCATATTGAGTTGTGGATATTTATAAATCTTGATATGATTTTTAATGTGGAAATGATATGTGATGAATTACTTGATGAATAATTGAATTCCATGTATGATTATGGACTCATGAATGATTTTGAAATCATGTTATTGGAAAAGAGAAATGTTATTGAGTATGAAAACTCAAGCATATGAATTATGAATTGAAATTAAAAATTAGAGTGTAGCCAAAACTCACACCGGCAAGTGAAAGTGATGAATAATTATGATTATTGAAATTGAAAAGACCAGTTTGGGTCATTGTGAAATGAAAGAAATAAGACCTGGTAGTAGAGAAAGGGCTAACTCTAAAAGATTGATTTTATTAATGACTCAATTAAACTAAGGATTAGTTACATAGTGAAGATGTGATGAAAGTAAGACAAAAACACTGAGTATGAGGGCCGTTGGATTGGCGGCGAGAGAGTATCCCAGGATGTCCCATGATGAGTCATGATAGGGCGTGGATACTGCTCAAGAGTACCGTCCTGGTGGCGACGCTCGTGGGGTGTTTGACGACTGTAGGTGGTGTCATGTCTATGGTAGGAGCTGAATTACCACAGGATGCCTGCATGATGAGTCATGTGTCAGTGCATTGGGATTCCCTCCAGGGCTCTTAGACATGAGTTCGTAGATCAGAAAACATCTAGGATACTTACCGTAGTTACATTTGTAGATTCAATCATGACGAGGGATTGAACCCTACAAAGATGAAGAACGAATAAGAGGCTTGCCCTCGGACCTATGTAGTATGGGATGCATAGAATCCGAACAAGTGTGCATTAGTGTCATATAATATAATTAACTGTATTAAGGACTAAGTGCACAATCACAACACGACATTAATAGGGTATTCCCTTTAGTTTGATATGTGACAAGTTTGTGTTTGTTAAATATGGAAAATCAGTTATACTATTTCCGGCATATAGACGATGGCCGTGTATAATGTTCGTCGGTTGAATAAACTGACGTACCCATAGTTTTGTATGCAAGGTAAATGACATGATAAAGATTAAAGAGTAACAGATGCTTAGAGATTATTCAATGTTGTTGTACATTTATTTAAATGTTGTAAATTTACTTCCGCTGTGCAATGTAAAGAGTAAAGTTTTTCATGTAACTCTGATGTAAAGTTAAAAGTTTTAAATTCCTTGTAAAATTGTACGAAAGAAGTGTAAAGATCCTGTGGAATCCCGAATTCAGTGTATTTTGAAATTCGGGATGTTACATTCAAAGAATCATTCGTCGTGGTATTCATCGACGACATCCTGGTATACTCAAATTCAGAGGAAGAGCATGCTGAGCATTTAGCAGAAGTTTTGAAGAAGTGGGAGCAAAATTTGTATACCAAGTTGTTGAAGTGTGACTTTTGGAAGTCGAAGGTGGCAATACTGAGTCACATCCTTTCTAAGGAGGGAGTGGCTATTGATCCTCAAAAGATTGAGGCATTGAAGATTTGGCCTAGACCGACGGCTTAACAGGAGATCCAGAGTTTCTTGGGGTTGATAAGATACTATCGATGTTTCATTCAAGGTTACACGCATATAGCAGTTCCGTTGACGGGATTGACCAAGAAAGGTTTGAGTTTCACATGGACAGAGCGGTCTGAAGCTAGTTTCCAAGTGCATAAGGAGAGGTTGATGTCAACGCCTATTCTGGTGTTACCACGAGATGGTGTAGATTACGATATCTACATTGATGCATCTCACAGAGGTCGGGAATATGTTTTGATGCAAGAAGGGAATCTCATTGCCTTTGGATCCAGGAAGTTGTTTCTACATGAGAAGAATTATCTGACGCATCACTTGGAGATTGCAGCAATTACCTTTTCCTGAAGCAATGGAGGCACAATGTTTATGGAGAAAAGGTTAATATGTACACTGACCATAAGAATTTGAAGTACATCTACCAGCAGAGAGATTTGAATCTATGTCAGAGGCGTTGGTTGGAAGTGCTAGAAGACACTCGTCCTGAGATCAAATATCACCTAGGGAAGGCGAATATGGTGGCTGATGCACTTATTCAGAAGAGCAGTCTGTCTAATTTAATTACGTGTACCACCCCGTACTTAAGAGTATATATATAATATTATATTGAGAGAATATAATTATATATATATATATATATATATAGGGTAAAAGGGATATGAGCAACTTGCTCATTTACTAAATGAGCAATTGATTATGTGGCATGCATGTAATACATTGGACAACCAACACTTTTAAGGATTTTCCAATCACATGTATGCCACATCATCAATTGCTTATTTACTAAATGAGCAAATTGCTCATACCCCGTTTTCCCATATATATATATATATATATATATATATATATATATATATATATATATATATATATATAACACAAAGAAAGCTATCAAGTGGCTCTCCTTCAATCCCACCAAAATTCAAAGGCCCAGATCTCACCTCACAAAACATATTTTCCCCCAAAAGTTTCCCATCAAAACTCAAATTCAAATCCCCCACTCAACATCCCCCACTCAAAATAACTCCTATATTTATTTAATTATTATTTTTTTCTCTCTCCTTCCCTCTTCTATTAAATAAATTAAGAAAATAAAAAATTAAAAAAATTAAAAAAATTAAAAAATTAAAAAAATTAAAATTTTAAAAACTTTAAAAATAATTCAAAAAAAAATTTAAAAAATCATATAATATGTTTTTTTGCTCCATGTTTACTACTTCAATTAATTTGCTGAACCTCCAAAACTATTTTATATGATCAAATAAGGTGTACCGTTTCGAAGACGTGCAGTAGGCACGTGTCGACGGGCAAACCTAGTATATATATATATATATATAATAATAATAATAATAATAATGGAAAAAGTGGTTGTTGGGCCTATAGAATTTCAATAGGGTGGGTTGCATGGAATTGGGCCATTTGAGTTGAGTTGGGAGGTAGGGTGGCTGCACTTGGGTTTGTAGGGCCCGGTGGTGTGCTGGTCACGTGGAGAAAGAAGAGAATGGAGGCGTGATTGTGTGCACATTGTTTGCACGTGCTATTGGGTTGTGTGTGTGTGGGTTTCTATGTCCCGTATCGGTCATTCTAGTATGAGAGTGTGTGAATATATTATTATGCCTATGATCAAGGGTCACCAAAAAGCTACGGCATCTTTTGTGAGGAACGCCAGTGGTAGGCAGTTATTAGAATTTGTCTTGTTCGCGTGTGCGCGCACGCGTAGTTGTGTATGCAGTTGAGCGGGGCTCAGGGCACTAAAAATGGTATCAGAGCCGACTTTCGACACCGATCATGGGTAAGAGTGTGTTAGATGTACGCCTAAGATGGAGCTAGCAGATGTACAAGTCTCGGGTTTGGTTGTACTACTAGCAGAATCAGGGTACTCCACTCCACGTCGGCTGGAAAGGCGATCCTGTGCTAGATTGCAAACTCCGAGCTCAGCGATGATGTTGAGTTCTTAAGAAGGGGGGGGGGGGGGTATAGCACCCCGTACTTAAGAGTATATATATAATATTATATTGGGAGAATATAATAATAATAATAATATAATTATTATTATTATTATTATTATTATTATTATTATTATTATTATTATTATTATTATTATTATTATACTAGATACTAGATTTGCCCGTGGCCACATGCCTACGGCACGTCTTCAGAACGATACAGCATATGAAAAGCCTTGTAAACAGTAAATCAACAATTATGTAGCTGAAGTTTGAATAGTATGACAATAATTAGTTGTAAACAAAAGTCCATGTTTACATAAATATATATATATATATATATATATATATATATATATATATATATATATATATAGAGTGAGAGAGAAATAATTGTCACGCCCCGCTTCCCAAAAAGGAATACGGAATAGGAGTACGCGACACAAGTTCAGCGAATGGCTTTCACCATTCATAAGATGTCAGGATCTTTACAACATTTACAAGAATAAATAAGAGATATACAAGAGGAATAGTCAACCACGCATGCATAACTGAATTAATATTGTCAACGGGATTATTTGAAACAAGAATAATAAATCTCAAATAATCAAGTCTGGAACAAAATACAAGTCTGGGACAAAATGCCCAATTCAAAAATCCAAACAACAAGTTACAATTATTCAAGATAAGCAACAAGAATAAATAAATATAGCAAGAATCCAACTAGAATCTTTGATCACCTACTCCATCGCGCAGCTGGTCACCAAAGTCTGCAAGTGAAAAATTTGCAGGAACAGGAAAGAGAAAACAAATGCCCATCAGTGCAAGTTACGGGCCGCTGGTAGTACAGGCAACAAGTGCAGGAAAGACAAGTATAAAGTAACAGCGGAAGCAAGTATAGAAGTAACATGACAGGAATGTGACAGGAACAAAATCAGATATCATGGCAAGATAAACGGATGCAAGTGGCATGTAAGAAGTGTCAAGTATCATGCAAACGAGTAACGAGTAACAAGTGTCAAGTAGTCATGTACAAGTAGCAAGTGTCAAGTGATCATGTTATTCTCAAGTCTTGTATTTTTTCCTAGCTAGGTAGCACTTCATGCGTCCCAAATTTTTACCACGTAGTTGTTACATTCATGCAAGTTGAGTTTTAGATTTCATAGTGGATCATAGAGGGCAGTGTACTCAGGAACAAGTATCAAGTATCATGTATCGTGTATCAAGTATCATGAATCGAGTATCACGTGTCAAGTGTGCAAGTGTCAAGTAATCACATATTAAGTATCAAGTATCAAGTTTCAAGTATCATGTAGGATCTATAGATCCCCTTCCAAGTACACGTTTAGATCTTCCCCTTTATCCTCGGCTTGGTTTCTTGTTATTATTATTTAAAGCAAGCATGGACGTGCAAAAACAAGGCAAGAAACACGGTAAGATAACAAGGGACAAGAACAAGTTGGATAAAGGACACGAACGGATGAAAAACGACTCATCAAGGGCTAGGACAACGAAACTACTAGTTCCGAATAGGAAGACACTATTGTACCAAATCTAAGATTTCCGTTGCCACAAACATGCAAATCTGGATCATCAGAAAATCTAGAAAATAGACTCTCGGCCGAATCTAGCACATATATACAAGTCACATAATAATCACAGAAACAGGGCTCAAAACAGAATTATATACAGAAATCATGTTCAGCCAGAAATCACAAGGTTGTATTCACAAGCATGAAAATGGCATAAAACTTACTGATTTAAATCCAAGAAAAATCTAGGGGTATTCCCTAGTATGTCTAGTATCATGAAATAATATTTCATAATATTCCAACGTAGATAGTATAGTCAAATAAATTCGGAAAACAGCAAGATACGGCAAATTTGTAAATCTGAAACTCTTGACACAGCAGTACTAATGAGGCAATAGATTACAAAGTATAATTCGAAATCCAAATCCGTCAAAAGGGTGATAAAAGAGATACAGTATTCTACATTTTATCTACACAAAGTGTTTTCCAAAAGCAACTAGAATCAGGTTGAAATTATGCTTCTTTACTGAACAGCCTGAAATTCTGGAAATGTAGTAGTTGTTCACAAGCATAGAATAATTTATAAATGTCATCAAATAAATCTACAAAAATTTGGAGTTAAACCCAGTCAAGTCTAGTTATACCCAGGAAAATGTTAGATTCAAATCTTATCATTAACATGAGTATTAAAATAATTAACTATGCGGAAATCACATAAAACAGAATTTGGAATTTCTAACACATATGTAGCAAAATAGCAATAACTCGCAACTCACAAATCGAAACTGAGATCTGTCAGAAATTCTGGAAAATAGACTGCGAAGTCTACGATTTATATTCACAAATTAAATTGATTTACAGACTTCAACAGGGTCTAAATACTGTACAAAATGAGCCAACAGCAAAAACAGAAATCTCTTTTTATGCATTAAATCAAATAGTTCATGCGCAACAAATCCAAATTATGAAAAAATACAAAACATGGTATAATAGAATTTCAGGACAACATGGTATGAGTGTTTAACAAATCTGCCCCAAGAGATTACAACTAACACATCAAGCATGCAACAAAGTTACAACATATCATGAATCACTAACATCATACATACATGCATCAAGTCTTGATTATTTCTAAATTATTTTTCATGTCGTGTGTGTAACGAATAGGATGATTACGTATGGATCAACAAATAGAGACAAGATCTAATAAGGATTTTCATGGGGGTGAATCTAGAAACAAAGGCCACACTACAGGCGGTATTCAGTACTTGTATATACAACAAAAAATACAAGTTTCTTGCCTTGTAATTGACGACGGATCTGACGAGGAAATGTGAATAACTGGAATGGGTTTCTAGGCACGAACACAATACCACGAACAGAACACGAACGAGATGCACAAGAGGATCACGATCACCATGAACACAATTACACGAACCCAACGCTCTAGATCCAATACGTGCACACAAAAGAGAGAGGGTGCAGCCGGGTGCACTGAAGAAAGGGACGACGGCGGCACAGGGCACGGCGGCAACGGAACAGCACAATGGCAGTGAGGGGGGTCGGCGCGATGGGGCTGGTGCTTGTCGTTGCTGCTATCGACTTCGAAAGGAGAAGGAAGAGGAAAAGGGGGCGTTGTTGCTGGGTTTGCTCGACAGCGCGACTGGAGGTCGCGAGCAGGCGCCGGCGACGGGGGGGTGGGGGGGCAGGCGGCGGTAGGCCAGAAGAGAGAAAGAGAAGATAAGAGAGAGAATATTAAGGTTAGGATTTGGAGATCGGAATTGTAGGCATAAATAACAAAATTTGTTGGGGATTATAATGAGAGTTTTTGTGACAAGTTGTGATTTGGAGAATTAAGAAAATAGGGGGAAAGATATTATCTACCTGTTATGGAAGGTGAAGAAGATCTGGAGAAGATTGGGTTAAAGAAGTGGGTATTAGGTTGCGGATTATGATCCAATAGGATGGGTATGAGGGTTTTATAAGGTATATTGGGTAGAAAACCAGATCCAACAAGACAAGTTCAAATAAATAGGCAATTAAGCCATGAAGTGCAACAATTGAGAAACAATAAATCATCCAGAGACAGAATAATAGGCAGAAAAATGAATCTCAAAAGAATTAAACAAATAGATGAATATATAAATACTGGAAATAAGAACAAATACATGGTTCAAAAAGATAGAATACACTGGGAGAAACAATACAGTACAAAAATATAGAAAATGGGATATTTTTTTTATTTTATTTTAGGGGGGGGGGGGGTGGGGGGATTTGAATTTGAGTTTTGGGAAAAAACTTTTGGGGGTAAATGTGTTTTGTAAGATTAGATCTGGGCCTTTAATTTTAGGGGGATTGAAGGAGAGCCACTTGATAGCTTTCTTTGTGTTTTATTATATAGATATGAGCAATGCTTCATTGCAAACGGGTCCCGTGCAAACGGTTACACAAACCACTTAAGCCATTGTTCGGAAACAACGGCTTAGGTTATAAATCTAAGTCGTTGTTTCAAATAACGGCATCAGTGATTTCTTATGGAGCATTGCTTATATATATATATATATATATATATATATATATATATATATATATATATATATATATATATATATATATATATATATATATATATATATATATATATATATATATATATATATATATATACACGTAAAATAATGAGATAGAGTTAGAGAAAGCAAACACAAAAAAGAGGCGAGACACAGCAATTTAAGTGGTTGCGCCCCAGACTTAATCCACTACCTCCTACTTGCAACAATTCTCAGCCGCAAGCGTTCTCCTATACTTAAACCACGTACAGTGAGTTCTCGATATTTAGGCCAAGATTCCCATTACACCCACATGACTTCTATATATACGCCCCGTAAACCACCTCAATCCACAGTGGAAAAAAAGTTTTAAAAAAACAAGATCAACGTCATGACTAAGATAACAATAAAAGTGCTTTTCTCTCTTGATCTTTGGCAAATTGATAAGTTCTTAAGTATAAGAGTCAAAAGAAAAAAAGAATACTTGAGAGAAATGGAATGACCTGTGGGTAGTTGCGGGGGATTTTATTCGCTTTGCTGATGAACATAGAGGAAGAGGATGTAGAGATAGAGACCGTAGATATTTCAATCAACTATTGGGGTCCTTGATGTCCAAGAAATTCATGTGAATGATAGGCAATTTCTGTGGTCCAACATGAAAGTTAATCCTATTTTAGCAAAACTCAACCATATTTTTTTGTATGGAGATTGGGAGGCCAAATTCTCCCTTGCAAGTGTGCATTCTGCTTTCAAGAACACCTCCGATCATGTCCCTCTTATTCTTAAAAATGGACAAAATTATCAACGACACCAGAAACCTTTTGATTTTGACAAGGCCTGGTTGAGACATGAGTCGATGGGTGTGGTGGTGCATAATTCTTAGGGTATAGAAGTTGATAACACCAATGCAGTTACGAGATGGAATAGAAAAATTAGGAAACTTAGAGGAACCCTTCAAGATTGGGCGAAACGTGAGTTTGGTAACACCAAAGTGGAGAAAGAGGAGCTACCTACTGCTATACTAGTCATCGAATTTGTTGATTCATGATTTTGATGATTACAACACAATGCAAAGTTGTTATGCTACTTCTTAGATATTACAGGATGTACACAAAGGCAAAATGTTCAAACAAGTTCTCAAAGCAAGTTGATCAAGCAAAGCTTCATACAAAGACAATGGCTAAAGCTTCTATCAAGACTATAGACTCAAGTCAAGACCAATGCTTCAATGTCTTATATATTGTGTCTTGTAAAAACAAATGTAATCTTCTTTTGTTGAGTATTAGATTGATATAAAAGCCTTGTCACACACACACACTCACATATAATTTTATAACTGTGTGTTTTTCCAAAATAAATGTCAAAACAGTTTGAACTAGGTCAGCTGTTGAGTACCAGTCGGCTGCCATTAAGGACCAGTCGACTGTACCTATACAAAGCTGTCTGAGCTTCTTCAAACTCGGGCCAGTCGACTCATAACGACAACCCAGTCGAATGTTCAAGCCGTTTTGACAAATTTCTGATTTTAAAATTTGTCTTCTCGAATTCAAAAGATTTATTTCCGTTGGTTGACAGTTGGTACACCTATTTCTCAACGTCCAGTGATTCTAACTCTATAAATAGAATGTAGAAATCACTTTTAAAATGTTACAACACAACACTCTCTTTTTTGATAAGTTTTCAAGTCCTTAATTTAAAAAGAGAACAAGAGTTCAAAAGTTTTCAAATTCGCTAAGTCTTGGTTCTCTGTTTTCAATCCAGCATAACATCGATTTCGTTTTGGACTGAATTCAGAAGTCGACCAAATAGCCACATACAAAATCACAATCACAACAAGGCCATAGGTTGATTGTAAAGAATTTTATTATTATTTTCCTCTCGGTTGGAGAGCGGGACTCTTGGGTGTAGAGTCAGGTTTTCACTCTTGCTGGAAGAGTGGGTTGCTCTCTCTAGTGGTGAGAGAGGACTACGGGTTAGACAAGGTTGTTGTCTAACATCGTAGGGTTTTCTTGTACATTTTTCAAGAATAGTGGAAAATCTCAAGTGGGTTGCTTGGGGACTGGATGTAGGTCGGGAGGACCGAACTAAGAAATATCATGTGTACTCTGTGGTTGAATTTCTTTGAACTTACATTTCATTTACTTACTCTTTAAGTTCTCTGTGAAACTTGTCTGGACAGTCGATTGTGTCCCTTTTTAAGTCGACTGGTTAGACTTGTACTACATTCTCTCTGAAAACTTGTTTGGTAAGTCGACTGGTTCTTCTATAAGTCGACTGATCAGACTCGTCTTAAAATACTCTTCTTAACTGTCACCTCAGTCGACTGGTTTTTCTTTTCAAGTTGACTGGACGGAAGAAAAAGTTCAATTCCGCAATTATTTTTATAAAACACTATTCACCTACCATCTAGTGTTTCTTGCCTTGCCTACAAGATCCAACAGAATTGATTAAGGAAACAAGAACCTTGGAGATAGGGGAATTTGAACACTTGTCTAGTATGTGTAAGCGGTTAGATGAGATATATCAAATTGAGGAGTACTATTGGAGGCAGAGATCGCAAGACCAATGGATTTGAGAGGGAGAAGCCAACACGGTGTATTTTCATAGAATCTCTAATGGGATAAGAAGAGCTAACCTTATCCTTGGATTTTACATTCAGGATAGATGTGTAGCAGATGAAGACGAAGCAAAGAATCATATTGACGAACACTTTAAAGAAATCAGTGAAAAATTGAGAGGGAGTCGATGCAGGATGGATGATGTTTTTTGGTCTCAAGATCCCAATGGTGATGAGAATGACCTTGAAGGGTTATTCACTAACGAGGAAGTTATTAAAGCCCTAGATCCTGATGGCTTCCCTATTTTCTTATACTACTATTTTTGGGATATCGTCAAAGAGGATATGTTAAAGATATTTGGGGAAATTTATGAGAGCAGTGCAGACATTGAGAGACTGAATTATGCGAATACTGATTCCAAAGAAGAGGGAGATATCAAGCGTTGGAGATCTCAGGTCAATCAGTTTACTTAAATGTTCGTTTAAAATCATCACCAAAGTTTTTTCTAAGAGACTAGATCTGCTCCTTGACACTATCATTTATCCTGCACATAGTGGTTTTATCAAGGGGAGAGAGATTATGGATAATATTGTCACTGTACATGAAACCATACTTGGGTGTGACAGGCAAAAGGAGGAGGGCTTTCTACTTAATCTCGACTTTGAGAAATCTTATGACACGGTAGAGTGGGAGTCTGTCTTAGAGATCTTAGTAGCAAGAGTCTTTTGGCGACAGATGGAGAGGGTGGATTGCTAGAAGCATGAGAGGGGGTAAGTCATCATTCATTGTGAATGGTAAAGTGGGAAAACTAATAGCGTGCAAGGGAGGTCTTCGGCAGGGCGATCTGCTCTTTCCACTTTTGTTCACATTGGTGGCGGATTGACTCACGAAGATGGTTTGGAGATGTGTCAGGTTCAGCTTGCTGAGTGGTGGGTGGGTCAGGTTCAGCTTGCTGAGTGGGGTGGGTGGGATGGATACATCTGCATCCATCCCCATTCTCCAGTATTTCGATGATACACTTCTCTCTGTGTCACGCCCCGCTTCCCGTTATACGAAAATACAGGCACATAACTGAGGCCTAGCGAATGATATAAGTATACTGTCATGCCCCACTTCCCAAAATACGGAACACGAGTACGTAACGTAGGCCCAGCAAATAAAGTAAACACCATCCATAAGCTGTAGCAGACTAACTCAGCAATAAGAATAACAAAGTACAACCACGCAGGAAATATAACTACACGAATCAAAGATAAATTCCAGTAATAAATGAAATAATCCAACAATATAAATATCCAATATCTGGGATCAAAACAAACTCCGGGTCATAAAGCCCAAAATAGAGTACAAGTCATAACAATATTCAAGAATTAAAATTAGCAGCAAATAAATCTAAGCAGCGCAGACTGGTTCCATCTTTAGAAACATTGCTCACCAATTCCTTCGAAAACAGATCCTTTAGCACCTGTAAAATCTTAATCTAAAAAGAAAGAAAAGAGTGCCCTTAGAGCAAGTCGTGGGCAACAAGTAAAGGAAACAAAGGATAAAGGAAAGCATGAATATCAAAGAATAAGGACATGGTCAAAGACAAAGAACAAAATAAGGCAGGAAAAATATCAAAGGTCTACAGTAAATCACACATGTAATGAGTAATGTCAGGATCAAGCAGGAAATGCAGGTTATTAATCATTTTATTAATTTATCTAGTTCACGTACTACTACGTCCCAATCCAGAGGTTCGGTGCAAATACACAGTGTACGCTTTAGACTAATGGTGAGTTCTCAGTCCGTGTACTCGGCCTAGTAATCAGTATTTCATGTTCAAGGATATTAATTATCAAGCGGTGTTTTATGGTCATTAGTAGAGGTCAGTACAGGTCAGGCAGTAGGGCCCGACCGAGTACAGTTTCTGATCGTTCGCTACCATGTCTACCCATGATACCCCGGCTTTTTATTAATTTATTTTCATCCTATGTGAGCATGCAAGAGGGTATAATTGTTGTATAATACAAAGTGTGACTAATTCTAAGAACTACGGACAAAGCATGAGGCAAACACAACAAATAAGCACAATTCACATAATCAGGACAGCATGACCTTGCTGTACTAAAATACAAATTACAGCAACTACAAAAAAGCAAACCTGAATCCGCCGGAAGATCTAGAAAGTAGACTTCCACATGGTTCCAACGAATATAATTAAGATATATAAAAGATATAGGAACTAGGATGAAAACTCTATTCTATTCAGGTTTCATATTCAGGAAGCATGCAGTAGGTTGTGTTCAACTATTTATTTCAGTTCGGAAAACTCACTAATAAAATATATGAAAATTCTGGGTCATACCTATACATGTCTGAGTCCAGCCTAATTTATTTCATCTTTTTCTCTTGCTGCTAACAGGGTCAAATAAAATATAGAACAACAGGATACGCATGCAATTGTGAGTCTGAAATTTCTAACATGGTTGTACTAAAATGTTGATATCTAGTAAATAGCACAACGGAACTTAAATCCGTCAAAAGGATATTAAACTAGACATCAGAGGCTAAAAATTCCTGTGTGTAAAGGAAATTCAAATTATGACATTATTATGGGTGAAAACTTGATTCAAAGTAAACAACTAACAATTCAGAAAATTGTGTTAACATGAATAGGCAAATAAATAAATCATATGATCACATATAGCATGAAAATTGGTAATCAAGTGAATCCTAGTTTTCAACATGCAATTTTAAAGGTTTAAGATACAATTATTATAGGCATGGTATCAATTCATCGGTCAACTTCAATCTAGCACATACAATTTAACATGTCCAACTTGTCAGGTAGTCCTATGCATGAATCTAGTTATTTAAATATGCATATGCATGAAACAATGGGGACTAGATTTTAGATCAAAGAGAGGGCACGATGTTAAGAGAATGTAGGGTTAGCTCATATAAACCCTCGATAAACTTAACGGAATTGTCAAAGCAGTATGATAACGAAATAGACGAGATCTACTTGCGGGAGATCAAATAAACTTGAACAAAATAAAATTCTAGTTCAAGAAGAGACTTGCCTGTTATATTGCATATTCAAATAATAAGACTAATGGGATCAGAATCCCGGGCGAAAATTCCAAAAACATGAGCGAAATACATACGAAGAAATCCAACCGCAACCAAAGCAACAGCAATAACAAAAATCCCCCCATCGGATCTGACAGAACACAGGACAGCAAATCTCGGATCTGATGTGCCAAAACACAGAACGGCAAAATCAACCAATGGGCCTCCTTCTTCAACCTTGGTAAGGAGAGAGAGAGAGAGAGCACGACGGACTGTGGTGGCGACTGCGATAAGGCGGAGCGACGTCGGCACCATGGCGAAGATGTCGGCACCACGGTCGGGAAGCGACGGCGGCGACGGCAACCTCGATTAAGGCAAACTCAGTTTTTGGTTGGAAACAGAGATGCGACGACAGCAACGATCAGGGCTTGAACGGCGACGCTAGGTGTCTTCGGTGGAGCGACGAGGGACGGCAGTGACAATGGTGGGGTGCACGGAGAAGGGTTGGGGCGACGGTGATGGGCTAAGGGCGATGGTGAAGGTTCGGTGGATTGGGTGAGCGATTGGCGACGAGGACGGGGTGACGATGGGGATGGTGAGATGGTGGAGACAGGGGGGACGATGAGGATGAAGGTGGTGACGGTGGTGGAAGGTGGTCGAAGATGGCAATAGGGTATAGGGTTCGGTTTTGGGTTGTTGGGTTTTTGAAAGGAAACAGAGAGATAGAAGAAGAGGGGTGAGGGATCGTGGAGAGAGAGGGATTATTTAGGGTTTAATTAATAGGGTATATATATAGGGATCAAGAATTAGAGTTTTGGGTTGAGATTATGTGGGTTCTGGGTATCAGTTTTGGCTCCAAAAAGAGAACAATGAATACAATGAGATGAGACGAACACAAAGGAGAACAAATCAGACTCAAAATAGAAAGGAAAAAATTGCAAAGAGAACAGAATCAAACCAAAAGAACACAGATTGATCAAGAGAGAACAAAAGAACCCAAGAAAAGACAAAATACACTATAATAAATGAATCCAAATACAATAATCAAAAGAAAACGTATTACAATAAAATCCGAAAATAGGGCTTACAAATCCTACCCACCTTATAAGAAGAATTTTGTCCTCGAAATTCATACAAGAGATACATAGGCAAACCCCGAAACAAACAAAACAAAACAAAACAAAGCAAAACAACCACTACTCAAACAAATGAGGGAACCTCTCACGAATCTCTTCCTCTAACTCCCAAGTAGACTCCTCTGGCGAGCGAGGATCCCAAGAAACTCGGACCAACTTGATGACTCTATTCTTTAGCACCTTCTTTCGACGGTCTAAGATAGAGACGGGTCGAATTTCACAGGACAAATCCGGCCTCACAGACAAGTCTGAGTAGACAACCACATGACTGTCATCTCTGATGTATTTCCTGAGCTGAGAAACATGGAATACATTATGGACACTTGCTAAAGCTGGCGGTAGCGCGTGCCTGTAAGCTACCTTGCCCACACGTTCCACAATATTGAATGGACCGATGAATCGAGGACTTAACTTGCCTCCACCTCCGAAACGGATAATACCTTTCCAAGGCGATACCTTAAGGAACACATGCTCGCCTGCCTTAAACTCTTGAGGTCTCCGACGACAATCAGCCCACATCTCCTGCTGATCCTGAGCGGCTTGCAAATGCTTGCGAATCTGAGCCACGGCATCAACTGTCTTCGTGATCAACTCAGGGCCTAAAAGCTTCCTCTCACAGATATCATCCCAACAGACTAGCGATCTGCACTTGCGCCCATACAAAACTTCGAATGGAGCAGCCTTGAGACTCGCTTGGTAACTATTATTATAAGAGAACTCGGCCAAGTGAAGATGAACCTCCCACGAACTGTAAGCCTTATTTCCAGATTTTTTTGTATTTTGTATTCTTTTGATTATTGTATTCGAATTCATTTGTTATAGTGTATTTCGTCTTTTCTTGGGTTCTTTTGTTCTCTCTTGATCAATCTGTGTTCTTTTAGTTGGATCCTGTTCTCTTTGCAATTTTGCTCTTTCTATTTTGAGTTTGATTTGTTCTCATTTGTGTTCATCTCATCTCATTGCATTTGTTTACCTCTTTTTGGAGCCCAAACCGTTACGCAAAACCTACATAATCTCAACCCAAAAGCCTAATTTTTGAACCCCTATAAATAATCCCGTTAAATCGTAATAATTTATTCTCTCTCTCTTCCACCGTTACCCTCTTTCTCTCTCCCCGATCCCTACTCTCTAAAGCCACCCTACCCTCGTCGCCAACTCCGATCGCCCTTCACCTCCATCACCACCCTCATTATCGTCTCCATCCCCTCGTCTCCATCATCTCACCATCGTCGTTCCCCATCGTCCTCACCATCCCCAAACGAAACCCATTCACCGAGCTTTCACCACGGCTGTAACCCCTCACCGCCGCCCTAACCCATCTCCGTGCACCCCCATTGCCCTCGTCTTCTCTCGCCGCTCCATCAGAGTCCCCTAGCAACACCGTCGAGTCCCGAAGTCGCCGTTGTCGATGTTCTCTGTTTCCAACAGAAAATAGGGTTCGCCGGAGTTTCGTAGTGGTTGCCGTCGCCACCATCGCTTCCCAACCATGGTGCCAACGCCGCTTCGCCCCTGCCCCATCACAGTCGCCGTCGAAGACGCCGTCTCTCTCTCTCTCCTTGCCGAAGAAGATGACCAACCATTGGTCGGAGTCGTTGTCCCGTGTTCGGCCACACTAGATCCCCTCTTGTTGTTCCGTGTTTGGATCGGATCCGGTGTGAGGAAGAGATCCTATTGGTTCGATTTGTTGTTCTGTGTTCTGGGTGCATCAGATCCGAGATTGTCGTTCTGTGTTTATCCCGATCCGGTGTAAAGTTCTATCTTGCATTTTTGGCTGTTGCTGTTAGTTCTTTGCACGTGTTTTTGGGAGATTTCGCCCGGGATTCTGATCCCGTTCTTCCTATTTAATTATATCTGCAATATAACAGGCTAGTCTCTTCTTGAACCCTTTTTATTTTTTGTGTTCAAGATTATTTGATCTCCTGCAAGTATATCCGTCCATTTTGTTATAAAAAACAGCTTTTGACAATTCCGTTAAGATTATCGAGAGTTTACACGAGCTAACCCGACATACTCTTAACATCGTGCTATATCTTTGATCTTAAACCCAATCCCCACTGTTTCATGCATATGCACACTTAAATAACTAGACTCATGCATAGGACTGCTTGATAAATTGGACATTGAAATTGTATGTGCTAAATTGAAGTTACTCGATGAATTGACACCATGACTGTGATAATTGTATCTTAAACTTAGAAATTTGCTTGTTGACACCTAGCATTGCTTTTATTATCAATTTGCATGCTATATGTGATCGTATGATTTATTTGATGCCTTTTTATGTTAAATTGATTTCTGGACTGCTGTATGTTTCACTTTGAATCAGATCTTTAGCCATGCTAATGACATAATTTGAAAGAACTTACTGAACATAAAATGTAGCCCTTGATGTCTAGATAACTTTTCCCTGGTCTGGATTTAAATTTTAATTTGTCATCTGTTAGATATCATCACTTTACTGCAACTGTGTTAGTAATTCCAGACTCATAACTTCATGCGTATCCTTCTGTTTCTAATTTTCTTTGACCCTGTTAACAGTAAAAGAAAAATCTGAAATAAATTAGGCTGGACCTAGCCATATGTAGCGACTTCCCTGAACCTTTGTAGATTTTATTAATGAGTTCTCTAACCCGAAATAATTAGTTGAACACA
The DNA here is from genome assembly GCA_017893485.1 of Hemerocallis citrina. Classification (NCBI taxonomy): domain Eukaryota; kingdom Viridiplantae; phylum Streptophyta; class Magnoliopsida; order Asparagales; family Asphodelaceae; genus Hemerocallis; species Hemerocallis citrina. The sequence goes on along the minus strand of CM030358.1, from coordinate 427,032,295 downwards.
ACGTACTTCATTCTGACTGAACATAAAACCTGATTAGAAAAGAGTTTCACCATAGTTCCTGTGTCTTTTATATGCCTTAATTATACTCACTGGAACCGTGTAGAAGTCTACTTTCTATATCTTCCGGCAGATTCAGATTACTATTGTGTAGTGACCGTAATCCATGTTTTAGTACAGCAAGGTCATGCTGTCCTGATTTTGTGAAATGTGTTTATATGATGTGTTTGTTTTATGCTTTGTCTGTAATGCTTAGAATTAGTCACACGTAGTAAAATACAACATTGACACCCTCTTGCATGCTCACATAGGATGAAAATAAACTATTAACAAGCCGGGGTATTATGGGAAGACTTGGTAGTGAACAATCGGCAAGTGTACTCGATAAGGCCTTCTCACTTGCACGAATACTTGACATAGAAGGAGGAGCATTGATTGCAATGATTGAGTGATGATTCTTGCACGTAAATTCTTGTTATCAATGCCAAGTACACGAACCGTGGATTCACCATCGGTCTAAAATGATCACTGTGCTTGCGCAGAACTTGTGGAATAGGACGCAGCAGTACTATGTGCAGTAGATAGATTAATAAAATACTTAACAACCTGCATACTTGATCTTGTATTGAACTTGACTTGACATCACGCGTTTCATGTGTGATTATTGTACACCGTTGATAATATTTCCTGCTCTTTGTTTTGTTTTTTGTCTTTGACCATGTTCCTTTCCTTTGATATTCATGCTTTCCTATTATCCTTTGTTTTCTCTACTTGCCGCCCACGACTTGCTCTAAGGGCACCCTTTTCTTTCTTTTTAGATCAAGATTTTACAGGTACTGAAGGATCTGTTCCCGAAAAAATTGGTGAGCAGCGTTTCTAGTGTTGGATTCAGTCTCCGTTGCGTAGTTTTATTTGCTGCTAGATTTACTTTCTTGAACATTGTTATAACTTGTACTTTGTTTTAGACTCTATGACTCGTAGTTTGTTTTGATCCCAGATGTTGGATATTTATACTGTTTGTTTATTTATTGGAATTTATCTTTGTTTCATGTGGTTATATTTCTTGTGTAGTTGTATTTTTGTTGTTCTTATTGCTGAGTTGGTCTGGTACAACTTATGGATGGTGTTTACATCATTCGCTGGGCGTAAATTACATACTCGTGTTCCGTATTTTTAGAAGCGGGGCGTGACACGAACCTCCAAACTGAAGAATGCAGGATCTCAACATATCTTCTAGGGTCTGAATTGTTTTTTCGGACTGCCCATCTGTCTGAGGATGGAACGCTGTACTGAAGCTCAACTTAGTACCCAAGCTCCTCTGCAAATTCTCTCAGAACTGAGATCTGAACCTCCTATCTCTATCTGATATGATGCTGACAGGAACTCCATGAAGACGAACAACCTCCTGAACGTACTGCTCGGCCAAACTCTTCATGGACTGACCCACACGGAAAGGAATGAAGTGAGCACACTTCGTCAGCCGATCCACTATCACCCAGATAGCATTATGACCTTTAGGAATCCTCGACAAAGCCATCACAAAGTCCATCGTGATATTCTCCCACTTCCATTCAGGGATAGGAAGGGGTTGCAAAAGTCCTGTGGTCCTCTGATGATTCGCCTTCGCCTGCTGACAGATTAGGCACTGGGCGACGAATCGAGCCACATCCCGCTTCATACCATGCCACCAGAAATGATGTTTCAAGTCCCTATACATCTTGGTACCATGAGGATGAATAGAATACAGGGACCGATGAGCTTCCTCGAGTAGCTTCTACCTGACTTCTCCTTTAGGTACACACAACCTAGAGCCAAACCGAAGCGACCCATCAGCATGGATGACCAAATTAGATCTCAAAACAGCTTCTACCTCACTCTGAAACTCCTGCAATTGCTGATCACTCCCTTGAGCTGCCTTGTTCTGCTCTACCAAGGAAGACTGCAACTGCGACAACATAAGCTGCCGATCTGATCCGGGAAGCAACACATCCAACTCCAGCCTCCTCATGTCCTCCACTAGTTCCTTCTGCTGAGTGAGGAACATAGCGGCAGGCCTCCGACTCAAAGCATCCGGCACCAAATTTACTCTGCCCGGGTGATACTGCAAATTGATGTCAAAGTCTGCCATAAATTCCAGCCATCTCCTCTGCCTCATGTTCAACTCCTTCTGCGTGAACACATACTTGAGGCTCTTGTGATCTGTGAAAATCTCAAACCTATCCCCAAGCAAATAGTGCCTCCACAACTTCAAGGCAAAAACCACAGCTGCAAGCTCCAGATCATGCATAGGATAGTTCTTCTCATGGGATCTCAATAGCCTTGATGCATAAGCGATAACCCTACGTCGCTGCATTAACACTGCTCCCAGACCTCTCCCAGAAGCATTACAATGGATCACAAAACCACCCGAACTATCGGGTATAGTCAGCACAGGAGCTGACGTCAACCGACGCTTCAACTCGGCAAAAGCTTCATCACAAGCTTCATCCCAGACAAACTTCTGCTCCTTCCTGGTCAAACTAGTCAAGGGTCCAGTGATCTTGGAGAAATCCTGAACGAACTCAGGAACCGATAGTAACCAGCCAAACCAAGGAAACTCCACACCTCAGGAACAGACTTCGGAATAGGCCAATCCCTGACCGCAGAAACCTTCGACGGATCCACAGAAACACCAGCACCAGAAATAATATGGCCAAGAAAAGCAACCTGATCTAGCTAGAACTCGCACTTATCGAGCTTCCCAAACAGCTAGTTCTCTCTCAAGGTTTGCAGAACCACTTTCAGATGCTTAGCATGATCGGCCCTGTTCCGCGAGTACACCAATATGTCATTAATGAAGACCACGAAAAACTGATCCAAGAACGGCGAAAACACACGGTTCATCAAACTCATGAACACAACCGGTGCATTAGTCACTCTGAAAGGCATCACCAAGAACTCGTAATGCCAATACCACGTTTGGAAAGCCGTTTTCGGAACATCCTCTGACTTCATCATGACTTGATGATACCAAGAACGAAGATCCAACTTCGAGAACACCAATGCACCTCCCAGTTGGTCGAACAAATCTTCAATCCTCGGCAATGGATACCGATTCTTGAGAGTAACATTGTTCAACTCCCTGTAGTCCATGCAAAGCCTGCGGCTTCCATCCTTCTTACTGACAAACAGAACTGGGGTTCCCCATGGTGAAAAACTAGGTCTGACATAACCCTTATCAAGCAGCTCCTGAACTTGTACCTTCAGTTCTGCCAATTCAATTGGCGCCATACGATACGGACTCTTGGAAATAGGGGTCGTACCAGGCTGAACATCAATGCTGATCTCCACATCTCGGACTGGTGGCAGACCGAGCAATTCCTCGGGAAACACATAAAGGAAGTCCCGTACAACTAAGGGTGCAACAATCCCATCAGAACCCAGTGACACAAGAGAAACAGCCTTAGGGTCCATCGAGTTCTTGGCATGCCCTGACGGTGTCTCACCCGCATGGAAAACAAATTATGGTTGACCAGAGAGCCTAAAAGTCACCTTCTTCTCCCGGAAAATCAATCACGGCACAGGAAACACCCGACCAGTCCATACCCAGAATGACATCGAAACCAAAATTGGGAATCACAATCAAATCAGCCGAGAACACCACACCACCAATCAGCAATGGACTCTGCTTGCAAACCCTAGAACAGACAACGAGACCTCCACCTGTGGTGATGTCCCAAGCTGCGGGCATAGCATCGCTAGCCAAACCATGCTAAATGACAAAGCGAGAAGAAATGAAAGAGTAGGTAGCACCCGAATCAAACAACACATGAGCTGGAAGAGAGAAGACTAAAATCACTCCTAGAAGAAGATCAAACAAAGAATACAGTACTAGCAGGATATACACACGAATAATTGTACAAAGGAGGGAAAAGAAATAATAGCATGCAAAAAACTGAAAGGAAGAAAAAGAAAGTAAAACTACTGTGATACACCTGCAACCACTCCAACAGAAACTTCCGCTTTCTCGGCTGTCAGGTTATAAGCCTGACCACGACCTCCAACCTGACCTCCTCTAGGAGCCACAACCTCTGATCAAAGACTTTCCTTTGCATAGGAAGAGGCGGCCTACCTTGACCATGCGTCAGGCGCTCCTAGCTGAGCAGCACCAGCAACCGGCGCAGAAGCTCTGCTCCTTGGACAGTCACGAACCATATGCTCACTGCTCCCACACACTAAACACTGTCGGTTGGCCATCCTACAGTCTCGCTGAGAATGCCCAATCTTATGGCAGTAGCCATAAGTCTCAACATTCCTCGGGACAACGGGTGCACAAGGCTGTGCTCTCGCAAGAGGGGGCAGAACTGGCCTCCGAATAGGTCCTCCGGAAGGCCGAGCTGCAACAGGGTGCGAAACAGTCCTCTGATGAACACCAGACCTGCTGAGAGTCTGCTCTTGGATCCGAGCCGCATCTAGAACATCGGAATAAGCACGAAACTGAAGAGCAGCCAAATAGTCCCGGAGGGGAAAGCTCAAGCACAACTGAAATCGACTAGCCCGACCTCATCAGTGGCAACGAGGGTAGGGGTGAAGCGACTGAGCTGAGTAAACTCTGCCGCATACTCGTCCACGGAACGATTTCCCTGATAAAGATAATGCTCAAATTAATACGGTCACAAGTGAAGTAGGTAACAACAAATGACATTTAAGAACATTATCTAGCTGACCTGAGTTAGGAAAACAAATTATCGCTCCATCTCTGCTTTGGTGTCACTGGGAAAGAACTTTACCATACCAGCTGGATGCGAACCTCATCCACACGATCCGCCTCGGCAACATGAGCGGCAACCAGCAGTTGCTCCGTCCGGATAAGTCATTGGTCGACCTCCAACAGCGACCCAGTACCCGAAAACTTATCCAACAGTAGCCTCATGAAATCTTCTACCGTACCAGGCCTAGGTGGCAGAGCACCATGTGCAGGTCTAGCGACATTCCCATTGGCTGCCAAAGTGGCTCTCATCAGCTCATTATGCTCCTACTGAATAGCCATCATCTGCTGAATCGTCTGGAGAATAGCAGCGTTGTCCGGCTGCCCATCCCCGAGCGAGATGAAGAATTCCCACGAGCCATAGCCGAAAACACGATCAAAGATAGTCAGTACCCATATTATATGTTGATTATCGTACTAGTATTCATGTGATTATCGTGGTGTGCAAATCACTGAGTTAACTCGGCTACAGCCAAACTCGACTAATATATCAATCAAAGCCAAACCTCGTAAAGATAGTCATGTTTGATTGATATATTACTCAACCCTGGGCTCTAATATCACTAAAAATACTGTCACACCCCGCTTCCCAAAATACAGAACACGAGTACGTAACGTAGGCCCAGCGAATGATGTAAACACCATCCATAAGCTATAACAGACTAACTCCGCAATAAGAACAACAAAGTACGACCAAGCAGAAAATAAACCACATGAATCAAAGATAAACTCCAATAATAAATGAAATAATCCAATAATATAAATATCCAACATCAGGGATCAAAACAAACTCCGGGTCATAAAGCCCAAAATAGAGTACAAGTCATAACAATATTCAAGAATTAAAATTAGCAGCAAATAAATCTAAGCAGCGTAGACTGGTTCCATCTTTAAAAATGTTTCTCACCAATTCCTTCGGGAACAGATCCTTCAGCACCTGTAAAATATTGATCTAAAAAGAAAGAAAAGAGTGCCCTTAGAGAAAGTCGTGAACAGCAAGTAGAGGAAACAAAGGATAAAGGAAAGCATGAATATCAAAGAATAAGGACATGGTCAAAGACAAAAAACAAATCAAGGCAGGAAAAATATCAAAGGTCTACAGTAAATCATGCATGTATTGAGTGATGTCAGGATCAAGCAGGAAATGCAGGTTATTAATCATTTTATTAATCTATCTAGTGCACGTACTACTGCATCCCATTCCACAGGTTCGGCGCAAACACACAGTGTATGCTTTAGACTGATGGTGAGTTCTCGGTCCGTGTACTCGGCATAGTAATCAGTATTTCATGTTCAGGGATAGTAATTATCAGGCGGTGTTTTAAGGCCATCAGTACAGATCAGTACAGGTCAGGCAGTAGGGCCCGACCGAGTACAGTTTCCGATCGTTCACTACCAAGTCTACCCATGATATTCCGGCTTTTTACTAATTTATTTTCATCCTATGTGAGTATGCAATAGGGTGTCAATGTTGTATAATACTAAGTGTGACTAATTCTAAGCGCTACGGACAAAACATGAGGCAAACACAACAAATAAGCACAATTCACATAGTCAGGACAACATGATCTTGCTATACTAAAATACAGATTACAGCCACTACAAAATAGAAAATCTGAATTCGTCGGAAGTTCTAGAAAGTAGACTTCCACACGCTTCCAGCGAATATAATTAAGGAATATAAAAGATATAGGAACTAGGGTGAAAACTCTATTCTATTCAGGTTCTATTTTCAGGCAGCATGCAGTAAGTTGTGTTCTACTATTTATTTCAGGTCAGAGAACTCATTAATAAAATCTATAAAAGTTCTGGGTGATACCTATACATGTCTAGGTCTAGCCTAATTTATTCAGATTTTTTTCTTACTGTTAACAGGGTCAAATAAAATATAGAACAGCAGGATACGCATGCAATTATGAGTCTGAAATTACTAACATGGCTGTACTAAAATATTGATATCTAGCAAATGACACAGCGGAACTTAGATCCATCAAAAAGATATTAAACTAGACATCAGAGGCTAAAAATTTCTGTGTGTAAAGGAAATTCAAATTATGACATTATTATGGGTGAAAACTTGATTCAAAGTAAACAACTAACAATTCAGAAAATTGTCTTAACATGAATAGGCAATTAAATAAATAATATGATCACATATAGCATACAAATTGGTAATCAAGTGAATCCTAGGTGTCAACAGGCAATTTCTAAGGTTTAAGATACAATTATCACAGGTATGGTATCAATTCATCGGTCAACTTCAATCTAGCACATACAATTTAACATATCCAACTTATTAAGTAGTCCTATGCATGAATCTAGTTATTTAAATGTGCATATGCATGAAACAATGGGGACTAGGTTTTAGATCAAAGAGAGAGCACGATGTTAAGAGTATGTCGGGTTAGCTCATGTAAACCCTCGATAAACTTAATGGAATTTTCAAAGCTGTATGATAACGAAATGGACGAGATCTACTTGCGGGAGATCAAATAAACTTGAACAAAATAAAATGCTAGTTCAGGAAGAGACTTGCCTATTATATTGCAGATTCAAATAATAAGAATAACGGGATCAGAATCCCGGGCGAAAATCCCAAAAACACGAGCGGAATACGTGCGAAGAAATCCAACTGCAACCAAAGTAATAGCAACAACAAAAATCCTCACACCGGATCTGACAGAACACGGGACAGTAAATATCCGATCTGATGTGCCAAAACACAGAATGAAAAAATCAACCAATGGGCCTCCTTCTTCAACCTCAGTAAGGAGAGAGAGAGAAAGAGAGCACGGCGGACTGTGGCGGCGACTGTGACGAGGCGGAGCGACGTCGACACCACGGTGAAGACGTCGGCACCACAAACGAGAAGCGACGGCGGCAACGGCAACCTCGACGAAGGCGAACTCTGTTTTCGGTTGGAAATAGAGATGCAACGATAGCGACGATCGGGGCTTCAACGGCGACGGTAGGGGTCTTCGGTGGAGCGGCGAGGGACGGCAGTGAAAATGGGGGGGTGCACAGAGAAGGGTTGGGAGGACGACGATGGGTTAAGGGTGATGGTGAAGGTTCGGTGGATTGGGTGAGCGGTTGGCGACGAGGACGGGGTGACGATGGGAACGGTGAGATGGTGGAGACGAGGGGGAAGATGAGGATGAAGGTGGTGACGGTGGTGGAAGGTGATCGGAGATGGCAACGGGGTATACGGTTCGGTTTTGGGTTGTTGGGGTTTTGAAGGGAAACAGAGAGATAGAAGGAGATGGGTGAGGGATTGGGGAGAGAGAAACGATAGAGAGAGAGGGATTATTTAGGGTTTAATTAATAGGGTATATATACAGGGATCAAGAATTAGGGTTTTGGGTTGAGATTATGTGGGTTCTGGGTATCGATTTTGGCTGCAAAAAGAGAACAATGAATGCAATGAGATGAGACGAACACAAAGGAGAACAAATCAGACTCAAAATAGAATGAGCAAAAATTGCAAAGAGAAAGAATCCAACCAAAAGAACACAGATTGATCAAGAGAGAACAAAAGAACCCAAGTAAGGACAAAATACACTATAACAAATGAATCCAAATACAATAATCAAAAGAAAACGAATTACAATAAAATCTGAAAATAGGACTTACAAATACCAACTTATATCATCCATATGTAGTACAATACCGCAAACTCAACAATACAATAATAATCACATAAATAAGAATAGAATACAATAACTAATATCTGAGATACAAGAACTTACAGAATGCTAGAGAATACACAATGTAATAACAGTTCATCAAATTCCTTCAGTAACCATTGTCTGTACCTGTATAAACATTAACTCAAAACGGAAGAGGGAGGATACCCGTTACAGTAAGTTTCGGGTGACAAGTAGTAGCAACCAATAAACAATAAAGGACGATATGACAATAAATAATCAACTGGAACGATATCACAGGTTAATAAATGATAGAAGATAATAAGATAAAAATTTGATAATTAATTATACAATGGTCGATAAACACTTGTAAGCAGGAAACATGGAAACTGAACTTCAAGATATACTCAATCGGTATTCAATGTAGGCAATATTTAGTAGAACAACAGTCAATACATTGATGGGTAAGTAGTAATCGGTAACATGCTTAATAGTCGGTAAACAATGGATCAGTAATCGGTAATCTGGAATCAGTATTCAGTAATCAGTATTCAGTATCAGTATCAATATTCAGTGTCAATCTTATGTCTATCAGTCTTTTATTAACCTATCTAATGCACGCAATCCTGTGTCTCATACCACAAGTTCGGATGCATATCGATCAAGTGATCGTTTAACTCAAGTGGTGAATTCCATCGATCGTGTACTCGGGAAAACATGTAAACAGTAAACGAGATTCAATTATTCAGTCATTCAGTATTAGTAACAGTAATCGGGATACAACAGTTAGTAATTTGTCATCAGTAATCAGTAACAGTAAGGAAAGCACGAGCTCCCTTCCGAGTACAGTCCCCTATATTGTTCACTACTAGGTCATACCCTTTATTACCCCGGCTTGTTATTCTTTTATTGTGATCATGAAACATGCAGTCGGTATAATCAGTGGAACAGTTGTGATCAATCGTTAACATGCAGTCAATTTAATAAGGGTAAACGGTAGTATCAATAATTACGTAATACCTAATATAGTCGTTCTATCTATCTATTTTATCAATTCCACTAATTAAATACGGAAAATAACGTGTTTATATACAAAACATAATGATACAATTCTGGACAGTAGTACACTACCGCACAAAAGCCACTTTCCGGCTTCCATGGAAAGGAAAATCTGATTCCATCAGAGAATCTAGAAATTAGACTCTCTGTCGATTCTAAAGCATATTCATACGATACAATATAGTTACAGTAACTATGCATATAAATTCATTCGTTACTGGTTTCGTGTACAGTCTCGGTTATGGAAATATAGCATGACAGTACTAAAACTTCAATAACTTACAATCTATAACTCGGAATGAAAATCCATAAGATATTCCGGATTCAGGACTCAGTGTGCTACAATTCATTTGTAAAAAATTCTAAATTCAGTGTCGGAAACTGGGTCAAAACCTCAGTAAAAGCTCAGGAAAATGACAAGACAGAAGATTCAAGTATTGTCATGTCCCGCTTCCCAAAAGAGAATACGGAATACGGATACGCAACAAAAGCCCAGCGAATAATTTTTATCATCCATAAGCTGTTCAAGAATCATTACAATATCTCAAAAAAATAATCAGAGTCGGAAGCAAAAGAATCAACCAATCATGCACAATTGAATCAAATAGATCAACAAAAATTTACTTGAAATCCAAAATATAATATAATCTCAAATAAATCAAGTCTGGACAGTTAATAATATCCTGGATCACATTACCCAAATACAAAAAAAATCCAAGTATCAAATACAATTGTTCAAAAGCAACAGATAATAATAATAACAAAAAAAGTCCAGCACTAATATTGCATTTCTTCAATACCATCGGGCAAACGACCATCCTGACCTGCAATCAATAATTTGCAGGAGAAGTAAAAAGAAAATAAGTGCCCGTCAATTGAAAGTTACGAGCCACTTATAATTCAGGATATAAGTATATGGAAAAAACTAACTAATAACAAATATCAAAATAACAACAGAACAACATAGCATGGTATAGTGTGTCAACAGAATTGTAATAACTAACATGAATCAGGAAAAACAAATCAGATAGCATGGTATACTAACAGATACAGATATCATGTGTCAAGTGTCAAGTGTCAGATGGCATAAAAATAGATATACAGATGGTGGTGTCAGATGATAGTCAGACAGATAATAGATAATCAGATAACAGATATCAGATGAACAGATACAGATAACAGAGTACAGATGTCATGTTCTTATAAGTCTTGTGTGATTACTATCTAGGTAGCACTTCATGCAACCCACCTTACATGGTTGCTACATTCAAACAGTTTCGTTTTAGATTTCATAGTGGAGTCCATAGGGCAGTGTACTCAGGGTTCAGACAGACAGATATCAGATAATCAGATCAGACAGACAGATAGAACCTAGTGTTTCTCTTCTTCTCTACACCTTCATATAGGAAGTAGTGTAGACAGGGTCAGATAAAAAAGTTGTGATTCATGTAACCATGAACACGTAACAGATAGGGAACACGGGCCCTCTTCTCAGTACATATTTCTATATTTTTCACTACTAGATCTTTTCCTTAACCCCGGCTTGGTCATTTTGTTATTATTAGCAGACAGACGTGTATGTGCAGAAAACAGAGTGATAATAGCATGATATAAACATGTAACAGATTCAAGGTGACAGATAAACATGTACAGATGATATACAGTTCATAAAGGAATAGAATCATGCAAATGTTAATTCAGGACAGTAAGACACTACTGTACTAAAACAGGGAATCCCGTTGCTACAAAAAAGCAAATTTGGATCCGTTAAAGAATATGGAAAATAGACTCCCAACCGAATTTAGCGAATATAAATAAGTCATATAGTAATTCACAACATCATAACTCAAAATAGGTTTGAATCCAGAAAACATATTCAGTCAGAAATCAGTAAAACGAATTCTCAGTCAAAAAAAAGCATCAAAACTCCTCAAATAAATCCAGAAAAAATCTGAGGTATTTTCCTATATGTCTACAATCAGAATATAAAGTTTTATAATTTTTCAGTAAAAATAATTTAGCCATCAAAAATCAGAAAATAACAAGAACTGATAGTTTGGCAATTCCAGAATTCCCAACATTGCTGTACGAAAACTGAAATATCTCGCAAGCAGTGAAACGAAATCCAAATCCGCCAAAGGAAGCTCAAAATAGAAAAATAAACCTAACTTTCATATTTCATAAAAATTTTCCATACAGTAAAAGGAAATAGGGTAAAAATACGATTCTTTACAGAACAGCGAGCAAAATACATCAAGGATAGCTTTCATAAACAAGCATGAAACCGCGTAAAAAACTCATCAATAAAATCCACCAAAATTCTGGGTAATCCCTAGATAGATATAGAAGTACTGACCAAAGTTTCAGATCAAAATAATATGTGTAGCATAAGTATCAAAATAATTTAGTCATCAAAATCATCAAGAAACGAAATCTGGAATTTATCTACACCTCTGTAGTAAAACATTCATATCTCACACATACGAAAACAAAATCGAGCAAGGTCAGAAGGGTTGGAAAGAAGAAGAATTTCTCTACAAATCATGTTTTATACTGAAATTAAGATTCTGACCTTAATACAGTCTAAATTACTGATCAAGACAGATTATTCGCAAAATACAGAATTTTCTTTAGGAACAAAACCAACATGAATCACACGAAACTTGGTTGAAACATCACTAAACATGAATTAGTGTCTACTAAGTGTCCAAACAACATGAAATGGGGTATACGACATGTCAACAACAAGTAAATCACATGGATCTCACAAGCACACAAGTTCTCATAATTGTTCACGTACACATCATCTCAAGAACGAGTAAACCTAGGGTGTTTCATGTCAAATTTTATGTCGTGAGGCAACTATGGTCAAAACTATTGAGACAATACTTATCAAACATAAATCACACACACGAGTTGTCTCTAGAACCCAACTACACTACAAGCAATATTTATGACTTGTATGATACAAAGAAATTTTAATACAAGTTACTTGCGTTAACCGATGATGGAAATGACACCAAGCAAGAATAAAGAGAATGGATCCCCGGTCAACGAACACAACGACGAACTCCGGAACACGAACCACGAACGAATCACGAACCTAACAACGAACACAACAACGAGCACACGGACAATGAACACACGGGTCCAACAACGAGTATAACTCACGAACCACACACAACACCCAACCACAATTGAAACACCCAACACACGCACTCAAGAGGGCAGTTGGGGGTTGCAGTTCTGGCCCTGGCTGCTGTGCTTCGACGAAGCAAAGGAGAGGCACCGGGGGGTCTGACTGGCTGCTGTCTCGATAAGAGGGCGGCACGGCACGGTGGCAGACGGCAACGAAGGGCTTTCGTGGCTGTTGGACGGTGCAACAGCGCACAGGGAAACGGTGCCGGAGGATTGCACTGGAGGGGCGGCGCAAGGGCGGGGGTTGGCTGCTGCGGCGACTGAAGAGCGCAGTGGTGACGACTGTCAACGAAGGTGCAGGGTGAGGTCGGACAGGGGCTCGGGAGAGGGGGACTTGGAGTGGGGCAATCCAGTCAGGAAGGAGGAGGCAATCGGGGGAGAGCAGCGCGGCGCTGGGCTGGCGCGACGTGACGGGGTGCTGCACGCTAAGCTGGGCGGCGCAACGCAGGGAAGCTGCGTGCGTCGGGGAGGAGGCGGCTGGCACTGTCGACGCTGTTGTCGACACGGGGAGGCAGTGCAAGGGAGCGCACGACAGAGGGGGAGCACCGGTGGCTCGGAGGCAAGGAGATAGGGAGGTCGGCTGTGGGGTAGTTGAACAGAGAGATGAGCAGGATGGGTTGAAGACAGCGCATAGGGAGCAGGGACAGGAGGGCCACGACGGCTGGGTGGCTGCGTCGCTCGAGTGGAGGAGCACGGGGACGGCTAGAGGAGGACGAAGAGGAGGTCGGGATGAGATAGGGAGAGCGGCGGAAGGATGGGGAATAGAGGAAGATGAAACGGCAGAAGGTGAATGGGTTAATAAATAGGAGATGGGTGTATTAGGGTTAGGGGGTAATCGGGTATGGGCTACCGGGTCTGGGGTAGAAGCAACTGGGTTTGGGTAGGGTATTAACGGGTTAGGATAAATGGTTTAGGGGTTATTGTGTTGGGGTATTGGGTTTATTTAATTAGGATATAATGGGTTTAAGGTATATTGGGTTGTTAGGTTTTAAAAAGAAATCCAATAAAATAAAATTGGGTTTTCGGGTATTAGAAAAATACAATAACTAATAAAAATATAAAATTAGGATTTTATAGAATAAAAAAAACAATAACAATAACAAGAAAATGATAAAAATAGCAATAGCACTAATAATAACAGTAATAGTAACGATAATAAGAAATTAAGGTAACAATAACAATAATAAGATTTGTATTAAAGTATAAAATCATAGAGAAAAGTTACAAATGCAATTATTCATCGAAAATAGATTTTAACAGAAGATCCGACAATACATTTTAACAAAAATAATTTGAAAGCGAAAAATTAATTTACAAAAATTTTAAATACCGAAATAGACAGAAAATACTTTTTTGGAAAAACAGGGGTTACAAGTATTCAATAACATGATGATTCAACGGTTATAAACTTGAACTATAACGTGGCACGATAAGACTATGAATCAATAACTTGGTACGATAAAGAAAATAATGGATCAATAATGGAATTCAATTAGATACGATATTCAATTTAATAACTACTTGCCAGATTTCAATACAATTTATTTTGAACCAGAACAATAAATTGTGTTCAAGAGACACTTTCATGTAATGAAAATTACAACGCATGATTAGAAACGAAACATGGCAGCAACGACAACAAGAGCAAAAACACACAGCAAGCAATGAAAGTACAAGCAAAAATGACAGCAGCAACAAGAAAGTGAGAGCGACAGCAGCAAGTGGAATATCGGGGCAGCAACCACAGCAAGTCGGCAATGCGACGACATCGAGTGTGGCTATAGGAGACAAGCAAGGAGATGCTCGGTGGCTGACTAGGGTGATAAAGGATATGGAAACAAGAGTAGAGGGCGGGCGAGCTTCAGGGCTTCAAGCGATGGTAAGGGGAGTCGACCATCATTGCTCGGGGGAAGGAGACAGTCAGGGTGTTGGGTTTGGTGACTGCAAGGTAGGGAGAGAGGTCAGTGAGGGTGGAGCTTCGGTGAGAGAGACAAGGTGCAGCAACGGGGCGAACCTCGGGGGTTGCTGCGGAGATCGACGGTGGAGGAGCGGGGCGTCGGGTGGCGAGGGTCAAGTGTGGACTAGGGGCAGGCGGTCGAAGCTAGTTGCGTGCAGTGTTGTGGAGGCAAGCAGTCGAGAGGCATTGGAGCACAGGCAATGAGCGATGGCAGTGGCAGCAAGGGGAGGCAACGGCGGCACAGTGGTCGATCGGTGGAGGTGATGACGATAGTGAGGAAGTCAGTGGTGGCCGGTGGTTGTTGTGGGGCATCAAGGAGTCAGCAGTAGTAGAGCTTCGGGTTGGCGATGGTAGGGGGAGACTGTGGTGGTGGAGAGGGTAAAGGGAAGACGATGAGGAGGTGGAGTTACGATGGTGGCATCACGCAAGATCACAGGGGAGATCCTAGGGCTGTGCACGCATGGGAGGCAGCAACGGAAGTGGCCTCGGGGTGGCGATGGGTTCAGGTGGATGTAGGAACGACATTGGCGGGGCCTGCAGGATGCTTCAAGTTGAGGGCGAGCGGCTGGTGGAAGAGACGGTGATGGCAGTGGTGACCGCAAGGGTTCGGGAAGGAGATGAGGTTGTCAGGGTTGTTAGAATCGGGATCGCAGTGGGGTTGGCGACGAGTGGAAATGAAGCTCGTCGAGGGAGATAGGCAATAATGGTGGATGAAAGGCATTCGACGGCAGAGCTCGGTGACTATGGCAGTCGGGTGCGGGGCATCGAGGCTGATAGAGGAGGAAGAAAAGGTCAAGGGTTGAAAAATAGTTGGTTGTGGTTTCGGGAAGGAAGGAGCAGAGGAAGAGAAGGAGGGTGAGGAGATTAAGGAGTTGTTAGTGGGTAGTTAGGGATTGATAATGGGGTTAGTGGGGAGGAGATTAAGGAGTTGTGCAGTTGAGTGTTCGGCTTGGGTTTGGGCTAGGAACATGGGTTTGAGTTTTATATTAAATTGGATTTGGGCTTGAGTTGGGCTTCACAAAATAAATAAGATTGGGTTGGGTTTACAAAATAAATAAATAAACAAAATTATAGATTAGATTAGCAGTTTGGGCTTTGGCAATAAAAGAAGAATCAAACAATCAAATTATAGGATGCCTAGGATTGGGTTGTTTACAAATAAATCAAATAATCAAATAATAATTTTATCGAATGAATTTGGATTTGGATTCAAACAAAATAGTCGAATATCAAGAGAATGCAATAGGGTTCAAGAGAATAACAATATATATATATATATATATATATATATATATATATATATATATATATATATATATATATATATATTCCAGATAATTGGAATACAAGAATTAATGAAGAGAAAAGGAAATATAGATAAAAATCTGTATAATCAGGGACGGGGGTTACAATCCTACCCACCTTATAAAATAATTTCGTCCTGAAAATTCGTTCATGTGGAACATAGGACATAGCCAAAAGCAGAATTTGTGATATAGCAAAGCATGAAAAATTAGAGGAAGGGAACCGAAGTAATGGAAACACTAGAACAAGAAGAACATTGATAGGAACGGAGTGATCTAGAATGATGTTGAATAAAGATTCAATGAATGATGAAAAATGCAAATTTATGGGGAAAAGGTGAACGATGTCAAAAGGAAAGAAGAAACTGCACAAGACATGTGGGTTATGGGCCCACCACGCTTCGACTGTGTTACTCTGATCGGGTGAACTTCGCCATTAGCACCAATCCAAGTATATAATCAAGCTCCGAGTATAAAATCATTAGCACCAATCCAAGTATAAAATCATTATTTATGGAGTTTGGATATGCGGTTCTCATTTATGTGGCCCAAACGAAAACCCCAGAGGTAAGTTGGGTTTGTATCATTTGATTGGAACTTCTTAGTATTTATATTATAGACGGGAATTTCGAGGTTGAGAATATAAAGTTCATTACTCAATTGTGCACTACATAACAGATATCAATCAAATAAACAAAACAACTTTTGTCCTTTATTATAAATGAAAAACTCTTCTTGTGCAAACAAGAAAAAGAAATAATATTCCTATTAATAGCAAGAACAAAATAACAGTTCTTTAACTCAATGATAAGCCCAGTGGGAAATGATAAATGACAGATCCCTACAGCTAAAACAGCAACTTTTGCTCCATTTCCAACTCGTAGGTCAACATCGCCCTTAGCCAGTGGTCTACTCCATTTGCCCATTACATTTATTTCAACTAATGGTATGTTTGAACTTATTTTCTATTCCTAATTGATCGACTATTTATATTTTAGCCCAAATCTAATCTGTTATTACCATTTGGATTTCAATGAATTTGTTAAACTCAAATCCTATTTCAATATTTATATTATTATTATTATTGTTGTTGTTGCTATCAATATTATTGTTTTTATTATTTTTATCATTGTTATTGTTATTATAATAATAATTATTATTATTATTTTTGTCATTGTTATTGTTATTATTATTATTGTTATTATTAATATATGATTATTCTAATTATTTGTGAAACGCTAAATCTTAATCTCATTGTATTACTTCAATTAATTCTATTTCCTATTGAATCCTGTAAAATTGAGATGTACAACCTATTCGAATATTTTATGTATTGAGCACTCCAATTTAATCTATTAATATCCTAATTGTTTATCCTATTTATTTAAACTCAAAAACCCTATAATTTTTCCTATTGAATCCAAACCCTTTAAACCCATTCTTATTGGATCCTACCCATTAACCCTATAACCCACCCTCTTAATTCTAATCCTATATATAATCCCCTCATTAACCCTATCACTAACCCTAATCATCTTCTCAGCCGCCAACCCCTACCCTGTTCATCTTCAA
Organism: Hemerocallis citrina; assembly: GCA_017893485.1. Classification (NCBI taxonomy): domain Eukaryota; kingdom Viridiplantae; phylum Streptophyta; class Magnoliopsida; order Asparagales; family Asphodelaceae; genus Hemerocallis; species Hemerocallis citrina. The sequence goes on along the minus strand of CM030358.1, from coordinate 427,014,817 downwards.
CCTCGTCATCCCCCGACCTCTCCTCTTCCCCGTTCGCCTCTGAAACCCACTCGTCCTCCGTCTTCATCCTCTTCCTCGCCAAGCCCCGCTTGCCCTCTTCCACCTCGCAACCCCGTAGCCATCGACGACTACCTCTGAACCCATCGAAGCTTCCATCATCATCAGCACCCCCATATTCTTCCACTGCTTCACCTTCAACCCAACATCGCCAGTCACCGCCTCCACTCTTCAGCTTCGTCTCCCTCACCCTGAGCGCCGCCCTTCGGCACTCCAAAACCCATCCCGTTGCCCACCACAATTGTGTCATCCCGCTCCTCATTACCCTCGCAGTAAGCCCCTGCCGCTATGCACTCGCCCCCACTACCACCAGAACGTTGCAGCCACCCACCCATCCATGGACCGCAAACTTCTCCCTCCTTCCTCTGTTTTAATCCGAAATAGAGCTCCACCGCTGCTCGACTGCTGCAACTCCTCCTATGCTACCCTCTCCTCCACTGTTCCTCCCCCGTGCTTATTGCCTCCTGCCATTACCACCGAGCACCATGGATCTCGCTGTTGCTGTCGCCCGTGAAGTTGCCGCTGTCGTCATCCGTCACAGCACCGAGCCGAAGCCGTTATGCTGTGGTCTTGAGTTGCTGTTGGTGTTTTGCCGTTTGGGGTTTTACCACTGGTGCTTTGCCATTTGCTATTCTACCATTGCCGCTTGCTGTGCCGCCGCGCTCTTGTTGTTGTGTTCTTGTGATTGCACGTGCATCGTTACACCGAGATCCTAATCCTGTTATTCCATAATATTCAGACTAATCATATTAAAGGCAAGTCTTTCTTAAACTGGTTTATTTTTCTTGTTCAAGAATTCTTTGATCTCTACAAGTAGATCCTGGTTGTTTATCATATTGTTATACTGTTGATCTTCCGTTGAGTATATTGAAAGTTTACACCAGCTAACCCAAGATATTCGTGACTTCGTGCCATTATCTTTGACTCGAACCCTAGTCCCTATTGCACGTTGCATATGCACACACACATGAAAACAACCAGATCCATGTTATAGAAATGTTTGATGACTAGAATGTTCCCGATGAATATTAATTTCATGAATTAATTGCCTGATTGTAAATTGCAATTGCATGTTAATCACCAAATAGAAATTTTATCATGAAATTGTATGCTTGTATGATGAAATTATTGTTTATTCATGTTAAATTATTTTCTGGCCTGCTGTCTACTTCTTTTTGTATTAAACTTTTGAACCTCTTTCTGTTGTAATTTGAAAGAACTTTGTCAACATGAATTGTAGCTCTATGAGTCAATTTTTCAGAACATTTGACAGATTTAAATTTTGAGTTATAATCTATAAGATATCTGACTTTTAGTACTGCTAGGTTTGAATTTCCAGATTCACAATTTTATGTGTATCACCCTGATTTGTTAATAAAAAGAACATGTTAACAGTAAAATTAAAATATGAAATTTATTTGGCTGAGAATAGACATGCTTAGGAATCACCCTGAAATTTTGTGAATTTAATTGATAAGTTTTCTGACCCGATACATATATGAGAAAACAATCTATAACCTGCTGCCTAAACATAAAATCTGTAAGCAATGAGCAATTGAACCTAGTTGCTATAATTTTTATATGTTGTATGTATATGTGCTGGAATTGTAGAGAGTCTAGTTTCTAGAACTTTTGACAAATCCAGATTTGTTTTTCTGTAGCAGCGGGAATATCTGTTTTTGTACAGTAACGTCCTGCTGTCCAGATTGTATGAATTGTGTTGATTTAATATAAATATTTCTTGCCTTGTCTGTAATGAGTAGAATTAGTCACACCTTGCATTACACAACCTTGACACATTCTTGCATGCTTACATTAGGATGAAATAAAATATTAACAAGCCTGGGTATTAAGAATTGACTTAGTAGTGAACAATATAGGAGAGTGTACTCGGAAGGGGGCCCGTGTTTCCGTGTTACATGTTTACCGACCAAATTACCGACCAAGTTATTGACCAAATTACCGACCAAGTTACTGACTAAGTTTACCGAATAAGTTTTATAGTCATGAGAAGACTCGAGTACATGACCCTATAGAATTCACCATTGGAGTCTAAGTGATAACTTGATTGTATGCACTGAACCTGTGGAATGGGACATAGTACTACGTGCATTGATAGGTTAATAAAATGAAAAATAACCCTCACTTGACATTTCATGCTTGATCCCGTATACTGTCAACGATATTGAACTTGAATTGAAATTATTGATTACTACATGACTAAATATAGATCATTGACATTATTGCCACTCCTTGATTTTGTACTTGACTTTGATCCCGTCCTTTACTCTTGATATACCATGCATCTTATTGTTCTCTGTTTTTCATTACTTGTTGTCTGTGACTTGCTGTAAGGACATTATTTTCTCTATTTTTAGATCACGAGTTTACAGGTACCAAAGGGGTGATACTAGAAGTAATTGGTAAGCAACGATTTTAGAGAATGGAGCCCGAGAATAGACTGCAAGAATTATCTTTTATGCTATCTTTGTAACCCCTGTTTCCGCAAATACATATTTTCTGTGTATTATCTGAATTTGGGTTCTTTATAAAAAATTTCGTTTTCTTAAATTCATTTTTTGTAACCCCTGTTTTCGTAAATACGTATTTTCTGTGTATTTTCGAATTTTTGATTTTTTTTGTAAATTATTTTTCCGCTCTTAAACTCTTTTTGTTAAATTTTTTTTTTTTGGATTTCTTATTAAAGTCTATCTATGATCAATAGTTTTAATTGTAGCTATTTTTAAAATGAATTTTTATATTGTAATACTAACCCTATTATTCTTGTTATTATTATTATTATTATTATTATTATTATTGTTAGTTTTACTACTATTAGTATTATTATTTTTATTCTTATTACCTTTTGATTTTATATTAAAAATCCCATTTTTATTTATATATTTTTCCTACTTCTTATTGGTTTTAAAACCCAAAATCCTAAAACCATATTCTTTCTTATTGGACCAATATAAAACCCTATTGGAGCTTGAACCCTATAACCTAATAACCCTAATACCCGTTACCCAAACTCTACCAGTTACACTCCTAAAACCTAAACCCTAACTCTACTCTCCTATATATAATACCCCCCCCCCCCCCCGTTCAACCGTAGCCGCCTAACACCTTCTCGCCTACCTCCCGCTCTCTCTTTATTTACCCATCCCCTGTTCCTTCACCTCCCCCGTCTCCTCTTCTCCCCTCAGCGACTGCAACCGCTGGTTTCTCCTCCGACAGCAGCGACAACAAGCATCTGCTGCAGCGGCGGCCTCCAGCCATCGCGACCACCAGGCGACCTCCCCCTGTGCTTCTCTCCCGACCGCAGTAACTGACGGAACCCCGGCCTGCGCTCCTATGCTTTGCCTCCCCTCAGCGCGCCCTAATGCCAACAGCTAGAGCGGCACCGACAGCCAGCCCCCATGTGTCGTGCTCCTCCTTCCTGTCGAGCGACGCTAGCACCGCCCTGCTCCAGTCAGCCCCCTGCAGCATCCTCTCCCTGTGCATCCCAATGCCAGTACCCCCGACACCCTGTCACCTGCGTCGCGCCACCATCCAGTGCCATCAGCCACCGTGCCCACCTCTGTGGAGCCACGACGACTACCGCCTCCCGCCGCCTGCCTCGCACCGCCCTCGATGGCGCTGCCTCTGCGCTCCTATCCTCGTCCATCCTTTCGATAGCAAGCAGCCAGCCCTTAGTGGGTGCTGTTGATCAGAGTTTTGATCAAGTGGATTCTTGGCCGTCCGATCGTCGATCGATCTTGATCATCATGATCTCCATCAGTCTTGATCTGGTCGTCCGATCTGATCAGATCATCTTGATCTTGATCGCTTGGATCTAGCCATTGGATCTCTTAATCTTCATCATCTTGATCTTGATCTTCGATCTCAGCCGTCCGATTGTGTTCGTGATCTCGATCGTCTTCATCTTGTTCGCGATCGGTTGTTCATCTTGTTTGTGATCATCTCGTTCGTGACCGTTGGTATTGTGTTCGTGCCCGGGAATCCGTTCCCGTTATTCTTGCTTTTTGATCCATTTTCGTTGTTTCTCAAGCAAGTAACTTGTATTAATTTCTGTTGCAAATACAAGTACTAAATACCGCCTGTAGTGTAGTTGTGTTCTAGAGACAATTCTTGTATAAAATCCCTGTTATATGTTGTCTCTATTGTGTTGACCCGCTCGTAGTTGCCTCATTACACACATGACATGAAATAACTTAGGGACGACCACATCGATCTTGTTGTATGATCTCGTATGCTTGATCTGTTGATTAGTAGTATAACTTGTTGTATACTTGCTAAATACCCTATACCATGTTGCTTGGACATCTAGTACACCATATTTCGCGTTTGGTTATGTTTTGGATGAGTTTTATATGAACTAGTTGATTTTGTACATAAAGGATATTTTTTGTTTTGCCGATTCCCCATTTTTTATCAGTATTTTAGACCATATTAAGGTTAGTATATGAAAATTATTTGTGAATATGAATTATAGAGAATTCTGTATACTTTCCAATTTTTCTGACAGATCTCAGTTTCGATTTATGAGTTTCAAGTTATGGCTATTTTTCTACAGATGTGTTTAAAATTCCATATCTAATTTTATATGAATTTTGTATAGTAATCTATTTTTCTACTGATGTTAAAGATAATATTTTGATCCAATATTTTGCTGGTTACAACTAGACTTGATTAGGATTAACCCCTAATTTTTGTGGATTTAGTTAACGAATTTTACAAACTATTCTATACTTGCAAACAACTACTATACTTGCAGAATTCTCTTGTTGTTCAGTAAAGAACCTTAATTTCAACCTGAATATATTTCATGTTTATAAAAACTCTGTGAATATGAATTTCATCCTACTGTATCTATTTTATCAACCTTTTGACGGATCTAGATTTCGATTTATATTCTGTAAGATATTGCTATTTTAGTACTGCTATGTTTATGATTCTAGATTTGCAAAACTGCCGTATCTTGTTGCTTTCTAATTTTACTTGACCATTCTATCTATGTTGAAAAATTATGAAACTTTATTTTCTGTTACTAACATACTTGGGTATACCCAAGATTTTTCTTGGATTTAATTAGTAAGTTTTTATGCTGTTTTCTTGTTTATGAATACAAACTTCTGATTTCTGGCTGAACGTGTTTTCTGGATACAAATCTGTTTTGAGTCATGTTTTTGTGTAATACCATATGACTTGTAAATACTTGCTGGATTCGACCGATAGTCTATTTTCTAGATTTTCTGACGGATCCAGGTTTCCAGGTTTGCATGTTTGTGGCAACGGGAATTCCAGATATTGTGTAGTACTGTCTTGCTATCCTGAACTACAATTTTCGTTGTCCTACCCCTTTTATGTGTTGTTTATCACCTCTACATGTTTATCTTTCACCCTAAACCTGTTACATGTTCTAATGTGTCTAATTTATATACAAATATTTGTACTCATTTACCTATTAAAATGGCTTGTTTTCGCTGATATTGTCTATAATTCATCTTATATCTATAGGATTTCACTTAATTTATTATTTTTGAAGAAATGATATTTTTTATGCAAAAAGTAACGATTTGTGAAAAAAATCAACAAACAGAGTGAAATAATAAATTTATCAATTTTTATTGTTTTGTTGAGTTAAAAGTGCGACAAATAATTTTAAAAGGATTTTTATACGCTAATATGATTTATAGTTAGTTTAATTAATTTTAAACTAATTAATTTTATTTTATTTAAAAATCCTAATTTCAGGTATTATTTTGTGTATGCAGCAGCACGTGGTTGGCAGAAAAGGAAAGAAAAGAAGAAAAGAGAAAGAAATAAAATTCAGATCAATTAAGAAATGAAATAAAGGGAAAAAATGGGGTTTTTTGCAAAAGTGCAAACCCTAATGGTTCTCTCCATTCTCTATAAATACAAGGCAAAGAAGAGAGGATAAATCAAGAGGTGACGGCTCATTATTCAAAAAAAAAAAATTAAAAAAAATTAATAATAAACAGAGAGAGAGGACAGAGAGAGACTCTTCTCTCTGTTTTGACGCACAGCACACAAGACGAAAAAGAGCGAACAGCACAGCACATGAGCGCAGTAGCACTGCTGTCTTCTGCGGCGCGAAATCCAAGACGACGCTGACCTTGCGACGTGACGGCACGCGGACGAGGCGCTGACGCAGGGACGTGACCCGGTCGGTGACGTGGCAACGCGTTTTGTTGCTCACTGACGTAGACTTCGGCGTGCGCTTCGAGGGAGCAGTTGGTTCGGTTTTTGAGAAAGAAGAAAGAGAAAGGACTGGTTTGAATTATTTTTTTTTTGTATTTATTTTTGTATCTCTTCTTCTTCAATTTTTAGATGCAATCCCAATTGAACATGAACTGAATTTATTGTTCTAGAGGCTAAGATGTAGCCGAGTTTTGTAGAACACAAATTTTAATTCCTTATTATTACTCTATTTTTCCTGATTGTGTTTTAATTTTTATTATTTATGCGTACAACATGGTGGATAGACATTTGTATGATTTTTCAAATCATAAAGAGACCGAACAGGTGATTTGTGATTAATAAAAATTAAGACCGTATATTGGAGGACGTGACCGTTAAGAAATCCAATTTCTCAATTAATAATTTGATGGATAGGGGAAGAATTAGTTGAGAATCATTTTTAGACTACGTGGATAGAGTGGTTAATATTTTTAGGATTTTGGTCGACAATTTGGAAAAATAATATCTTTAATTTATAAGGAATAATAATTTGTGTGTGTGATAAACGAGGTGAACCAAGAGCCCTAGAACAAATTTTACCATTAAACAAAGTACAAGAGCTTCATAGTTTCACAGCCCTCTCCCTCTTCACCAATTTAGTTAGATTTAATTAGATTAATTTAATTTAGTTATTTTATCATTTATAAAATTCGATTTTCCAAATAGTGATAAATCTAGTGATATCGGTACTCAGTAAAATATCTAGTCCCTGTGGGTTCGACACTCTACTCACCTATCTATATTACTTGTGCGATTTTGTACACTTGCAAATATCAACATCATGTTCATACCATATTATTCTTGCCCTGTCTTGTGTACGTATATTTCTGTTTAATAATAATAACAAGAAACTAAGCCAGGATTTAAAGGGAAAGATCTAATTGCAACCCCTGTTTTTCGTTTTATGTATTTTTGAATGTATTTTTCATTTTAGTATAATTTCTCTCGTTGTATTCCTCTTGTATTTCTTTTGGACCGTATATTGAATTTTTGTTTCAATATATTTTTATTTTATTATTTTGTCTTCTTTTATTTGAGTCTTGATTCATTGTCCGTCTGTTGATTCGTCTCTTTTTGCTCATGCCATTATTTTTGACTCTCACTGTTAAATTTATTTTTATTTTCATTCTGTAATTTTAATTCATTCATTTGTGCCCTATCACATTTTGGATCTTTATACCCAAACTCAGTCACATACCCATTTATTATTACCCATACCTAATAACTCATCCTAAACCAAATACACAGTTTTACCTATTAATCACCTACCCTAAACCCACCTAAAATAACCGACCCACTTCAGCCGAATTATTCAACATGCCAGACTAACAATTTCCCCCAGATTTTATGTTAACCATATACCCATTTTATTCACACCCATAGCCATTTAATTATATTCCAACCCATTACCTACTAGTAATCCTATTCAGTAAACTCCAAACCATTCCTAACCATTATCAATCCTAATTGTTATTAACCATCTGTAGATTATCCTAATCATGCACCAATACCCAACCCGAGCCCCTATCCTACCGCAGCCCATATACCCAAGTCAACCCGACCCATCTCTCTTTTTTTGTTCTTGTAGCCGCCACCAGGTTGTGCACTCCCATTTTTCTCCCAACCCTATTATATATATATATATATATATATATCTACAACCTTTCAGCATATATTTTTTCCTTACCATTGCGCTGTGCTTCATCTCTCCCGTTCTCTCTCTCCATCCGCCGTCTCGCGCTCTCTTGCTTGGGGTTTTCTTGCGCGTATTCGAGTGCGCGTGTAAATCGTTCGTGAGTTCGTGGATTTTAGTTTGTGGGTTTTGCTCCTACTCTTGATTGCATCGTTCTTCATCTCCGATTAAGGCAAGTAACTTGTACTCCAATTTATTTGTTTGATACAAGTCAAAAAGTTCACTTATAGTGTAGTTGGGTCTAGAGACGACTCTTGTTTGTATTTTCCTTGATGGGTTTTGTCTTTATTGTGAAATTTTGACCATAGAAGACTCAGGACACAATATGGACATGAATTAACTTAGAATTTTACCCGTTCTTGATTTTGATCATGTATGTGTGATTTTGGAAGAATTCGTGATTTGGTTGAGACCCATGTGATATTTTCGGTGTGGACATGTTAATAACCCTAATTCATGATGTTTAGACACTTGGTAAACTCCATTTCATGTTTGAGTGTGTTTGGATCAATTTTCTTGAGTCTATGTTGATTTCGTTTATAAGGGAAAAATCTGTATTTTGTTACTGTTCTGTTTTGTTTGCTGTTTTGGACTATTTAAAATTTAGTATCTCAATTTCGGTATAAAACATGAGTTTTAGATAATTTCGTCTATTTTCAAACCCCTCTGACCTTACTTGATTTTGATTTCGTATGACTGAATTATGGCTGTTTTAGTACAGAGGTGTCGATTTTTTCAACTTCTGTTTTTCTGTAATTTTGATAACAAACTATTTTCAAGAACCGTGTTATACATATTATTTTGATCTGAAACTTTGATCATTGTTTCTTTATTAAGTTAGGGATTTTTTAGAATTTTGGTAAATTTTATTGATGATTCTATGTCACGTTTCATGCTCGTTTCTAAAATCTATACATGCTGTATTTTGCTCACTGTTCTGTAAAGAACCCTATTTTCACTGTGATTCCTTTTACTGTATGAAAAATATTTGTGAAATGTGAAAGTTAGTAAATTCTATCTATTTTCATATCCCTTTGGCGGAATTGGATTTCGTTTCACTGGTTGCGAGATATCTTAGTTTTCGTACAGCAGTATTGGGAATTCCAAATTTGCTAAACTATGTTTTCTTGATACTTTCGTATCTTTGATGACTGATCTATTTTTCTTGGAATATTATGAAACCATATATTTTGATTCTATACATATAGGGGAATACCCAGATTTTTGCTGAATTTATTTGAAAGGTTTTAATGCAGTTTTCCTGACTGAGAATTCGTTTTCCTGATTTCTGACTGAACATGTTTTCTGTTTTTCAAATCTGTTTTGAGTTATGATGTTATGAATTACTATATGACTTAATTATACTCGCTGGATTCGTTTGGAAGTCTATTTTCCAGATCCATTGACGGATCCAGATTTGGATGTTTGTAATGGCGGAAATCACTGTCTTAGTATAACACTGTCTTGCTGTCCTGAGTTTGAAAGCTAGTTGTTTTAACCTGTTATGTGTTATCTTGTACCTGTACTTGTTTATCTTGCACCCTGAACTTGATACATATTTATACCCTGTTATCCTTGCTTTGTTTTGCGACACATACATGCATGCCTGATTATAATAATAAATGACCAAGCCGGGGTTAAGGAAAAGATCTAGTAGTGAAAAATATAGAAACGTGTACTTGGAAGAGAACCTGTGTCTTGCCTGCCTGTTACGTGTTCATGACTACATGATTCAAGATCCTGTTACCTGTACCTGATTGCATGCTTCCGTATAGGAAGATGTACTCGGAAGATAACCACTAGGTTATGCCTGTTTTCCTGTACCTGACTACATACTTCCCTTAGGAAGGTGTACAAGAAAGAGAACAACTAGGTTCTACCTATTCCTGTTATTCTTGTTTCTTGTACCTAAGTACACTGCCCTATGGACTCCACTATGGAATCTAAAGAGAAACTATTTATTGTAGCAACCATGTAGTAAAAACCGGAAAGCATGAAGTGCTACCTAGATAGTAAAATAATAAGACCTGACATGACATAAATCTGACTATCCTGTTACATGATTACATGTTTACCTGTTTACCTGTTACCTGATTATCCTGTTACCTGTATACCTGATTATCTGATTACCTGTTTACCTGTTACCTGATTCCTATTGCATGTTTACCTGTTTACTTGATTACTTGACACTTGATTCATGCCATTTATTCTTGATCACATTACCATGCTAGTTGTTTATGTTGACATCACGCGTATACCATGTTGCTAGTTAGTTTTCCCATGTGCTTGTATCCTACATTATTTGTGACCCGTAACTTGCAATTGACGGGTACTTGTTTTTTTCTTTCCTTCTCCTGCAAATTTACTAATTGTAGATCAGGATGGACTACTGCTAGATGGTATTGGCGAGATGATGTATTAGTACTGGAGTTTCTGCCTTATTATTATTATTATCTGTTGCTTGAACTTGAAATAAAATGAACTTGATGACTTGGATATTTATTTGTATTTGGGCGATGTGACCCAGGATATTTAATTTGTTCAGAACCTGATTATTTGAGATTATTATATTTGGTTTTCAAGAAAAATTTGTTGGTATCTTGTTTCAATTAAGCATGTTGGTTGTATCTTTTGCTTCCGACTTTGATTATTCCTGTGTTATGTTGTAAAGAATTCCTGAACAGCTTATGGATGATAAAAATCATTCGCTGGGCTTTTGTTACGTATCCGTATCCGTATTCTTTTTGGGAAGCGGAGCGTGACACTAATAGTGAAAAATACAGAAATGTACACTCGGAAGAGGATTCATAGATCCTATTTGTTTATTTGGAACTTGATATTTGGTTATTTGGAGCTTGATATTTGGTTATTTGGAGATTATCCCTGAGTACACTGTCCTCTATGATCCACTAAGAAATCTAAAACGTAATTGTTTGAATATAGCAACCATGTGGTAAAAATCTGGGACGCATGCAGTGCTACCTAGATAGTAATAATACAAGACTTGACATGACATGATACCTATTACATGCTTACCTGATATATGATTACATGTACATGCTACTTGACACCTGTATACTTGTTCACCTGTTCATCAGTTACATGTTCACCTGATTGCATGATACCTGTTACCTGTTACATGTTATATACACCTGGTATTACTTGATTCTGTTCATGATTCATGTTAATTATTCTATTTTGTTGCCATGTCCATTCCATACTTGTGCCTGCACTATAAACGGTCCGTAACTTGCATTGACGGGTATTTTGTTTCACTTTCCTTTCCTGCAATTTGTTAAATTTCAGATCATGAAAATCAGCTACCCGATGAAGTAGGTGATCTGAGATTCTAGAGGCTGGAGTTTTGCTATATCTACTTAACTCTTGTTGCTTATCTTGAATAATTGTACTTGGTTACTTGGATTATTTTGTATTGGGCAATGTGACCCAGAATCATGGACTTGTTCAGATATGGTTTCTTTGAGATTATTAAATTTATTTCAAGTAAATTCCTGTTGGTATATTGATTCATATGTGCATGCGTGGTTATCTTCTCTTGCTTCTTACTCTGATTATTCTTGTGCTTGTTGTAAAGATCCTGACTGTAGCGCCCCAAATCCCCATATTGGAAATATGAGACCCTACCCCAGGAGTCGAACTTCAAAATAGCCACAATCACAGAAAATACCGAAAAATTTTAAACCTTTATCCCATATAATGTTACATTTACAAGTGTTACAATATCTAAATAAAAATTACAAGATTTACAACAATATATTAACACTTGCAAATGTCCCTCGGATCCTTGGACCAACTCGAGCTCTGCAGTACCTGTAAATCGGCTCCGGATACCTATAAGGTGGGGAACATCAATACTTCAACTGACGCAAATCTGATAATAACAGCGATCCTCTAAACTACACTCACAATCATAATTTTATGCAAAGAAATGTGATGTGCCAAACAAGGGTTCAAGGATTCAGGATCTAGTGCAGTGGTATGCTATGATCCTACGACTAGATGCAACAAATCACATGCATGTCTCTGATGCAAGCAAGACTTGGGGGAAACGAATGCATCCCATACTACATACGCCTTCAAATCTAGTCGTCTTTGTCCACAGTTTAGGGATTCAAACCCTCACCATGCATCCTACTCTTGAACTCAACCTGTTCCCAATAGGTCGAGATACTGGACACGTGAACCCAACTCGGACAACCCGTGTCCGTATCCCTACGATAGGAAAGTACAACACCCGACTATAGTCTGCTAGCACTAATGCGGTTACATATCTCTATTGCATCACTCTAATCCTAGTCTTACTCTAATCACTTTGGGTAAAATAAGATTGCCCCCCAAAAAGTCTGCTCATCGACCTCTAAACTTGGCGACACAGTTCGGCACGCTACTCCCTCGGGCTTGGAATCGTCCAGCACCATGATCTGCGTTCAGCCCTAACCGGGTCAATGAACTTGTGTGTTCAGCCCTAACTGAGTTAATGAACTTGTGTGTTCATCCCTAACCGGGTCAATGAACTTGTGTGTGTTCAGCCCTAACCGGGTCAATGAACTTGTGTGTTAAGCACGGCTTGGACGTCCTACGCCTCGGTGGAAGTTCATAACGTAGGATCGACAGACGTAAAGCATCACCCTACTCTAGTGACTAACTCGAGTCATAAAATCCACCATGAGAGTCAAACAAACTAGCAATAGATACCAAATGTCCCCAAATAGCAAGTCATCAACTCTAATGGTACACAGGGGAAAAGTCCTCTCAATACTTAGTCAAAAACCCAAGACTAAGCAACTACGGTGTTTCTGTCCGAAACTTAAAAAGATCATAACTCCCCCGACACAACTCCGATTTGGGTGTACAAGCCCAATCCACCTAGGCTACAACTTCCTAGTTGATCATAACCTCAGATTCTATCATCTAGTTCCTCAAAATGGTCCCTCAAGCCTCTGCCTGTGTACTTCCTATACACTGGCTGCACCTTACCGGAAGCCTAAAACATTGCTCACTCATCAGAAAGCTACAAACCCAGGTTGTATGGAAAGGTGTGGATGTCCTCTACAATTTCCTAGTTGATCACCAGTCCAAAATATGCCATTTAATCACCCTAAAACACACATTACTCTTAGGTGTACCAAAACACACTCTAAGTCTTTCTCAAACAGAGCACTCAGCTCAAATCCTGGTCTCTGTCCAGTATTGTAAAAATCATATCAAATCAACAACTTAATGGAATATCCTCAAACCGGTCATGTTAGAAAGTTCTAGATGTCTACTACAATTCTCTAAGGAAACACTTCCTTAAAATTTGCTCTTACAGAGCCTCAATTGTGTCATCTCTACAAGGTGTCTAACCTGACTAAATCCAGCACAGTACGTGCTATAAAATTCATCATAAATCCTATACTCATCCAATAGTCACCAAATTTATAGTAAAGAAACTAGACTTCATAATGAACAACATGCAAAGGTTTTATGTCCAAATTCCAAGTATACACTGAGTTCTTCATGTTCCAAACAAGCATAAAAATCATACTGTTCTTCAGTCACAATTCTAGCTATTGTTGATAGATTAATTTTGAACATGCATGTAACTTCATCCAATTATTTTGTTGACTTTTCCATAGAGTCTAAATACATGTGAGAAAACATGGTAAAAATTTCAAGTTAAGAACATGTGTCAATTAATTATGAGAAATCCATCAATCTCAGGTACCACAGTAAACAAATTCTGCTATTGCCTTACGGCTCTGTTCCAAAAACAAATTTTATTAAAATATCAAACAACCTCAGAAAAATCCGAAATAATTTATGAATCATCTAGACATATAAGGGAACAATCTATGAAAATTTCATTATCAAATTTCTTGTGGTTTGTTCTCGGAAAATTCTATAAAATGACATGCAGATCAAGATTCCAAGTTCTAGTTTCAGATTCAACTTCCAATCTCTTGAACAACCATTCTAAACTTCTACCACTTTACATGCATGCAAGAGCGGCGACGATTCAGAAGGGTGGCGACGATTCAGACTTAGCCTCACAGCTCGGCAATTCTCGAAGCACCGAGGCACCGAGGCACTATGCCGAGCTACCGAGGCACCGACCTCCACAGTCGGAGAAAAATGCTGCTGAACTCTGTGGGACGTCTGATTGTCCCAAGATTCGCGCCGAAAATTGATGAGCGGCTCAGATTCAGACACATCCAAAAAATGAAAAAATCACGTTTTCTCGTGATCTGAGCCGCCTGCATCGTGATTCGTGCCTTAATGAACGCGTTTACGGTCGGAAAAAGCTCGCCGAAAATTGCCTGGCCTGCCACGACAGCTAACACAACCGCCCTTGAACTCAAATCTCAGCTAGCAGAGCAACTCGAGAGCGAAAATGAACTAAGAGTGAAAAGTGAAAGAATGAGAGAAAGAGTGGGAGGGGGGGAGAAAACTTATAGTAAAAGAAGTGACTCTTGGGCTTTGTAACGAAGAGCGGCGACTCTTGGTTCCCCCTCTAGCCCGTTAAGGAAGGCTAAACGACAAAATAGAGAAGGACCACTCAGTGGAGTTTCCAGTAGAGATCAGTTGACTACTGTTCTTGATGGCAGGCGACAGCTGTTACAAGTAGTATCTGTAATCAGTTGATGTAATTTATATTCCTTGTTATAAGAACAAGATGTTAATGTAATAACTCTGATGGCAATAAAAGCTTTTAAATTCCCGTATTATTATTGTGTTGAGATGCATTTGAAGGAAAATATTCTGGTTGTGTCACGGATTTTCGGTAGAGGGATCTGAGGCGTTACACTAGGTATGGTGCCTCTTCTGCATGGCGAGTTAACACCTTGTAGGGGTCATTGACTTGTAAACCCAGTCCGGTACCCTTCATCATCATTGCTTTCTGTCTCTATAAGGCCTCCTCTGCACTCGAGGTCTTGGCGATAAGCCGAGGATATTGTGCGATGGTAGACCGATGATGGCAACTGGACTGAAGAGCGAGACAAAAATGTGATGGTAGGCCGTTGGTGGATACTAAGGCTGAAAAGCGAGACAACCATGTGATGGCTGGCCGCTAGCGGCTGCTATGGGTGAAGAGCAAGATGAACATGTGATGACAGACCGATAGCAACTGCATAGCTGAATTGATCCAATATTTTTCTAGTTATAACTAAACTTGATTTGGATTAACCCATAATTTTTGTGGATTTAATTGATAACTTTTATAAACTATTCTATACTTGTGAAAAACTACTATACATGCAGAATTTTCATACTGTTCAGTAAAAATACATAATTTCGACCGAATTCTACTTGCTTTCTATAAAATCTTTGTGAATATGAATTATACCCTACTGTATCTATTTTATCCCTCTTTTGACGGATCTGGATTTCGATTTATATTTTGTGAGATATATCTGTTTTAGTATTGCTGTATTTATGATTCCAGATTTACAAAAGTATTGTAACTTGCTACTTTCTGATTTTACTTGACTATTCTATCTATGTTGAAAAATTATGGAACTTTATTTTCTGTTACCAAACATATTAGAGAATACCCCAGATTTTTCGTGGATTTAACCAGTGAGCTTTTATGTTGTTTTCCTATTTATGAATATAAACTTCTGATTTCTGGCTGAATACGTTTCCAGGATTCAAATCTGTTTTGAGTCTTGTTTTTGTGAAATACCATATAACTTATATATATTTGCTGGATTCTTCCGAGAGTCTATTTTCCATATTTTCTGACAGATCCAGGTTTATATTTTTGTAGCAACGGGAATTTCAGATTTAGTGCAGTACTATTTTGCTGTAGTGGACTAGAATTTTCGTTGTTCTATCCCTTTATGTGTTGTATTTCTTCTGTACATGTTTATCTTGCAACCTGAACCTGTTACATGTTCATGTCATGTTATTGTTACTCTGTTTGTGACACTTACATGCCTGTTTGATAACAATAACAAAATAATCAAGCCAAAATTAAGAGAATGATCTAGTAGTGGAAAATATAGAAATGTGTACTTAGAAGGGGGCCGTGTTTTCCACCTGTTATGTGTTCATGACTACATGATACACGATCCTGTTTACCTGATTACCTGACTGCACGCTTCTTTATAAGAAGGTGTACTCGGAAGATGACCACTAGGTTCTACCAGTACCTGTTTACCTGATTACCTGACTGCACGCTTTCCTATAGGAAGGTGTACTCAGAAGAGGACCACTGAGTACACGGCCCTGTGGACTCCACTACGAAATCTAAACGAAACTTGTTTAAATATAGCAACCATGTGATAAAAGTTTGGGACGCATGAAGTGCTACCTAGATAGTAATATTACAAGACTTGACATACATGATACCTGTTACATGTTAGCTGTATACCTATTTACCTGTTCATCTGTTACATGTTACCTGTATACCTGTGTAGCTGTTCATCTGTAAACCTATTTACCTGCTTGCTTGACACATGATACATGTTACCTGTACCCTGTTAATATATCATGTTACTTGATTTTGTTTTCTAATTCATGTTTGTTATCCTGCCTTGTTGACATGTCTATTTCATGCTATGTTGTTTCTGCTATTATACTATATTTGTTATTTTTTTCCATGTACTTGTGCCTGCACTACAAGCGGCCCGTAACTTGCATTGACGGACGTTTTGTTTTCTTTTCCTCTTCCTGCAATTTTTTAAATTACAGATCATGAGATCAGCTGCACAATGGAGTAGGTGATATGAGATTCTAGTTGCTGGAGTTTTGCTATTATTATTATTTCCTGTTGTTTTTGAATAATTGTACCTGATACTTGGATTATTTGTATTGGGCAATGTGACCCAGGATTATTGACTTGTTCAGATCTGGTTTATTTGAGATTATTAAATTTTGTTTCAAGTAAATTCATGTTGGTATATTGATTCATATATGCATGTGTGGTTGACTTTTCTTGCTTCCTACTATGATATTCCTGTAAAATGTTATAAAGATCCTGACAACTTATGGATGATGAAAATCATTCGCTGGGCTTAGTCACATATCCGTATTCCGTATTCTCTTTTCGAAAGCGGGGTGTGACACGGTTTTTAGTGGTATCAGAGCCCAGATTTTGCTAATGTATTAGTTTGACTGATATATTTGACAAACTTGACTCGATTTGGGATCGGCAAAGCAGTACACAGACCATGCATACATGAATGAATTATAATCCACATTGATCTAGATACAAATCTTATTCCATTCATTTTGATCCATTCTTATTCAATTCCTTGATTCCTTGATTCTTCCGTCTTTTTCAGTCGTCACTCTAGACCAACCGGTCTTTGGGTGCGCTTTAAGTCGGTTACTGTTCACAGGCAGGGGTTCAGTTCTGGGTTCGAATCCAGCTCTTGCCCTTTTGTTTTTCTTTTTTGAATTTTTGATATTTCGAGTTTTTAAGTGAAATAAAAATTAGGAAAAAATTCTAATATTCTTCTAAAATTGTTTAGACTTTATAAAAATAATTTCTACAATATTTTGATATATTTTTGTGAGTATTGAAAGAGGATTTTACATAAAATATTGTTGAAGTACTCAATTTTTATCGATTAAAATGTGACTATTTTTTAATTTAAGAAAAATGAAAGTCTTGGAATGCAATTAAATTTCTTCTCGATGAGATTTTATGATTATTAACATTGATTAAGTGAATATTTGAATTGTATACGATGCTATAAGTGATTAAAATGATAAAAGAAGTTGAATTGAATTACTTTATGTTATAAGTTTATAAAAGAAAAGTTTCCCTTTGAAAAAAAGATTATGAATAAAGAAATTGAAATGTTATTTTGAGATTGAATGTAACATATTATTGATCTCTAGAAAGAGATAGCTGTTGGAGATTAGGCGAGACCCTAGCGACCGGCAGTTTTTATTTATAAATTTGAAAGCTAACCAGTGTGGGTTGAGCATCTCTTGAGAAGTAGCCAGTTGGGCTGACTGTCCCTTTTGTTTGGTTTAAGTCCGGTATGGTAAGCTAGCTCTTAGTTGTGATGATTTTCTTCTAAAACAAACTAAAAACTTAAGGACTACACTATAGTGGAGATGTGATGAAAGTAAGAGAAAAACAAAAGTATGAGAACCTCGGATCTACGGTGTGAGAGTGTTCACAGGCTGCCTACATGATGCGTCATGTCATGACGTGAATACATCTCTCGAATTATCGGAACCGTGGCGATGGTTGTGGGGTGTTTGATGACTACGTAGTGCCATTGTCCCATAACGGAGGTGAATTGTCCATATGCTGTCTACATGATGAGTCATGTTATGATGTGGGATTCCCCTCCAGCTTGTCTAGACATGAGCTCGTAACTCATTGAACAACTAAGATACTTATCGTAGTTACCATAGTAGTTTAATTCATAACGAGGGAATCAACCCTACAAGATGAAGTACGATTAAGGGCTTGCCCTCGGACCTTATGTAGTATGGAATGCATAGAATCCGAACAAGTGCGCATTAGTGTCATATAATATAAATAACTGTATTAAGAATTAAGTGTACAATACCCACGACATCAATAAGATAGTCCTTCTTTAGCTTTGTTTGTGATCAAGTTTGTGTTTGTTAAAGTAATTAAGAATCGTTATACTTGTTCGGCATAGCGAGGATGGCCGTGTATAATATTTCATTAGTTGTAAAAAACTGATATGCCCATAGTTTTACATGCAAGACTTGGAATTTATAAGAAGATATAAAGATGAATTTGATGCAGATGATTACTTACATGCTAAAGTTGTTACAATTGTACATTTATCATTATTGTATTTTATTTAATCCGATGCGTGTTGATGTAAAAAACTCTGATGTAAATAAAGTTTTAAATTTTATATAAAATTGTACGAAGTGATGTGTAAAGATCCTGTGGAACTTCGAATTCAGTCTTATTTGGAATTCGGGGTGTTACAGTGTGTCCAAAATCACTTGCGGTGCGAGTGCGATACTCAAGAATTATCGTCGTGGTACTAGATACTCACAAGATCTCTAAAACAAACATTAGTTACCGTAGTAGTAATTCATAGCAAGGGATTGAACCTTATATTGAGTAGTACTATAAGGGCCTGCCCTCGGACCTATGTAGAATGAGATGCATAAAATCCAAACAAGTATGCATTAGTGCATCGTAGTGTAAATCTGCATTAGGCGTCTAAGGCATATCATACGCTAACATGTTTAGGATAGTCACTTTTACACTTTGTAGTGCATTTAAGTTTGTGTTTGCTAAAGTATGAGAATCGCAGTTTTATAGCATTGCGTCATTTGTATGTAACTGACGTGCAACACAGTTTTCTAGTGCATGACTGGACCTGGCATGGACTTAAAGTTATTATGGAGAATTTTATTTATTGTATATCATATTGTATTTCATTT
Organism: Hemerocallis citrina; assembly: GCA_017893485.1. Classification (NCBI taxonomy): domain Eukaryota; kingdom Viridiplantae; phylum Streptophyta; class Magnoliopsida; order Asparagales; family Asphodelaceae; genus Hemerocallis; species Hemerocallis citrina. Next base: position 426,995,403 of record CM030358.1, on the reverse strand, counting down.
AACTTTCGCTGCGTTGATGTAAAAAACAATGTTGTATGAAAAAGTTTTAAATTCCTTGTAAAATTGTAAGAATTTGAAGTAAAAGATCATGTTGTGCTACGAATTACCGTGTTTTGGAATTCGGAGCTTTACACTGTTGGGGCATCCCAGGTGAACTTAGTCAAGTACCCTCTCTGGATGAAGGCCTCGGTCTCATCTTTTAGAGCCCGAAAATTGTCGGTCTTGTTGTCGTGATCTTGATGAAATCGGCAATAGGACCTCTGATCCCTCTTCTTGTTGTTATTGTTGGGCCGTGGCGGATATAGGATCAATCCCTTTTCTTCTACCTCCATCAGAGTGGCAGAGACACTTGTGTTAAGCAGAGTGAATTTGACAAAGCGAGGGATTAGAGGGGGATGCTTCTATCTGGACGCATCTTTTTGGGCCTTCTTCGGGGCCTCAGAGTTATCAGAGTTCCATATCCCCTTGACTGGGTACTCTTTTCGACCTCCTGGGTGCAAGGCATCTTTGGCCATGATATACTTCTCGATCCAGAGTAAGGGGTCAGAAAAATCAGCGGGCGGCTTCTTAGCCGAGGCTTTCAGTGAGTTGTGTCGGACATTGTCCCAAAAGGCTAATACTGCGACTCCAGCATCGAGGGAGGAAATCGATCGGACCTCCACGTTGAATCTACAGAAAAAGTCCCAAAGAGACTCTCTGTCCTTCTAATTGAGGTCCAAAAGAGAAGCACTCGTCTTCTCACCCTTGAGGTTGGGCATGAAATGAGCGAGAAAACTCTCCTCGAGCTGATCGAAGGATAAGATCGAGTTGGGAGCGAGCTTGGAGTACCATTCTCTTACAAGTCCCCGCAATGTAGTCAGGAAAGCACGGTAGAGAAGGGGATTCGAGGCACTGTGAATCTTCTTGAGAATTTTGAACCCCTTGATGTGATCAGCAGGATTCATCTCTTCGTTGTACGTTTCAAATGCCGAAGGTTTGAAACTCATTGGAATGGGGGCCTCAAGGATGAGGAACGAGAAGGGTGGTCGAATACCCTCTGTCAGACCGCCCTCCATCTTCGCCGATCCTCGTGAGGCGGTCCTCCATCTTTTATAGGCGTTTGAGGACAGCATCTTCACGTCCCTTGGATTGGGTCGTTCCGTGGTACTCATGGTTCTCGGCTCCTCCCGCATGATGGCTCTGAGTGGTTCAATCTCCGCCTCGAAGGGCCTAAAGGACCTCATCTCGGAACTCTTGGAATTCGGCCCTCATCACGTGGCGTCCCTCTCCGTGGTCATTTGGGGGTCGGTGATCCCTTGGGGAGCGACTGCGTTCCCTCTCCTCCCTAAGAAAGGAGTGGCATCTTCGGTTCGGGCCGTGGTTAGAGGGTTCCCTCTATGCTTGGAAGTGGCTGAGACGATTCTGGAGGTCGTTCTCATTCACCCAATTGTTGATGACATTTCGAAGGTCGGGAATCACCAGGACCTCAGGCTCTCTTGCAACCGAGCGTGAGGTGCTCAGAGCCGGTTCCCGGGGTGGTTCTGCCCTCGGTTGCTGGGATCTTGGATGATGACTCGGCGTCAGAAATGACGTAGAGGAGGAACCAGAGGGTCGGTTTGGCAACCCACATTAGTGGTCTTCTTGAGCTTAGGAACCATGGATGTCTGCTACTGGGGAGGGTCTGAGTCAATGGCTCGAATTGGTGTTTCCCACAGACAGCGTCAATCTGATGCTACTATTTTTCAGGTGTGGGAGCAATAGATAGTGAGTTCTATTGTTGAAGAGAAAATTTAGATCTCCTCCATAAATCTAACCTTCATGTGAGGCTAGTATAAGTGGAGGTGTATGGAAACAACGACCGCCGAAAATCTGCAAAAAGACTGAAATACCAGGAGAATTCCCGGTAACAGACCCTCCGCTTCTCAAGTTAGTAATCAACGGTATAAAGAGGGATTAGGTAGTGAAAATGGGATTATGTCCATACTGTAGATGTGAGTATGTATTTATCGGCCTAAGGAGCTGATCAAGAAGCAATCCAACCGTTAATCCCCTATTAAGGGGAATCAAATGGGCTGATTCTTGCTGGTGGACTCTTTCCTTGTAAATGGGACCGTGAGTGGTCCACGAACTGCCACTGGGCCAGCTGTTTAAAGCTTTGGGAGTCCTGAGATCTGCGCGACAATTGTAAGAAGTTCTAAGATCTCTAGGGCAATCGTAAGCAGTCCTGAGATCTACGTGGCAATTGTAATGAGCCCTGACATTTGTGCGGCAATCGTACGGTGTAAATCACCCAGGACATTTACCCCCATCACCTATCATATTCAGACAAAACCCATCCTCAATATCTCAGCCGCATACAATATCCTATCACCAAGCCTCCCCTTAACATACTTCAAATAAGCACACCTCCTTCAAATAAGCACACCTCCGAATCAACCGCCTCAACACATCCTCCCTCAAATTAATCACCTCAAACAATTTCTCCGCAGTTTGCTGCTCAACAGCCCTCTCGGGGCTTCTACATATTCATGTCTGTACCTTGTCTCGCAAATGCTCGTAAGCATCCTACAAGTGGGCCGTAAAAACACTACCCCAAGCCCGGGCACCTACACCTACAATCTTGAGAGGATTGCTATCAGATTTGTTTAATAGCTGACAACGCTCAGCGAGCTATTCTTCCACTCCATTTGACATGTGAGCGGACCCATTTGTGTAAAGAGAATGTTGGGTTTCTTCCATACTACTAACCATATTGGAATCTATCTAAATATACAATTCTCTTTCAAAACTATCCTAACTAGCAAATAGAAGAACCAAATTGAAACCATTTAAGAAGCACTCAAGCTTGAATATTTCTTCTCTGATTTTGATACAGTAATAAAACCCAGATTGTAGGTTTAAAAATTTCTCAAAATTTTCTAGGTTTTCTCTACAATTAATATTCAACCCACCAAAGCACTAACTACAATAAATTCAATGAAGATCAACAAGATTGGAATTTTTCATGTTGGGTATCTCAGAAGTACCTTTCGATCGAGAGTAGGTCATCCAATTCCAACAAGAGCTGGTTTCTTGTATGGGTCACAAAAGAGTTCCCTTTTTTGGCCTTTTTCTGTTGGGTTTCTAACAGAAGGTATATACAAGATGGTTCTGGTCACCAAAAAGCAGCATTGTGATGGGGTTTAAGATGGATTTGTTGAAGTTTTTCAGGGAGAAAGTGACAAGAATGAACAAGTGGGAGATTTGGAAGTTCGAGGAGGTAAAGGAGACGAAATTTGATAGTTTGAAGGAGAGAATTGGATAGGGTTGGGGATGTGGCAATGTCACAAAAAACCCAACTAAATTAGCGTTTGCAATGCATGTGTTTCTTTATATTTTTTTTAACTTTTATTTCTTATTTAGTTTTTCTATAAAAGAAAATTTTAATATATAAATATATATTTTTTGAATGTCGTAATTTGATACAGCAAGCTACGGATCCATGATCTTTTGTCGGTTGCTAAAATGCTTCATAATACTATTTATTAAGAGGTCCATTTATTTATTGTCTCGAAACAGAATAATTACAAAAAAAAATTTAGCATGACAAAGGAAAAATTATTTTGATACTTGTATGCCAGTGAAGATGCTAAGATATGGACCATCAAGTAGATTATACAAAACCTTGATAGATTTGCAAGTGATTATTATAGAATTTATACCTACATAAAGGGGTGGCATTTGGCCTAAATCCGACTAGAAACCGATGAGTCTGATAATCTTTAGAGCGGACTTGGGCCAATGTGGTATTAGATTAAATTGGGTTTGGGTTTATTTTTGGAGCCCATTTATTAAATGGCCTAGTTCAGGTTTGAAAGACTAAGCATGGGGCTCGTATGCCTTATTTGTATTACATTTTTGGGTAAAATACATAAAACACCCTTGATTTATGGGGTCAATGTAATTAACCATTTTTAGTTTTGTTCAACACAATAACCCCTGAATTATCTAAAGGGCATCACAGTGTTACATTCCGTCAGTTGACCTGGTTAACCCAGTAAATTTAATGTGTAGTGACCAAAATACTCTCTTTTATATCATTCTCTTCCTCTTTCCCCACTTCCGAGCTCATCCTAAACCCATTTGAGATCCAACTAGACCCACCCATCCTCCCTCTCATCCTTTTCACCACCCTCCTCCTTCCTGCCTCCTCTCCCTCCTTCTGGCATTAAATCTTTTGTCTAGATCTCCTTTCCTCAAATCATCCATTATCCATAAATCCCTAAATTCCGAAATTCCAAATTTCAATATTATTAAATTTCTAGCTATCAAATCCCCAAAATATCTGTAATGTCTACTCTGAATTTTCAAACAATCAGTATATTCAATTCCAAACTCTACAGATATAGCTAGAATTGGAGAGGCAGAAAACAGTAACAGATCTGAAGGAAGTGGAATTGAACATGGTTAAAGATACTAGTATCACGTGGAGGAAGAAGAAAAAGACAAAAAAAAAACCACAACGTGCATCGCACGGGTTTGTAAACAAACAAACCCATTTTGTGTGTGAGCCAACACGTGCGATGCACGGGTTTACTCACAAACACTTTAGGATTTGTATGTTTACCAACCCCATCTCTCCCATTATAATATAGAAGATAGATAGATTTTTTAAAAAATTCCCTATTTTTCATATTTGTTGTTTGTGTGCAGTTTGTGCTAAACTGTATGAAGCAAATGTAATAGCTATGAAGAAAATGTAATCATCACATAATGGGAAAGACAAGTTGATCAAAATGAACAATGTATTTGAATGAAAATTCTTAATTTTATTGAATCAGAAAGATTGTCATTAGCAGATAAGTAAGAACTCTTGTTGCTCCAACTTGCTCCAAAACAAAAAAATATATAAATATATGTATTACGTATATTTGATTATTTATTTTGAATTCATACTCGGTTGATTACTGACATAATGGTTCAATACAAAGCTTCAGTCACTTTAAAGTTCTGCTTCTGCTGACTTGTATCCAAATCTGAGTATGATGTTGCTGATGTGGAAATAAGTTCAGCTGCTTCCCTTTGGCCTATCCCTCAAACTGCACCCCCTCACCCATCCCCAGCAGCTCCAAAATTATGTTGGTCAAAAATCACTTGTAAAAGAGCTATTAGAAATTTCTATATTTGTGAATATGCAATGCAAGAAATGAATCAGCAGCTGATCTATTGATTAAATACATGCATCAATATCAAAATTGTACTTCTTCATGTGTTAACAAAATTTCTATATTATTTGGGCTCACCAAAACACTGTATTTCTTCATTTTCTTGGCGGAGGGGAATGATATAAGGTGGAGATGGCAGCGTTGCATAATGAGGAAATGGAGATGACAGAGGCATTGACAGCAATGGCATTGAGTAATAAGGAGTTCATTGCATTATAGATGGTGGTGATCCCTCTTTTGATAGCTGGAAATTTGATAATTTTGGAAATTGAAATTTCGGAATTTAGGGTTTTATGGATAATGAATGATTTGAGGTGGATTCGAGGAGGTCCAGACTCAACACTTAGGGGGGGGGGGGGGGGGGGGGGCGGTGTTTGAGTATGCATAAAGGAGGAGGGGCAGCGAAGAGGAGGAGTGGGAGGATGTGCAGGTTTGGAAGAGGAGGAGTGGGAGGATGTGCAGGTTTGGTCGAGTCTCAAATGGGTTTAGGATGAGTTCACTGCATATTAAATTTACAGGTTTTACAAGGTGATGTGAGTATAAATAGAACCAAATCGAGACCGTTCAAATCCGGCATGAATCGTAAATGTAATGTCCCAATTTTCATTTAATGAAAATTATTTTATTTTGCACGTGTTGTGCACGTGCAATATTTTTGGTTGAATTAAATGTTATGATGAATATAGACTTTTAAATATGTGCTTGTAACTATTTTTATAAAGCCTTCTTTTAATTAGACAAAAAGCCTTTTTCTTAAAGCCCAAAATTTAAATTCATTTATTTTATTTTAAAATTATTATTTTGGCCCATAAACTAAAGCCCATGAGTTAATTTATTTTTAATTACAACTTGTCATGTAGGATACAATTTAAAGATTAACTTTTTATAAAATATAATGTACAAATTTTTGGAGACCAAGTTGCATGCACGTGCATTGCACGTACACGTGCAAATGCACATGCTTTGGAACATGGCCGGATTTTATCTTTTGGGAGGGAAATCAAAATTTTGATAGGGATCATGGTGTGCTGGTTACTTGATTATGGGTGGTTAGTATAACTCCTCCTTAAATCTAAGCCACTTGTTCCTAACTCCTACTTCAATCTTGGTCATCCATTCTCCTTGATTTTTAGTATAAATACCCCCCCCCCCCCCACCCCCCATGGCTAGTTATTCTTGTGCAAATTATTTTCTCCAACCTATAGTTCAAAATACTTTATCTAGTAGTTATTTTAGTGAGTTAAAAGATTGAGAGAATTATGTGGGTTTGTGCATCAACCAAGAAGAAGGAGGTCGGCTTTCAACAAGGAGTGCATGGTTTTTTTGGTGTGCTTGGAGGTTCGTGTGCGCGCATCTAGGAGGAGAAGCATTCGTTTGCAAGGACATTCGTCTAGGAGATTGCTAGTTGTACTTTCTTCAATAAGGTAGGTAAATTTTTCCTATTTCTAAATAGGAATGCATGCTAGATTTAATTAGAAAAATGATGCATGAAAATGATTAATAAGAATACACATTTGATTGGAAAGATGATCCCTAATTGATTGATTTGTTGATATGCAAATTATATGTGTTGCTATTATTAAAATTCAAGTTGTGTGCGATATGAATATGGCTATGAATTGTGTGAATAAACCTTCGTTAGTAATATGAAAAATTATGCGCAAAGATTAGTAGTTTGACAATGTCGCTTTATGTGCTAAATTGAAAATTTTGTTATGGCGTTGGAACGAATAAATTAAGATGCAATTATTATATTTGGGAAATGAATAAGGGCAGAAAATTATTATAGAGATTAATGAAATTATAATGTCAAAAAAAAGAACGTATTAGTGGTAGTATATCAAATTAACCAAATTGCATGGTAGATTTATATTAATTATTGGGAAAAATATGTTTAATTATTTGAGAAAATTATTCCCATATACTGAAGTGTAATTCATGATGGAAATGATTAATCTGGAATTTTTACAGTATGTTAGTAAGAGCAATGGAAATGAGATTTTGATGAACGTCAAAATGTTTTAAATAACAGAGAGTATTGGTTAAATAAAATTCGAATTGTACTAGTGACAACCCGAGCCTATAGCTCGAGTGGTCGGATCGCTCTTATTCGCTACAGTGTGGCGCGGTGTGTCTCACGGTTCGCTGGTTCGATCCCTGTTGACACCATCTTTTTATGCATTTAAGAAAAATTTAATCAGTTTCGGAACCGAGAGCATATAACTCCCTGACCCTCTTTCTATACCGCTGGAGCAAGTGGCCTAGTGGCTTGTGCCTTCGGCTGTGTTCTCTGTGGTTCTGGGTTCGAATCTTGGCTTCGGAAAGATTGAAAAAATATTTTTTTTGAATGTTTTGGTGATCAAAAAATTATGGAAAAAATGTGATTATTCTTCTAAAAATATATGGGACTTATGAAAAATAATTTGGGAATTATATACATAGAATAAAATGTGATTTGAGAATAAATGTATAATTTAGACTTATGGTTATATACTTGTATGGTATAAAAGTTGCACTTTGTAGAAAGGCTTGGAATAAAATATTAGAAAAGAAGTATACTAAAGATAGAAATTATATTATGTGATGTGACGAAAATTATTCTCATTTGAGAATAGTGTGAAATTTCTGGTATGTGAATATCCATTTAGTGAAGTGATTTAAATGTGGAATTGATATTTGATGAAACACATAATTCCATGTGCGTTTATGGACTATTGAATAATTTAGAGATCATGCTAAAAAAAAAGAAATCTGTTATGATTATGAAAATGAATTTATGAGTTGGAAATACTCAAATTGGAAAGTGTGAATTGGAATTGAAACAAAGGAGTTGCTAAGTCTCCCCCGGAAATTGGAAAGAAATGAAATGAAATTTGAAATGAAAGACCAAGGTTGGTCCTATTTGAATAAATGAATAAGTCCGGTTTAGTGGAGAGGCTAACTCTAGAGCTTTGATTTTGTTCATGATTCTAATAAAAATTAAGGATTAGTGCATAGTGAAGACGTGATGAAAGTGAGAGAAAAACACGAGTATGAGAACTAGAGTTTACGGTGCGGGTGTGTGAGCCACAAAATGCATGCTTGATGAGTCAAGATATGGCGTGGGCACAACTCAATAATGATCGGACTTTAGCCACACTTGTGGGATGTTTGGTGACTGCAAGAGGATCGTGTGCCATGAAGGATGCTGAATTGCCACAGAATGCATGCTTGATGAGTCAAGACATAGCGTGGGATTCCCCTCCAGGTTTTCTGTACACGTGCTTGTACTCATAGATCATCTAGGATACTCACCGTAGTTACAGTAGTAGATTAAGTCATGGCGAGGGATTGAACCCTACAAAGATGAAGAACGATTAAGAGGCTTGCCATCGGACCTATGTAGTATGGGATGCATAGAATCTGAACAAGTGCGCATTAGTGTCATGTAACATAAATAACTGCATTAAGGACTAAGTGCACAATCACAACACGACATCAATAGGGTAGTCACTTTAGTTTGATATGTGACAAGTTTGTGTTTGTTAAATATAGAAAATAAGTTATACTATTTCCGGCATAGAGAGGATGGCCATGTATAATGTTCGTCGGTTGAATAAACTGACGTACCCACTGTCTTATATGCAGGTAAGTGACATGATAAAGATTAAAGAGGAACGGATGCTTAAAGATTATACAATGTTGTTGTACATTTATTTAATTGTTGTAAATTTTACTTCCGCTGTGCAATGTAAAGTGTAATGTTTTATGTAAACTCTGATGTAAAGTAAAAGTTCAAATTTCCTTGTAAAATTGTACTAAATGAAGTGGAAAGATCCTGTAGAACATCTTGAATTCAGTGTATTTGGGATTCGGGGCGTTACAGTAAAGCTCTCAGGGGTAAAACAGTTAACTTTTGTTGATACAGGCTCGACAGAAGGAGTTGGGCCACTTTCAGACTCATTGACTTGATCCGGCCTACAGTAAGAGGCTGCCAAAGCAGCTCTAACGCATAAGTGTCCATGTTCATCCGAAGAAGCTAGTTTAAACCCCCTATCACTAGAAGGTAACTACTTATCTCTCCATGCATAAGAGAGGGTTTGAAAACTCTCTGTCTTTATCAAGAGAAGAGTCATAATTTGATCTATTTACATAGGAGAGGGTAACCAACCTTATTGAAACACCGAAAAGTAGAGATAAATCAAATATCTTGAAACTGGCCCACCAACGACTATATATACCTCTTGACCTCTTCAGAAATGAGATAATTGCAAATTCTGCTATCAAAACTCATCATATCTTCTGAGTTTTCTGACTCGGGTGTCGGAGGGTCTGACTCGGGAGTCGGAGGGTCTGTCATCGGTGCCAACCCCAGTGTCTCAGGCTATTTTGCAGGTCCACGGGAGCGATCACATCCATCCCCGATAATCAGATCACAGAGCCAATAGCAATCTACGATGGTCAACATTGGCGAGAAGTAAAGGTCAGATCTTTATTATTTTCATTAAAAGAATTCACAACATCTGTTTGCTCCCACATAGAAATTAGCAGCAATAGATTGGCTTCGTCTGCGTGAAACAAAAAAGATCTCTGATCGAACTTCGTTTGTAAAAAATTACATTTTCAAGCCATAACTCCAAAAGGGAAAGGGCAGGAGACGGCTATTAGCCGACAAGTCAACCCTCCCCCGACAGCAGTGATCTGACCTCCGAGATCACCTTAAAAAAATGGTGAGTCCATGACGAAGTCCCCGTTCTAGAATGACAGGGAAGCAAGAGGACCCCCTCTCTTCAAAGATAGAAGTCCAGAAGAACTCACTCTACTAGGGGACGAAGAAGAACTCTCTCTCCCAGGGGGCTAAAAAGATTCCCCTATCCTAGTGGACGAAGAAGGTCTCCTCCCTCTGGTGCGAAGAAGCCAGACTACAATAGGTCGACTAATTCACAGGAACAACATGAAAGAAGAAGTACCCATCACCAAGGCAGAATTTTGAAACTTCAAAGATGAGATCCTTCAAGCCATCTGAGTTGCCCTGAATAGGGGCCGACAAAAAAACAGTCGCCGTCTTACAGCCATACATGAGGAAGAATCCCACAGGGTGACAAAGTCCGACCAAAGAGAAGACGCAGTTCTACGCTACCTTAGAGAGATGGAGGATCGTCTAGACATAATTAACCAAGAGGAAGACCGTCAAGCCCAAAGCTTTCTCCCTAGCCGACCTCCCTTCCCCATGTCTATCATGGGGCCCATGTCCCAGAGACCTTCAACCCACTACACTTGTAGTCCTACAACGGTGAATCCGACCCAACTAATCATATTAAGAGTTTTAAAACACTTATGATGATCCACCAGGCCTCAGATGCGCTCCTTTGCAAAATGTTCTCCACCACAATAAAGGGGTCAACAAGGAAGTGATACTCCGGCCTCTCTGTAGGCTTCATATTCACCTTTGACCAATTTGAGGGGTCTCATCCTAACCCACTTTGCAAGCAACCGACGAACTGAGAAGACAAGTGCCTCTTTACTGGACCTAAAGCAAAGAAAAGGGGACAGACATAGGGACTTTGTCTAGCGCTTCACAGCCGAGTTCTGGTCTATCGCTTCCCTCGATTCAGCAATAGTGGCTACCACATTCAGATACAATGTCAATGATACTGACCTCGAGGCGTGCCTTGCCATGAATCCTCCTTGGGACTTCTCAAAACTCTTGATTAGGAGAGAGAAGTATATCCGAGCTGAAGAGGCTCTCAACCCCCTGTTGAGATGAGCCATTCTCTAGGACAAACGGAACAGTGCAAACAAAGAAAATGATCCCAGAAATTCTAGAAAATACAGCAACGATCAGCGCCGCCCTCCACCCCTTTGTTTTGAGAAGTTCACCATTCCTAATGCCAACATATCAACAGTACATATGGAAGTGAACAAGGAAGGGCTACTCTGCCCTCCTCTATAATAAACACTCCGGGAAGAGAAGGAACATAGATAAGTGGTTTCATTTTCATAGATATCATGACCATTATACGATGATTGCCCGGATCTCAAGGAAGATATCGAAGAACTTATCCAGCGAAGGCACTTATCCAAATTCGTTCGAAAGGACATGGCTGATTCCCCTCCCACTCGGTGAGCTAACAAGCGCGATGAAGGGAATTCTGAGTCCCAAGACTCAGAATAGAGGGCGGTGCTCCACTCCATCCACGGCAGACCCATGTGAGGAGAATCAAACTCCTTCTGAAATTCCTTCATCCTAGAGGTCAATTTGGTGCATAACTTCACCCTAGCCAAGAGTACAGGGGTTCCAATAGCATTCTCTAATAAGAATTTAGAGGGCATTCGAATGCCCCACTGCGACGCACTTGTAATCAGTATCTACATGGCTAACCATGAGGTATGCCACATCCCGATGGACAATGATAGCTCTGTCAACATACTCTTCCTGGAGGCTTTCGAATGCCTCAAGCTCTCTCGGGACTATCTCAAGCCTGCCGGGTACACTTTCCACTGGTTCTCTAAGGTCCCAGTCCAGATCGAAGGAATAATCACTCTTGATGTGATTGTAGGAAAAACCCCAACAACTCGAACCGAGGCAACGGATTTCATGGTCGTCAACGTGAAGGCCTCTTACAACATTATCCTTGTCCAACCCGACCTAGCAGCACTTAATGTCGTACTCTCAGCTTTACATATGAAAATGAAGTTCCCCATGCAGCCGGGGTAATAGAAGCTCAAGGGAGCCAAGTGATGGCTCAAAGGTCCTACACTACTACAATGGGGGCTCACTCCTCCACTTGAAGTATTATAGCTCCTCCAAGGGAACAATCAAGTCAGTTCTGAGCTAGTTAATGAACTCGAGGAGATCCCCCTCTTTCATGAAGGTCTGGGGGGTAAGAGGATATCAATCACCTGGAATAACGAGCATATGATGAAGTACCACGAGGGTGCTTAACACCCTCTAGTAGAAGTAGGTTTTCTGTTTCCAATAAGGTCGATACTTGCAAACCAGCCAAAGCATGTAAAAATGGTTGGCCACCATCATGGCATCCACTTAGTTTCTTCTTTAAATAAAACTTAGCATTTTTGCAAAATCCATTGTACTACCTTCATAGCTCTTCCCTTGAGGCACATCTACCACTCGTTGAATTGCACGTTCGGAGTCTAGATTGTCCCTAAGGGTTGCTCTCACAAGTTGCTAGGAACAAATAACGAGTTTGGAATCTAACATTTGGCTCAACACCGCTTTAGTCGCTTGTGAACAAGCAAGTGCAGAATGGGGCTTACTATTTGGAATTGCTGCTGCAACTTGTTAACCCCCTGAACCACAAGTTTGAAGTCCAAGACATAGTTCATCGCTGCTTTAGTTTCCTGCAAGCAAGCAAGTGCGGAGCAAGGCTCACCATTCGGAACTGCTCCTTCAACTCGTTGAAAGTTTCAAATAACAATTTTGGAGTCCAATACTTGGCTCAATGCTACTTTAGAATCTTTCAAGCAATGTCGAAGCGGGGCTCGCTATTCAAAATTGCTTTGGAAACTCGTTTAAAATGTTGAAAATTTGTTTGGAGTTCATAATCATCGCTCAAAATTGCCCCCACAACTTGCAAGCATGCGAGTTCGGGGATCGAAGCGACCATTCGAACTACTCTTGAAACTTTTTAACTTTCCAACAAGCAAGCTCGGAGCACAGCCCTCCCACGGGGCTACTCCCACCACTTGCTCCAAACAATGAGTCGCAACACAAAGAAGCCAAAAGTCAAGACAAATACACTTGGAAGACCTTTATTTCATAGCAATTTCATATTATGAGGTAGGGAGTACACGACAAGTTCTTTATTTATGGCACAAACCTAAAAGAAAAATACCTCGGGTCTCTCCACTCCGATCACTCACAATGTCAAGGAAAGGAGACACTTTGGTTCAAAGAGTGTTTTTCTTGAGACACTCTCCACAATTGAAATGCAACCTCGACCACCGAACTGCCCAATAGGGGTTCCAACCCCTCAGATCGAGTCTGGGCCTCATGACCACGAGCTCCCCTTACCATCTTGCTAGAAGCGGTGCTTGATGTCCCGACCACTCACTTTGGGCATCCCCAAGGATCCATTCTCCTAATGTTTTTTGCCCCGATACACAAGACATGGTTCGTCAACACGAGCCTTCCTTAGATGGGAAAACTCCAAATTTCTTCCAACCAACAATGCCTTTAACCAGGCGAGCTCCAACTACGTTACACACAACTTGTTACAAGGCCGAGCATGCTTAGCATCCCGGGGGGCTCCTCTAGTATATACGACGACCTTTCAATAAAGATGGGGATGGAGCCACTACAACATTAGAAAACACCAAAGACTTTGATCTAATGTTAAGAAGACTGGGAACACCAACAACTTATCAACTCAAGGTAATGAGTTCGGTGCTCTGCTCAAGCTCCTCCAACAGTTCATCAACTCTGTACAATGAGTTTCGTGCTCAACTCGTGGCTCAAGCTCCTCTATCAACTCATTGGACCCTTACAATGAGTTAGTAGTCCAACTTTTCCCTAGAGCTACTCCCAAACCTTATCAACTCTAAGCAACAAGTTCAAAGTTCGGCTCTTCCCTAGAGCTACTCTCAAAGCTCGCTAATTCCAAGCTGTAAGCTCAGAGTCCAAATCACTCACTATAATTGCTCCCTCAAGCTCCCTGACTCAACTCAGTAGGTGGAAATTACAAATAAGGAAAGATTCTAGACAAAAACACTTGGGAAATCCTTGTCAGCTTTCCAGTACAGCGCTTAACCCCTCGGGAAGAAAGCTCCCCTTCGGATTTCACCGTGAGGCGAAGCTCCTCTTCGTAGCTCCTCGAGGGTGATGCTCATCTTTGTAGCCCCTCAAGAGAGAAGCTCCTCTTCGTAGCTCCTCGAGGGTGATGCTCCTCTTCATAGCCTATCAAGAGCGAAGGTCCTCTTCAAAGTTCCCCAAGAGGAGAAGCTTCTCTTTGTATCTCCCCTGTGGTGAAGCCCTCTTCATAGCTCCCCGGTGACGAAGATCCTCTTCAAAGCACCCCGAGAGTGAGGCTCGTCTTCGTAGCTCCCCGGTGCCGAAGCTCCTCTTCATAGCCCCCTGGGGGCCAATCTCCTCTTCATAGCTTTCTAGTAGCGAATCTCCTCTTCAGTTCTCTCACATTGGTAAAACTCCCCTTCAAAGCTTCTAGGGCTACTCTTCTTAGCTTCCAGGTGGCAAAGCTTCACTTTGTAACTCCCCCAATGACAATGTAGCGCCCCGATTTCCGACACTAGGAAACCGTGACACGAGCCAAGATCTTTTCTTCAATTAGTCACAATACACAGAAAAACAGGAGAATTTAAAACTTTTTATTCAATACCCAATGTATTACAAGTCTGAACATTACACAATTGCAATACATTATAATAGAGTTACAATAATTCCTTTACAATCCCAAGTATTACAACCTTCCACAAATTACATCAGAGTACAAGAAATGAAGAACAACACTTGGTAACTCTCACTTGAGTACTTCTCAACTAAATAGATAATCAATACATATATTGCAGCGGAACTAAACATAACACTGACTCCTTGCTTTCCCTGCCTTGAGTCCTCTTGAATCTCGCCTTTGTACTTCGGCGATCCAGTACCTATGGAAGTGGGGACGTCAGTATTCACTGACGCTTAAAGGCTGATCATATAGCAGCGAATCTTCCAAACAATATACACAATATAGCAATGGTGTTGGTGTAGTTTAAGTGTACGTGAGTGCTATGACTAGACTCTAACGCGATATTTAAGTAGAACTAGAATGCTTCCTCGCATTATGAATTCTAATTATACATAGCCCGTTCCTGACAATACTCCATGACTCTGTGAGGTTGCAGAAGGGGTCAAGTGCCCCCCATGCAGTCTGCTTATGGTGTCTCCGTTTTCCACTACTACCCGGCAAGCCGGACCTCACTCGATCCCGGTATATCGGGCATCGTTCCAAAATTAAACCATAGAGTTTCGCAAGCGCAGGGCAGCGCGAAGCCTACCCTGTGGCACTCTCTGGGGTATAGCAAGCGCAGGACTGCACCATGCATCCTGTGGCACCCCAGCCACGGTATTTCAGGAATTAACAGAGCGAGATACGTAACCCGTGTCCTCAACCTGTGAGATGGCACCGTACGTATCCCTTTGACGGGACGCTTCCTATTCTAATGTCAGCAAGTCTCCGAAAGCAACATGCAGCCCATACTACATGCGACTCCATCTCAAGCCGTTTCTCCATGTATAGGGATTTGAACCCACGTTACGCATTCTAATTGTACACGACCTGTTCCTGACAATACTCCATGACTCTGTGAGGTTGCAGAGGGGTCAAGTGCCCCCCATGCAGTCTGCTTATGGTGTCTCCGTTTTCCACTACTACCCGGCAAGCCGGACCTCACTCGACCCCAGTATATCGGGCATCGTTCCAAAATTAAACCATAGAGTTTCGCAAGCGCAGGGCAGCGCGAAGCCTACCCTGTGGCACTCTCTGGGGTATCGCAAGCGCAGGACTGCACCATTGCATCCTGTGGCACCCCAGCCACGGTATTTCAGGAATTAACAGAGCGAGATACGTAACCCGTGTCCTCAACCTGTGAGATGGCACCGTACGTATCCCTTTGACGGGAAGGTACAACCCAGTACACCACCTAAGGCCTCCCTCAAGGGACAAGTTGGTCGTAAGGCGCCCCCTACAACCAAACTCCTCTCTCTTCGGCAAGGGTCTAAGCAAAATGACCTTTATAAGTCACTACCCTAATGATGTCCCTGACTCGACGATCCTAGGGACGATAATATTATAACATAACGTGCTAGGCCTTAAATTAGGCTTCGCAAGACAACTCTACTAGGCTGCTCAACCTAGACTTACCAGATCCCCTCAGGATCCGGTTCGTGGCTCATCGATCCAAGACCTCGGTCGTGCGAATATACATGCATGCCGCTATGTCTTGATGGTCGATAGCCCACAACGAACTGTGTACTAGCTAACAGCTATACACGAGTAACAACCACATACGAGCCAATAAGCTACGTATGAACCAACAACTACCTACGAGCCAGGCGGGCCTCGTAGGAGACAACAACGTACATACCAGCCAAATAAGCCGCGTATGAGACCCATAGCTACGTACGGGCCGGTCGGGCCGCGTACGAGACAACCACCTACATACGAGCCGACTAAGCTACGTATGAGACCCACAGCTACATACGGGCCAGTCGAGCCACGTACGAGCACAACCGTGTGCAAACAACCATACAGGTAATCAATCCTAGAAGCAACCAAACGTGCTTACTAACAAACTTGGTCATCTAATATTAGAAGCAACAAAAGAGTCTACTAATATTTTATGGTCGGTATTCCACTGAGGAAGAATCCGAAGGCGACCTAACGGCCTTTATCGGACCAACCATCACTAGTGGTCTTCCCAATCCTTATTACCTCAACTTATAGCGCCTTAAGTATGGCATACAACTACAAGCATCTCCCTACGACAATCTAATCGTATAACTCAACCACCATGATACTCTTATGTATGAATGGGATTAATGCTTATGCTTTCATCGAGCTTAAGCATGAAAATCACTTACGACCTAGACATGAAGTCCACTATAGTCAAGCATGGGTTATAAATTGATCATGAAAGCTTACTACTTATCATGACTAATCACCGCAACCCTATTAGTATAAACAAGCAACATTCCAAGGCATAGTAGGTAGTTCTACCACTACTCCTACAATCATTCTAAGCAAGTATTTGAACTTTAGCATGGTATACAACTTACTCACAATCTAGATTAGCATGACATACAACTTACTTACAATTTAGCTAGCATGGCATACAATTCTTTTACCACTTATCTAGCATGAATCTTCATTAAGCGTAAATGACTACTAACCATGGTAGGAAATTCCTAGGATGAATCCTACAATTTCCTAATCATAAAATAAATCACCAAACATGGTAGGAGCTTTAGGGATGAATCCTACGATTTTCTAAACATAAGCATGATAAAATTTCTTAGAAAGCATCCTACAACCTCTTAAGCCTAAAACATGATTGGAATATTTTTATAAACAATCCTACAACATTCTAAGCATGGAAACATGGTAGAATATTTTTTAGAGGTAATCCTACAACTTATTAAGCATGAATATGGCTTCTAAACATTTTTAGAAATGATCCTACAACATGTGAAGCATGAATGAGGCTTCTAATCATTTTTAGAAATGATCCTACAACATAAGTAGCATGAATATGGCTTCCAATCATCTTTAGAAATGATCCTACAACATAAGTAGCATGGAAATGGCTTCTAATTATTTTTAGAAGTAATCCTACAATATTAGTAGCATGGAAATGGCTTCTAAACATTTTTAGAAGTAATCCTACAATGTTAGTAGCATGGAAATGGCTTCTAAACATTTTTAGAAGTAATCCTACAACATTAGTAGTATAAAAATGGCTTCTAAACATTTTTAGAAGTGATCCTACAATATGTGAAGCATGAATAAGGCTTCTAAATATTTTTAGAAGTAATCCTACAACATTAGTAGTATGAATATGGCTTCTAATTATTTTTGGAAGAAATCCTACAACACTTGAAGCATAGATATGGCTTCTAAATATTTTTGGAAGAAATCCTACAACACTTGAAGCATAGATATGGCTTCTAATTATTTTTAGAAGAAATCCTACAACACTTGAAGCATAGATATGGCTTCCAATTATTTTTAGAAGAAATCCTACAACACTTGAAGCATGAATATGGCTTCTAAATATTTTTAGGGGCACTCCTACAACATTATACCACTACTACTACTCCTATTTTAATCAAAGCATAACTATCTACTACTACTACTACAACATACAACTTTACTACTATCACAACATACAACTTACTACTATTACTACTACTTCATTCTCATAAAAAGAATCACAACATACAACTTACTACTATTACTACTACTTTATCAATCAACATACATGCTACTACTACTTGTTTTATTACATACTACTACTTATTATTATAGCTTACTACTACTTAGTTGCTTACTAATCTTATTTATTACTAGTGATAAAGAAAAGATTATTTTTTATTTTATTTTACTTTACTTTACAAAAGAAAGACCTCTTTAATTAACTACAACTAGTGATTAAAAATGAAAGAAGATCTTTTTAATTAATTACCACTAGTGATTAAAAATAAAAGAAAGATCTTTTTAGTTAATTACAACTAGTGATCAAAATAAAAGAAGGTCTTTTTATTAAGTTACAACTAGTGATTTAAACAAAAAGAAGATCTTTTTATTAAGCTATAACTAGTGATTAAACAAAAAGAAGATCTTTTTATTAAGCTACAACTAGTGATTAAAATAAAAAGAAAGATCTTTTTATTAAGTTACAATTAGTGGTTAAACAAAAAGAAGATCTTTTTAATTATTTCTACCACTAGTGTTTAGTAAAGAAAGGAAAGATCTTTTTGATTATTACATTAGTTCAATCAAGTCCTACAACCAACAATGGTTGTATTGTTCAACAATATGCAATATGTATGGTTCCATATCAAGTCCTACAACCTTACATGGTTGTATGCAAAAGTTTATGTGCATGTGTTCCTTTAGTCCAAGTAGTTTACTTTTTATCATACAACAACAACCAAAAGAACTATTTTTAGATGATTCCTACTACCACATACCACATAATAACCATACCAAAAAGAAAGGGTAAACAAGAGGGTAAGAAGAAGAAGAACATCAAAAACCATCATTCAATAAACAAACAAACAACAAACAAACAATCAAACAAAGCATGAAGAAACCCCCACCTTTGCTCTTTGTAGGAAGGACTTGCCTATGCTAACCTTCTCCTTCCCCTAGCTTTTTAGAACTCCTAGGAAATACCTAAAAGAAAAACTCTCATGTTAGTGTGATGTTCTCTCTTTCTTTTCCTTTCTTTCTTTCTTTCTTTCTTTCTTTCTTTTTGATCTTTCTAAAATGAGAGAAGGAGGTGAATGAAGGGGTATTTATAGGAGGAGAGGAGGGTGGAAAGTGTAAAAGCACACACACACTTTTGCACAAAACCCCTCCCATAAAAATGGGCCGGTCCATACCCTAGGAAATGTAGGGGTGAGGTGGAGGGAGGTGTATGTGGTGGAGGTTGATATGGAGGAGAAGTTTTCTAGTAAGGGTTTTTACTTAGGCTTCTTATGCATACATAAACCCTAGATTAAGCCTCTTAATCAACCCTAACCCTCCTTACTAGGTTTTGTCCTAGCAAAATAAGTGTTGTCTAAAATATATAACACATAATTCGTATAATGTACTAATCATCATACTACTCGTATGTGCGCCTATATGTCCGTATACCGGAAAATTTTCGCATAATCCGCATAAAAATAATTAAATCTTGGAAATAATAATAAAATAAATTTTATTATTAGTTCGGAAGATTACGGTATCAATTTGATACAATACGGATGTATACTGGCCGATATCTGGATACAGATATTGTCTAGGAGCGACCCGGGTGAAAATCACCAAAATATTCTAATTTTGGAATTAAAACAAAATAATAATAAAATAATAATAAAATAATAATTTATATATGGTAATATCCGTCCGGGATATTACAGACAAAGCTCCCTTTTGTAGTTCCCCGGTGCCGAAGCTCATCTTCGCAGCTTTTGGGTACTGAAGCTCTTATTTGTAGCTTCTCCATACCTAAACGGGTTGGGTCGGGTCAAGAAAATAGCAAAAAAACCTGCTCAACCCTGCCCATTTAACCCGTAACCTGACACAACCTGCAACCTATAGATCGAACGTTTGGCCCGACCAAGCCGCCCGTTGCAGATGCCCCCGTTGCTGCTGCTTCTTGTTGTTTTTTTTCTTCTTCAGTTTTTTGGATTTTTGTTGGGTTTTTCACCTATTAAACCCTCTGAACTCACTCAATTTTGCTCCACTCCATTCACAATACTCTCCATCTATCCACTCTTTCACTCTCTCAACTCTTTACTACAACTACTAGTTTCAGTCAACTTCAACAAAGAGGCAACAAAGAAGTGAATAATTTCAATCGTGGCAATTATTGAATTCGTCTCGAAGCTACTGCGTCTATGTCATGCCCCGCTTCCCATTTATACGAGAATACATGCACATAGGCCCAGCGAATGATATAAGTATGCCAACTCATATCATCCAAAAGCTGTACAATACGAGGTATCTCAACAGTACAATAGTAATCACATAAACATAAATATAATGCAATAACAAGTATTTGAAATACAATGACTTACCAAGTAGTCAGAGAATATGCGGTGTAGTAACAGTTCGACTAGTTCTCTCAATAACCCATCGTCTGTACTTGTACAACATAACTCAAAGAAAGACAAATGGAGTACCCATTAAAGCAAGTTACGAGCCACAAGTAGTACAAGCAAAAAGGAATGGGAACAAGATATAATAGGGAAAGAAATAAGAACTAGGAGTTCAAATACGGAACAACATGATAACGAGAACCAACATACATAACGGGAAGGAAACAAGAACTGCAAAAGTATCAAACATAACTAATCAGGAAGAAAGAATCATGTAACAGGAAGCATGTCGTGTAAATAGAAATCTTGTAACTTATAAACATGTAACATGTAACTTGTAAACATGAGTCGTGTAATCTTGTAAACAGGAACCGTGTAAACTTGTAACAGGTATCAAGTAGCATACAAGCATGCAAACATGTAACGAGCATCAAGTAGCATGTACAGGTAACAAGAATGTGCAAGTGATCATGTTATACTCAAGTCTTGTATTTAATCCTATCTAGGTAGCACTTCATGCGTCCCAAATTTTACCACATGGTTGCTACATTCAAACAAGTTGCGTTTAGATTTCGTAGTAGGTTATATAGGGTTGTGTACTCAGGTATCATGTATCATGTAGTCATGTATCAAGTAGTCATGTATCAAGTAGGACCTACGGGTCCCCTCCGAGTGCACCCTCCTATAGGGAAGTATGTAGTCAGGTAAAACCAGTGGGAAACATGGGCCCCCTTCTGAGTACACCTTCCAATAGGGAAGTATGTAGTTAGGTAATCATGTAAACAAGTAATTAGGATCATATATTATGTAATCTTGTAATCAAGTAATCATGTAATAATATAATCATGTGGGAAACACGAGCCCCTTTCCAAGTACACATTTCTATATTTTCCAATATTAGATCTTTTCCTTAACCCCGGCTTTATTACTTGTTATTATTATTTAAGCGGGCATAGACATACACGAACAGGGCAAGAAAATATGGAAAGAAACAATAAACAATTTTAGGTTGGGTAGAAAGCATAATCAGGTGTCAAATCAACTTATAGTAATTAGAAACAACGAGAATTTCAATTCTGGATAGCAGGACGTTGCTACACCAAAACTGAGATCCCCGTTGCCAAAGGAATGCAAACCTGGATCCGTCAGAAATTCTAGAAACTAGACTCTCTTCTGAATCTAGCAAGTATACACAAGTCATATAACAACTACAGCAACAGGGTTCAAAATAGCGTTTTACACATAATTCATGTTCAGCCAGAAAAGTAAAGTTTTGTTTATAAGAATGAAAGAGGTCTAAAAACACAATAATCAAATCTAGGAAAATTCTGGAAGGTTCTCTAATATGTCTAGTCTCAGCATATTAATTTTCATGTTATTATATTATGGATAGCATAGCAAAATTAAATTGGAAAACAGAGTGACACAGCAATTTTATAAATCTGAAAATTTCAGGCACATCAGCGATAAATCACAAAATATAATTTGGAATTTGATTCTGTCAAAATTGTTGCAAAGTAGAAACACAAGGCTACATTTCATATTCAGAAAGTTCTAACAGATTCAAAATGTATCTGGATCAAAATTAGGCTACAAGTCAGAACATACGGTAGGGCAGAAATACACAATTGGTGTTTATGATCTTTTATGATTATGGAAATAATAGAAATGAATCAAAATGGATATGGTGAAGATTATCAATGAGTAAGAACATGAAAAAAAAAAAGTTATAACGGAGATCTACTTGCGATATTTATGCTTGTACGAGGAACAAGAAATTTCATACAAGTTACTTGCCTTACGAGATGACGGTTCCAATGAGATCATTAGAATAACGTGACGGGATCTCGGGCAATGAACACGTGCTTGCGAGGTTATATCAATCCAAGACGACATGGCGGTGGCGTGAGCAATTGCAACAACACAAGTACACACGAGCGAGAGGCGATCGATGCAACATACAAGACCAAAAATAAAATATATAAGAATTAGAAGAGTATCAAAGGAGTAAAATATACCATGATTGAAAAATTGATGAATGAGAACAAAAAGTGGATCAAATATTTTACTCACCAAGTAGAAGATGAACGAGACGATCGAGATGATCAATGGCTGAGATCAAGTTGATCAAGCAATCGACGGCCGAGATTCAAGGATCAAAATCAAAGATCAAGATCAAAGATCGAGATCAAGGGTGATCGACGACTCAGATCTGATGATGATGAAGATAATAATCATGATCACGATCAGTCGATCGGACAGTCCAGATCTCTTTGATGATGAGAAAAATGATGATCGAGATTGATCGATGGCTGAGATCAAAGGATCGAGAAGATGATCATAATGATCGACGATCGGATGGCTAGGATTGAACTTGATCACAAAACAGAGCAAGGGGGTGCTCTGCGATGGGAGGTGGCTAACGACTGTGGCTGTGGCAGCGGAGGACAGGACGACGACGGTGGAGTTGGTCGACGAGGCTGAGAGGAGGGTGAAGGAGCTCGACTGGGGATCGCAAGAGGTTGGCAACGGAATGCTGACGATGAAGGGGGCTCGACTGGTGGTCGAGGACAGGGGCAGTGACGGGGTGGTCGCGACGGGGGCTGCAATCGATGAGGGGGCATCGCGAGGCAGCGGGGCGAAGTGGAGAAGATGAATAGTCAGGGGGTTGGGTTTCAACAGTGGCTAGATTAGGGCTAGGGGTATGAACAGTAGCCTGGGTTTTGGAAGGGGGTTTGGCTGCTTCGGTTTTTGGGAGAGACAAAGGGGGGGAGAGAGAGAGATTGATTATGATTGAATGCAAAATTGATAAGTTAGGATTTGAAGAGTCAGGGGAGAAAATCATGGGATTGAGGGGAGTGATCTGTGCAGTTAGGCAGATAGAGGGAAACAAACAATGCAAGGAAGGAGGAACAAGAGAATCCTGGGACCTATGGGTTATTGGCCCACCACGCTTCTACTGTGCCACTTTGATCGGGGAGACTTTTCCAATGGCATCCATTAGCTCTAGCGATCTGCCTCGTGCCTCACCATATCCTTGACATGTCCAAACGATATCTCTCTAGCATGAAGTTTGAACTCCTTGTAACTTCAGATTCTAAACACTTCTTGAAATCCTGGAACTCTGCATGCACATCTCGGAGAAAAAGACGACACTTCCTCTCCTGGTGATGATCCAAGCTGTTAACGTGTTGTAGCAGATCAAGTGTAGCCCAAACGACGAACCATGCAGAATTAAAAAGAATGGATGACACCATAATCAAAGGAATATAGGTATGAAATGAATGAATTTGTACCCAATGAGGAATCAACAATGTGGGAGACTGTAAAAGACAGAAGAAAATAAGGAATCAAGGAATTGAATAAGGAAGGATCAAAATGAATGGCACAAGACTAGTATCAAGATCAAGTTGATTATCTGTTGTTCATGTGCATGGCCTGCTTATTGTTGAGTTAATCCTAGCTAGAGCCAAACTTGACTAATATATTAGTCAAACATGACTAACACATTAGCCAAAACTAAACCTGAGCTCTAATACCACTAAAAATCTGTCATGCCCCACTTCCCAAAAAGAATAAGGAATACGAGTACGTGACAAAGCCTAGCGAATAATTTTCGTCATTCATAAGCAGTAGGATCGACTTAACAGCATAACAGGAAATATAACAGAATATACTCAACCACGCATGCATGAACAAATTATTAATCAACAGGAAACAAATATAAATTCCTCAAATAAAATGAGATCTGGAACAAAAGTAAAACTTTGGGACAATAATCCCGTTACAAGTTTCAAGTAACAACAAGAAATAAATAAACTCAAGCACAAATAATTAAAGTAAGATTTCCCAGGCGAAGAAAAATTTTTCTCACCAACTTCTGTAGGCAATTGTTCTCCAAAACCAGTATTTTTTCATGTGGAAGAAAATAGAGAAACAAGAGACAGACGCCCGTTAGTGCAAGTTACGGGCCGCAAGTAGTACAAGCAAGGGGTATGGAAACAAATACAAGAAAGTATGAAACAGAGATTTGGAATCAAGAATACACAACATGTCAGGATAAGAATGCAACAAGTAATAAGGTTCAACGAAACTAGCAAACAAGTAAAATGAGTCAAGTAACATGATTAGGTAACAAGTAAACAAGTTATTTGTAACAGGTATCAAGTAACATGTAAGACAGGTAACAGATGACAAGTAACAAGTAACAGGAATAGGTAACAGGAATGTGCAAGTAAACATATAATACTTAAGTCTATTGTTTAATCCTATCTAATGTAGCACTTTATGCGTCCCATTTATTTACCACATGGTTGCTACATACAAACAAGTTGCACTTAGATTTAGTGGTGGATTTTCTAAGGCTGTGTACTCAGGCATCAAGTATCAAGCAAGTATGTTCATGAATCGGGTAATCATATAACTAGTTCATGATTCAAGTAATAACATGACAAGTTCATGAATCAAATAATAATATTCTAGTTCATGAATCAAGTAATAACAAGTACATGAATCGAATAATAATATACTAGTTCATGAATCAATAGTAACTAGTTCATGAATTGAATAATAATATAACTAGTCCATGAACCAAGTATCAAGTGGGAAACACGAGCCCCCTTCCGAGTACAATTACCTATATTGTCCACTACTACGGTCTTTCTCTTAAATCCTGGCTTGTTATTTTTTATTATTATCAAACAGACATGAAAGTGTACAAACAGGGCAAGTAAACATGATAGGAAATAGGAAAAAGGTTTAGGCTAGGTAGAAAGTATATTCGAGTGTCGAAATAAACTATAATTATAAAAAACGATGAGAATTCTATTCTGGACACCAGGACATTGCTGCACCAAAACTGAGATTCCCGTTGCTACAGGAATGCAAATCTGGATCCGTCAGAAAATCTAGAAACTAGACCCTCTGCCAGTTCCAGTGCATATAAACAAGATACATAAAAGTTGCATAAACGGGTGCCAAAACAGCAATCTACACAGATTTCATGTTTAGCCATAATTCTCAAAGTTGTGTTTACAAGCATGAACCAGGCCTAAAAACTCAATAATTAAATCTAGGAAAATTATGAAAGATTCTCTAACGTGTCTAGTCTCAGCATATTAAATTTTATCTAATTATATTATAGATAGTATGCTCAAATTAATTGTAAAATAAGGTGGTGCAGCAAAAATATGAATCTGGAAATTCAGACCCAGCAGCACTAAAACGGTCATAACTCACAAAATATAATTCGGAATATGATTTCGTAACAAAGGTTGTAAACTAGACATTTGGGGATATATTTCATATTTAGAACTCAAGTCAAGATACAGTTCGGTTTTTCTTTTCTTTATATAATTCACCAGCCCCCGGGGATGCCCACCAGTAATTATATCATTCCAATGTTCTTGTTTCGATCAGTTGATATCCCAAAAAAACTTGTAAATTTAAGTGAGTCAAAATCGACAAAGAAAGATTTCTTTTTCGATTTTCCGTATGGGTGGCCCGGGACTCGAACCTGGTATCAGGGTCAAAAACAGCAGGCAAGAACCGGACAGTAGCAAATAAAAATACTTTTTGCATGAAATGTATCATAATTATTATTTATTATTGATCTAAGTTAATGTGTGGTACAAATCAGAGTGTAATGGGTATCAAATCAGCAAGCCACATGTATTTTCAAACTCATTAATAAGGGAGACAACATCCATATGCTCAAAACACAACTAAACATCTACAACATGCATTCATATGAATTAATTTCCTAGATCTACATAGTGTTTGTGTGACAGATATATTAATGGATTGTTTGAGGGACTCTTTCAGATTATAGGGTTGATAGAAGTCAAATGACAAATAGAATCAAGATCAACAAGGTTTAAGAATATGAAAAACAAGTTATAATGAGATGTACTTGCGGTATTTATGCTTGCATGACGAACAAAAAGATTCATACAAGTACTTGCCTTGATTGGATGATGATTTGATGATGATGTTGATCGACGATCGAGATTCTGGATCGGGTCTAGTGCAGATCTTGATGACGATCAAGATCAGAAGATCAGTGGCTGAGATTCAACGATTAAGATCAAAGATCAAGATCAAGGGTGATTGACGGCTAAGATCTGATGATGATGAAGATGATGATGATCAAGATCGATCGGACGGTCACGATCCAAGGCTATGATGATGGTGATCAAAATCACGATCGGGAGGGGATCAGGCAGTTGAGGTTCAAATGATCAATTCCCCCCTTGATGCAGTTGATGCACCAGCGGCGGTGGCGGGTCCGAAGGCGAGATGTTGGCAGCATCGAGGGACTCGACTGGGGAGTAGTCGACAAAGGGCAAGCGACGATAATGGGTTCGGTCGGTGGTATTCTATTTTGGAGAGGAAACAGGGGAAGTGATGGTGGTGGTTCGACGAGAACAGGGTGCAGTCGAGGGTAGTGTCAAGGATGGCAGGGGAGCAGTCGAAGGTGGGTGATCGAGGCGATGGGTTCCTGAGGCTCGATGGCGGAAGGACGAAGATGAGGATGATGGAGGTAGGGTGGAGGAGGCTATGAGGATGAATGGGGATGTGCAGGGTTGGCTCGAGGTGGGAGGTAAATGGTGATGAGGACAGGGCTTCCATTGTTGTGGAGGCTGTGGGTTCGACGAGTTGCAGACGAAAGAGATGAGTGGGGGTG
This sequence comes from Hemerocallis citrina, assembly GCA_017893485.1. Lineage (NCBI taxonomy): Eukaryota > Viridiplantae > Streptophyta > Magnoliopsida > Asparagales > Asphodelaceae > Hemerocallis > Hemerocallis citrina. Next base: position 426,968,225 of record CM030358.1, on the reverse strand, counting down.
GCTAGGGTAGAACAATAGGTTTAGGGTTAGGGTTAAAATAGTGATGAAGAGGTATCTGTATATATATATATATATATATATATATATATGTGTGTGTGTGTGTGTGTGTGTGTGTGTGTGTGTGTGTGTGTGTGTGTGTGTGTGTGTGTGTGTGTGTGTGTGTGTGTGTGTGTGTGTGTGTGTGTGTGTGTGTGTGTGTGTGTGTGTGTGTGGGTTTGGGGTTACCGGGTTATTGGATTAGGATCCAATAAGAAAGGGTTATAGGGTGTGTGTGTGGGTTTGGGGTTACCGGGTTATTGGATTAGGATCCAATAAGAAAGGGTTATAGGGTTTTTGGGTTTAAAATCCAATAGGGAAATAAAATAACCAATAAAAAATATGATTAAAACGTAGATCAATTTGGGGACATCAATATGCAAAATTTTAATGGGATGAACAACAAAAATTTTAGCAAAAAATTAAATTAAATAAATTGGGGGACGCAAATCGAGTTGGAAGCAAGAAAATTAATTTTATTATTAAATACTCAAATTAAAGAGGTTCATAAGAGATGATGAAGAACACCAATAATAATAATACCAAGAAAAATATAGTGACAATAATAACAATAATAATAGTACTAATAATAATAATCATAATATGTGTCAAAGTCATAATAATAATAATAATAATAATAATAAGATTTGTATTACAATATAAAAATCATTGGAAACTAGTTACAAATAAATCTTTGATTAAAAATAGACTTTAATCGAAGATCCAACAATCCATTTTAACAAAAAGAATTTGAAAGCGGGAAAAAAAAATAATTTACAAAAATCGAAATACCAAAAATACACATAAAATACATATTGGCAAAACGGGGGTTACAGTCTACTTCCAACTCTTTCTACTAGTCAAATTCCTGTCGATGCTCACACCCTCTCTACGACTCTACTACATATTTCTCAAGTGAAGAAGCTCAATCACTTGAATTCTCGTTGTCTACTCAACTCTCTTTATTTTTTCCTCTTTCAACTATATATTCATAAAGTAAGATATCAAAATTTCTCAACTCTCTTAACTCTTTGTTATTGTTGTAGCTTTAATTTCGTTTTAGTAACTTGTTTGTTGGTTTTTAGGTACTCTCTCAACTCTCCTATCATTTTTTAGATTTTACTTTCACTCACACTTCTACTACCTTAACTCTCTCAACCCTCCTATATTGTTTTAAGTTTATTCACATACACTACTGCTGTAACCCATGTTTTCCATTTTGTGCATTTTTGGGTGTATTTTTCTTTTTGGCGTGAGAGATATCTTTTTCTTGGACCGTATATTGAATCTTCTATTTTCAACGTATTCATTTTATCGTTATGTCATCTTTTATTTGAGTTCTTGATTCTGTTGTTTTTTTTTTCGTCCCTGTTTGATCGTGCCAGTATTTTTGATTCTCATTATATTGTTCGTGCCCTATTTTTATTTACTCATTTTTGTGCCATCTCATTGTTGGATCACTCTATTGTTCTTGTGGATTTCCTATATTAAATCTTATTCAACCCTATAACCCTATAAACTACCCCAATATTCTATTCTATTTGTATAAAACCCATTACCCTATCCTAATTCAATAACCCAAACCCATTAATTTACTCACCTCAAATCCACTACCCTGTTTACTCCTTGATACCCTAATCCATTTTCTGTAAAAACCCCTATAACCTGACCCGTTATTACCCCATACCCGGTTAACCCTCCATCCGTTTTCTCCTACTTCCCCCAACCCTAATATCTACATCTTTACCCAGCCTATATATAAACCCATTGCCCTTGTCGACTGTTCACCTTCATCCTTGCCCTATACCTCCCAACCTCAGTGCCAGCCGCCCTATGGTCCCCTGCCTCCCTCCTATCGTCGCGAAGCCCCGGCAATCAGCGCAGCATCGTGGCGCAACACCTTGCTACCGTCGCTGCCCTCTCTCGTGTGTGGGTCCTCGCTATTTGTGCCATCGTCTCTTTCGCTCGCTCTCTTATATGCAAGTGTGGTTGTAGTGTGTGTTCTCGTTGGCTCGTGGTTGTGTTTGTTGGGTTTCGTTCGTTCGTTGTTCGTGAGTTTGGTTCATGATTCGTTCGTTGTGTTCGTTGCCCGGGAACCCGTTCTCATTATTCTTGCTCGTGTGTCATTCCCGTCGTCATCTCTAAGGCAAGTAACTAGTATTTTTTTTCTTTGTTTAATACAAGTACTAAATACCACTTGTAGTGTAGTTGGGTTCTAGAGAGAATTCGTGTGTGAATTTTCTGTTATATATTGTCTCTATTGTGTTGATTCGACCATAGTTGGCTCACGACATACATGACATGAAACAACTAGGGATGACCATTTTGTGGATGTATATATGCATGCTATTTTGTGATATTGTGTGCTTGATGTGTTATTCGTGTTATACTTATCATGGACTTGCAAAATACCCTATACCATGTTTTTTGGACATCTAGTAAACTATATTTCATGTTTGGTTTGATTTGGATGAGTTTTACTTGAACTAGATGATTTTATGTTCGAAGAATAATTCTGTATTTTCTGTTACTTTTCTTTGATCAGTATTTTAGACCCTATTAAGTTCAGTATATTAATTTTATTTGTGAATGAGATTTGTAGAGGATTCTGTTTATTTTCCAACCCTTCTGACAGATCTCACTTTCGTTTTACGAGTTGTGAGTTATGTCTATTTTACTATAGAGGTGTAAAGAGATTTCCAAATTTTGTTTTCCATGAATTCTGAAGAGTAAACTATTTTTATCATGATGCTAAAAGTATTATTTTGATCCAATATTTTACAAATACAACTAGACTTGATTAGGATTAACCCTGAATTTTTGTGGATTTATTTGATGAGTTTTACAAACCGTTCTATGTTTCCAAACAATTACTATACATGCAGAATTTTCATACTGTTCAGTAAAGAACCTGATTTTCAACCTAATTCTACTTGCTGTTTGTAAAATATTTGTGAATATGAAAGTTAACCTACTGTGTCTATTTTATCACCCTTTTAGCGGATTTGGATTTAGATTTATGGTTTGTGAGATATTCCTGTTTTCATATTGCAGTGTTTATAATTCCAGATTTACAAAACTACTGCATCTTGATGTTTTCTGATTTTTGTTGACTAAACTATTTATATTGAAAAATTATGAAACTTTATATTATGATGTTGTACATATAGGGGAATACCCCAGATTTTTTGTGGATTTAATTAATGAGTTTTCATGCTGTTTTCCTGACTTTGAATACAATCTTCTGATTTCTGGATGAACGCAATTTCTGAATACAAATCTATTTTGAGGCTTGTTTTTGTGAAACACCATATGATTATATATATTTTCTGGATTCGGTCGGGAGTCTATTTTTCAGATTCTTTGATGGATCAAGGTTTGCACTTTTGTAGCAACGAGAATGTAACATCAGATTTTTTAATTCCTTAATTATTTGGTTTAATTTATTTTTAAAAATGTTTCTAAGTATATTTTCCCTTATTAATTGATTTTATTTGTATTAGAGTGATTAAATTGAAATTTGGGGTTAAGCGGGGAAAATTGGAAATATAGGAGTTTTGGGATGAGTTTTCTGGGAAGAGATGAATCCGAATTAACCAAAAAGTTTTCCTGAGGATTTGTGCTTAGTAGAGTGTCGAATATTTCCTAATTTGAAGGAATTGCATTGCCATAGAATGGAATTAGATATTTTGAAGTTTGGCATTGAAATTTACTTACAAAGTTGATTTTTTAAAATTTGAATTGGGCTGAGGCCCGAACCTTACCCTTAATTATTATTAAAACCCTAAAAAGTTACTAGTGTGCCATTTTCCCCATCCCCTTTTTCCCTTCCCTTCCTGATTTCCGACTGAAGCCTCCCCCCCCCCCCCCCCCCCCTGAAACCCAATTAGGGTTTTTGAAATCCACATAATTTCCACCTCCTACTTCAAATATTTTGGGGTTTCTAGTAAATTTGCGAGTGCTCTTTCTCGTTGCAGTGTCGGTTTTTTAAGAAAGTTTCGAGAAGGTATATTAAATTGTATGATAGTTTATTGAATTATATGCTTTTCATTTCTTTTAGTAGAAATCGATGTAGGGAGATGGATAGAGCATATAGAACATGTTAGGAGTTTGAATTGGTGCATATCATGGTGAAATTGTGAAGTTCTAATTTTGGCATAAAGCCAAATTTTATGGCATGTGAAGTTGTGTAAGAAACATGATTCTAGTGACTTTAAAAAATGCATATGAGATTGTGGAGTAGTGTAAGAGTATTAATATGAATTTATAATGAATTTTGTAAACTTATAACTTAATGAAAATGATTGTGAATGAAACTACAAAAATATGCATGCCGGGTGTTCGGTGGAATGCCCGAGCGAGATTGAGGTGAGAATTTGTTTGGTTCGAAGGCGTAATTGAGTCTTATTATTATTGTTAACCCTAATTTGAGAAATTAGGAAAAAGGGATTAAAGAAATTAGGAAATAGGGAATTTTCATTATAGGAAGCCTCCGATCAACATGTGAGTTTTTGCATTGGGGTCCAAATTTGAAATCAGGTCCGAATTTGAAATCTGTCGATGTAGCGCAGCTACTTATGTCATTTGTGACATGTGGGTGAAGACGGATTCGAATTTGGAGGTTCGTAGGTCGAGTTTTGAGTTTTAAGCTAATTGGTTCTATAATTTTCTATTTAAGTGGAAAAAGTTGAACTTTGATTGGCTACCGGGCGAACGTGAGACACCGTTTGCTCGATTCGTCAAGTGAGTATGATTTATCTACATATATTATATTTTGTGGTCAAGTTTCGTGGCTTTTTGATATATATCGTAGGAGTTATGCCAAATATTGATTTTGAAGGAAATTACGAATTTTTAAGGGGCCGAAAATGAGTTTTTGTGATATTTGGGGAAATTAACTATTTTGAGTATATAAAACCTAAATTGTAGGTTAGTTTGATGTGTTAAAGTATAAAAAAAATTAATAAATTAAGCGGTTTATGCATTTTTGTAACCCGTGCATGTTTTGTGCATGTTTTTGGGCATATAAGCCCTTATAGGTGATTTTGCTTGCATGGAGCATTGTGTATAGGATAGCATGCTATAAGGGGATGTTATGAGGCTTAATTAGACGGAATAAGTGATTGTGGTCCTTTTTCTTGAAAACCCGTGTATGTGTGGTGCATGTTTGTGATATATATAGGTGTTATTGAGTTGTGGTATGATAATCGGTGAAATTAGTAAGTGAGTATATGTATATATTATAGTTATGTTCGAAGTGAATTAATGGGCAACAATATGATATGATTATGTGATGAATTACTTACTTTGATACGTTTACGATACAGAATATTCTGAAGTAAGAATCTTATAAATGAAATAACCGGATGGACGTTTATACGTATTATGATGAGATAATAAATCACATGGTTTGATGAAACGGATAGAGTCTTACAACTCCAGCCAGACAATCAATAATATTAATCAATAGCAGTACCAAAAAGTTTTACAAGACGTAAAACCAAAAGAAATAGGACACGAAACAGCAAGCCAACGACGGCTGAAAAAACAAAAAGTAATTACAGACAAAAGCTACAAAATCATAGCAGCTAGGAAAACCAGACTGCGAGCTGCCCAATAGATGGAGTCACCAGACGCGAGAGAAGGGGCGGCTTCTCTCCCTCGTCCCTCCTACAATGGAGAGACCTCCAACAGCAAAGAAATGCCCAGCTGAAGCCATGAGTCTAGTTCCGGTCTTCAGGAGAAAAAATAGGGATGCAGTCAACGTCATTCGAGTTCAGCTGCTAGGACATCGCGATACTAGCGATACCCCCTGAAGAACTAATGAAAAAACAGTTATAACCGGAGCCAGGCAACATTAGCTAGTCGCCATGGGCAAGGGAACAAAGGCTCCCGATGCCAAGAGGGAAACTAGAAGCCTGGCCAAGGCCAATCCACAAAAATAAGGCACTTCCCTTGAAGACTGGCCAAGGGCCCTCAACCAAACAAGGTCGCCCCGAGACGGCAAATGCAGAAAAATAAGTAATGTAACATCCATAATATAGAAACAGTGGAAAGAAATAACAAAAGTACCACAACCTAATATAAATTGCAAAGGGTGAAGCTCCTACATGCTCAGCGAACTGAGAAACAGAGTGCCGAAGAGGCCTCCATTTTCACAAATCTCAAGGTGCCATGATACAGTCGAAAGGCAAAACAAGAAAGCCAGCAGGCAAATAGTAATAAGCTCCATTAGAGAGAACAAAATAGCCATTCAACCTGAGCAAATAAACACTGATAATAGCCAAAGTTCCAGGCTAAAGAAATGCCAGTTCAAAAGCACCCAGGGGTACAATAGAAGGAATGAACCAAACCAAAATAATCTCCTGCTTATAAACAAGATAGGATTACTAGAGCATCAAAGTATGAAGATCTGTGAGCAGAGGAAACCAAAAGAAACCTAAAAAACCTCCACTGCACATCAAGCCCGGGAGAGACAACACCAGTCAAAAGGAACACATTGGTAGCGCCAACCAAAAGGTGAAACTTCAACCACTTCTTCAACCCTGCGAAACAATACAGGGACTATAAAAAATTGCCGAAACATAGGAAATTATAAAGCATTAAGGTTACGGAGGCAAATTAAAGAGTCGTCTAGTCTACGACTGTAAAGAGGATCTCTAGCTTCAGTTTTTAATGTCGAAGACCAGAAATTAAAAAGAAATAAAAAATCTTCAATAATAGAAGAAATTGGGGACACGCAATGTTTGAATAACCTCTTATTTCTTTCCAACCACGTGATCCAAATAAAAAATGCGGTATCTTTTAATAAATCACATGGTTAAAGTCAAGGATGTGGCGAGTTATTGAATTAAAAGTTGAGATGCTGTGTGTTGATAAAGTGAGATGAAAAGATGAAAAGAATAATGATAATAACAGTTAAATTTTGTTAACCAGTACCTACAGAAATCCTGGGGGTTTGGGCTAGACCTCCTAATACCCATGGACCGGCTTGGGGTGCAGTGTTTATGACCCAAACTATGATTGGGGTGCGGAGTTTTTATATCCCAAGCTATCGGCTTGAGGCCCGGTTATCCCCTCGATGACAGCTATCGCAAGGAAGTACCCAGTTTATCTGGGGTGCAGTGTTTTTCCTTCCTAGCTTTGGCTGGGAGGAAGTACCCAGTTTATCTGCAGGTCGGTGTTCCCTCGCTGGCACAGACTGGGAGAAATACGTAGCCTCGGACATGTAAGACTCTATGTGAGCATCGGTCCGCATGTTTTACTGGGCTGTCAGCTTTCAGTATATTGGGATACTGTGGCTCACTGGTCGACAAATTAATAAAATGAAAAGGAAAATGAGAAAGTAATGAAAGCACGTGGGGTAACATGAGAATGAGAAAGAAAATGAATATGAATGAAATTGAGTATGTAAGAATACGAGCCATGAGTTTGTATATGAAAAGAAATGGTAAATGAAGTATGAGGTTAACTTAGAATGAAGAATGCGGTGATTGTGCTATAATTTGAAATGAAAAATAAAGGAAGTGTTTATGTGATTTTACTTAATGTTAATTATTGGAGTATCAAGTGAATGAGTTATTTATGAATTATTATGGTGTGGTAATTAGTGATAAGGAAAGAATACTAGAAATGAAAAAAAATGTGTATGGATGATGTATTATGATAAGGATGAAAAATAAAGTTATATGTGCGTATGAGTGGAACACATATAGTGATGTGTATTATGGGACGGTTATGGAAATGATTTCTATAAAAATAAGTTGTAGTGCCTTGGATTAGTGCCGAGGAACTACCTGCCCGTTATTTTCATGGAAATGGTGGGAACTACCTGCCGAGGCACAGCTTCAAGGTAATGAGTTCGGTTGTGGATGTTAAATGAGTGCAACTTTAAAAAGAGTACTGTGGTATAAATTTGCTTTTCTTTTGTGATTCTATATTTAGATTTTAATTAAATTTTATGATCTCAATATTTGTAAATTTTTTTTAAAATTTTTTTATAGTTTAATTTATTCACTAATTAGTAAATCATACTCACACCAGACATGGCTAACCCCTGTTGTTTTTGTTGGATCCTGTAGGCAAGGCAAGAAACACTAGAAGGGGGGGGGTGAATAGTGTTTTCTAAAAAATAAATGCAGAATTAACTTTTCTTCTGACCAGTCGACTTGAAGAGATAAATCAGTCGACTGAAGCGATAGTAGAGAAGAGTATTTTAAAGTGAGTCTGATCAGCCGACTTATAGAAGAGCCAGTCGACTTATCAGGAAAGTTTACAGAGAAAGTAGTACAAGTCTGACCAGTTGACTTACAAATAGATACAGTCGACTGTCCAAACAAGTTTTACAGAGAACTCAAAATGCAAGAAAGTGAAATGCAAGTTCAAAGAGATACAACCACAGAGTACACACGATGTATCCTGGTTTAGTCCTCCCGACCTACATCCAGTCCCCAAGCAACCCACTTGAGATTTTCTACTATTCTTGAAATAATTACAAGAACACCCTACGACATTAGACAATAACCTTGTCCAACCCGTAGTCCTTTCTCACAACTAGAGAAAGCAACCCACTCTTCTACCAATAGTGAAAACCTGACTCTACACCCTAGAGCCCTACTCTCCAACTGAGAGGAAACCATTCTCACAATCCGAGAGTGAAGAACAACAAAAAAAAGTTCACAAACAACCTATAGCCTTGTTGTGGATGTGATTTTATGCGTGGCTATTAGGTCAACTTCCAAAATCAGTCCAAGACGAAATTACTGTTATGCTAGACTGATTTCAGAGAACCAAGACTTAGAAAGTGAATGCTTTTGAATGCTTTTACTTGTTAAAACCAAAAGCTTGAAAACTTGAGAAATAAAAGCTTAGAAAAATAAGTTGTTTTCTATTCTCTATTTATAGAGTTAGAATCACTGGACGTTGAAAGGTAGTTGTACCAATTGTCAACCAACGGAAATAAACTTTTGAATTCGAAAAATCAAAATTTGAAATCAGTAAACTATCAAAATGACTTGAACAGTCGATTGGGTTGCCGTTATGAGTCGTCTAGTCTGAGTTTGAATAAGTTCAGTCAGTTTCGTACTATGACAGTCGACTGGTGCCTTATGGCAGCCGAATGGTACTTAACAGCTGAGCCTTTTCAATCTTTGTTTCGATCTTTTTTAAGTTTGAAAAACACTCAATTATTTTAAAGATAATGCATGAGTGTGTGTGACAAGGCTTTTACAGAATTTCTAAGACTCAAAGAAAATAAAAAGGTTACAATTGTTACAAGACACTTAATACAATAAATTGAAGCATATGTCTTGTTCTTGAGTCTTAAGTCTTGAGATAGCTTTTAGCCTTCGTCGTTTTCTTGTAAGCTGGCAACCTTGTAGCTTTCTTGATCAATTAGCTATAAGAACTTCGTTTGTAGCTGTGCTTGATCAACTTGCTTTAAGAAGCTTGTTAGAACATTTGCCTTTGTATATCCTGTAATATGTAAGAAGTAGAACAACAACTTTGCATTGTGTTGTAATCATTAAAATCAAGAATCAACATTCTCCCCCTTTTTGTTGATGACAACACAATAGCTTATAATAAAGGGAATAAATATTACAAGTGCTCACATGCTCTCCCTATCAAATGTACAACATGTATAGGTGTGAGAGCATGTACAAATATATGTATCACCATACAAAGCATTATAAAAATACAAAGCAATATAAAAGCTTATATGTTCTCCCCCTTTGTCATCAACAAAAATAGAAAAAAATACTCCTCACAAACAAACAATACAGACAAAAATGCATTCATAGAAGCTTAGTCTTAGTTCAAACGATTACATAATAGATAGAAAATGCAACAATAAGTAGGAAACTACATAGAAAATAATAAAAATAGTAACTCATCAATCTTCATCTTCTTCATCTTGGTCATCATGAGAGGGAGGAGGAAATTGAGTTGTGAATAGGTGGGTAATATGAGAAATATGCGACTCAAGAACATCTTGACGATCCATGATATAATTGACAGCATGATAAAGACTGCGAGGATCATCAAAATCTACGTGAGGACAAGAGGAACTAGAAGCAGAAGAAGGACGAGCTGAAGTAGCAAAAGGAACAGAAGGGGAAGTCCTAGCGGTAGACCTAGGTGTAGAAGTAAGAAGCTTCATGCGTGCTAAACTTGCACGATCAAAAGACTTATAGTGCTTTACCACATTGGTCTCTGCATCGAGATCAACATCATAAGCACAAAAGACTTGAGTAAGAAGGGCACCAAAAGGAAGAAATGAAGTATGAGCCTTATGAAGCCTAGAAAATATGATACGACACCAATTTAGATTAATTTTGCCGAATATTGCATAAACGGCTTGTTGTAATTCCTGGGAATTCTGATCATAACTCCTGGTTATGGGAATGATATTGTATGATAGTATCCGTGCAACAAGTTTTGCAACAGGGGTAATGGACCTATTTGTCATAGGTGGTCCATGATTAGGCAAATAAATTCTAGATAAAGTGGTGGCATCATCCATCTCAATTTCTCCTAAGTCAAGCCTTTCCTCATCTAAACCCAAAATAAGGTTGATTCTTTCGGAGGTGAGTTTCATCTTCTTATTTTTGACAGAGGTATAAATGAAAATCTCATTACCATCATCCAATTGAACAACCTTCATATTTGTATAAAACAAATAAATGAGTTGAGGGTAGTAGTAGGGTTGATTTTCTAAAGAAAAAAACTCATAGAGACCACAATGTTGAAACAAAGAAATAAGATTAAACCTATCAAGATCGGAAAAATTGACAAACCAACTCGGAAAATTATAATGGAACATATGATGTACCATTTTTCAACAAGGTCGGGACTTCTAAGATATTGAATGTAGTCCCTAGAAGATGAACCTTCTCTACATGAGATGTTTTAGATCTCTTAGGAGCCATAATAAGAAAGAAAAAAGCGAAAAGGAAGTATACCAACAAAGAAACTCTAAAACTTCAAGTGGACTTGAAATCTACAAGAAATCAGAGGAGTTGGATCTTCACAAGGCTGGAAATTGACAGCAGCAGCAACAACGGCAGTCGACTTCTCTTGTTCAGATCTGGGAGATAAAGGTAAGGTAAAAGTGAAAGAAAGAGGGTAGGTTTAGGATTTTTACACAGAAATATATGGCTGAGATCAAAGGAGAAGGATAGCAACGGCTTAGATATGGTCAAAGAATAGTAAAAAGGTGAACAGTCACCTCAAAAGATGTACCAAAATTCGAATCTAAAGAAAAACTGATTCGCGACAGTCGACTGGTATTAGTAGGAAGTCGACTTAGTCGAGAGTAAAAAATTGAACATAATATTAGTACAACTGGTCAGTCGACTGGGTGCTGAGCTCAGTTGACTGTCCAGAGCATAAAACTCAGACAAAATTTTTAAAAAATACTTGGCAGTCGACCGAACAATGTGTGAAAGTCGACTTACCAAAAAATATTCAAGAAATATCATGAAAATTACAAATTCCTAGTTCTCTTCTTAAGGTTATAAAGGTGTCTTCTTTAAGGGATTTGGTAAAAATGTCAGCTACTTGTTTATCAGTAGAAATAAAATCTAAAGAAATGTCTCCCTTTAAAACATGATCACGCAGAAAATGATGTCGAATATCAATATGTTTCGTACGTGAGTGTTGAACCGGATTCTTAGATAAGTTAATGACACTGGTATTATCACACATTATTGAAGGTTTTTCAAATGAAATACCATAGTATAATAGGGTTTGTTTCATCCACAAAATTTGGTCACAAGCCAAACTTGCAGCGATATATTCTGCTTCTATAGTAGATAGGGATACCGAATTTTGCTTTTTACTGCACCAAGAGACTAGTGAATGTCCCAAATAGTGACATGTCCCACTTGTGCTCTTGCGGTCAGTTTTACTACCAGCAAAATCCGCATCACTATATAACAAAAGTTAAAAATTGTCGGTGCGTGGATAAAATAGGCCATAATCCGATGTGCCTTTAATATATCTTAAAATACGTTTCACAGCTTTTAAGTGAGATTGTTTAGGACTTGACTAATATCTAGCACACAAACATACACTAAACATAATGTCCGGTCTACTAGCAGTTATATATAAGAGTGAGCCAATCATCCCTCGATAGAGTTTCTGATCGACACTCTTACCTAATTCATCTCTGTCAAGGGTAGTGGTAATAGCCATAGGTGTGGTCTTACTACTCGTGCTAATCATGTTAAACCGTTTGAGTAATTCCTTGGCATATTTTTCTTAATTAATGAATATGCCATTTTGTGACTGCTTAATTTGTAGTCCAAGAAAATAATTGAGTTCACCCATGTGACTCATCTCAAACTTGTTTTTCTTGGTGATAGCAAACTCTTGACATAAATTACTATTAGTAGAACCGAAAATTATGTCATCAATATATATTTGTATGATTAAAATACCATTCTTAATTCTTCTAATAAACAGAGTAGTATCTACTTTACCTATTTCAAAACCTGTTTCTAAAAGAAAAGTCTTCAATCGATCATACCAAGCACGAGGTGCTTGTTTAAGACCGTACAAAGCCTTTTTCAATTTAAAAACATGGTTTGAGAATTGTTTATGTTAAAACCTGGTGGTTGTTTAACATAAACATCTTTCTTTATAAACCCATTAAGGAATGCACTTTTAACATCCATTTGAAAAAGTGTAAAATTCATAAAACAAGCAAAAGATAATAAGATACGAATTGATTCTAATCTAGCAACAGGAGCATATGTTTCATCAAAATCTATGCCTTCTTCCTGATTATACCGTTGAGCAACTAGTCTAGCTTTGTTCCTAACAACTTGTCCAGATTCATCTAACTTATTCTTGAATACCCATTTAGTACTAATTATAGTATGATCAGGAGGTCGTGGAACTAAATCTCATACATCATTCCTTATGAATTGGTTTAACTCATATTGCATGACATTCATCCAAAATTCATTCTCGCACGCTTCTTGTATATTCTTTGGTTCAAAGTCCAACAAGAAAGCTGTGTGAGATATCATATTAACATGTGATCTCGTCTAAATACCATGTGAAATATCACCAATTATTAAGTCATGAGGATGATCTCTAACTTCAACAAAAGACTTTGGTAAAGTTGGAGACATCACAACAGGATCAGTCGACTTGACAAGTCCCTCAGTCGACTGATTAGCATCAGTCGACTTGAATTCCTTATCGGTCGACTTATCCGCAAGACTAGTTTGTTCTAAAGAAGTAATTACTTTATTTAAGGGTGATGAATTAGTTTCATCTTCTTCAATTGAAGTCGATGAAGACAGAGATTCATCAAATGCAACATGCATGGATTCTTCAATAGTCATTATTGACTTGTTGAAGATTCTATATGCTTTACTCCTATTTGAGTATCCTACAAAGATACCCTCATTAGATCTAGGATCAAATTTATCTAAACTATCCTTAGTGTTCAAAATGAAATACTTACAACCAAATATTTTAAAGTAAGAGACCTTAGGAATTCTATCAAAAAATAGCCCATAACATATTTTCTTTACCATAGGCCTAATCAAAATTCTATTTAAAACATAACAATCTGTAGCAACAACTTCAGCCCAAAAATACTTAGGTAAATTGCTTTCAACAAGCATGGTATGTACACATTCTTGCAAAGTCCTATTCTTACTTTCAATCAATCCATTTTATGGTGAAGCTCTAGGAAATGCAAATGAATGAGTTATACCATTCTTGTTGCAATATTCTGCAAATATTTCATTTTCAAATTCTCCACCATGATCACTTCTAATAGTGACTATGGTTAGAGACTTTTGATATTGAATTCGTTTACAAAAATTTGAAAATTCTTCAAAAGCATCATTTTTATGTTTTAAAAAGAAAGTCCAAGTGAATCGTGAAAAATCATCCACTAAAACAAATACATACCTACTTTTATTTAAAGAAGCAACTCTAGTAGGCCCAAATAAATCCATGTGAATTAACTCGAGCAGCCTGCTAGTAGAAATTACTTCTTTTGTTTTAAAAGTAGATTTAATTTATTTACCTAGTTGACATGCATCACATAACTTATCCTTTTTAAAGGATAGTCTTGGCAGCCCTTTAACTAGGTTGTATTTAAACAATTTGGAGAGATTTTTCATATTCACATGACCAAAACGTCTATGCCAAAGCCAAGAATCGTTATTAGAAGCTACTAAGCAAAAATCTTTCGAAACTTCATATGCTTTCAAATACAGTTCATAAATGTTATTTTTCCTAAACCCTTGAAAAATTATATTTTGCATGGTAGAATCATAAATTAAACATGCATCTTTTTCAAACATGATTTTATAACCCTTATCACAAAGTTGACTAATACTTAACAGGTTATGCTTAAGTCCACTAACTAATAAAACATCTTCTATAGAGGGGTTAGTGTCCTTACCGACCATACCAATTCCTATGACCTTTCCTTTATTGTTGTCACCAAATGTAACTGTTCCTCCATCAATATTTTATATGGAAGATAGGAGGTTGGCATGACCATTCATGTGCTTCGAGCATCCGCTGCCAAGTATCCAACGATCTTTCTTAAGTACCTATAAAATATTCAATGTGAATATGGTACCCTTTTCATTGGGTCCAAAATAGATTAGTTTGTGGGAAATAAACCCATGATAAGTTTGATTTTCCACCATAAGCAGAAATGAAATTAGCAGAATTACATACATTCAGTATATATGAATTAATATAAGCAATTCTATCTTTCGAACTCAGGTTGACTGGAACCCATACATATTTGCTCTGTCCAGTCGACTTTACAACTCTTTTCAGTCGACTTTTACTATTAGTCAGCCGACTGGGAGGTAGTATAGGTCGACTTATCTGAGGTATTTGTCTTGTTGAATAAGACTCAGTACCTCTAAACAGGCGACTAATGGATGGGTGCAGTCGACTTGGCTGAATTTTAGATTTGCCTTTATCATGAAAACTTACAGTTTTAGGCTTTTCAAAGAACTCATAAAGTTTATGTTTAACACTAGAAATAGATATAGGTTTATTTACACTAGTGTTCTTAGAAGAATGTGATTTTTCAAGTGATTTTTTAAAACCAAGTCCAAATTTTTGACTAGATTTTACTTGATTTTGAAGAATAACATTTAAATTCTCTTTTCCGTTATTAAATTTAGATACGTTCTTGGATATCTCTTCATGGTTTTTCTTTAGAGATTCAAGATCCATATCTAAACTAGAAATACGAGAAATTAAGGATTTTACTTCTTTATCAAGGTTAAGATTCTCTTGAGAAAGTGTTTGATTAACTTTCTCTAAGTTCTTAACTCTAATCTTTTACTTTTTAAGTTCTTAAAAAATTTCATTGAAAGCATCAAGTAAATCATTAGAATCATACTCACTACTTACTTGATTTTGAGACGCCATAAAACACACGTTTGCAACCTCGTTTGTCTTATCAATTTCTTCTTCCGACGAAGAATCGCTGTCATCCCAAGTTGCTTGGTATGTCTTTTTGTTTTTCACGAACTTTTTCTTTGTGTACTTATCCTTCTTGAAGTTGGATGTCCTTCCCTTAGATTTTGCGTTCTCTAGTGGGCAATCCTTCTTCATATGGCCTATCTTGTTACACCTGAAACAAGTTGGAGGTTCATTAGATTCCTTAGTTTTTGAATTAAACTTACATTTTCTTAGGAACTTTTTGAATTTTTTGTGAACATGGCAATCTCTTCTTCATCTTCTTCTTCATCCTCGGAGTCCGACAATGCTTTGAATGCTAATGTCTTCTTCTTTGATTGTTGTGGTTCAGCATCCTTCTTGCGCTCTTCAAGTTGTACCTCATAGGCCATAAGATTTCCCACAAAATTCTCAAGAGAAAGTTGTGTTAAATCATTGGCCTCTTCTATGGCGGTGGTCTTCTTCTCCCATTCGGGGATTAGTGCACGAAGTACTTTTCTCACCATCTCGGCTTGAGTGTATGTCTTTCCAAGTGCCACAAGTGAATTTTTAATGTCTGTGAACCTTGTAATCATCTCGGAAACATTCTCATTCTCCTTCATGCGGAACATTTCAAACCTGTGAACAAGAATAGATATTTTAGATTCTTTCACTTTGTTTGTTCCTTCATGAGTTACCTCGAGTGTGTGCTAAATTTGATGTGCGGTTGTTGCATTGGACACACGGTTGAACTCCTCCTTTGTAAGGGCACAAAATAGTGCGTTCATCGCCTTTGCATTGTTGTTCATTGTTTGGTTTTTCATGTCGTCGTTCCATTATGCATTTGGAATGGTAGGAGCGGTGTACTCGGTTTCCGTCATGTTCCATATTTCATAGTTGATGGACTGAAGGTAGATCTTTATTCTACACTTCCAATAGTTGTAATTGGTTCCATCGAAGAGGGGTGGCCTTTGAGTTGATTGACCTTCATGGTACTGATTTGCATTCGAAGTAGTTGCCATTGCACTCAACCTGGCTCTGATACCAAGTGTTGGATCCTGTAGGCAAGGCAAGAAACACTAGGGGGGGTGAATAGTGTTTTATAAAAAATAAATGCGGAATTAAACTTTTCTTCTAACCAGTCGACTTGGAGAGATAAATCAGTCAACCGAAGCGACAGTAAAGAAGAGTATTTTAAAGCGAGTCTAATCAGCCGACTTAAAGAATAGCCAGTCGACTTATCACGCAAGTTTACAGAGAAAATAGTACAAGTTTGACCAGTAGACTTACAAATAGACACAGTCGACTATCCAGACAAGTTTTACAGAGAACTCAAAATGCAAGAAAGTGAAATGCAAATTCAAAGACATACAACCACAGAGTACACACGATGTATCCTGGTTCGGTCCTCCCGACCTACATCCAGTCCCCAAGCAACCCACTTGAGATTTTTCACTATTCTTGAAATATTTATAAGAACACCCTACGGCATTAGAAAATAACCTTGTCCAACCCGTAGTCCTTTCTCACAACTAGAAAAAGCAACTCACTCTTCCACCAAGAGTGAAAACCTGACTCTACACCCTAGAGCCATACTCTCCAACCGAGAGGAAACCACTCTCACAACCCAAGAGTGAAGAACAACAACAAAATGTTTACAAACAACCTATAGCCTTGTTGTGGATGTGATTTTATTCGTGGCTATTAGGTCAACTTCCGAAATCAGTCTAAAACGAAATTACTATTATGCTAGACTGATTTCAGAGAACCAAGACTTAGAAAGTGAATGCTTTTACTTATTAAAACCAAAAGCTTGAGAACCTGAGAAACAAAAGCTTGGAAAAATAAGTTGTTTTCTATTATCTATTTATAGAGTTAGAATCACTGGACGTTGAGAGGCAGTTGTACCAACTGTCAACCAACAGAAATAAACTTTTGAATTTGAAAAATCAAAATTTGAAATTAGCAAACTATCGAAATGAATTGAACAGTCGACTGGGTTGCCGTTATGAGTCGACTGGTCAGAGTTTGAATAAGTTCAGTCAGTTTCAAACTAAGACAGTCGACTGGTGCCGTATGGCGGTCGACCGGTACTTAATAGCTGAGCTTTTTCAATCTTTGTTTCGATCTTTTTAAGTTTGAAAAACACTCAATTATTTTAAAGATAATGTGTGAGTGTGTGTGACAAGGCTTTTACAGAATTTCTAAGACTCAAAGAAAATAAAAAGGTTTCAATTGTTACAAGACACTTAATACAATAAATTGAAGCATATGTCTTGTTCTTGAGTCTTAAGTCTTGAGATAGCTTTTAGCGTTCGTCTTTTCTTGTCAGCTGGCAACCTTGTAGCTTTCTTGATCAATTAGCTATAAGAACTTTGTTTGTAGCTGTGCTTGATAAACTTGCTTTAAGAAGCTTGTTAGAACATTTGCCTTTGTATATCCTGTAATATGTAAGAAGTAGAATAACAACTTTGCATTGTGTTGTAATCATCAAAATCAAGAATCAACAGTTTTCTCGGGGTTAGGGGAGTCCCTCCCTGAGGGTGGACGACCCTAACTCTCCTGCAAGTTTGATATCAGCACGGTGAGGTAATTATTGAATTAGATATTATATTTTGTTGGAGTTGATAGATTTTCTATGTATTTAGTATATGAAGAAACGTGAATAGTTGATGTATTATTTTGTATTAAGGTGTAAAAATATATATATAGAGTGCTGTGATGAAGAAAGCCTGTACCCACCTCGTTGTTGAGTATTGGTTTCTGTGGTTGGCTTTTGAAAAGGTTTTCCTAAATTTGTTTAAAAATCTTATAGGTTTTCAAAGGAATTTATGGTTTTTATTTGATAATTGATGTTCTATTATGAGTTTGGCCCCTAGACCATAATATTTATATTGCATGTGTGTTACTGCTCATTTTGGCCTAGGGAGCCCATGAATTTACTGCATGTGTTGTGAGCTACGGAATTTAGAGCAAAATTTCGTAAGCTTTTAGTGTTTTAGGGCTGAAATTTTAGGTGAAACTCTGCCAAAATTTTATTTGAATTATACTATCTTGGTTTATGTTTAAAGTGACTTAGAAATTAAAAGAATTTATTTTGGGAGTAAAAAAAACAAAACAAAAACAAAAAAAAAACAAAAAAAACAAGGGCGTTACAGGGAATTCCAGATTTAGTGTAGTACTGTCTTGCTGTCCTGAATGGGAATTGTCGTTGTTGTATCCTGTTATGAGTTATTTTTCACCTAAACATGTTTATCCTTCATCCTGAACCTGTTACTTGTTTATATCATGCTATTTTTGCATGTTTGTGACACATACATGCCTGTTTGATGATAATAACAAAATAACCAAGTCGGGATTAAGGGAAAGATCTAGTTGTGGAAAATATAGAAATTTGTACTGAGAAGAGGACCCGTGTCCTGCCTATTACGTGTTCTTGACTACATGATTCACGATCATGTTACCTGACTGCATGGTTCCCTATAGGAAGCTATACTCGGAAGGGAACCACTAGGTTCGACCTGTACCTGTTTACCTGACTACCTGACTGCACTCTTCCCTATAGGAAGGTGTACTTGGAAGAGAACCACTAGGTTCTACCTGTTCCTCTTTTTTCTGTTTTCTTGACACCTGAGTACACAGCCCTATGGACTCCACTACAAAATCTAAACGAAACTGTTTGAATCTAGCAGCCATGTAGTAAAAACCTGGGATGCATGAAGTGCTACCTAGATTGTAATAATACAAGACTTGACATAACCTGATACCTGTTACATGATTACCTGTACTTGTACCTATTCACCTGTTTACCTGTTCATTCGTATACCTGTTTACCTGCTTCCATGACACTTGATACATATTACCTGTACCTGTTAGTATACCATGCTACTTGATTCTATTTACTTGATTCATGTTAGATATTCTATTCTGTTGACATGCCTATACCATGCTATGTTTATTTCTGCTGTTATTCTATATTTGTTATTTTTTCTCATGTACTTGTATCCTGCACTACAAGCGGCCCATAATTTGCATTGACGAGAGTTTGTTTTCTTTCTTTTCCTTTTTCTTGCAATTTATTTATTGCAGATCAGGATGATCAGCTGCCATATGGAGTTTGTGATATGAGATATTAGTGCTGGAGTTATGCATTTATTATTATTATTTCTGTTGCTTAAATGGAATAATGTATCTGTACTTGGATTTATTTTGTATTGGGCGATGTGACCCAGAATATTGACTTGTCCACATTTGATTTATTTGAGATTATTATATTTTGGTTTCAGGTAAATTTCTGTTGGTATATTTTATTCGATTATGCATATGTGGTTGATTTCTCTTACTTCCGACTCTGATTATCTGAACAGCTTATGGATGATGAAAATCATTCGCTGGACTTAGTCACGTATCCATATTCCGTATTCTCTTTTGGGAATCGGGGTGTGACAACTGCTACAATAGAAATTGTTTGTTCACATACACTACTACTACACTCCATTTATCATGTCACGATCACAAGGTAGCAGTCGTAGCCAAAGTGGACAAGAATCTACTAGTTCATCTCGCCGGTCTCCAATAATTCCATAATTAGAGACCGGACATAACCCTAACCTTAATATATATTACGGAAGTGTTCCTCCACACAATTATGATCCCGACACACAATAAGAAATGCTATCTAGTGACACACAAACACATGACACCGAACCCACACAACACACTTCTAGTAGAAAACATAGAGGCTAAACTAGTGAAATCCACAAATTTTATGACTTTATCCCAAACGAGGAAAATCCGAGAATAGGATATAAGGTTTGTAAAATATGTAGTAGAAGTTACAAATGAAAGAATGGTGAGGGATCGAGTACAATTAGTCGATATATTACAAATATCCACCTCGAACTAGTACAAGACCAACAAACCCAACAAAAAATCTACCCTAGGACCGGTCAAGTAGTTAGCCATAACTATGATCCCGAAATCATTCATCGAAAAATGGCTAGATTAGTTATTAAGGAAGAGTTAGCATTTTCCTATTCCGAGAGTAGGAACCTTGATACATTTAACCAAATTGCACTAAATCCATGGAACGCCCCAAATTTCATTATAGAAATAAAAGACACAAAGCCAAAATCTTTACTTCAATGTAAAACGAACATAGTACAAAATACAAGAAAATTAAAAAAAAATTAACAACAGTCCATATTATAATGCACAACAAAAATTTAAACACATTTAATAAAACTCATTTCAACATTTGAACACCAGTCTTCTCAAAATCCAAGCATTAACCCTTGATCAAGCCACTCACTTTGTAATCTTGCAAAACTGTTAAAACTGTGGGTACGTTAGTTGAATGCAATTGACGCAATACTGATAAAAGCAGTGACTCTGCAAAGTATCACAACTACACACATGTTGCTCAAATAAAACAATAATAGAACAATCATAAATCAACAATTAATACTGAAACTGAAAGAATAAACGTGTGTTAGGAAAATAACGGAAGTGCATAAATCAAATTTCAAGGAAAACACAAGTGCCTACGATGCTTACTAATGCATACTTGTTCGCATTTTATGCCGCCCATACAACATACGTCCGAGGGCAAGCCCTTAGCGTTTGCCACATTTGAGGGTTCGATCCCATGCTATGCAACCTACATCCATGATTACTACGAGATTTAGACATTCTGCACGAATTGGTTCTCGCCCCGGAAGACTTGAGGTCAGACTCTATCCACAACACATCTGGGGGCCCACTCCTCTCTTCCGGGAACTCCTTTAGAGAATACCTCACTCCGCATGTCATATTGGAACCCTCATTGCACAAATATCTCATGAGTGTCGCTCTCGTTCTGGAATACTGGAGATCAGTCTCGCTCCGCAGAACATCCTGGGGCCTCACTCATCCCTCGCTCCGGAATAGTGGGGATTATCTCACTCCGTGGATTATCCTGGAGCCCACAACTCACGTTGGTTCTTGTTTCATCATATCTCCAACTAGTGCCTCCTTATGTTTAAATAGATGTAGCCTGAGCCACCTAGAGCTAGCTCCACGCTACCGGGCATGACACTACAAAACTAGGAACACTAGCCCACTGGATAATTCCTACAATCAATAATTCACTGCTGGTAATCCTGGGTCCAGCTCAGCCTCTTGTGCTCACCACATAAATTCCTCAGTCACATCTTTCTAGGGTTCTCACCATAACCATATGTTTCAATATGAACCACCACTTGGTTTAAATTATGAAAATATTATTTCTTTAATTCATTTATGGAAACATAACTTTTTCACAAGTTCTCAATCAAATTCAACGTCTCATTTAAGATCATCTCATATCAAATATAAACATTCGTTTATCCACGATCAATCTATCATATCTCATTCCTCATTTAATAAGCAATTCACTTTCATAAAGACCCCTTTATTTATAGAAACAAAACAATTTTTCCAAACACTTTATCTCCCATTTAAAATATTCCATTCCATATTTGAAAACACTATCAAATTTTTGGAACTTCATCGATTCAAAACTGAACATTAATTCTCTTTAAACTCTAGGATTTATCCCTAAAAATCTGAACTTTCATAGTTTCAAAATCCGAAACACACATCATTAAAACTGAACATAACTTCTTTAAAATATGAAATATTCATTGTTCTAAACTGAACCTTTAATCGATCAAAACTGAGAATCATGTTCATCTATGATATGGCTAAAAATGGGGTTAAATCGGAAACCATTCAAAGTGAGCACGAATCTCAAAGTCTCAGGGACAAGATGGTAATTTCACCTACAGACGGGTCCAAATCAGGAACCGGATCCCTCCTCTTGGACCCGCTAACCCATGAACGGATCTGTTCAGTTGGGAATGGGTCTCAACCCGTTAGGGGCCAGCTCAACAGGATTGGAGGAAATCCTGACTCGCCCTGATCTTGAGGAGGTGGTTATAACCACCCCTATCCAGCCTCACCAGGAAGGAGGGATTCACTCTTATCCTGAAAGAGATCTCCATGACGACTATAAAAACCCCCCTACCTTCTACTATGGAAGGTGATCACTCTTTGTGCACTTAAGCTCTTTTCCTTGACCTTTTTCTGTGTATTGACAAGAGCATCGGACGGTTCGTCGCCAGGACCCATTCCGGTATTTCGAACGTTTGTGCAGGTCCAAGGAGGTGTCAAGGAGTCAATCTGTCAACAAGGAAGAAGTGGGATTCTGCCCGTTCGAGATCCTACGAACCTACAAATCTCATTTATTGCCCCCACACCAGATTCAGTGATAACAGATTGGCGCAGTCTATGGGAGCTTTCTCGACGAGCAATCCAACCTTCCTCCTTCCACCAAAGTCGCTCCCAGCAATACCTCCCAAGAGGAAGCCCTGCAAACTCCAATCGAAGAACAACCTCTTCTCATCCTCCTCCTCCTCCACAGGGGGATCTCCCTCCTCCCAACCAACCGACTCTACAGCTCGATCCCCAGGATCCGCAGTCCATTCAGCAGCCTCTGGGACCCCAGGTCGCCGTGGGGAACCCTCTCAACAAAGCCGCCGCAAGCAACCTGTGCATCAGGTTCGGGTTTCCATCCACAATGTCGACACAGACTCTATGGCTTCCCATACTCCTCCCCTCCCAAGGATCTGCGGGATGTGCTTAATAATCAGCAGACCCAGCATGGACCCGACCTTTGTACCCATCTAGATGAGATGCGAACCCACGATGCAAACCCTCGCCGGTCGCCGCGCCGATCCAACCAAGGGAGGTCCAACTCTCCCTGGAGGCAGAGGGAGTCACCCCAGCACCGCCCAAGACAGAGCCGCTCCCCGGCAGGCCATCCTATGCCTCGAGCCCAGCAGGAGCAGAAGGCCTCCGTTACAAGGGCGGAATTTCAGCAATTCCAGGAGGCAGTCCTCTGGGCGATCAATGCTGACCCCAACAATGGCCATCGGGCTCCCAGCCCTCCGCTAGCTCCTCGCCATCCTCATCGCTTCCGTAGTCCTCGGCCAGCTCCTTACCATCCTTACCGCTCCCGAAGTCCTAGGCCGGCCGCGAGCCATCGCCGCCCTTCTCTCGAACATCACCGTCACTCTCGGAGTTCGCGGCCTACTCAGAGTCACCCCCGTCGTTCTATCAGTCAACCTCTTACTTAGAGCCATCTTCGTCACAGCCCCAGCCCTCCTCGGCATGAGGATGAGTCTCGGGGCTCAGCAAGATACGACCGAAGGGAGGACTCGGTCTACTACCGTCTCCACAAGTTGGAGAGGTACCTCGGCCAGCTCGACCAAGACGAAGAACGATGGGCCAGGGACCTCTGCCTAAGCAGGCCCCTGTTCTCTTGCACCATCATGGAGGCTCCAGTCCCAGACAACTTCAAGCCTCCACACTTCGAGACCTATACCGGGGAGTTGGACCCCGCAGATCACATTGAGAGTTTCAAAACTCTCATGATGATCCACCATGCATCCGATGCCCTTCTCTGCAAGACATTCCCAGCCACCCTTATGGGCCAGCTCGGAAGTGGTATTCTCGACTTGCACTGGCATCTATCTTCTCCTTTGACCAGTTCGAGGGACTCTTCCTCACGCATTTTGTGAGTAGCCGCCGCACTGAGAAGATGAGCACCTCCCTCCTATTCCTCAGTCAAAAGAAGGGAGAGCAGCTGAGGGACTATGTTAAGCGTTTCATTGCTGAGGCTAGATCCATCGCCTCCTCGGAACCTTCAGTGGCCACAGTCGCCTTCCAGCCCAATGTCCTCAATGCGGATCTCAGGGCGTCACTCGCCAAGAAGCCCCCTCGGGATTTCTCAGAGCTCCTACTCTGGAGCGAGAAGTACATCCAAGCGGAAGAAGCTGTCCACCGCCCCACCTTTGAGGCGTCAACTTCCGGGAATAAGCGGAAGGGTGCAAAAGAAGGAGCTAAGAAGCTCCAGAAGGATAATGGGGGTTAGCGGCGTCCTCTCCTCCGCTTCGAGAAATTCACTCCGCTTAATGCGAGTGTATCTGCCATCCTAATGGAGACCGGGAACGAAGGTCTCCTGCCGCCACCTCTGAAGATGAACACCCCCGAGAAGAAGAGAAACTGGGAAAAGTGGTGTCATTTCCAGTGAGACCACGAGCACGACACTGATAATTGTTGGGCCTTGAAGGATGAAATCGAGGCCCTTATCCAAAGAGGGCAGCTCACTCGGTTTGTGAGAAGGAACCGAGCCGAACTGCCTCCGCCGCCTAGGGGGGCTAACAGGCGGACTGAACAGCGCACGGAGACTTCGGAGGCCGAAGTAGAGGGCATCTTGCACCTGATACACGGAGGCCCAATGGGGAGAGATTCCAAATCCTCCCGAAAAAACTTCGTCAGGGAGGTCAATTCCGTGCAGAGCCATCCTCCCCCCAAGGGCCTAGGAGTCCCGGTGACGTTCTCCGATAGGGACCTGGAGGGCGTCCGCACACCCCACTGCGATGCCCTGGTCATCAATCTCTGAATGGCAAACTTCGACGTTCGTCGAATCTTGGTGGATAACGGTAGCTCCGTCAACATCCTTTTCTTGGAGGCTTTCAAGGGCCTCCAGCTGTAGAGGGACCGGCTCAAGCCCGCGGGCTACACCCTTCACGGGTTCACTTGGATCCCGGTTATGGTCGAGGGAGTTATAACCCTCGACATAACGGCAAAAAAGGCCCCGGTAACTCGCACGGAGCCAGTGGACTTCATGGTAGTCAACGTCAAGGCCTCCTATAATGTTATCCTGGGTAAACCAGGTTTGGCTGCGCTTCAAGTCATCCCTTCAGCCTACCACATGAAGATGAAATTCCCCACGCCCTCAGGAGTGGGAGAAGTGATGGGAAGCCAAGAGGCGGCTCAGAAGTGCTATATGACCTCGATGGGGGGGTCTAGTTCTCTCTTTGGAAGCGCTCGAACTCCCTCATGAAGGCGGTCAAACTATTTCCGAGCCCGTGGACGAATTGGAGGAAGTGGCCTTTTCCGAAGAAGACACCACTAAGACGTTCCGCATCAATAAGGCTCTCTTCCCCTCCATTAAGCAAGATATTTCCCGGTGCATACGGGAACCACGACCTCTTTGCCTAGACTGCAGTCGATATGCCCGAGATCTCAGAGGAGCTCTCAATGCACCGACTAAGCGTCACCCCTGGGATCAAGCCTTTCCAACAGAAGAGGCAAAAATTTGCTCCCGAGCGACAACAGGCGATCAAGGAAGAGGTTGAGAAACTCCTCAACGCCCGCTTTATCCAAGAGGTAAATTACCCTGAGTGGCTCTCCAATGTGGTGATGGTGAAGAAGGCCAACGGAAGCTAGAAGATATGCATTGACTTCACCGGCCTCAATAAGGCTTGTTCGAAGGATCCTTTTCCTCTTCCCAGCATCGACACCCTGATCGATGCAACCTCCGGGCACGAGCTCCTCAGTTTTATGGATGCCTTCTCAGGGTACAACCAAATCTGGATGTTCCCTCCCGACATCCCGAAGACCTCGTTCGTGATGGACCAAGGCCTCTATTGCTACCATGTTATGCCATTCGGCTTGACAAATGCGGGAGCTACCTATCAGCGCCTTGTGAACAGGGTCTTCCGAGACTAGATTGGTCGAAACATGGAGGTCTACGTCGACGACATGTTGGTCAAGAGCACCCGAGGGCAGGAGCACACTCTCGACCTTCAAGAAGCCTTCGGGGTGCTAAAGAGGCATAATATGAGACTAAACCCGAACAAGTATGCGTTCGGTGTCTCATCGGGTAAATTCCTGAGGTTTATGGTCAGCCAGAGGGGCATAGAGGCCAACCCCGAAAAGATCCAAGCCATTCTCAAAATGGCCCCCCTTCCAACATCAAAGAACTACAGAGGCTCACGGGGCGCCTCGCCGCGATTGGGCGATTCCTCTCCATGTCCGGGGAAAAGTGCCTCCCCTTCTTCAAGTCCCTCAGGGGAGCTAAAGGCTTCGAATGGGGATAGCAGCAACAGGAGTCCTTTGATAAGCTCAAGGAATATTTAGCTAACCCACCGCTCCTGAGCAAGCCAGCACCTGGGGAGGTCCTCTACCTCTATCTCGCAGCTTCGAAGCAGACACTCAGTGCGGTCCTTGTAAGGGAAGAAGATAAGATGTAGAGGTCCATCTCTTACATGAGTAAGGTGCTCCACGACGCCAAACTTTGTTATTCGAAGCTGGAGAAGATGGCTCTTGCCCTGGTCATGGCGGCCCGAAAGCTCCGCCCCTACTTCTAATCTCATTCGGTAGTCGTCCTCACCGATCAGCCGCTGAAATAAGTTCTCCACAAGCCCGAGATTTCCGGGCGGCTCATGAAGTGGTCCATCGAGCTGAGTCAGCATGATATCAGCTACCAGCCCAGAACGGCAATAAAGGCCCAAGCTCTAGCCAAATTCATCGTGGAAAACACCATCCCCGACTCATGCGAGTCGTCTGCCAACCCCTTTGTCTGGATTGTTTATGTAGACGGGTCCTTTCGCACCGATGGAAGCGGGACTGGCGTCATCCTGACTGGCCCCGATGCTTTCTTCCTTCAATACTCCCTCCGCCTAAACTTTCTGGCATTAAATAATGAGGTAGAGTATGAGGCCCTCATAGTAGGGCTCTACATGGCTCGCAAGGCAGGCGCTGAGTGCGTAAGGGTCTTCAGCGACTCCCAGTTAATGGTCAACCAGGTGTCTGGGATTATAAGGCGAGAGATGACCGTATGGCCAGGTACTTAGCAAAGGTGAGGGAGCTTCTAGCTCTATTCGAAGATGTTCAACTCCAGCGGGTTCCCCGAGAGGAAAACGAACAAGCGGATGCCCTCTCTAAGCTTGCCTCCTCGTCTCTCCAGGGTCTAGAACGGACCGTCTTGATAGAGGTCCTTCTCAAACCAAGCATTGAAGAAGAGGCTCGGAGCCAATGGAAGCCTACCCCCTAACACTTGGGAAAAACTGGATGAAGCCTCTCCTCGAGTACCACTGAGATGAAGTCCTTCCCGAAGATCCAAAAGAGGCAAGGAGGATCAGGACACGAGTTGAGCGGTACACACTCCTGGAAGGGGTCATGTACAAACGCTCCTACACCCAGATAGACGGGTGGTCCTATCTGAGATGCCTCTCCCCGGAGGAAGCGCTCTACGCCATTAAGGAGGCCCACGATGGCCTATGTGGCGCGCACTTGGGAGCGAGATCCCTCTCCAGGAAGCTGTTGAACTACGGTTACTTCTAGCCCACACTACTAATGTCACGCCCCGCTTCCCAAAAAGAATATGGAATGCGAATACGCGATAAAAGTCCAGTGAATGATTTTCATCATCCATAAGCTCTTCAAGAATCTTTACAACATCCACAAGAATCATCAGAGTCGGAAGCAAAAGTATCAACCACATGCACATATGAACCAAAATATCCTTAAGAATACTTGAAACCAAATATATAAATCTCAAATAGTCATGATCTGAATAAAACAAATATCCTGGGTCACATTGGCCAAATACAAGAATAAATCCAAGTAATTAAATACAATATTGTTCAAGCAAACTGCAAGAAATAATAATAATAAAATCCAGCACTAATACTTCATGTGACCAATACTTTCTGGAACCTATTCTCCAAAATCTGCAATTCAACAATTGCAGGAAAGAGGAAAAGAGAAAAACAAGTACCCGTCAATTGCAAGTTACGGGCCACTTATAATTTAGGATACAAGTACATGGAAAAATTAACTAGCAACATGGTATAAGCATGATGTCAAAATAAACAACTAGCATGGTAAAGTGATCAAGTATCATGTAGCATATATCAAGAGTCAAGTAACAAGTAATCATGTATCAAGTGTCATGTATCAAGTCTCATGTAAACAAGTCTCATGTATCATGTAGTCAAGTGTCAAGCAAGCATGAATCATGTTCAAGTATCATATTCAAGTCTTGTAGTTATTACTATCTAGGTAGCACTTCATGCAACCCACCTTACATGGTTGCTACAACAAACAGTTTCGCTTTAGATTTCATAGTGAACCATAAAGGACAGTGTACTCAGGGACAAGTCAAGTAATCGAGCTCCAAGTATCATGTATCATGTATCATGTAATCACGTGTCAAGTTGTGCAAGTGGCAAGTATCGTGTCTTGCGTGCAAGTGTCAAGTAATCACGTAGGATCAGTGGATCCCCTTCCGAGTACACGTTTCTGAATTATCCACTATTAGATCTGTCCCTTAAACTCCGGCTTGGTTATTTATTATTAATGTCAAACAAGCATGTATATGTGCAAAATATATCAAGAATAACATGTCATGATCATGTGGCAAGTTCAAGTTGCAAGGTAAACATGTACGAGTGCAAGATATCTCATAAAAGAATAAAATAAACAAATCTCAAGTTCAAGACAGCAAGACCATACTGTAGTAAAACAGTGATTCCCAGTGTTACAAATATGCAAATCTGAATTCGCGAAACGTCTAGAAAATAGACTCCCAAACGAATCCAGAGAGTATAAATAAGTCATACATTAATTCACAAAAACATAGCTCAAAACTGATTGAATACAGAAAATAGTTCAGCTAGAAATTAGGAAAATGAATTCACATTCAGTAAAATAGAATCAAAACTCATTAAATAAATCCACAAAAAATATGGGGTATTCTCCTATATGTCCAGTATCTAAATATAAAGTTTTAGAATTTTCTAGTAAAATTAGATCAGTCATCAAAAATCATAAATCATCGATAAATGATAGTTTGGCAAATCTGGAATTTCCAACACTGCTGTACAAAACTATAATATCTCGCAACCAGTGAAACGAAATCTAACTCCGCCAAAGGGAGATGAAAATAGACAAAATATATTAACTTTCATATTTTGCAAATATTTTTCATACAGTAAAAGGAATTAGGGTGAAAATACGATTCTTTACAGAACAGCGGGCAAAATACAGCAAGTATAGTTTTCATAAACGATCCTAAAACGGCATATAAAACTCATCAATAAAATCCACCAAAATTCTGGGTAATCCCTAACTAGATATAGTAAAACTGACCAAAGTTTTGGATCAAAATAATATGTGCAGCACAGTTATTAAAATAATTTAGTCATCGAAACACCAAAAAATGAAATCTGTAAAAGATCTACACCTCTGTAGTAAAACAGTTATATCTCAAACATACGAAAACAAAATCTAGCAAGGTTAGAGGGATTTGTAAATAGATAAAATTATCTAAAATTCCTGTTTTATACTGAAATTAAGATACTGACTTCAAGACACTCCAAAACAGCAAACAAAACAGGCCATCGACAAAATACAGATTTTTCCCTTTAAGAACAACTCAACATATATCATACAAAACTTGTTCAAACACAACCAAATATGAAATCGAGTCTACCTAGTTTCCAAACATCATGAATTAGAGTATCTAGCATGTCCACACTAAATATATCACATGGGTCTCAACAAAATCATGAATTCTCACAAATTCTCACATACATGATCAATTCAAGAATGGGCAAAACCTAAGTTATTTCATGTCAAATTTTATGTCGTGAGTCATCTATGGTAAAATAGCAATATAGAGACAAAACCCATCGAGAATAACACAAACAAGAGTCGTCTCTAGACCCAATTACATTATAGGTGGTATTTTTGACTTGTATCATACAAAGAATTTTTTGAGTACAAGTTACTTGCCTTAATCGAAGATGAAGAACAATGAAAGTCAAGAATAACGAGAGCGGATCTCGGCAACGAACAAAACCCACGAGCAAAAATCCACGAACTAACGAATCTAAGATGCTCGAGAAAAAATCTTCACACGAACAAACTCCACTAAAAGAGAGAGATGATCCAAAGAAAGATGGCGACAATAGTGGCTTGCGGCCACGAGGGAACACAAAGAGAGTGGATGAGAGAGACTAGGGATTGTATATGGTGGTGTAAGAGGTGCAAGGAGTGGTCGGAACAGATGCTTTTCTTGGGGGGTTGGGTGTCGGGGTGTTTGGGCGTCGGGATGGTGCAAGCCGAACTGGGGCGGCCTGGGGTCGGGTTAGGGTGTGCGGCTCAAGCAGCAGGGAGAAAGAGATAGGGGGAGGCCTGGTAGTATGGAGGCAGTAGGGTTAGGGTTTAGGTGAGGATGAGAGAGATAATATATATATATATATATGAGGAGATTAGGGTTTGAATATAAGTTGGGTTGTGGTTTAATTGGGTATTAGGAGTAATAATAGTTTATGCCAATCGGTTGTGGATTTGGGTCAAATCAAATAGGAATACAAATAGGATTTTTGTTTAATTAGGCTTTGGTGAACAAATTGTAGACCATATCAAGTTCAGAATTCTTAATTTTTGTATTTGACAAGAATTGTAGAGAAATCTGTCTTCTTTCCAATCCCTCTAACCTTGATCGATTTCTTTTTCGTATGAGTGAGTTGTGGCTATTTTAATACAGAGGTGTATCCTATTTTCAGATTTCGTTTCTTGAAGATTCTGACGACTAAATTATTTTGATACTTTCGCTATACATATTATTTTGATCTGAAACTTTGGTCAGCACTTCTATATCTAATTAGGGATTACCCAAAATTTTGGTGGATTTATTGATGAGTTTATATGCCGTTTCATGCTAGTTATTAAAAGTTATACTTACTGGATTTTACTCGCTATTTCATAAAGAATTGTATTTTTACCCTAATTCCTGTTTCTGTATGAAAAATGTTTTTGAAATATGAAAGTTAGATTATTTTTTCTATTTTTATCTCCCTTTGGAGGATTTGGATTTTGTTTCATGGTTTGCGAGATATTACAGTTTTTGTACAGCCGTGTTGGGAATTCCAGATTTGCCAAACTATCGTTTCTTGATGTTTTATGATTTTTGTTGACTAAACTAATTTTACAGAAATGTTATGAAAATTTGTATTTTGATACTAGACATATAAGGGATTATCCCAGATTTTTTCCTGGATTTATTTGAGGTATTTTGATACTGTTTTCCTGTACTTGAATTCATTTCCTGATTCCTTGTTGAACGCATTTTCTGTTTTCAAATCAGTTTTGAGTTATGATTTTCTGAAACACTATATGACTTATATATATTCGCTAGATCCATGTGCAAGTCTATTTTCCAGATTCTTCGGATCTAGATTTGGAGTTTTGTGGTAAAGGGATTCACTGTTTTACTACTGTACTGTCGTGCTGTCCTGAATTAAGAAGTACCCTACTTGGTTCTGTTATGAAACTGCTTATCATTTGAACATGCTTACCTGTTATTCTAAATTTGTGGGTCGATATATCATGCTAGATTTACTTTGTTCATGCACATACACATCTGTCTGATAATAATTGTAAAATGATCAAGCCGAGGTTTAAGGGAAAGATCTAGTAGTGGGAAAATATAGAAATGTGTACTTAGAAAGGGGCCCGTATTTCCCATCTGAATATCTGTTATCTGTTACGAGAACATACAAGATTTTGATTATCAGATTCCTGACTACATACTTCCTTATGAGAGGGTTTACTCAGAAGGGGGCCCGTGGTCCCCATCTGTTACCCAACTACATACTTCCTACGGAAGGGTGTACATGAAGGGGACTTAGTCCTATCTGTTTCATGATCTTCTGTTATCTGTCTGTCCAAATCTGTTACCTGATATCTGTCTGTTTGAATCCTGAGTACACGACCCTATATGATCCTCTACGAAATCTAAAGCGAAATTGTTTATTGTAGCAACTATGTGTTATATTTTTGGGGAGCATGAAGTGCTACCTAGATAGTAATCACACAAGACTTAAAAGAACATGACATCTGTATCTGAATCTGAATCTGAATCTGTTATATGTATCTGGCAATCTGTTATCTGATTATCTGATTACCTGTTATCTGTCCGACATTATCACTTGACACCATTATTTGACACTATCTGTATATCTATCTACATGTTTTTTTGACTTTGACACTTGACACATGTTAGTATACCATGCTAGTTGATTCTGCTATACCATGCTATATCTGTTTCTACTATTATTTAGATTTGTTTAGTTTTTCCTATGTATTGCAATTGACGTGTACTTATCTTCTTTTTCCTTCTCCTATAATTTACTAATTGCAGATCAGGATGATCAGCTGCCTGATGGCATTGGAGATATGAGATACTAGTTTTGGATTTCATGCTTTATTTGTTATTATTATTGTTGCTTGAACTTGAATAAGATTGTACTTGATTACTTGGATATTTATCTTATATTTGGACGATGTGACTCAGGATATTTGACTTGTTCATAATTTGATTATTTGAGATTATTATATTTGGTTTCAAGTAATTTCTGTTGGTATCTTGTTTCAGTTATGCTTACCTGGTTGTATCTTTTGCTTCCGACTGATTATCTTGTGAAATGTTGTAAAGATTCTTGAACAGTTTATGGTGATGAAAATCATTCGCTGGGCCAATATTACGTACTCGTATTCTATATTTTTGGGAAGTGGGGCGTGACAATATGCCATCCTTTCTTTGTTGTATTTGATATCCAAGAAAATAAGTTAGTTCTCCCATCATGCTCATTTCGAATTCATTCTGCATTTGCTTTGAGAATTCCTTGTAAAGATTTTCATTAGTGGATCCAAATATAATATCATCATCATATATTTGAACGATTAAAATGTCTTTAGAATTATGTTTTATAAATAGTGTAGTGTCTACTTTTCCTTTAGAAAAACCTATGTGATGTAGAAATGAACTTAGTCGTTCATACCAAGCACGAGGGGCTTGCTTCAAACCGTACAATGCTTTATCAAGACGAAATACATAATTTGGGTGTAGGATCAGTGAATCCCTGTGGTTGTGCAACATAAACTTCTTCGGAAATAAAACCATTTAAAAATGCACTTTTAACATCCATTTGAAAGAGAGTAAAATCCATATAAACAGTAAATGCAAGTAAAATGCGAATGGATTCAAGTCGTGCAACAGGTGTAAAAGTTTCATCAAAATCTACACTTTTTTTATTATAAACTTGTGCAACAAGACAGGCCTTATTTCTAGTGATTGATCCGGATTCATCTAACTTGTTCCTAAACACCCACTTAGTTCCAAGTATAGTTCTATTATGCGGTCTAGGAACAAGTCTCCATACTTGATTCCTTTCGAATTGATTAAGTTCTTCTTGTATGGCAACAATCCAGTAATTATCTTGCAAGGCCTCCTTAATATTCTTAGGTACAAGTATGGAAACGAATGCGGAAAAATACATGAAATTTTGAGCTTGTGTGTGAGTAGTTACCCCTTTTGACATGTCGCTTCGTATAAAAGTTGGTGGATGACTAGACATAATTTTCCATGCGGGGCGTCTTTCACCTGTGGAAATTTGATGTTGTACGTGTTCATCTTCCATAACATCAATTTGTTCTGCAGGCATCTCTTCTATTTGCGATTTGAATGCATCTTCATCTTGATGAGATTTTTTATTTTGATCATTTATACTTGGGTCTTCTTCAACGTGAACCTATTTCTTTTCAACCCGAACACATGTCTCATCATCATCAACAACATGCAATATTTCTTTGGTGTAGGGATTAGTTTCATCAAAAATAACATCTATAGATTCCTGAACTGTGCATCTTCTTTTATTAAATACACGATATGCTTTGCTACTAAGAGAATATCCTAAGAAGACACCTTCATCACTTTTACGATCAAATTTTCCCAAATTATCAAAAGTATTTAAAATAAACACTTTACATCCGAAGACGCGAAAGTAACTTAAGTTGGAAATTTTGCCATAATATAGTTCAAAAGTAGTTTTCTCAAGATATTTTCTAATGATTACATGGTTAATTGTGTAACCTGTTGTATTGACAGCCTCCACCCAAAATGATTTAAGTAAATCTTTTTCACTAAGTGTGGTTCGGGCCATTTCTTGAAGAGATCGATTTTTCCTTTCAACAACTCCATTTTTTTGGGGAGTGCGAGGTCAAGCAAACTCATGTTTTATTCTCATTTGTCACAAAATGATGTGAAGAGTTCGTTTTGAAATTCTCCACCATGGTCACTACGAATAGTGAAAATTAATGGTGAGGCTTTTCTCATTTTCCACTCTTCGACAAAATTTTTGAAATACATACAATGTGTCATCTTTTTATGGCAAAAAGGCAACCCAAGTAAATCTACTATAATCATCAATAATTACAAAAGTATATTGTGCACCTCCATTACTACGTGTCCGTGATGGTCCAAAAAATCCCATGTGCAAGAGTTCAAGGGGTCAAGAAGTTGATACCATTTTCTTGGGTTTGTAAGAACTTTTAGTTTGCTTACCAAATTGGCACGACTCATACAGTTTATCTTTCTCAAATTTGATTTTAGGAATCCCCCTTACAAGCTCCTTGGTTACGAGTTTGTTGAGATTGTCCATAGCCGTGTGTCCAAGTCTACTATGCCATAACCAACTATCTTCATTTCTTGCAACAAAGCACCTCATAATTTCCTTTGCTAACTCATTAGAATTTATAACATAGACATTGTTACATCTGTTAGCTAGAATTAAATAAGATTTATTGCTATTTAGTACATTGCATGAATTTTTATCAAAAGTGACCGTATAGCCTTTATCACATAATTGACTGACACTAATTAGATTATGTTTCAAACCTCTTGCCAATAGAACATCCTCAATGGAGCATGAGAAACCAAAGTTTATTTTACCTTTACCAATGGTTTGTCCCGTGCTATTATCTCCAAAGATGATGTTCTTTCCTTTTTCCCTTAATAGTGATGCAAAATATTTGCTGTCACCTGTCATATGATTTGAGCATCCACTATCAAGGTACCACCGATCTTTAGTCTTAATACGTTGAGGTACCTACAGCAAGATAAGTAGTTATAATTTTGTGTGCCACATTTTGTTTTGAACCTGCATTTACATCCTTTCTTACCCACACACAATTAGTATTTCTTTTAAATGGACAATTAAAAGAAATGTTCCCTAGTCCACAATAATAATGACATGTGATACGACTATGCCTTGAGTCATGCACACTTGCATAGCACTGGGTTGGTTTATAATTATGTTGGAGTTTGTGCAAGTGTGTATGACATGATGATTTACATTTTTGATGATGTATTGGCTCTTCGTAACCAAGCCCTCGATTATCATGATAAGATCTTGAATTTTTTTTAATAAGGTAACGGGGTCCTTCATATTTTTCAACAATCTTTTCAAGCTCAGTTACTCTTTTACATAATCTTTTTCTAGTCATCTCATCGTCTTTTGTGTTCCAACGAAGAGTGTTTAGTGTAGCATCAAGAATCCTATTTTGTTCAAGAGCTTCATTACATCCTTCCACTACCTCTTCAAATTTCTTTTTACATTCTTTTAAATCATCTGTGAGTTTGGCTATATAAACAGATTTCTCATAATTTCTCTTAAGTGATCATCATGCGTTGCTAAAGTTTCTCGAATTTGTTGTTTTAACATTTCATTTTTCTCTAGCAATACATCATGATCTTTTCTAAATGACTCAAATTTTTCCAAGATCAAGGCATTCTTATTTTTCAGTTTTTGATTTTTTGTAATACAAAAGTCATGGGTATCATTTGAAATTTGTTTATATTGCCTAAGTTCACGACTTAATTTCTTAGCATAGTCTTTCAAACCATTACACATGTCTACTAGTTCATCATAAGTGGGTTCTTCGTTTACCTCTTCTTGAGATGGTGATTGCACCTCATCATGCCCAAGAGCCATGAAGCCAACGTCATCGTAGCCTTGCTCTCCCTCACTTGAATCAGAATCTAACCATGTTGCCTTTAGCGCCTTCTTTTTCGGACTTGGGTTGGAGCGGTAGTAGTTCTTGTTCCTGTCTTGTGAGACAGGACAATTTGCATGAATGTGTCCAGGCTTCTTGCACTTATAGCACACATCATCTTTATCCTTCTCCCTATATCCTTGATACCTGCCATATTTCTTATGTTTGAGATACTTACGAAATTGTTTTATCAATAGAGCAATGTTCTCGTCTGACTCCTCACGATTTGAATCTGCTTTTGATGGTCGGGATTTTTCTGCTTTTAGTGCAATGGTCTTCTCTTCTTGCTTTGGTTCAATCCCGATGTTTTGTCTGTATCTTTTGATCTCCGACATTTTCATCTCGTATGTCTTCAGCTTTCCTTAGAATGTGTAGTAGTCGAATCCCTTCTCTTCAAGAGTCTTCCTCATTGCAGCGGCCTTTACATTCCATTCTGGCATGAGACATCTTATGAGCTTTCCGACCTTTCGGTCATCATCTATCCCCTTACCTAAGCTCTCAAGTTTGTGGGCAATGATATTGAACCGGGCGAGCATTTGATCCATATTTCTTCATGGCAACATGCAAAACACATCAAACTTATAGAAACATAAATTAACTTTAGCTTTTACCTTAGAAGCGGTTCCTTCATGCCGCTTCAGCATGTTGTTCCAGATTTTGTATGTTATTTTGCAATTACGCTCGCATTGCATTAGTTCTTCGTTATTCAACCCTACATAGAGAGCCATCATGGCTTTGGAATTTTCTGTCTTGAGGGCCAACTCTTCTTTTGTGAAGGATGTCTTCCCGACACTAACTGAAATTTCTGTTTTA
This sequence comes from Hemerocallis citrina, assembly GCA_017893485.1. Taxonomy (NCBI): domain Eukaryota; kingdom Viridiplantae; phylum Streptophyta; class Magnoliopsida; order Asparagales; family Asphodelaceae; genus Hemerocallis; species Hemerocallis citrina. Next base: position 426,931,169 of record CM030358.1, on the reverse strand, counting down.
TCGATACACACATTCCATACTTCTTCTCCGAGCATCTGTAAAAAAGAGACATACGAACTTTCCAGACGTCATAGCATTTTTCATTAAAAAATGGTGATCGCGTAAGGCTTGTCCCATTGGAGATAAATGGGTCCGATGAGTACAAGTTTTCGGGAGGAGGGATTTTGGCCATTGGACCTTTTGCTTCAGCTTTTAAGCTTTTTTATAAGCACCTCGCTCTGATACCACTGTAAATCACCCTAGGGGGGGGTTGAATTGGGTGATTGTGCAGAATTTAAAAATTAATAAAATAAAGTGCAAGGTAAGTAAAAGAGTTAAGAGCAGCAAACACAAATGACACATCGATATAACGTGGTTCGACCCCCAGGTCTACGTCCACACCACCTACTTGTAGCAATTCTCCGCCACAAGCGTTCCACTATACTTAAAGCCCTTTGTACAGTGATTTTCGGATTCAGGCCGAGAGACCTATTACACCCACAGGACTTCCAACACAAGTCCCGTCAATCTCACCGAAGTGAAAAAGAAAGAAAAACCAAAACTCAAGATCGTTTAATGATCCTGATTGAAGAATACAGAAAAATTATCGCTCGCACTTGGATTGATTATCAAAAGATTGGTTCAGAAGAATTTTATCAGAAGTAATAGGGTTGAGAATACATTGTGGATTCGTTCAATATTAATAGACCAGGAAGTGTATCGATCAAAAATAAAAACGATACTTTCTAAGAATATACACAGCGTAAAGTGCGGTCGACCGTTCAGCTCTCTGACGTAAAGTAGAGAGGTGAAAGGTCGACCGCTTCTCAAACAACTCAAGGTTGCGGTCGACTGTGATGCGGTCGACCGGTCATAAAGTACGGTCGACCGGTATCGCAATGTATATTTCGAATCCACCCTATTTTCTTACCATAAACTAATCAATCTTTAATCAATCTTATACAATTAAAATCTCACGAAAATAGAAGGAAAAAATCAGGTTTTGATATCTTCCTCTTTTGCTTGTAGACAAATTAATCATGAACTCTTTCTGAATATCTTTCTCTTTTACTTGTAGACCAATTAATCATGAACTCTTTTTAAATATCTTCCTCTTTTGCTTGTATTTGCAATCATTCTTTATTGCTTTTCTTGTTTGAATATTGTTGAATATTCTTGCTGATATTATTTGATCCTGAAGATCTGAACTACTAACTTTAAACTTATTAGTATTAATGAGCACATTTTGTGCACACCGAACTAAGAGTCAACACTCCTTTCTCTCTTTCGAACGGTCAGACAATGAAGCCAAAAATTTCTTCAAAAAAAAAAACAATGAAGCCAAAATTGTGGAGCTGGGAACTGTGGCTCTTCGTGTCTCAGGTACTTTCGATTTTTCACTGTTGTCGCAGTTGGAAACAAAAAATACAAAGATGAAGTCGTAGTTGGAAACTGCAGCTTCATAAGAGCTGTAGTCATAGTTCCCAACTACGACTTAAGTTTAAGTTTACGTGGCATGGACTAACTCACTCCGGAAAATAAATTGGAAAAGGAAAATAATTTGGAAAACGGCTTAGGTTGGATAATAGTTTGGAAAAGTTGCTTAATTGGAAAAATAATTTGAGATTTGGAGAGTGGAAAAAGAGACGAAGAAATTTGATAGTTTTAAGGAGAGAATTTGATGAGGTTGGGACATGCACGTGTTTCTTTATGATTAGTTTTTAGCTTTTATTTCTTATTTTGTTTAGCTATGATAAAAGATTTTTTTTTTTTTTATATATTTGTTTTTAAGGTCGTAATTTGATGCAAGCGAGCTATGAAACCTCTGATCTTTTGTCGGCTGCTAAAAGGCTTCATAGAATTATTTATTAAGAGGTTCATTCTCAATTATTATTTCCATGTAGAATAATTAAGAAATTTGCAGGGTTTAATTGTTAAGCCCATTTATTAAATGCAAGTTCGAGTTTGAAATACAGAGCCCAACGGAACCCTATATCTTATGCGTATTAGATTTTTTTTGATATATAGACCTAATAAATCTTCTTTTGGGATTTCAATTACATTTTAATTAGTTTCAACATTCAATTAACCAACTACTTTTAAATACAACTATTTTCCCCCACTTAAATTACTTTCTATAATTCATTAACTATTCTTTAATACAAGTCTTCTTTCAAGAGTCTTTTTTCCCTTCTCAATGCTAACTATAATATATATATATATATATATATATATATATATATATATATATATATATACATTTAAAAATTGTATACATGTGTTATGAGAATTAATTTTTTTATAGGACACTTTTGGAAAATATTTGCAGAAAGATGATAGTTGCCCAAGTATTTGTTCTCATAGACTCAATAACTAAACTCGTCACTCCCAACAGCGAGTTTAGTTGTTTCATCCTCGCTATTGGGAAACAACGTGTTTAGTGCTTATTTTTAGTTCAAAATTTTTAAAGAAAACTCGCCATTTTATTTATACTAGACTTGATGTTGGGAACAGCGAGTTTAGTTCAAAATTTTCAAAAAAGACTCGCTATTCCCAACAGCGAGGACATTTACATTAGACTCGCTGTCGGGATTAGCGAGTTTAGTTATGGAGTTTTTTTCGAAAATTCTATGGAGTTTTTTTCGAAAATTCACTAAGTCCAACAGAATGTTTCACTCTCTGTAAAATTTTCTACATCCTCATCGTTTCCAACAACGAGTCTAGTGTAAATGTCCTCGCCGTTGGGAATAGCGAGTCTTCTTTGAAAATTTTAAACTAAACTCGTTGTTCTCAACAGCGAGTCTAGTATAAATGTCATCGCCGTTGGAAACAGCGAGTCTTCTTTGAAAATTTTGAACTAAACTCGTTGTTCCCAACAACGAGTCTAGTATAAATGTCATTGTCATTGGAACAGCAAGTCTTCTTTGAAAATTTTGAACTAAATTCGTTGTTCCTAACAGCGAGTCTAGTATAAACGTCCTTACCCGTTGCGAACAGTGAGTTTTCTTTGAAAATTTTGAACTAAAAATCAGCACTAAACACGCTGTTTCCCATTAACGAGGATGAAATAACTAAACTCCTCGTTGGGAATGTCGATTTTAGTTGTTGAGTCCATAAGTGCAAATACTTGGACAACTATTTTCTTTCTGCAAATATTTTCGAAAAGTGTCTTATAAAAAAAAAATAATTCTGTGTTATGAGGAGTCGGATATAAAAAAAATTAATCCTGACCAAATTATCTAATATATTGGCTTGGGCTTATGAATTGAGATCCCATTAAGAAGTGGACCGGGCTTGGACTCTTGAAATTTAAATAGACCCGGACCCCTGTTCACATGAGTCCATTGCCACTCCTACCTAGATCTAATCTATTGCCACTTCTAGATTGGGTGAAAATTGGGAAGGTTTTAATATCGGAGGAAACACGTTGGGTTCCAATTGGATCCTACCAAGTTCACTTGGGGATCAACTTGAGAGCACTTTAGGATCCACTTGAGAGCTCAAACCCAATAAACATAATGACTTTTCTGAGAGTCGTACATGATCCACTGTAGAATCGGTGTTTGGTTTACCACAAGTTGATATTTTGTACACTTAAAAAATATGTGTTTTCATGTGGCCAATAATAACATTATTAAATATCTTAAAGAATTTTTGTTACTCTGTTAATATATAAAAACGGGTTTAAGAAACTTTTACCCAAGTATATGATGTTTCAAGTTCTCACTCACAAGTATAGGGACTTACATATCACATAGGTAGAAGTCAGAACTTTTGACCGTACTGACCCCTTTTTCGAAAATGTTTCTATAACTAACCCACTTGACAAACTTATTCCACGACCAGTCCCATTTTAGACACGTCAATGTAGACCACAGTTAAGGATCGCAGTCTCTTTACAATTTTTTTTTTCTTTTTTTGAAACTAGAGTTTCTCACTTCGAAACTTATAAATAAGCTCAAGTTATTTTATTAAGAACTGTGACCGTAGTTAGCAACTGCGGTCACAATTATAGTTTGACCGCAATTGAGAAGTGCGGTTACAATTCAAAGTAAAATAACTTGAGCTTTTTTATAAGTTTCAAAGTGAGAAACTCTAAGAGTGCGTTTGGTTACCTTTTTTGGAAATATTTTCAGGCAAAAATTTTCTGAAAATGCGTTTGGTTATATTTTGTACAGTACATCTTTTTAGCAAACATCTTTTTAGTTGTTTTCCCCTTTTACCTTTTCCCCTTCTTCCATCCCCATCTCACTGTGGAAACAAGTCTCCCTATTCACCACTTCTCCCCCTCTCTCGTCACCCATACTCGTCACCTCTCTCTTCACCCTCTTCGCCACCCTTCCTCTATTGAAGTTTTCCCCCTTCCTCTTTCTTCGCTAACAGGCGACGTTAGATCTGAAATCCCTAACGCCCTCGTCAGATCTGAAAACCCTAACTCACTCTTTCAGCCCTTCTCACCCCGCACGATAGCGTGTCTCTCTTCGGGCCCCTTCTCACCCCGCACGACGCTCGATTCATGGTCTGTGAGACCAGATCTGCTTTTGCAAGAAGGTCTCTTCGAAATCGTAGTTCTAGAATCAGACGTCGGTCGAGGAAATCTGTCGGAGACAACTTCTTCAGGTTTGAAAACCAGCAATCCAGGGTATGTTTCAAATCTATGCCCAATTTTTTGATTCTGTTATGGTATTTGGTCTATATTTCCACATTTGCTTCATAAAAAATCTCTTTTTTAGGGTTAATTTAATGGACGTACTGACGAATTGAGGGTCCAAAATTGTTTTTTTTCTTCTGGGTTTGCTGTGATTTGGAGATCTTGAGTACTGATTTGTTTATTCTAGATCCGGGAAAAGAAATTATTTTCTTTTAATACTCGACCTATACTGAATGGAGACCTATTTTTGTACTGAATTGAATTTCGGAATGAGGTGTTTTCACCCTACGGTCGACGTCGCTTTTGTTAGTAGTTGAAATTGGATATTTCAAGTAGACAGGATTAATGGTGGTGGCTGAACTGAAAATGGAGTTTATTTTTTTTTACTTTGATTTCGATTGAAGTGTAGGTGGATAGTACACATCATCTACAATTGTTATAGTGACCTCAAATTAATATTGTTCACTGTTAATGTTTACCAATTGATGATTGTTATTTTATATTGATCGTTAAAGGAAAGGAGATTGAGATGGATAGTGATCTCGGGCTTTGGCCAGCAATTAATGTACGTACATTTATTGAGATGATGGAGGCCGAGGTTGACCGAAATAGTTTGAAAAGTGCGAAATTTGATGCAAGACAATGGTCTCAATTGATGGCTTCTTTGAACCAACAATATAATCGTGCATACACGCTTAAACAAATAAAAGATAAATATGGACGACTTAAGATGCAGTGGAAAGCTTTTTACGATTTGAAGAATTAAAGTGGTATGGGTTGGGATGAAGAGAATCAGACAGTGACTTGCGATCCCGTTGTTTGGCAGGCATATGTCAAGGTTCACATATAATTTTTTTTTTATGCTACTGTGGGATTATGATCGTAATATACTTATTATTGACTTTTATAGTTGTAAACTAACAACACAATAATTTATAAATAGGCACACCCTAAAGCTTCCGAATTCGAAACGAAGGGTTTGGCTAACTATGATGTGTTGACCAAAATTTTTGCTGGTTCTACTGCCGAGGGTTTACTTTCTAGGGCTTCATCTCAAAGGGTGTATGACCTCGATGAGGAACAAAGGGTCAACTTTGAGTTCGCCCACCCCACTCCCCCCAATGCACCACATGTAAATTTGGATGATGATGATGATTACGAACCAATGTTTACGGGATCGGGGTCTCATAAGAGACGCTCTAGTGGATCTAGTGGTCGAGTAACAAAAAGCTCAAGAATGGATATTGCTGTTGAGGCCAATGCTGAAAAGTCCATTGCTAAAGCAGAATATTATAAGAAGAAGGCCACCAATTTTGATCGCTCTGTCCCAGACGATCAGTCGTCCATTGACAATGCCATGTTAATACTAAATGGTTTGGATGGGCTTGATGAAGATATGATCGACGTGGTACTGGAGAACATAATTCATGACCCAAATTGGCGTAGAACCTTTGTTCTAATGAATCTGGAGTGGAGAGTAGGGTGGTTACGCAGACTTGCGAAAAAATAATTCTAATTTATTAAATTCGATAAAAATTCATTATGTATTATTTAAATGTAGTAGTTTATTGACATATTTCTGTATTAGTAGTTGGGTGATTATATGTAATGGCACAATGAGTTCTCTTTGCTAATATATCGGTTTTAATTTCAGCTGCACTCGTTTTCCTACATTCTTGCTGTTTGTGATGACTGCTTATGTTTCAATTCTATGGGTTGCTGTTATTATTTATATGACATCCATTATGTTCGTAGAGTATCTAAAATTAGAAGTATTCTTTATGCAAATGTATTCTAATTGTTACAGTGTTCTGTACTATTGCACTTGCTACCATACTGATGGACTCTTCAAGTAACACGTCGTCAAGTTCTGATGAATCCGATCTTGAGGACTTGTTCTTTCTTCAAGAGATGGAACAATTTTATAATAATAAAAGTCTCAATTCCACGTCCAAACTATCAGGTCGTGAATACCTACAAGAAGTCTTAGACGGTCCAGATGCCAAATTCTTTTGGGTGTTTCGCATGAATAATGACTGTTTTTTGGCTTTGTGTCAATTTATAATAAATGGCAACTACCTTCAGGAAACGCCCGAGCAAATACAAATAAGGCGTATATCTCATCATGAAAGTGTTGCAATTTTTTTGTTCATTGTCCCTCATAGTAATAGAATGAGGCTTGCCTGTGGTCGGTTTGATCATTCGTTGGAAACAATTCAAAGACATTTCACTGAGGTGTTGAAAGGTTTGGTAAGAGCATCAACAGTTCTTATTAAACACCCAGACCCGGAACATGTACATGATAAGATCAGGGGTTCCCCAGATTTCTATCAATGGTTTAAGGTATTTTGTGCATTTCATGTTTAAAACCGTTTATTCTAATGATTCAAATGTGTTCAATAAAGTATTAGCTTTATTCCTCAATAATGTAGGGAGCTATTGGTGCTGCCGATGGTACCTTAATACCTGCTACCATACCCGCTAGCCGACAAAACAGTTGTCGTGGTCGAAAAGGTGATATATGTCAAAATGTGCTGGCAATTTGTGATTTTGACATGATGTTCACTTTTATTTATGCGGGTTGGGAAGGAAGCGCTAATGACTCCCGCGTAATACATAGTGCATTAACAAAAAGATTATTGCCAATCTCGCCCGAAGATAAGTACTACTTAGTAGATTGTGGGTACACAAACATGCCAGGGTATTTAACTCCCTACCGCGGGGAGCCATATCATTTGCAGGATTTCCAAGGTCCTAACCATGCACCCACCCAATATAAGCAACTTTTCAACAAATAGCATGCTAGGCTGCGAAATGTAATAGAACGAACCTTTGGTGTATTCAAAAAAAGGTTTGCCATATTCAAGTCTATACCCAATTACTTCTACACAAGACAAGTTATGATGGTACCAGCATGTTGTACAGTTCATAATTTTATACGTAGGTATTCTGCCGATGATTCATTATTTTCAGACATAGAAGAAGAACAAAATAATCACCTACACAATCAAGAGAATGCTTCCACATCTCAGCCTTTGGATATGTCATCTTCTCAGTTGAATCGCATGAATAATAAAAGAGATCAAATAGCTATGGCAATGTGGAATGCTAGACATTGATGTAAGCATTAGCATGTACTTGTTCATGGTTACTTTCTGTTCTTGTAATATATGGTTGTAAGTTCTTTCCTTTCATTTGTAGCTCATCTATTTGATGATCACGAATATTAATGTATTAAGCAGGCGATATATGATGAAATATTTGTATGCATACAGGTTGGGGGACCATCATGTGTCACTGAGTTTCTGAAAATGATGGATATGGTATATTCTGATCCAGAATTTATTTTAATTTTTTACGTTAGAAGACAACAATCTAATGATCTTATATTCCCATTATACTGACTCAATGAATGATGTATTCAACTATGGGTGATGGATGGGGTGGGCACAAGATATTAGTAGTAGCTGGCGTGGCAATTTTAAAAATTGCAGCTCTACACTAATCATGATGATTTGGTTGAACAATTGTTCTATGACAATATGTTTTGAGGATACGGTCAATTAGGGATGTGATGATGATATATTCTGATCCTATATAACATTATTTGTGAGACTTTTGTGATTGATTACTAGTATTCAAAACATGGATATGATGATGTTATATTCTGATCCTATATAATATAATTTGTGAGACCTTTCTGATTGATTACTAGAATTCAAAATATGGATATGATGAAGATATATTCTGATCCTATATAACATTATTTTTGAGGCTTTTGTGATTGATTACTAGAATTCAAAATATGGATATGATGAAGATATATTCTGATCCTATATAACATTATTTATGAGGCTTTTGTAATTGATTACTAGAATTCAAAATATGGATATGACGATATTATATTCTGATCCTGCAGTTCTTATTTGGGATAATGACAACCTTGTTGATTCGTTGTTCTGAACCTACACTTGTTATCTTATATTTGGAGTATCTGACAACTTTCAACATCACCATGTTGTTACTAATATATAAACCATCAGTAAGTGATAATCCCCCACCATGATGGGCACCCAATACTCAGCACGGCACTGTATTAGATTGTGTACATTATAAACCATCAGTATGTGATAATCTCCTACCATGATTGTTACTAATATATAAACCATTGATGAACACATTATTATTCACTTTTTAAGAGCAATAATCTTAATATAATTAGACATTTAAAAGCTCTATATGTGGTATTTATGCTTCTTTTCTCTTTCTCTGCAGGAAACAGCCTATAAACAGCAAAACGAAGCAAATTCAGGATGATACACAGGAAACTGAAGAGGCAGTCGACTGGTCATGATAACAGGCGACTGGACAGAGGAAATCAAGTTTTACACAGCTGCTCGACCAAGTCGACTGTTCCCAAAACATCAGTCGACTGGGCGGATGAATCATGAAAATACTGAAGTCTCGACACAGTCGACTTACTCCCAAGGACAGTCGACTGATAGGCGGCGGAGTACACAAATCAGATATTCGAAGATTCACCTGCATCTAATTTCACATCTATTTGAATCCAGATTTATGCAAATCAAATCTAGAGACTGGGGGTTTCCAAGTGGACGTGGTAAACAGATAAGGAAGGAAAGGAGAAAAGAGAAAGATATTAATCATCAAATCAAATAAAGAAGGACCTTCCTGAAAAAGTGGAAACCCTAATTCTCAGCCGTACTCTATAAATATCAGAAGAGAACGACTCCATCGGATCATCAGATCTATCTCGTGGACACAACTTATTCAGAGAGTTCCCAACCATCAAGTCATCAACCCAAGCATCACTCCATCAACATCGAAGAAGGAGAAAGAAGATCCAGCAACCAGAAGGCAGTCGACTGTGTGACAGCCAGTCGACCATATTGCCGGAATCCATTAGTTTATTTCTTCTTCTCTCTTTATTCTTTTTATGTTGATCATGTATTCAAACTTGTTAAGCAATAAAGTTATTATTATGTGGAACTAATTTCATAGTTGGGTAGATCGAAACCGTAGTTATGTAGTGCTATATTCTTCTGAAATCTTCTAATTACTTATTGATTGAATCTGGTTGAATTGACATAGATTAATGATCATCAAACTTGGATCTTGAAGTCTGAGAGCAGTCGACTGAGGTGAGAGCCAGTCGACTGACATACAGCACGTGAGAATATCAAGTTTATGTTATCATTTATCTAAATCTGTTATATGAAGCATATTGAGACGACCGAATCTCGTGCTCATAATTTGTAACAAAAGAATCTTTAGGGGTTCTTGGTTCAATCAACTTAGAGGATCTAGATCTGATACCAATTTCTAGAACTTTAAGTGTTTGTTCGTTTCCACTGTTCTGATGTTTTCTCTAAGTATAACTTAGTAGATACCCTGCTAGATACTTATGGAAAGAAACGAATTAGAGTAGATACCATGCCTAATTCTTGGCTTAGGGAAACAATACTTTAAGGAGTAGATACCATGCCCTTGAAGTGAACAACATGAGTAATTAGAAGTAAATTCAGAAGGCAAATTAGCATTACTAATTATTGGTGGAGATCAACTACCCAACTATTCAAGAGATATTTGTGATTCAACACCTCTCATCTTAGTTTTAATCTTTTAGTTCTTTTAGAATATTATAACAACTCTTATTCTCTTTTATTATTAGTTTTATTGATTAGTAAGTTGAAGTCTACAATCTCTGTGGGATCGACCCTTGCTATTACTACGATTCGATTCGTGCACTTGCGAGGTTTTATAATTTGTGTCTAGTTAGTCTATTTAATTAGGTAGCTAGATTTCCAACAACAACCATCAGTAGGTAATAATCTCCCACCATGATGGGCAGCAATACTCATCACAACATTGTATTGGTTTGTGTACACTAATGAAAATTAAACCCAGTTAAACTGATACCTTCCTCAAAACCAGAAGAACTCATCACAGATTTAAGGAAGCCATCAGAATATGTTGGAATTTGACAAATAAGGCAAATAATGGATATGATAAATTTTGTAATGGATACTACCCACTTTCAAAATTTGGAAGTGATGATGCTTTATTCTTATCCTTTAATACTCTTTGGAGTAATTATTGTTGTTTGCTTTAAACGAAAGTAAGGCCTGCATTTTATATCAGTTTGTGATGACTTCTTCTGTGATATGAGAAAGCAGCGTGAGTTTAACTGGGTTTAATTTCCATACTGTACACAAACTAATACAATGCTATGCTGAGTATTGGTGCCCATCATGGTTGGAGATTATCACCTACTGATGGTTTATATATTAGTAACAACATGGTTGGAGATTATCACATACTGATGGTTTATAATGTACACAATCTAATACAGTGCTGTGCTGAGTATTGGTGCCCATCATGGTGGGGGATTATCACCTACTGATGGTTTATATATTAGTAACAATCATGATGGGAGATTATCACATACTGATGGTTTATAATGTACACAATCTAATACAGTGCTGTGCTGAGTATTGGGTGCCCATCATGGTGGGAGCTTAGCACCTACTGATGGTTTATATATTGATGCCCATCATGGTGGGAGATTATCACATACTGATGGTTTATAATGTACACAATCTAATACAGTGCTGTGCTGAGAATTGGTGCCCATCATGGTGGGAGCTTATCACCTACTGATGGTTTATATATTAGTAACAATCATAGTGGGAGATTATCACATACTGATGGTTTATAATGTACACAATCTAATACAGTGCTGTGCTGAGTATTGGTGCCCGTCATGGTGGGGGATTATCACCTACTGATGGTTTATATATTAGTAACAATCATGGTTGGAGATTATCACATACTGATGGTTTATAATGTACACAATCTAATACAATGCTGTGCTGAGTATTGGGTGCCCATCATGGTGGGAGCTTAGCACCTACTGATGGTTTACATATTGGTGCCCATCATGGTGGGAGATTATCACATACTGATGGTTTATAATGTACACAATCTAATACAGTGCTGTGCTGAGAATTGGTGCCCATCATGGTGGGATCTTATCACCTACTGATGGTTTATATATTAGTAACAACATGGTGGGAGATTATCACATACTGATGGTTTATAATGTACACAATCTAATACAATGCTGTGCTGAGTGTGGGTGCCCATCATGGTGGGAGATTATCACCTACTGATGGTTTATATATTATTAACAACATGGTAGGAGATTATTACATTCGGATGGTTTATACAGTACACAAACTAATACAATGCTGTGATGAGTATTGATGCCCAGCATGGTGGGAGATTATCACCTACTGATAGTTTTGATGCTACTGATGGTAGCTGGTTGCTTCTGGCTGTTTGTGATGATGCTTCTGGCTGCATGCTGGTATTGATGGATTCTGATACTTGTGTTGGCTTCTAATACTTGTGAAGGATTTAATGGCTGCTGATGGACTTATGTAATGGCTGCTTTGGGCTTCTTTGTAATTTTTTTGTCAGTTTCAATTTGTACTCTGTCGATAGAGTGTACAATTACCTTCCTATGATGAGTTCTGATGCTGCTAAAGGCATATGATGGACACTGATGGATAGGAAATTTTTTTTTTTTTTGCTTTGTAAGAGGTTTAAGTATAGAATTCACATTAGATGGCTATCCTAGATTGTGAAATAAATGTAACAAAACACAAATTTGTAATGGATATTTTGTACATTTATTGAAAATTTGCATATTGTGTCCAATTGCTGTATTAGCCGACTCTTACACAATTCAAATAAAATATTACAGAGTCGAAGGCTTGCCAATGATGGGAAGATACCAAAAAAAATTTCTAGCGAAGGAAACTTCCATATTGTAGCACGTTGCTTGTTCGTATATTGGTAGAACTTGGGTCTGTATCTGCAAAAAAATAAAAAAAAATCATAAGAAAACTAATGCAAATTCATTAAACATACACCCTGCATAAGCTCCTTTTCAAGAAAACTGAAAAAAAAAAATTGTTGCCAAACTAGAAAAAAAACGGAAGAAAAAAAGGGATTTCGAAATATATTATTACCTAACAGCATTTTACCGTCTAGTTTTAAGAAAACAGCATTCAGACTATTTTTTTTACTCAAACAGGTTTTACAATCTCATTTTCAGAAAATAGTTTTCAGAAAACTATTCCAGACAGCTTTTACACTCTCATTTTCAGAAAACAGTTTTCACAAAACAATTTTCACAAAACATTTTCAGAAAACTATTTTCAAAACAACAAACCAAACGCACTATAAGTTTCGGACAAAGAAATAGTGAAGAGACCACAGTTGGGGGCTGCAGTCTCAAACTAGAAGAGAGCGCAGTCCCTAACTGTGGTATATGCTAACGTGTCTAAAATGTATAAATAGTCACTCATTCCATACAATTTTCTTCACTCAAAAATATCTAAACAACACTCCCAACTCTCTCATTCTAAAGAATTCTCTCTAGTTTCCAACAATTCATTCAAAATTAAGTTCCAACTTTCTCAAGTCTCAATCTACTCTTGCAATTTTTGAAAGAAAATATGTGAAGAAACACTCAAAATGCGTTCTAAACTTTTTCTTACAATTCTAGTGTGGTAACATTTTTAATTTTTTATAGTTCAATATTTGTTAGTTCACTTAGGTTTTAATCTGTAGCGATTTTTAATTTCTTATATATTTTCTTCACTCAATTTTTGCATTTACATCGACAGATTCACGTTCACATAGTCAAAGTGGACAAGAATCTACCAATACATTTCACACTCCTTATGTTCTAGCTCCACAATTACATACCGATAGTATTAGAGACTTTGATACTCAAATTCCCGAGTTTCCACACACGCACACGATTATGAAATTCTTGTTGAAGATACACAAACACATGACACCGATGATCCAACTTCTTCTTGAAATATAAAGGTAAAACTTCCAAAGTCCACCAATATTATACATTTGTTCCATCTTAGGCCAATTCAAAAGAGAGCCATAAGATATGTAACAAGTGTAAAACCGCTTACAAATGGAAAGTAGGTGCATGGACAGGTACACTTATGCGACTCTTGAAAAGATAACCCATGGACCTATTCGAAGATCATCTTACACAACAAAAAATAAACCCTAGGACTGATCATGTAGATAGCCATAGTTATGATCATGATCTCATACATATGAAAATGGTCATTAAGGATGAGTTACAATTTTTTTATTCTTAAAGCAGGAACCTAGAGATTTTCAACCAAACAGCTCTAAACCCCCATTACAAACGAATTCCTACGAACACCGTTAAATCATATTGTTTTCAAATCTGTCAAGATGCTAAAGATTTTCTAATTGCTACTTTGTATTCCTTAACTTATACGGTTTCATTAATCTCCGATTGTTTGAAAGGTTATAATGATGTTCCAATGATGTCCGTAACGTGTCTTTGGATTGATACTGATTGGATCCTTCAAAAGATGATCATATAGTTTGAAGATATGATGTATCATCATAATGCAGTGGTTATCACATCACATATCATACAAGCATGTAATACTTTTCCTATCCTTGATTAAAGTTTTTCTACTTGTTTTGATAATGCCGCCAATAATACAAGGGTAGTTTTTTGCATTAATTCGGAAGTTTCAACATATCGAGCCTGAAATATTTCATGTTAAATGTGCATGTTATATTTTGAACTTTATGTGTAAAATGCATTGAAGATAGCTGAACCATATATGAATGTAATATGAGATTGTGTGCATTTCGTAGATTTGAGTGGTCCTAATCTTCAACCATTCAAACAATTTTGTAAGCTTAAGGAAATACTCTTTAGAAAATTTCCTAAATATGTTAAACACCGTTGAAATTTTACTTACAACCTACTTGTAATTGTTAGTGAATACAGTTTGGTTATATATGATTTCTGAATTTCAAGAAATATGTAAAACTTTTATATGGGTGATGAATCTTGGGCTTTTGCAGAAAGTCTATTAAAATTTTTACAACATTTTCAAACCGCAACCATTAAATTTTTGAATCTATTGGAATTTTACTTACAATAGTTACTCTGATGAAAACTTTTCAAGAAATGATGCATGACCCTTTGATTACATCAATTGTTGTTCCTGCTTACGATAAATTTATGAAATATTTTCATCATATTCCTATATTGTATTGTGTTGCTAGTGTAATGGATCATCGTATCAAGTTAGATAGTACGGAGAATAAGATTGAATTATTTTATAATTTCATTGAAGATTATTCTTATGATCGTCATGCATTTATAGTTAGATTTGAGTCCATATTAACTAATTTATATGATTGTAATGATAGAACTTTTGCATCTACTCCTCATACACAACATACAACAAGTACAACATCATCTTCTTCCAGAGCCAGATGTAAGGGATTTATTGCATTTGTAGATGCAAAAAGTGATGTATTGAATCTTATTAAATAAAAAAACCTGAAACTGATGCATCTAAGAGCATCCACAGTCGTTTGCTATATATGCCATTTTGCCATAATATAGCAAACGAACCCCTGCAATCGTTTCTCATTTTGCCATTTTTTAGCAAACGACCCAAATCTGTTTCTCAAATTTGAGAAACGAAATGAGAATTCTCAAATTATAGAAGACGGGGAATCATATACCGTCTGAAGGATTTTAATATTTTTTAATCGAGTGAGACGGGGAATCATATACCGTCTGTAGGATTTTTTATTTTTTATTTATTTAAAAAAGGGTCGGACGGGGAAACATACCCCGTCCTTCCCTTTTAAAAAATTTTTTTTTTTTTGGATTATCCTCAGACGGGGATACATCTCCCGTCCGGGAGATGATACCCCGTCCAAGGACTTTTGACTTTTTTTTTCTTTTTTTTTCCTTTTTTGGGTTTTTTTTTTCCAAATTGCCCTTCAATCCATAAGTGATCGAATATCAAAGGAGGGGGTAATTTGGTCTTTTAATATGTCAAAGGCAAATGAGAAAATTTTAACAAATGACGACTGCACGATACTTCCCCAATTGCTATTACTGTAGCTGCCATATTTTGGCAAATGAGAAAAACGATTGTGGATGCTCTAATGAATTATATTGGTATAATGTACAACCTTCAAGCGAACAGAAGATTGATGTGTTTTCATGGTGGAAACACAACGAAATTCATATAATATTCTATCTCACATAGCTGAAAATCTACAAACTCATCTAGTGTCCACCGTTGCATCGAAAAGTACTTTTCTATTGATGACAAGATATTAAGCAATAAAAGAAATCGCTTGACACCGAAGACTTTGAAGATACTCCTTTGCAGTGAAGATTGCATGAAAGCAGAGAATATGACTCAAAGGATACACGGTGACTCAACAAGTGATAGCAACACTCCAGAAGACGAACAATGAAAACATACTCTTGAAGATTGAAGTCCTAATCTCCAGACGACGAATAATGAAGATTGAAGATTATTGATGTGTTGTAGAGGAAGCTCACTAGGGAATTTAGAGCAATGAGATCTTAGTTTTAGGTTAAGTTGAGGTGCACGACATCAGACCAATGCCCTCTCTTCAGTCTAACCATATGTTATCTCAAACTCTAGATCACCCCCTTTACCGTGTAATATTGTAGTTTGTATGTATTACATGTTTTTTTGTTTTTTTTCACACCAGTAAATCATTTCAGGCTTCATGAATTCAATTAAAAAATAATACTTTCTTAATGATTGATGCATATTGGAATTTACTACAATATTATATATTTTTATCTATTTTTTTTATAAAAGAAAAGGAGGAAAAAGTTAATGTGATATAATATAATTTATAATAAAATTGTCGGGCCTGGATCGTGCTAGCCCATGCGGGGGTTAATTTTTCCTGGTCTCGGGCATGAATGTCGGACCGTCTGAACCCGAACCCGTGCGGGGGGTTATTTTTTGCCTGCCATTACAACCCATTTTAACTGAGAAATGGTTTTTTCTGCAGTTACAGTTTGAGCATTCTCTCAGCTGTTTGCCATTACAGAAAGAGCATTCAACAACCTGTCTATTTTCCCTGGTCCTATATATATAGACCCCTTCTCATCTCATTTCAACAAACTAGAAACTCTCTTCCTTTCTGTCCTCTACTATTCTTCTGTTGGTGATAGTTTTCGTCGCATCAATCAGTTCGGGAGTGTAGCGTTGTTTTTTCTTTAACACTCGACGATCGTTTTATATTTGGAGACAGATGCCACTACGTTCCTCCAGGACCGGTGAGTCGGCAAATCTGTTTTAAGGACTCTGTGTGATACATAGAAATTAGTTACTACTCGGTTCGATTTCATTTTCTATTCATTTTTTTTTCTTTACATTTGTATGGTTTTTAGTTGGTTCAGTTTTTGTTCTTCTTCTCCTTGTATGGTTTTGTGACTTTTAATTCAAAATTATTTTCTTCTAAAACATTTTTGTAACAAACTTAAAACAGACCCTTCATTTAACTTCTCTGATTTTGAGGCACTCCTTTTTTTTCTTTTTCCAATCTAAAAGTTTACACTCGTGTTGTGTGTTTTTAGAATCAAGATGACAACTGCATCAGAGAATGTTGTTGCGACAGAAATGGTCTAAGTGCCGACTGCTGATGCGATGCAAATGCCGACTGTTGGTGTGACGCGAGTGCCACTACCTACCATTGTACCTATCTCAGTCTTCCATGGAGAAAAAACCTGAGAAGTTCAACGGGCCTAAAGGAGAAATCTCCATGTTAGGGCCCAAGTTGGGGCCTAAAGGAGGAATCTCCAAGAAGCCAAAGTTTCAAGGTAAGTGCTTAAACTTTGACAAGTTGGGTCACAAGTCTACTGATTGCAGACAACCTAAAAGGAACATGAACATAGAAGCCAATGTAGTTGAAGGCATTGCTTAAGACGTTTCCGAAATTAAGCTCTCAGCTGTGGTCTCGGAGGTGACCTTGATAGGTTCAAACCCCAATGAATGGTGGATTGACATGGGAGCTACTCTTCACGTGTGCTCCAACAGAAATATGTTCTCCACTTTTGAGCCATTAGAATGTGGGAAGAAGATGTTTATTTGGAACTCGACTACTTCAGGGCCAAGACAAGGTGATCTTGAAGATGACTTCTGGGAAGGAACAGACTTGAATAATATTGCATATGTTCCTGAAATCGTAAGAACTTGGTATCTAGTTCTCTACTCAATAATCACAAATTTTGCTTAGTGTTTGAGTCAAATATATTTATTTTGTCAAAGAATGGAATGCATGTTGGTAGAGGATACATGAGTGGTGGAATGTTCAAACTCAATGTAATGACCATGGTCAAGAATATCAATAAAGTTAGCTCTTCTACTTATATGCTTGAGCCTTCCAATTTATGGCATGGTAGACTAGAACATACAAATTATGATACTTTGTATAGACTAATTAACTTGAATCATATACTAACATTTGAAATTGATTCCAAACATAAATGTGAAGTTTGTGTTGAGGCGAAAATAACAAAATCTTCATTTAAAAGTGTTGAAAGAAACACTGAACCCCTTTGATTTAATTCACATTGATATTTGTGATTTAAAATTGATACAAATAAGAGGCGGTAATAAGTATTTTATTATCTTTGTTGATGATAGTACAAAATATTGTTATGTGCATTCGCTTAAAAGCAAGGACAAAGCTATATAGAAATTTATTCTCTATAAAAATGAAGTTGAGAATCAACAAAAATAAAATAAAATAAGGCACTAAGAAGTGACCGAGGCAGAGAGTATGAATCGTCATTTACTGACACTTGTGGTAAACATGGGATTATACATGAAACTACAACACTTTATTCTTCTTAGTCCAACGATGTTGCTAAGCAAAAAAAATCTTACATTGAAGAAAATGATAAATGCAAAGTTAATAAGTTATAGTTTGGCTCCGATCTTCTTCTTTTTTTTAGGAAAGTTTGGCACCAATCTTGTGGGGAGAATCTATTCTTTTAGCTATCTACCTTTTGAATAAGGTACCCAAAAAGAAAGAAGAGAAAACTCCATATGAACTATGGAAAGGAAGAAAGTCATCCTACAATTATTTGCATATGTGGGGATGTCTTGCCAAGGTGGTAGTACCTCCACCTAAGAAAGTGAAAATAAGACAAAAAAATGGTTGATTGCATTATTATTGGCTATGCACATAATAGTAGTACTTATCGGTTCTTGGTATACAAATTTGATATCCCTGAGATACCAAAGAGCACGATAATGGAGTCTAGAAATGCATCATTTTTTGAAGATGTATTTTCATATAAGTCTAAGGAAGAATCAAGTTCTTTAAAACGAACACATGAGACTATCAGTGAAGATAGTGAAAAACAAGATGAAGAAATTGAAGAGGAACCTGAACGTAGTAAAAGAAAGAGAACGGAAAAAAATTTTGGTCCAAATTTCTTGACTTTTATGCTTGAAGATGAACCCCAAACTTTCAATAAGCGGTGAGCTCGAGTAATGGTCCTTTGTGGAAAGAAGCCATTAAGGGTGAAATTGATTCAATCTTGCAAAATCATACTTGGGAACTAGTGGATCTTCCACCGGGTAGTAACCCTTTAGGTTCCAAGTGAATTTTCAAGAGAGAAATGAAACTTGATGGATCAATTGATAAATACAAGGCAAGACTTGTAATCAAAGGTTATAGGAAAAAAAAAGGTTTGGACTACTTTGATACATATTCTTATGTGACGAGAATAAAATCATTTAGGATGATACTTGTAATAGTAGCTTTGCTCAATCTTGAAGTACATCAAACAGATGTGAAAACAATTTTTCTTAATGGAGATTTAGATGAAGAAATCTATATGGAGCAACATGAGAGTTTTTTAGCTCCAGGATAAGAAATGAAAGTTTGTAAACTAGTGAAATCAGTATATGGCTTGAAACAAGCTTCAAAGCAGTGGCATGAGAAATTTGACATTATCATTATGACAAATGGTTTCAAAATCAATGAATGTGATAAATTCGTGTATGTCAAAGACACAGAAAATGGATATGTCATAATATATTTATATGTAGATGACATGCTTATTGTTTTTTTTTGTTGAAGAAAAGGTGGAATCTGGCCACCCTATTTCATTAATAAGAGATTAATAAAACATACTCAGAGTACTAAGCCTACTAAAACATCCTACAACCAGAATGAAATTACATAATCTCCACCCCGAACATGGGGGGTGGGACAAAATACACATAACCTCCACCTCGAACATGGGGGTGGGAAAAAAAAACATCGAATAGCCACATAGAGATACATCATATCCCCCCAACAAACCCTGGGGCAGTGGGTATCAAGGATCCTAGTAGCCGTACTGTGCAGGCTGTTAATCGATCGTCGGCCCGATCTTGATTTCTTCATCATCAAACTCCTCTACATGAAACACACTTGCAGTCCTTACCCTTGGACCTGCTGCTGCCACATTAGCCCAAAAAGAAATAAAATGTATAATGTGAGTGAAATTGCCAGAAATACTACTGCAAGATCTACGAAAATAAAGATTATTTCTGTCTAGCCATAGAACCCAGGTCATTGCGGCGATAGCTAAATACCACGCTTTTCTCATAGCACCCCTCTCCATTGCGAACTTTGGGCCTACCCACAGGTCCTCGTAAGTACTAGGATATTGGGTTGTCCCTAGGGCGTTGAGTACTTCTACGAGTACCGCTTTACTCCTAGGACACAGAAGAAAAAGTTGGTCTCTAGTCTCGAGAATCTGCAATGGGAGTCCACATTCGGTTGGCGCTTAGCGAGGTTTTCTCTAGTCAGGATCGCATCATTTAGTTTCAACCATAAGAAAGCTTTGTTTTTTAGCGGAGCTTTCGTTTTCCAGATGACGACATGCTTATTGTTGGAAGCAATGATAAGGTGATTAAATCTACTAAGAACATGTTGAACTCGAGATTTGACATGAACGACATGAGACTAGCTGATGTTAAATTAGAAATTAAAATAACAAGAACATCAGACGAGCTTGTTTTAAGCTAGTCACATTATATAGACACTATTCTTAAAAATTTGATAAAAATAATTATGAAATTGCCAGAACTCCGATAGACCTAACTTTACATTTATCCAAGAATAAATGTAGAATATTTGTCAAGCAGAATACTCTAGAATCATAAGTAGTGTAATGTACTTGATGAGTTGTACAAGACCAGACATAGCCTATGCATTTAGTAAACTACGTAGATATACGAGTAATCTTGGAACCGAAAATAGGCAAGCGATTACAAGATAACCGAAGTACTTGCATTTTACTCGTAATTATGAGCTGCATTATACAAGATATCTAACTGTACTTGAAGGATATAATGATGCGAACTGGATATCTAATGATAATTCAAAATTCACTAGTGTCTATGTGTTTACACTAGATGGTGTAGTAGTTTTGTGGGAATCCTCAAAACAAACAATGATAGCTAAATCCACAATGGAATCTGAATTTATCGCACTGGACAAATGTGGGGAAGAGGCTGAATTGTTACGCTACTTCCTTGATGATGTTCCAAGGTGGACAATGTCAGTGCCTCCAATCTGCATCCGTTCAGATAGTCAATCTGTAATTTATAGAGCAATATATATAATAGTAACTCTAGACATATTCGTCGAAGACATAATACCATTGGATAATTAATCTCTACTAGTGTTATCTTTATGAATGTAATACCCCATATTTCTGAAATATATATATGGTTTGAAATATATATAATAAAAAGAGATTTGACTTTGTCCTATAGAAGTTTCTATGGGATGGATTTATAAAAGGAATTAAAATGATTTGAAAAGGGGTTTGATTGTACCGGTTTGAGAACATGGTGGGGGGGACCAACCCGGATTCATTGAAGCACAGCACTAAGAGTGCTGTGTGTGCTTCTTGAAGCCCACGTGGCAACCTAAGGGGTGGGTTGTGCACGGGTTGGTTTAAAACCGGGTATGGGAAAGGATTAATCCCATATCGCTAATTACAAAGAATATAATATTATATAAATAATAATTGCCAATGATCATTAGTCACCAATTCGGTTAACCACCTTTTGAGAGGCAGCCTGTGGTGGGCAGTTGTACTACATAGTATCTAATTTGTCTTATAAATTGTATAAAATTGTCCGAGCCCGGGGCAGGGGCGTTACAAATGGTATCAGAGCCGACTTTCGACACCGAGGGTGTGAGAGCAGTGAGTTATGGACTCCAGGATGATCGGCGGAGAGAGACAGACAATCCCCAGTAGTCTGGGACGATGGATAGAGGTCTATCCACAGAATGATCCGCAGAGTGGGATTGGTCTCCAGAATTCCAAAGACGAGAGTGACGCTCACAGAAATGCTCTGCATCGGCTAGAAAGTAGATCCTGCACTAGATTGTGCATGCCCCGTGCTCATCAGCGAGGACGCTGATTTCTGAAGGGGGGGTGTATGTAATACCCCGTATTTCTGAAATATATATATGGTTTGAAATATATATAATAAAAAGAGATTTGACTTTGTCCTATAGAAGTTTCTATGGGATGGATTTATAAAAGGAATTAAAATGATTTGAAAAGGGGTTTGATTGTACCGGTTTGAGAACATGGTGGGGGGGACCCACCCGGATTCATTGAAGCACAGCACTAAGAGTGCTGTGTGTGCTTCTTGAAGCCCACGTGGCAACCTAAGGGGTGGGTTGTGCACGGGTTGGTTTAAAACCGGGTATGGGAAAGGATTGATCCCATATCGCTAATTACAAAGAATATAATATTATATAAATAATAATTGCCAATGATCATTAGTCACCAATTCGGTTAACCACCTTTTGAGAGGCAGCCTGTGGTGGGCAGTTGTACTACATAGTATCTAATTTGTCTTATAAATTGTATAAAATTGTCCGAGCCCGGGGCAGGGGCGTTACAATGAACTACGTAAATTCAAAGGATAACATTGCGGATCCGCTAACCAAACAATTAAACAGAGAGTTAGTTGATAAATCATCGAGGAGAATGAGACTAAAGCCCATGAAAGAATAAGCCGATACAATGAACACCCAACCTAGTTGACTGGAGATCCCAAGATCTAGGTTCAAAGGGATAACTAAATTGTAAAGACCATGTTGGATTACTGTAGGGATTTCCCCATGTCCATTCCTATGATGAACAATGATGCCCATAAGGTAAGAGGTTAAGCTAGACTTTTAATGATTCTTATGCATTGAAAATCCGAGCAGAGTAATGCGGAGTACTTTTAATTAAGAAGTCACCTATATAAAAGGAAAAAATAATCGCTTCCAAGGGAATAATTTAGGGTATCATGTTAAGCTCTTGCAGAACTAGACATATGTTTATGAAGAAAACGAACATAATAGTGAGAACTAAAATGTGTTAGGAAGATTCTTATATAAGATATGTTATCGTTTATACAAATGACAGAACAATTTAAGGACATCGCATTTACTGTTTATTTAGTAAAGTAAACATATTTTCATAAGAAAAGGTTCAAAGGGTAACACCTACCTATCATGTGCAGGTTTCAACTGTTAAATTCTTTCACCAAGTCTGTCGTGTTTGTGGTTGTCAGTTTCATTCATGTAGGAAATGTTAGAAAATGGGTGTTTCAACACCATTTTACGAACCAGTTTTGATGCAATTTTTTTAGTGAAATTCAGTATAAACTATTGAGAGATCTTCATGGATTTGTGTTCGCTTTCGTGAGTACATCAAAATCATATATTTACTTGCTCAAAACGGTTATGGGGTGAATGAAAAATTGTCCCCCAAAGTGAGACACTTGATGTCTGAAAATGGGTTGACGGACTTTAGTCCCATATCGGAGAAATAATAAGAATTAGAAGGGTATATATAATTAACCCTTTATTTGTTTTGTAAGAAAGCAAGCTAGAAGACTCTCTCTCGGGCGTGCAGGGGGGAGGGGGGAGTGCAAATCTCGGACCGAATTACATGCAACTTGTGTGTGCCTGCACGTCCTGCAGACACGAATACCGGACCGTCTGAACCTCACCCTGTACGGGGGTTATTTTTTGCCTGTCGTTACAACCCGTTTTTAACTAAGAAACGGTTTTGTCTGTCATTACAGTTTGGGCATTCACTCAGCTGTCTGCAGTTATAGAGAGCACATTCAACCACCTGTCTATTTTTCCTGGCCCTATATTTAGAGACCCCTTCTCCCCTCATTTCAACACACCAGAAACTCTCTTTCTCACTGTCCTCTACTGTTCTTCTGTCGGCAATAGTTTTTGACGCAGCAATCAGTTTGAGAGTGTAGCTCTGTGTTACCATTGATACTCGACGACCGTTTTATCCTGGGAGACAGACGCCACTACGTTCCTCCAACAACGCTGAGGTAGAAAATCTGTTTTAAGGAATCTGTGTGATACACATGACTTGGTTACTACTCGGTTCAGTTTCTTTTTCTTTTCATTTATTTTTTCTTTACATTTGTAAGGTTTTCAATTGGTTTGGTTTTTTTTGTTCTTCTTATTCTATGGTTTTTGTGCTTCTCAATCCAAAGTTGTTTTCTTCTAAAACATTTCTGTAATATTGTGTTGAGTATGTGGCTAGCATTCAATAGGAAGAAGAAGAGAAATAGCAGCAACAACAAGGTGAAGTAAAGAATAATATCAGCAAAATAGGACAACAATTTGCTTTGGGTATATGGGTAAGTGTCAATGACTCGACCATTCTTATTGGACAATTGACCATTCGGGCCCAAGTAGGGGTAGAAGTGGACTGGGGTCAAAATGAAAGGACGTGGACGAGCACAATCATTTATAGTTCATGGGCTAGTACTATTTGAGAATGATTTTTACTTGGGCTTCTAAATCAAGGCATGAATTGAATTTGGGTCAAACATTGATATGCATTGCACGCAGGCATCCTACAATACAACCCTTTAATATCTCTAATATTATATTGTGAGAAGGCCTTAGTGTCATTTGTAAATCTATCAACACATGTGACACACGTACATAACTATAATGAAAGAGGTTTCAGGTTCGAGTCCTCACTACGTCAGAGTTTTTATTTATTTATTTTTTTATTGAGACGTGCATTGTCCATGCATAACTAATATAAAAGATGTTTAAGATATGAGAGAGTTGAAGTTGTCATTTGTAAACATACCAACTTACGTGTATCATGCGTACATAACTAATATGAATGAGGTCCCAGGTTCGAGTCCTCACTACGTCGAAGTTTTTACTTAAATTATTTTTTATTAATACGTGCGTTACACATGTAAATTACTAGTACAAATAGTTGCATGCCTAAAGTAGTACATGTACTGAAGAGAGCAGAGAGAGTTTTTTAAAAAAATTTAAATTTAATGTTTATTTTTTAACATTTGGTTGTAGCCGCCCTCTTTGGAAAGAGATGAGAATTTCCAACATCCTAAATAATTCTATCTAAGGTCGGAATCGAACATGTGACCTTTCACTTAAGAATGAGAAGTCTTGTTATTTGCACTATAAGTGCTTCGCGAGAGGAGAGGGAGTTTGATAATATGAAAAAGGGACAATATTTTTTTTTTTTTTTTTTTTTTTTGTATTTTGAGAAACAAGGAACAATATTAGTTAAACATTAAGTTCTATCTCTTCTAGGGGATATGAAGAGTCACATGTCAATTATTTGAGATACAAAGCTATTATTTCTCTCTTCAAATGTGCATCATTCACAAAATTATATACCTGTTTCACGCACTAATTTCTTTAGTTTCTTCATATGTATCAATTTCACTTTTATTTGCTTTAGTTCTTTCCTCTCATCTTTTATTTTGTTAATTTTACTTTTTTCTTTTTTAGAGACATTTTTTTTTGAGGGAAAAGGTGGAATAAGGCCACCCTGTTTCATTAATAAGAGTTTAACGAAACAAACCCAGAGTACTGGGCCCAAATACAAACTACAGATATAAAATAAAACCTACATGAAGCAACATGACTACAAACAACAAGCCCCTCCAACAGCCCTGGAGGGTGGGCCGACAAACCAGCTCGGTCCAGCAAAATTGTGAGTACGTCAGTTTAGCTTCGTACAGTGCCTCCACGGCACATGCACACCCGCTTGAAACAAGTCAGGCAGGATTTTATCACCCGCCACTCGCTGGGGGGACCCCTCTTTGAGCCCAAGCCCCGTAGCTCGAAACTCGCAGCCTCCCACCAACTTAACCACTCATCCTACCAACACGCCCACCGCTTCTACAGCCGCTACCAAAGAGATAGCCGTGAAGAGGATACCTTAACCTCTCACACGATAGCGCTTTCTCTTGTGATTTCTCACAAAGCGACTATCTCGCTCACCCCACCTAACACCATCCTCCAGGAGAGAGCCGTGTAGAGGATACCTTACCTCTCTCACGTTCAAACTCTCTCCGGCGATTTCTCACCACACAGACTTATCACACCTCAAACTCCCAATACGAGGGAAGAGACGGCGCTGTCACGAGACAGTGACCTAAGCTGGAGGAAGCTCAATAGCCAGATAGTAGGCATTGTAGAGACTGCACCGACGCCATCGTAGGACACACCCGACCACACCCCAACCCCAACCCCACACCCCCTCACCCCCTCATCCCCATCATACCGACTTCACACATCACAGAGGGACCCCATCTTTGGGCCCAAGCTCCACAAACATCAATCGCACAAAACTACAAGCTTCCCACCCCAAAGACCGACAAAAGCACCCTCAACCACAGCGTAGGGGGGGCACCCAAACCGCAACCACAACAATAGATCCGGGGGGGGGGGGGCACCCACAACAATCGCGGGCCCCCCCAAACCGCAACCACTCAAGACAGATGGGGGGGGCACCCACAGCAACCGCTGGCCCCCCAAACCGCAACCACAGCAAGATAGATGTGGGGGGTGGGGGGGACCCAAACCGGTGGAGGGTACGGGGGGGGCTGCCTAGCCCCAAACCCACCCCGCAGCTTGTTGGACCCACCGTCTAGACCCGCTGCTCGCTAGCTGCGCCGCGCCGCTCGCTAGCCGTTGAACCCACCCCGCTAGTGGCGATGGAGACAGAAGGGCATGGAGAAGAGGAGAGGGGGGGGGGGGGCGGCGCTGAGGGCAAGCTGCCACCGCCCCAAGGGGTTAGACGCCGCTCGCTAGCCGTCGAACCCACCCCGCTAGTGGCGATGGAGACAGAAGGGCGTGGAGAAGAGGAGAAGGGGGGGGGGGGGGACGACGGTGAGGGGGGGCGGCGGCGCTGAGGGCAAGCCGCCACCGCCCCAAGGGGTTAGATCTAGGGTTTGGTTTTGTTGTTTTTGGGTTCGGGGATTAATGTTCGTTTATTATAATATCTTTAATTATTAATTCTAAAGTTGAATCACACATATTAGTTACTTAAATAGACAACTCATAATATAATATATAAGCTGGAAAATGTTCTAATGTTTTAGGTCTATCGACTCGTTAGACATTTGGGTCAGTCAAGGCCCAATTGGACTAGTATATGAACTTATCGATCTAGGCCCACATATGACTTGTCCTAAACAAAAACTCAATTGTCTATTTGTGGGTAGGTCCTGGGCGGAGCTAGGCACGACCCAACACTGCCCATTGTCTCCCCTAGGCCCATGATGGACTATATTGTGCGGATTTTCTTGGGGATCCAATTGGGGTTCTATATATATGAAGGGTTGTGAATTGCTAAGATTTCAAAGCCGAGTCAAGAGAAGCTAAAATGTGACAGCTGTTCTAATCCCAAGAGAGAGACGACTAGGATTTCTTGAGGGAGGAGGGATCAAGATATGCTCAGGGTGTTCTTGAGATGATGCAATTACAGATGGTTTCAAGGTGGAGATCAAGACCCTATTATTAGCTGAGATCTCGAAGGGCTTCGAGGAAAATCAAGATATGTTCCCAGAGTTGTCGAGAAACAGTGAGATCTCAAATTGTGCATAATGTTGTAATATTCTTCAAGAATCAATAAAACCTCCTTTCATCTTTGGCATATCTTATTTTGGTTTGATAGTTGAGTTATTCTTGTGCTTGTGGATGGTTTACCAATGGTGTTGTAGGTATTTGAGATTTCACAACCCCGAACAACTCGAATGTGATTGAAAGCGATGGTGGATTGGCCGAATGGCGAGGCACACCTGTGTGCATGTGCAAACACACACATATATATAGAGAGAAATTAATTTAGTGAGGTGAGGAATGACGGTGATCAATGTGACAACGACGCACGAGCATATAGAGAAAGGGACTAGAGAGATAGGGGTTGAGGGGGCCGTGGAATTGAAGATCGATGTCGCTGGCTGCGGAATCAACAATCAAACTGTAGAAATTAATGTTTGGTCAACGGAATGAAGGTTAGAAAAAGCGATTCTTATTTACCTTTTCTAAATTTTGCTTCATTATGCGCACATGTTCGTGCTTTTCCACAATTCGCGTGATATATATGGTTTAAAGCGCAGTGCACCCTCCTAACCATTAGCATTACTCATTATTCATTAAGGCCTAGTTCACGATCGAACATAGTAATATGAAGATATGTGAACATATATAAGAAATAATAATTCAGCGTTTGATATTAGTTTTATTTCATACCTTCACATTAGTCGATTTGCAAGCATAACCTAACTTACTGAAATGTGTGGCCCTTTAAACTCGCGACCATATGCTTGTTCCAAGTCTCTCTTGGGCTATATAAGTTTATATGAGGAAATCATATATTTCCTGTTATGACTAAAGAGTTGGCGTATTGCAATATGTTAATTGTACATCAACACGTACGTACATTATATGCACTAAATTACAATCGATCATTCAGCCAGGTAACTAGATCTCATCACAGCTATTTATCAATACTGAACCTTTCATATACTTATAAACATAAATCATGATTTCCTATTTATTTTTTTTTAAAATCATTTTTTTAAAAAAGGTTCTACAGACTTAAATGAAGAAGAATTTTTATATTCCTAACTAAATGCTTCTTCCATTTATACACTACCAAGTCTACCATCATGACATATTTTTATACCCTCAAATGTTGCATGTTCAGTTCGTTTGAGCTAGTGCCAAGTAGACATGAAACCACTTCTATTCCCGCAAACGTGTACACATACAAATTAACATACAAAAGTTAAATTAAAGTAAAAACTAATCCTAGAAGGGTCATCTTAAGAAACTTGCCACATCTATATTTTTCAAGGGTAATGCTACACCTACAACTTTTTCTTACAAATTTTCTTTTACAACTTTAGGTGGCTCAATTTCATTGGAATGTATTGTAGAGTAGGTTATAGTGGGTACACATCTCCAATGAGATTGCGCCATCTAAGATTATAAGGTTGTAAAGATTGTAGGTGTAGCATTACCCATTTTTCAAACATGCATTATAATTTATACTGCCTGTACTAAAGAGAGCAAGAAAATAAAGTAATTTACGGATGTAATGGAATCTTTGAAGCATATCAATGGAATGATATGTTCAACTCGAATGAGAAACTTTTTTGTTTCTCTCTTTCAAAGGATAAACTTCAACGAAATCTATTTGCCAAACGATAAACTTCAATGAATTCTATTTGCCAAACTCTTTTATTGTTGGGTTTTTAACATGTATACCCCTAATAAATATGATAACATCTTATATACCCTTTACAAATGTGTATTTTCGTATATACCCCTAACAATTTGGACTTTATTTTATATCTACCCTTATGTTAAATATCACTAAGTTAACCATAATTTTACCCTTACGAGATAAATAGAAATCAAATTAAAAGATCAAATTAGATAATCAAATGAGAAAATATTTAATAGTTTTAAGGAAAATAAATGAGGAAGATTGTAATCTATCATTAGAAAACAAGATTGATGGTAAATTTGGATAAATAGGTGAGGAAGAATATGTAGTTCTCAAATATGCATTGTTTGCTTATCCATTTCATGGAGAAAAATGAAGAAAATTTTAAAAGAGTTAATAAGTCTCGGTTGGATTAACAATTGTCCGGATTTACAAGGATGAAGAATATAAAGTTTGAATGGTAGAGAATAGAATATTTCAGTCATTTTTCATCAAGTCTATTAAAAAAAATGAAAATTCTCTATCGTTTTGAGTTTTTTTAACTGGAGGGATAATTAAGAGAAGTAACATATATTGTTGGGGACAAATATGAAAATACATATCTGTGGAAAACATACATGATATTCAAGTATTTGTTACATGTTAAATACCCTTTATTGTTTGGTTAAAGTTATTTTTTTCACATTTCAAAACACCAGGGGGTTATTTGCCAACCTCTTTGCATACCTTTTAGGGTAATACTACACCTACTATCAAATCTATTATTTTTTCTTTTACTACATTAGGTGGCACATTATTAGTGAAGGTTATTATAAAGTAGGTAGAACAAACATCTAATAATAGTGTGACACCTAAGGTAGTAAAGAAAAAATTAGTAGATTTGGTAGTAGGTGCAGTATTACCCTACCTTTTAACTAAAATATTTGCAGATTAGTCCACATTTAATTGGGGAGCTTATATGCAAAAACTTCCTCTCTCATCCTCTATCCCTTTCAAAGTCAGACCTCTTCCGGCTCCTTTCTCTCTTTCAGAAGGTCAAACAGTGAAGTCAAAATGCTCGAGTTAAATGCCATATTAAATAGTAGATGACTCCTTGCACTCAACATAACTTCAAAGATTTGCTGCATTAAAATTTTCAATAGTGTTCTCATTCCCTAACCTTGTATTCAAACATCCTAAATGAAATTTATTGACCATTTTTCTCTCTATACTTTTTAAATTTAAATTCGAGCGTACTATTGAAAATTTTTATCACTTTAATTGAAAAATACAAACTTTGCATATACTACGAGAGTATAACTACATGATTTATGATGAGTTATTATGAACTTCATTAAAGTTTTTTCATGGTCATCATTGGCTATAGGTACAAGTTCCATTCCGTTTGCCTTAGCAACAAACATAATTTGGCACATTAATGCACATCTCAAACAACACTTTTTAAATATAATTAGCCTAGATAATTAGAAAATGTTAAATGAGACTGGTGATTGGCATTGACAATTTGTAAACAAGTTAAAGACTAAAATGACAAGAGATTAATATAGACAAGTACGCATACGAGAAAGAGAGAGTCAATGAGGGAGTAATTAAACCAACTCTTTCTAAAAATTCAGGGTACTTAATGTCAGCTGAAAAACACTATAAATAGAGGTAGCTCTTATACAACGCTCACTTCCCCTCAACCCATCCTCTCTTTTGCTTGTCGAACCTACCTCTCTGTAATGGCATTTCTCAATGCGAAGGCACAGCTAACCTATCTTGTGGTTTCCATGGCCCATCAGGTATAATCTCTCCTGAAATGTGTTGCTAATTACGAACAACATATATAATAGAAATTCATTTTGCGTGTACAATGGTTTTCTTAATGGCTTTAATTCATTATAATCTTCGATTTTGGACACGTAGTTTTTGTCCAAAGATATGGTATTATCACTCGATTTACTTAAAACCTGCTTGATTGCATTAAATAAGATTGATAAATAGTATCTTTCTACGCGTCATTTGTTCAAATATGATGGCGCATTCTTTCTCCACTTAGATTGCTTGATGCATGCGATAAATTTGAGAAAAAATATTGTTGTGTACGTGTCAAATTGTTCAAATATGTAGAAATTATAATTTGAATTTAATTTGTGGTCTTGCTGCAGGGTTTCTTAGGGCGACAATACGAGGAGGCCGAGCTACTGAATCATCACAACGTAGGATTTATGATCAACTTCATAAAAACATTCTTTAACACTTCCGAGAAGTTGCTAGCCGAAGTGGAAGCCCTATTGTAAGTACAAATATGCAAAGTTATTAATTCCGATCTTTTTAAAAATATATATTCATTTTTGTTGCTGAGTACTTTACCTTCTACAGAGGGGAGGGAGCTGTACTTGACTTCCAAATGTTGAATAGTACTTTGATCATGCTTAAGAGCAGCATTGTTGCGTATGACTCTTCTCTCTTTACATTGTTCTATATAGCATTGAAGATTGAACTTGACTCTAAAATTAACGAATACTGTATCCAGAGGTAAAATAAGAGTTTGAGGATGATCCTTTTAGGAGCAAATTAATCCAATTATAAATTCGAGCTATATCATGGCAAATAATTCAAGTTACTTAAATAAAATTATACTTATATATTCCTTTGATTAGTGTTAAAATGGGAAGGAATTATCAGATTTTTATTCTTTTAGAAACTACCATATTATTATTGTTAGAAATTTATTTTTGATTAATCATAAAAAAAATTAGATCGGATTTTATATGACATAAGTAAAATTGACATCATTTCCTAAACTTGTGATTTTTGGACTAAAACTCATAATTGCTTACCAAATTTCAACATTGTCCAAAGGAAAATACCAAAATTATTTATCTCTCTCTCTTCGCTCCTATGACGCACATAAATAGAAGTGAATGACTTATCCACAATTATTGCATGGCTTGGTATAAAAGTTAAATCAATAAATGAGTACGAATAGGGAATTCACAGCAATGTTTGAGGTTTGACTATATTAATTTTAGTTTTGGAAGGAGATTTTGAGTAAATACTTCGCAATCTATATCTTCGTTTATATCACATCTTGATCAAGGTGGAAACAAAATTTTATAAAAATTATATCTTAACTATCTTGCAGGATAGGATCTAAGAACATGAAATCTGCTCTCAAACCACTGGTTCGCTCCTGTAGTGCAAAGGACAAGAAGGGGTAAAGTTTTTTTTTTTTTTTTGTGTTCATTTTACACTCACATGAGACTCTAGATTTAGTTATACAAATAATATATTCTGGTATCCGTGTAAGAATTTTATGCCAAAAGGTTGTCCAAAAATGTATCCGTCTTTGCAACGCGAGGTCCTTAAATAATATTTCCCACTTCTAGTCCGTATAAAAGAGTGTCTTGCTATTTCTTCCTTCAAAAATATATAACAATCGACGTATAGCTCTAGGACATGCAGTTTCTTTTTAAAAACCATTCTTCTACCGTTTAACAATTTCTTAATTCTTCAGCTGTAGGAATGCATTTCAAGCATTGCAGAATGAATATCAACATATCCGGAGCAAGCTTGAAGTAATCGTGGAGGTAAATTTTCAACTATTTTTTCTTATAGCCTTAAAACATACGCTTTTAATAGCCAATCCACGTATTGTTATTAACCTTTTGGATTTCCTTTCTTGTTGCAGCTGGAGGAGGTCATCATTAAGGAAGGTCAAAACTAGAATGAAAGGTGCTGGTTAATGATTTGGAGTACTGTTATCTCTAACTCAAAGAATGTGGGTTTGGTTTGTAATATATTAAGAAAGGATGGTGTGCTCTATAATGGCACTGTAGCATAATATAAGTTCCGACTCTCGTGTATTATAGTCTTAAGAATGAGCATTTGCTTGGCTTGTTTAACTTGATAATCTTTTAAGATATTCAAATTATTATTATGATCATTAGTATATTTACTCTTAAGAATTGTGCGGTCGAATAAGCTACTGTAATACAAGATGTTTACTAATGAGTTAGAATACTGTTATTTCCAACTCTTAAGTATTTTATTTTTTTTTTGATAACATGGATGGAGTCAAAGACTCCAGCCAACGAAATAATATATATTAAAAAAACAGAAATGCGTGCACGGAATATGTTTACAACAGGTAAAATAACTCCACAAAAGATTGGCACCAACGCCACGAAAAAGAAGCCACAAAGAGGTATTTGCTACCAGCTACAGCAGAACGATGAATAGAAACCAAGAAAATCACAAGAATTGACAAGCATTATCAATGGGGTAAACACACTCAAAAGCCTCAGAACACACTAGCGCTGAATCTTTTACGAAGACAGCCAAAAACAAAGAAATCTAAACATAGTCTAGAAAAGGCAGACCACAGTCAGCACCAAAGGTCAGGAAGTCACGTCGGAGAGACAACAGCAAGCCACAGAGAAGCAAAATCCTGCAAAAAAGAAAGAACAGGAAACAAAAGCCATAGAACAGCAAATGCAAATAACAACCCAGGAGACAAAAAAGACATGCACAAGAAACAAGAGACCAAAACTGGGGATGAGGACAGACAAGCTTCAGAACAGGAAAGAGTGTTGAGTTTTAACTGCGGAATAACTCACATACGAGATGCAAGAATAATAGAATTAAAAGTAAGAGAACAAAAAACACACGAGATTTTTTCAAGCTTCACCTAATGCAATGGCTACTTCCCTGCGCAGAGGTACTTCTGCCATTTCCACTTGAATGAAGAACATGTTTACAAATGTCTCAAGAACTCACTACCAAGGTGTAGGATTTCTCTCTATCTCTCCCCTTCTCTCTGACGGCTGATAGATCTCTCCTTTTTTTTTTCTTCTCTTTTCTTCACCATAACCCTAAAATCGTACACAATACAATATCTATAGGTTTTCATAACTTCTAATCTTAGTCAATCATCAATCAGCGTCGCGACGGTCGACCGCAACTCATGGACGGTCGACCGGTTCATACCTTTGACTGTACAAGATCCAATAAAGAGTGAGTCGATCGACTGCGCGGACGACTGGTCATTCCTTTAAGTTTACAGGGTTGCAACAGAGAACAAGACGGTCGACTACGCGGTCAACCTTGCACTGCCTGTACATAGTCGGTCGGGGGTGCAGTCGGAGTTGCGATCGACCGCAACTCTACCTGTAGCTTCAGATTGCTCTTAACTTGTTTGCTCCCACTTCGACTCTTCTTCTCGTCTCTCTTCTTCAACCTTTTTATCGTGTATTTGGATCCACAAACTCCAACAATCTCCCGCTTGGAGACATATACACGAAGTCTCTAACCTGTTTTTCATTCTTCCATTGGCCTAGTTTAGGTCTGTGCCTCTGCGAGCCTCCTCATCAATTAACCTGAAGACAATACAAAAACAGTATAGCAGAACTGATGTTTTCTGCTCTCTACTACCTTTGTGAGCATGTCCGCCGGATTCTTAGTGCCAAGAATCTTAGATAACTTCAACAATTTCTTCTCAACCGTCATTCTAATAAAATGATATCTCATTTGAATGTGCCAATTTCTAGAGTGGTATGCCGAGTTCTTTCCCAAAAAACTGCGCTTTGACTGTCACACCATAGCTCACCTATAGGTTTCTCTCTGCCCAACTATTTCATAAGCTCCGAAATCCACAATATTTCTTTCGTTGCTTCTGTAAGAGCCATATACCCTGACTCCGTGGTTGACTGTGCTACAACCTTTTGTAACTGCGAAGCCCAACTGACAGTTGTTCTTCCAACTGTAAATACATACCTTGTTGTACTTCTGCAACCATCACGATCGCCCAAAAAATCTGCATCCACATAACCATATATTAGCAAAGAATCTCTCCCAAAATAAAGAGAAAAATCTGATGTACCTGCTAAATATCTAAGAATCCACTTTACTGCATCTCAATGTTGTTTACCTAAATTCTTCATGTAACGGCAGACAACTCCCACATTTTGTATGATGTCTGGTCTTGTAGACATCATTGCATACATCAAACACCCAACAGCTGAGGCATAAGGAATAATAGCCATTTTCTCTATCTTTGCCTCCATTTTAGGACATAAGTTCATCGATAACTTGAAGTGAGCAGGCCAAGGGACGAGTGACTGGCCTCACGCCATCCACAAAGCTTCTTGCTTTTCCTGTCTCTACTAATCTTCATGTCGAGGATTTGCCTTACTTCACCCAAGTACTTCATCGAAAACTCTGAAGCTAGCATCTTCTTCACTTTCCTTAATCTTCTCCATACATGAACCTGCTAACAACATATCGTCCACATACAATGCCAAGGTAACTATATCATTGTCCTCAAATCTACAAACATACACACAATTGGTCTGTTTCGCATCTATCGAAACTTTTTTCTCGCATAAACTAATTAAACTTCAAGTACTATTGCCGTGGTGCTTGTTTGAGTCTATAAAGACTCTTCCTTAGTCGACACACCATGTCTTCTTTTCCTTTTGCTTCAAAACCTATGGGTTGTTTCATGTACAACTATCTCTTCTTCGACATCACCATGGAGAAATGTTGTTCTCACATCCAACTGCTCTAAGTAAAAGTCTTCAACTACTACAATACTAAGCAGAACCCTAATTGATGCCATCTTCATAACTGGTGCAAAAATCTCACTGTAATCAATGCATTCTCTTTGAAAGAATCATTTCACAATAAGCCTCGCCTTGTACCTCTTACTGCCATCTACCTCATTCTTAACTCTAAAAATTTATTTGTTCATAAGAGCTTGTTTTCCTACATGTAACTTGGTTAACACCTAAGTTTTGTTATGTTCCAAGAAGTTCATCTCGTCCCTCATGGCGAACTCCCACTGAATTCGTGCCTCATCCTTCAAAACCTCCTCATGAGTCTTTGGCTCTCCTAAATCTGTGTACAGAACATGCTCGTGAACAATATTAGCTGATAAATCAAATATCTTGGTTGGCCTTCTCTCTGGTGTCGATCTCCTCAATGTAGGGTATCGGTTCACCGACCGGTTTAGGTTCCCAAACTGTTCTGGTTGTACCTGTTCATCTTGGATAACCTGCTCATTTTCAATAGGATCACCATGAGCCTCATGTGCTTCCTGTGGTACCTGTACCTGCTGCACTATAGGGCCCTCATCAGCTAGGACTACCTTCAGAATCAAAATCTGAATATGAATCTGAACCACAATCTAACTTTGAACTGGTTGTATTATCTTGACCTGTGCCTATCCTTATATAGGATCTCTTCATTGAACACTACATTCTTGCTATGAATACCTTGTTATCCACAAAATTCTAAAGTCTGTAACCAGACTGATCACCGTCGTAGCCAATGAATACATACCTTCTGGACTTACAATTCCTTTTCTTTCTTTCTTCCTTGTCAATTAGTGAAAATACAATACAATAAAAAAAATTCAAATGCGAATAATTGATAGTTTAACCTGACCATAGTTCTTGCGGAATGTCCCCATCAAGGGTATTAGACGGGTAACGATTAATCAAGTCCACTGATGTATCCACTGTAGTAGCCCTAAAGATGGACCAGAAGACCCACATGAAGTTTCATGCATCTCGCCTTTTCGAGTATTGTGTGGTTCATTCTTTCTGCTACA
This sequence comes from Hemerocallis citrina, assembly GCA_017893485.1. NCBI lineage: Eukaryota > Viridiplantae > Streptophyta > Magnoliopsida > Asparagales > Asphodelaceae > Hemerocallis > Hemerocallis citrina. The sequence continues at coordinate 426,894,422 of CM030358.1, read as the reverse complement.
CCATTCTCCTATGGAGTCTTAGGAACTGTCATAATTCCTTTGATACCTTCCTTGGTTAGATAGTCAACAAACTCTTTACTTGTATACTCACCTCCATTGTCGAACTTTAATGCTTTCACTTTGCAACCCGTCTCATTCTCAACTCCGACCTTCCAAGCTTTAAATGCATTAAACACTTCTGATTTCTCACGAATTGCATGAACCCAAACTTTCCTTGTAGCATCATCAATGAATGCAACGAAGTATCTCTTACCACCTTAAGAGAATTCTTGAGCTGGGCCACACAAATCTGTATGTACCAACTCTAGCTTCCTAAGCTTCTTCTCACGCCCACTCAATTGAAAGCTAACTGTCGTTTATTTTCTATTACGCAGTTTTCACAGAAATTCATCTCAACCTTCGTAAGCCCCTGACGAAAGATTCCTAGAACAAAGCTGCTTGACACCCTTTTCACCTAGGTGTCCCAACCTGACATGCCATAGAATTGAAGAGAAACAACTTGCTGATGCTGTAGCAATGATGTCACCTGAATTACCTTCTCTGAGTAAGTATAACATGTCACCACGCTTTCCTTTTGCCACCAACCTAGTGTTAGGGTTATATACTGAAAGCATCACTTTTGTATTAACTTTATTTCCTTATTTTTTTGAATGAGAATCATATGGGCATATGTTTGCATATTGTGTTTATTATAATATTAATGCAAGTATCTGATATTCTATAAGGTTGATAATATGGTGTGAGGTGACACACAGAAGATCATATTATCAGTTCCCTATGGAATATATAAATAGTTCACAACCTAGACGGACTTGGATAATCCATTGGAAAGATTGTAGTATAATCTGGTATTAGTCTATCTTGACTATAGGTTTACACTAGTACACTTTGTGTGTATTGAACATGACCACTTGAGGTTGTTCTCTTTGTACTGACTACAAAAGAGAACAAACACCTCTGTTATTATGGATGCTTATGCTCTTAATCTAGATATAATAACAGACATGTATATGCAGTGTGCATTACTTTGACTCATAAAAGAGTGAGATTCATTATGGATCAACAACCTCTATGAATTGGGTAATAGCATTGTATGTATGATGGGCTGTTGATTGTAAAAGGAATCCATGTCCCGATACGTCGGGTTGATGATGTCCCCTTAAGGAGCTCATAAGGATTGTCATGTAAACCCTGCAGGTGGATTACATCCGACATGACAAATAAAGTTGAGTGGTACTACTTAAGAATAAAAGATGTTGATCAATATAGTTGTCAGTAACTTAATTTGATCGACGGACATTCGATATCTTAACATGGGGAGCTCAACGAGCATATAATAAAAGGAGCCCATAAATATAATTTGGGATTAGGAAGGTAGTGCAACAATAGCTCCTTAGTGGACCGAGCTATTGTTAATGAGCCTGGGTTGTGTGTTCGGGCTGAACACAGGATACCCAGATTCGTTAGGAGACCTAACTCTAATTTCTCCTCATGGTCCCTGCCGTAGCCTTATATATATCCTCTATTCTCTAGCCGTCATTTATCATCAGAGATATAAGATTTTTCTCTAAATTCGTGATTCACGTAAGGAGAGGAAGAGAGGTCAGCCAAGGAAAAGAAAGGTTGGGAGATCGTCGCCCACACGACGTCCAACCCGAGGAAGGAATACGTGCAGAAGATCTTGGGGTCGCAGACGGCTCGAAGTTGCTAGAAACCATCGTCTTCTTCTCATCGCAGGTATAATTCGTGAACCCTAGATTCTGTTATAAAGGGTTAGATCACGTGTTAAATCTGTTTAGCCTTTATGATCGATACGCACACCAATCCGTAGTCCTAGGAATCATCGTTGTTTCCATCACCTAGCACCTGTAGTCACCTTCCATCCTCTCTGCCCAAAAGTTATTGTGTATCATTCTTTGTCTAGTTTGCTAGTTGAGATTAAGTTCTTCTTCAAACTTGGAATATGTCTTGTGTCATTCAAGACCAACTATCCACCATTGCGAGCTTTCACTCTCACTGTGCATCTACCTACAACTGGACATATTTGTCCATTGCCAATTGAAATTGTACCAAAATCACCTGTTCTGTAACCCTAAAAAACACCCCCTCATGAGTGTACAACGATAAGAAGCACCAGAGTCTATACACCAATCATCTTGCATAATATTAAATCCAGCAGATAAACACAATTTATATAGATGGGGTTCAATACTTACCACATTGACTACCTATGATCCTGCTTGTGCTTTCTTATACTCCTCGCATTGGTCTCTCCTGTGTCTCAGATTCTTGCAGTACCAATACTCACCTTTGCGATCTCCGATTCTTGACATGGACATGTGATTCCTGCTTTGTGATATTCCTCTATTGTTACTTCTACCACGGTTATCAACTGACAGCGTAGCATTGCTAGGATATGATACCGAAGTCTCTCCATGTCTCTTTCCTTTTGCATCCTCATTCATGATGATGCTTATAACATCCTTTAGAGTTGTCGTATCAGTCATGGTGCTTGTAACTATCTGCTCTACTGTGCCGTAACTATCACGAAGACTGGATAGCAAAAATAACGATTGTGCCATTTTTTCAAACTATAAACTTGACAATTCCATTTGATTTTAAACCATACAAAAAATGTTGATGTGCTCTGCAACCGAACCCATTTTCGACAACTTCAAGTTGACCAACTTCTTTAGGTGTATGATCTGGTTCACGGCATTATGTTTCTCAAACATATCTGTCAAGATCTTCATTGCCTCCTTCGCGGCATTTGCCTTCTCAATGTGAAATAGCGACTTCCTACTCAGCGACAACTGAATCTGTCCAAGTTCTTTCTGATCCAATCTATTCCAATCCGCCTATGCAACCGGATCGACCTCCACTCCTTCTGGCTTCTAACCAAACAATGGATCATTTACATCTTTTTGTTGGAGATACACAATCATTTGGATCTTTCATATTGTAAAATATGTTCCATCGAACTCCTTGACTCTACTCTTGTCCCCTATCTTAATCAATGCTACCAACCTGGTGCTCTGATACCACTTTGTTGAGTTTTAACTACGGATTAACTCACCAACGAGATGCAAGAACAATAGAATCAAAAGCAAGAGAACAAAGAACACACGAGATTTTTTTGAGGTTTACCCAATGCAATGGCTACTTCTCCGCATACAGGCACTCCTGCGATGTCCACTATAAATATGAAGAATAAGTTTACAAATCTCTCAAGAACTCACCACCAAGGTGTAGGATTTCTCTCTTATCTCCCTCTCTCTCTCTGAAGGTTGATAGATCTCTCCTTTTTTTTCTTCTCTTCACCATCACCCTAAAATCGTACACAATAATATATATATAGGTTTTCATAACTTCTAATCTCAGCTGCTCATCAATCAGCGTTATGAAGGTTGACCGCAACTCATGGACAATCGACCGGTTTATGCCTTCGACTGTAACACCCTAGAATTGATTTATGAGATTATGTGATTTTTACATGTTGTGCACGTATGATTTTATTTGTATAATTTCTCGTATGAAATATTTTTATATTATAATTGTTCTCTTTATTTTTCAAAAAATTATTCTCTTTAAAAGACTAATTTAAATCTAGGCCTAATTGTCCTTTTTAAGCCCGCTATATTTATTAATTATTTAATTATTTTGAACCCATGGTTAGTTTGGCCCATTAGTAAGCCTGATTACTTTAATTCTCTTTTGAAATGGTCTAACTTGTAGTGTAGACTCATTTCATGGACAATTAAATTTGTCACATGAACAATTTTGTAAATGGGGACACTAGGTGGCACGTGCAAGCACTAGGGTGTGCATTGCACACTTTCCCCCATAGGCCGGATTGTAGATGGAGGAGTAGGAGTGATGGAAGTAGTGGAGAGGTGGTTGTTCATCATGGGTAGTTTTCATAACTCCCTAGTTCATCTAGACCATTGATCCCTAACCATTGGATCTAATCCTAGCCCTACATTCATCCTAAAATTTTGTATAAATACCCCTCCCTATACTCTTCATTCTCACACATAGAATTTTTGAAAGAAAAGAATAGAAAGAAAAGAAAGAGAAGTAATTTTAGTGAGGCAAAAGATTGAGGAGTTGTGAGATTGTGTGCTATTGTGTTCTTCATCCAAGGAGGAGGCCAGCATTTTCAAGGATCAAGAAGAGGGAGGCTCGGGTTGCTTGCATCACTACAAGGAGAGGCATAACTTGGTGGTTGATCTAGGAGGAGAAGGCCTTATTTATTCGTTGTAGGAGATTCCCTAGAAGTTCTTTGAATTTTTCTCTCCATATAAGATGGGTGTTTCTCATGCTTCTAAAGCTAGATACCATACTAGGAATGTTTTAATAGAATTATTAATGAAAACTTAAGTGAAATTGACCTATGGTTACTTATGTAGAGATGAATTGGTAATTTAGAAAATGTGTGTTGAAGTGAATGCTAGTTGATAAATTATGAGTTAAAATGCTAGAAGATATCACGTTTTGCCATGCTAGATATTAAAGAACCATCTTGTGTGAAGAAAATCTATATATATGAGACAAAATTGAATGCTTCATGTGAAATTGATTTGGTTAATTGTGAGTGATCTCATCGTAGCAAGAAAGAAAACTGTTCTAAGTTAATGTGATGGATTAATAAATGAAAAAAAAGGAATGAAATATTTTTGTAAAAATTTATATTTCAAAATGCGTGCAACTATGATTTGTTCCCAATGCCGAAATTATGGACATAGAACATAAAATAAGATAAAAAATGCATGTTTTATTAGTAAATAATGATTATAAAAATACTAGCTTGCTGTAATCTTATATATTTTGAAATTTGGAGATTTTTGACTCAAAAAGAGAAGAAAAAGAACAAAAATATTTTTCGAATTTGAAAAACCTAGTAGCATCAGTTGATCAATTATATTGAAACAGTCGACTGCTGTGAGTATTTGTTTTTGAGTTTAAATCTTTGCGGAACAGTCGACCAGTTATATTGAAACAGTCGACCGTCCTGATTATTTGTTTTCGAGTTCAAACCGTTGCGGATCAGTCGACCGACTACACTGTGACAGTCGACTATCCTGACCAATAATTTTTGAGTTGTAAATCCTCAAAAAACAGTCGACTGTCCATGTCCTAATAGTCGGCTGTCCTGAAGTTTCAACTAATATCTGGATTTTCATGAAAGAACTTTCTATAACCTATGGTCCAGTATGAATAAGGATTTGAGACTATTTTTGGCAAGCAAGAACTTATTATTTTTATTAGTTCAAATTGTCCTTGAATAAAAAAAAATACATGCCTTGTTTCAAAGAGTTTGGAAATGAGTTCTGGCAATGAGAGTGTAAATTTTTGATAAAATGATAGTACGGTAATTTCATGGTGGTTGAAAGTGCTATGAATGTGACAAGTTAGAAAAACGAATTCTTTTGTTTATGCATGAGTTTGTACATCAAAGTGAAATTGAATGTTATGATGAATTATGAAATATTTTATGAGCATGAATATACAAATGCTATGAACATGAAAGGAAAATAAATGTTAATCATGAAAAAGACTATAATTGTAAAAACTCGATTTTGTGATTGTGAATTGAAATTGAGAACTAGAGTGTAGTTAAGCCTCATACCGGCATTGAAAAGAGATATGTTGAAATAAAATTTGAGATGAAAAGACCAAGATTGGGTCATGTCGATTCAATGATTAAAACCGGTATAGTGGAAAGGCTAACTCTAGAGAATTGATTTTGTTCATGATTCAAATAACTAAGGATTAGATACATAGTGAAGAGGTGATGAAAATAAGAAAAAAACATGAGTATGAGGGCCTCGGAGCTACGGTGTGAGAGTATTCACAAGCTGTCTTTACGATGCGTCGTGACATGCCGTGGATATGTCTTCAGGAGTCCATACCGCAGGCGACGCTCGTGGGGTGTTTGGTGACTGTGGGTGGTGTCATGTCCCATGACGGAGGCTGAATTGTCCATATGTTCTTCACGATGCATCGTGACATGACGTGGGATTTCCCTCCAGGCTGTCTAGATATGAGCTCGTAACTCATAGAACATCTAGGATACTTATTGTAGTTACAGTAGTAGTTTAAGTCATGACGAGGGATTGAACTCTACAAGATGAAGAACGGTTAAGGGCTTGCCCTCAGACCTATGTAGTATAGGATGCATAGAATCTGAACAAGTGCGCATTAGTGTCATCTAATATAAATAACTGCATTAAGGACTAAGCGCACCGCACAACACGACATCTATAGGATAGTCCCTTATAGTTCTGTTTGTGATCAAGTTTGTGGTTTGTTTAAGCATTTGAGAATCATTATACTTGTTTCGGCATAGAGAGGATAGCTGTGTATAATATTTCGTCGGTTGTAAGTAACTGACGCGTCCACAGTTTTTATGCAGGGTAAGGTGATTAACAAGACTAAAGAATGTATGCAGCTTAAAAAAATGATCCAAGTGTTGTACATTTCAATTCAAGTAATTTGTTGTAAACTGCTTCCGCTGTAAATATATAATGTAAGTATAAACTCTGATGTAACAAAAAGTTTTTATTTCCTTATAAAATTGTTTGAAAGAAGTGTAAAGATCATGTGAAACTTCGAATTCAGTTTGTTTTGAAATTTGGGGTGTTACAGAGTGGTATCAGAGCCACGCTTTCAAGTAGTACAAATTTATAAGGAACGACACCCTAGAAGTGGACATTAAAACGTGTGTTGTGTCTAGAGATTTAAATGTAAGCCACTTACGTTTGTGTTGCTCTATGATTTATGTTTCTTCACCTCCTTTCTTTAAGATGGTGGACCACTTCAACCCAGCTGAAGATGATAATTGGCACATTGTTGTGGAGGATTACTAGCCCGGGCAAGCTAATTCAGACGAAGAAGATCCTGAAGAAGTGGAAAAGGAATGAACTGAGTCCCGAGAGATTACTCCACCTCTGGATTCATCTGATGATTCCTTCGACGAGGAAGAACCAGTTCTGAGTAGTCTTATTGTGTCTCTTCAGAGGCAGGTTGAGACTCAGAAGGAGAGAGCAGAGCTGCGGCAGGCGTAGTGTGCGAAGAGCATGGAGAGCATTGCAATTCTCAGTCATCGTGTTTGGGAACTCGAGAAGAGGAAAAACATGTACGATGTACTGAAGGAGGAAGCGGAAGAACTACGGGAAGAGCTTCATGAAGCCAAGAGGAACCGTAGGAATTAGTCTGTTGTATCTTCTTACTGCTTTCTTCTGATGTCAGAAATGTTTTTAAATTTGAATGTATAAAGTTTAAAATTCAATGAAATGAAAAGTTGATTTTAAGTTCATGTTTTTCTACTTTGAATTTAATAGATTTTTTGCATCAGAATATGGCTAGAAGAGGAGCTCGAAATGGTGAAGGTCTGGACTTGGAAACGGAATTAGCAAGGGTCTATCAGACACTCAATGCCGTTGCCATGAATCAGAATTAAGGAAGGGTGTCTGCGAATCCAGTACCCGAAGCAATCAAACTCGTGGAATCATTCAAGCGGATAAAACTACTGGTGTTTGAGGGGAAGTCAGACCCTGACGCGGCTGACAATTGGATCCGCTAGGTAGAGACTATCTTCGAAGTCTTGGAGACTCCAGAGGGTAGTAAGGTGAAGTTGGCGGCGCTGTAGTTTGAGAAGGATGCGGCTGTGTGGTGGCAGTTGATGAAGCGGACGATGGAAGGTATTGTTATTGGCTGGGATGAATTCTTGGAGGAATTCTACAGTCATTATTTTTCCTCAAACGTCCAGGAGAAGAAGGCCATGGAGTTTCTGGCACTGCAGCAGGGCAGCATGTCGGTTAGAGAGTATGAGATAAGGTTCACTCAGCTCTCTAGGTACGCGCCCAAATTCATAATGGATGAGGCGAAGAAGGCTTGAAAATTCGAGCATAGTTTGAGGCCAAGTCTGAGATCCAAGATGATACCTCTCGGTATCAGGAGGTTTGGCAAGCTGGTCAAACGAGCTGCTGCCACTGAGGCATACATGAAGTAGTTCCATGTTGTTCGAAATTGGAGGACCAACTAGAATGTTGGGAAGAGGCCTGCAGTTTCTGGCAACTTCAGTGGACAGCCAACGGGAGCGAAAGCTGTAAACGTAGCTGGGAGATCCGAAAACAATTGGGTGAGACCTCCTGTGGTGACTTGCTTCAACTGTGGTGAGACGGGACATTACAAGTCGCGATGCCTCAAGCTACAAAAGTCACCTGTAGTGGACCAACGCAGCAAGTTGGGAAGAAGCCGTACCAGCAAAGGCGAGTATTTACCTTGACTAAAGCTGACACTGATGAGGTGGATCACGTCATCACTGGTACGAGTGAAGATGTTTAGAGTGTTTTCTGTTGTTTCTCTTTCCTTGCTTTTATAGTGAACTGCTATGTAACGAGTGTGTGTTATGTAACAGATGAACTTTATTTGAATGGAAAGAAAGCTGTTATTTTGTTCGATACTGGGTACTCTCATACCTTTATATCACCTAAGTTTGCTAAAGTTCTGCGAGTTGAATCAAAAATATTTCCAGGCAAGGTCTTAGCAGTAGCTATTCCGTCAGGGGAGACTTTAACCACTGATCGGTACTATGCGAACTGTGAGATCATGATTGGAGATACAATATTCGGGATTGATCCGATCGAGCTGAATGTCTTGGGAGTCGATGTTATCATTGGCATTGATTGGATGTCCGTGTACAGTGCAAGCATTGAGTGCAAGACCAAGACAGTAACAGTGGAGGCTCCAGGTGGACCTGAAGTTACTTTCCAAGGGAAGAGGCGATGTTCTGGTCAGGTGGCAGCTATCTGCAAGAGGGATGTTCCTGCAGAGGTGCAGCAAATTCCAGTGGTTCAGGATTATCCGACGGTATTCTTGAAAGATTTGCCCGGGTTACCCCCACATCGTGATGTGGAGTTCAGCATCGCTATTCAGCCAGGGAGTGCACTAATTTCCAAGCATTGTATAGGATGGCTCCTGTGGAGCAGGATGAGATCAAACGGCAGATCGAGTAACTGTTGGAGAAAGGCTTTATTCAACCGAGTGCGTCACCTTGGGGAGCACCAGTGCTTTTGGTAAAGAAGAAGGATGGTTCGATGAGGATGTGAATCGATTACCGGGAGCTGAATAAGGTCACTATTCAGAATAAGTATCCGATTCCCCGAGTTGACGACCTGTTCGATCGACTACAAGGAGCAGCTGTCTTCTCCAAAATAGATTTTCGATCAGGTTACCATCAAGTTCGAGTGAAAGCTGAAGATGTGCATAAGACTGCATTCAGAACTCGACACGGGCATTACAAATTCTTAGTTATGCCTTCGGAGTGACGAATGCACCTGCAATTTTCATGGATATGATGAACAGAGTTCTGAGGCCATTTATTGATTCTTTCATCGTGGTGTTTATCGATGATATCCTTATGTACTCCAAGTCGTAGGAGGAGCACACAGAGCACCTGGCAGCAATTTTGAAGAAGCTAGAGGAGCATGAGTTGTATGCTAAGTTGTCTAAGTGCGATTTCTGGAAATCTGACATGGCGTTCCTAGGTCACATCCTTTCTAAGGAGGGAGTGGAAACTGATCCGCAGAAGATAGAGGCGGTGAAGGATTGGGCAAGGCCTACTACAGAGAATGAAATCAGGAGTTTCCTTGGGCTGACTGGATATTACAAGAGGTTTATCCAGGGCTATGTTCAGATAGTCGTGCCGCTCACTGGTCTGACCAAGAAGAATGTGAACTTCAAGTGGACTAAGCAGTGTGAGGTAAGCTTTCAGGAGTTGAAAGAGAGACTGACTTCTGCACCCATTTTAGCTTTGCCTAGAGCAGGTGTTGAGTACGATGTCTACAGCGATGCTTCACATTGTGGGCTTGGTTGTGTCTTAATGCAAGAAGAAAAAGTGATCGCTTATGGGTCTAGGCAACTACGAGCAGATGAGAAGAATTATCTGACTCACGATCTAGAGTTGGCTGCGATTATCTTTGCCTTAAAGCAATGGAGACATTACGTGTATGGTGAGAAGCTGAACATGTACACGGACTACAAGTGCTTGAAGTACATCTATCAGCAGAAGGATCTGAATCTGAGGCAAAGAAGATGGCTAGAGGTGCTTGAGGACATTCGTCCGAAGATTAAGTACCATCCGGGGAAGACTAATGTTATTGCTGATGCACTTAGCTGCAAGAGCAGTCCGGCTAGTTTGATTACAACTCAGAGGCAGCTGGCAGAGGAGTTGGATCGGGCTGGTATTAAAGTCGTTCTGCAAGGCTTGGGATCATCTTTAGCTCAGTTTAGGCTTCAACCAATGCTGAATGAAAGGATTATCGCAAGTCAGAAGGAAGATGAAATGATTCAGAAAATGAAGGAACAGGTCGGTGCTGGTAGGTTGTTCAAGTTCCAGATCAAGGATGGAATGCTGTAGTTTGGAGAGAGGCTGTGTGTTCTGGATCAGTCAGACTTGAAAGAAAGTATTCTTCAGGAGGCACATGCTACTCTTTTGTCTGTACATCCTGGGAGTACCACGATGTATAGGGACATTAAGCAGCATTTCTGGTGGTCAGGTTTGAAGTGAGATGTGGCTGAATTTGTGGCGATGTATGAGATTTGTCAACAAGTCAAAGCCGAGAATCAGAAATCCGGAGGTCTATTGCAACCGTTACCTATTCCGAAATGAAAGTGGGATAACATCAGTATGGATTTCATCACAGGTTTACCCAAGAGTTCCAAAGCTAATGATGCAATTTGGGTCATAGTCGATCGACTAACCAAGTCCGCTGACTTCTTAGCGATGAAACTCACTTCGTCGTTGGGCAGATTGGCTGAGCTGTATGTTGGTGAGATCGTCAGGCTTCATGGTGTTCCGTTGATCATTGTTTCTGATCGAAATGTGCGATTCACTTCGCATTTCTAAAGGAGTCTTCAGACAACTTTGGGTACCAAGACGGATTTCAGCACTGCTTTTCATCCACAAACCGATGGGCAGACTGAGAGAGTCAATTGTATTCTTAAGGACATGCTTCGGTGTTGTGTACTAGACTTTGGAGGCAGTTGGGAAAGGCATCTAGCTTTGGTGGAGTTTGCCTATAACAACAGTTTTTAGACTAGTATTGGGATGGCGCCGTATGAAGCTTTGTATGGCAGGAAGTGCAGAACACCTGTTTGTTGGTTCGAAGTTGGGGAACGACAGATTTTTGGGCCTGAGATTGTGCAGCAGACCTCTGAAAAGATCGATCTGATCAGGAAGAGGTTGGTAGATGCTTAGAGTAGGCAGAAGAGCTATGCAGACAACCGGAGGAGGGACCTTGAGTTTGAGGTTGGTGACATTGTCTTTCTAAAGGTTTCACCTAGCAAGGGTGTGATTTGTTTTGGCAGTGGTGGGAAGCTAGTCCTGAGAATTATAAGCCCGTATAAGATATTGAAAAGGATCGGAAAAACTGCTTACCGGCTTGAGTTACCGAAAGAGTTGTCTCAGGTGCATAATGTCTTTGTCTATGCTGAAAGGTTACATTCCAGATCCCAGTCATCATTTGTCGGAAGTACCGGAGGGTTTGCAGTTGGATCTGAGCTACATTGAGCTTCCAGTTGAGATTGTTGATCATCGAGAGAAAGTCTTGAGGAATAAGACTATACCGATGGTCAAGGTAGTCTGGAGAAACTAGTTGGTTGAAGAGGCTACTTGGGAATCTGAGGAGAGGATGATGAAAGATTATCCTGAGCTCTTTGAGTGATTTGTATCTTCTCTTCTTTTCTTTCTTATCTCTTTGTTGTATTTCTGTTTCTTACTCTTTAAGTGTAGTTCCGTGGACGGAACTATTCTAAGGAGGGAGTGTTGTAACACCCTAGAATTGATTTATGAGATTTTGTGATTTTTACGTGTTGTGCACGTATGATTTCATTTGTATAATTTCTCGTATGACATATTTTTATATCGTAATTGTTCTCTTTATTTTTCTAAAAATTATTCTCTTTAAAAGCCTAATTTAAATCTAGGCCTAATTGTCCTTTTTAAGCTCGCTATATTTATTAATTATTTAATTACTTTGAACCCATGGTTAGTTTGGCTCATTAGTGAGCCCATTTACTGTATTTCTCTTTTGAAATAGTCTAACTTGAGTGTAGACTCATTTCATGGACAACTAAACTTGTCACATGAACAAATTTGTAATTTGGGACACTAGGTGGCACGTGCAAGCACTAGGGTGTGCATTGCACACTTTCCCCCATAGGCCGGATTGTAGATGGAGGAGTAGGAGTGATGGAAGTAGTGGAGAGGTGGTTGTTCATCATGGGTAGTTTTCATAACTCCCTAGTTCATCTAGACCATTGATCCCTAACCATTGGATCTAATCCTAGCCCTACATTCATCCTAAAATTTTGTATAAATACCCCTCCCTATACTCTTCATTCTCACACTTAGAGTTTTTGAAAGAAAAGAATAGAAAGAAAAGAAAGAGAAGTAATTTTAGTGAGGCAAAAGATTGAGGAGTTGTGAGATTGTGTGCTATTGTGTTCTTCATCCAAAGAGGAGGCCGGCATTTTCAAGGATCAAGAAGAGGGAGGCTCGGGTTGCTTGCATCACTACAAGGAAAGGCACAACTTGGTGGTTGATCTAGGAGGAGAAGGCCATGTTCATTCGTTGTCGGAAATTCTCTAGAAGTTCTTTGGATTTTTCTCTCCATATAAGGTGGGTGTTTCTCATGCTTCTAAAGATAGATACCATGCTAGGAATGTTTTGATAGAATTGTTAACGAAACTTAAGTGAAATTGACCTATGGTTACTTATGTAGAGATAAGTTGGTAATTTAGAAGATGTGTGTTGAAGTGAATGCTAGTTGATAAATTATGAGTTAAAATGCTAGAAGATATCATGTTTTACCATGCTAGATATTAAAGAACCATGTTGTGTGAAGAAAATCTATATATATGAGACAAAATTGAATGCTTCATGTGAAATTGATTTGGTTAATTGTGAGTGATCTCATCGTAGCTATAAAGGAAATTTTTGATGTTCTAAGTTAATGTGATGGATTTATAAATGAAAAAAAAAAAAGTAATGAAATATTTTTGTAAAAATTTATATTTCAAAATGTGTGCAACTATGATTTGTTCCCAATGTCAAAATTAAGGACATAGAACATAAAATAAGATAAAAAATGCATGTTTTATTAGTAAATAATGATTATAAAAATACTGGCCTGCTGTAATCTTATACATTTTGAAATCTGGAGATTTTTTACTCAAAAAGAGAAGAAAAAGAACTAAAAACATTTTTTGAATTTGAAAAACCTAGTAGCATCAGATGACCGATTATATTGAAACAATCGACTACTTTGAGTATTTGTTTCAAGTTCAAATCTTTGCGGAACAGTAGACCAGTTATATTGAAACAGTCGACCGTCTTGATTATTTGTTTTCGAGTTCAAACCCTTGCGGATCAGTCGACCGACTACACTGTGATAGTCAACTACCCAGACCATTGATTTTTGAGTTGTAAATCCTCACAGAACAGCCGACTGTCCATGTCCTAACAGTCGACTGCCCTGAAGTTTCAACTAATATCTGGATTTTCGTGAAAGAACTTTCTATAACCTGTGGCCCAGTATGAATAAGGATTTGAGACTATTTTTGGTAAGCAAGAACGAATTTATTTTTATTAGTTCAAATTGATCTTGAATAAAGAAAAATATATGTCTTGTTTAAAAGAATTTTGAAATGAGTTTTGGCAATGAGAGTGTAAATTTTTGATAAAATGACAGTACGGTAATTTCATGGTGGTTGAATGAGATATGAATGTGACAAGTTAGAAAAACGAGTTCTTTTGTTTATGCATGAGTTTGTACATCAAAGTGAAATTGAATGTTATGATGAATTATGAAAGATTTTATGAGCATGAATATACAAATGCTATGAAGATGAAAGGAAAATTAATGTTAATCATGAAAAGACTTTATGACTGTGAAAACTCGATTTTGTGATTGTAAAAAGAATTGAGAACTAGAGTGTAGTTAAGCATCATACCGGCATTAAAAAGAGATATGTTGAAATAAAATTTGAGATGAAAAGACCAAGATTGGGTCATGTCGAATAGATGATTAAGACCGGTATAGTGGAAAGGCTAACTCTAGAGAATTGATTTTGTTCATGATTCAAATAACTAAGGATTAGATTCATAGTGAAGAGGTGATGAAAATAAGAGGAAAACATGAGTATGAGGGCCTCGCAGCTACGGTGTGAGAGTATTCACAGGCTGTCTTCACGATGCGTCGTGACATGACGTGGATATGTCTCCAGGAGTCCGTACTGCAGGCGACGCTCGTGGGGTGTTTAGTGACTGTGGGTGGTGTCATGTCCCATGACGGAGGCTGAATTGTCCATAGGTTCTTCACGATGCGTCGTGATATGACGTGGGATTCCCCTCCAGGCTGTCTGGACATGAGCTCATAACTCATAGAACATCTATGATACTTATCGTAGTTACAGTAGTAGTTTAAGTCATGACGAGGGATTGAACCCTACAAGATGAAGAACGGTTAAGGGCTTGCCCTTAGACCCATGTAGTATGGGATGCATAGAATCTGAACAACTGCGCATTAGTGTCATCTAATATAAATAACTGCATTAAGAACTAAGCACAACGCACAACACGACATCTATAGAATAGTCCCTTGTAGTTTTGTTTGTGATCAAGTTTGTGGTTTGTTTAAGCATTTGAGAATCGTTAATCTGTTTTCGACATAGAGAGAATAACCGTGTATAATATTTCGTCGGTTGTATGCAACTGACGCGCCCTTAATTTTTTTGCAGGGTAAGGTGATTAACAAGACTAAAGAATGTATGCAGATTAAAAAAATGATCGAAGCGTTGTACAATTCAATTCATGTAATTTGTTGTAAATTGCTTTCGCTGTAAATATGTAATGTAAGTATAAACTCTGATGTAACAAAAAGTTTTTATTTCCTTGTAAAATTGTACGAAAGAAGTGTAAAGATCCTGTGGAACTTCGAATTCAATCTGTTTTGGAATTCGGGGTGTTACATCGACTGTACAGGATCTAACAGAGAGTGGGTTAGTCGACGGCGCAGTGACCTATCATTCCTTCAAGTACACAGGGTTGCAACAGAGAATGAGACGGTCGACTGCGCGGTCTACCGTGCACTGCCTGTACATAGTCGGTCGGGGGTGCGGTCGACCGCAACTCTGTTTGTAGCTTCAAACTGCTCTTGACCTGTTTTCTCCCACTTCGACTCTTCTTCTCGTCAGTCTTCTTCAACTCCATTATCGTATATTTGGATCCACAAATCCCAACAAAGAGTACATAAATAAAGAAGTTGGAAATACATAAAATATAGGTATGATGCGCTAATAACATCAAAGGCACACGAGACAAAAGACAGAACATGTCAAACATAAGATATAACTTAGACAGCCAGTAAGATTGCTAAGAACACATGTGGAAAATAAAAGAAACCGGTAACATAATAGAATATGCAACATAGGAGAAAGGGCAAGAAGCAGGAGGCTCTGAAAAGCATAAGAGGATCCTAACTGCATTATCACAAGAAAGGAACTCCGACAACTGCGGAAGCTCAGCTCTGTAAAATGCAAACGAAAACTGAACAAGTTAGAGAGTAAAAGGAAATAAAGAAATAGTTAACAAAATAGAAATAGAAACGGAGATAAACTTAAAGAGGATAAAAGGTCGCATGAGTGAAAATATCAATAGCTTAATCAAGACGCTGAAGGTGGAGTTTAGAAACTATGTTTTGCGCTAAACCACTAGCCCAGTACTTAGTAAAGTAAAGGAGGTCATCAATTAAACTAGAAATAAGGCATGAAGTTTTCAAGAAAATTCTACCGTTTCTCTATCCAATCATGGATAAATCCCATGAAGCAAGGTAGGGACCATGGACTCTACGAGACCTCCAAGTAATCAACCACGACTCAAGAGTACCAGGTTTTCCCCGGACATGCCAAGAATTTTTACAAATGGTCCATAACGGACGAATGTAATGGCAATTAATGAATAAATGAGTCGCGGTCTGATGATGAGTAAGAAACAAATAGCACATCTGACCTAAGGCCATATATATTTTTTTTTTGTTTAGAATATCAAAAGTTAAAAGCTTGTTGTGAATAGTGAGCCACATAAGAATTTTGACTTTAAGAGGGGCAATGCACTTCCAAATCGATTTATAGAAAGGAGAAGTAACTCCTCCGGAATTGAGAAAATTGCAACAAGATTTAACAGAAAGAACCTGACTTGGACCATCGCCAAAAGACATCGTCCTTAGGATGCCAGTAGTAGGCACGTATGGACATAAGTAAGCCGATATATTTAGGGACAGGTGAAGGGGGAAGAGATCTTCTGAAGGGGATGTGCTAGTACCTCTGGTTGTTTAGAGGGTCAAGATACTCTGCTTCCGTATCCTGAGGGTTGGAAGCAAAGTGAAATAACTATGGGAAATTGGAAGCTATAATGATATTACCCAACCATAAATCAGTCCAAAATTTGACCGATGCATCATCAACACACACCTTTAGAATCCCGCATTTGAATGGTTCCACGACTTTCCATACTCCTTTT
Source organism: Hemerocallis citrina (assembly GCA_017893485.1). Lineage (NCBI taxonomy): Eukaryota > Viridiplantae > Streptophyta > Magnoliopsida > Asparagales > Asphodelaceae > Hemerocallis > Hemerocallis citrina. The sequence continues at coordinate 426,877,837 of CM030358.1, read as the reverse complement.
GAAAACAGAGAGGCCAACAAAGAGGGAGTTGGAGATAATTCCCAATGTCGTGATAGGTATGGTATTTATGAATCACCAGATTTGCCGAGGTTAGGTGGTCTTGTCTAAGAATTTTCTGTAACCATTTACTAAGAAGAGCAAAGTTTTGATATCTGAGGTTGACAATACCAAGACCTCCTTCATGGTTAGACTTGCAAACTAAATTCCGCGTACAAAGATGTTTTCCTGCTTTGTAGTCAAAAGAGCCAGACGAGAAAAAATTTCATCTGATTTTGTCAATTCTAGCGATGACCCAGGAGGGTACATAAAAAAAGGGCATCATGTATAATGGAATAGATGAAAGAACAGAATGGACCAAAATCAATCTCCCTCCTTTGGATAAGTGGCGACCAGACCGGCCATTAAGTTTGGTTTCCACTTTATCGATCATAGGGATTCAATCATTTTTGTGGAGTTTACTCCAATGTAAGGGGATCCCGATATAATGGATTGGAAAAAAAGTGTTTGCGCAACTAAAAAATACAACGATCTCAAGTTGTCTGCTATCAGAACCTCCTAGACAAAGAACGAAAGTTTTATTGAAAATTGATCGTTAAACACGATCTTTTTTGAAAATACAAAGGCACAACTTGAGATTGCAGAGAGAAATCCCATTAGGTTTGGCAAAAAGGATAGTAACATCTACATATTGCAGATTGAGTATCCCTCGAAAATCGTGGAACCCACCAAGCTCTTCGATAATGCTAGCATTCCAGGCATTAAGAAGAATCTTGCTGAAAACATCAGCCACAAGGGCAAATAAAAGGGATGAGATGGGACCTCCCTGACGGAGGCCGCATTTACATTTGATTTTTTTTACCTTCCGTACTGTTAATAATGATGGAGGAGGTACCAACAAAGAGGTTGGATTTAATCTAGGAAATCCATTTAAGACCAAAACCTCTATTGAAGAGGATTTTGAAAAGAAACTCCCAATTAACCTTGTCATATGATTTTTCGAAGTCTAATTTTAACAGAATTCTTTCCGAATTAGATTGGTGGCAACCAGATATAATTTTTTACGTGGATGAATCTATCTTGATAAAGCTTGATTGAGTTAGGTCGATCAGTGGAGAAATAATCAAATGGAGGCGGTTGGAAAGAACTTTTATAATGATTTTAAGATAGTTTTCAGGAGACTAATCGGTTTGAACGTGGCCACCTTGTTAGCACTAATAATTTTGGGAATGAGTTGTGTGCATAGTTTATGCGATCAAAGGAGAAATGACCCAGAAAAATATCAGAGAACATGTCAAGAAGGTCGTCCTTAAACAGGTCCCAAATTCTTTGAAAGAAAAAGGTGGGAAACCTGTCTGGACCAGGAGCAGAATCGCTCCGAAGGGAGAAGACGAAAATTTTAATCTCTTCAGAGAAGGGAGCTTCAAGGCTAGATAAGTCATTAGTTTCATCACCATATAGTTGATTCCAATCTAGATGAATGAAATTAGAATTGGAGGAGCCCATGAGTTTTTTAAAGAAATTAAGGAAAGCAGAATGAAATTCTGCATTATAGTGCACTTCGACATTATTATCCATGATAGAAGTGATCATTTTACATTTTTGTCGGTGAGAGGCGAAATTATGAATGAACGTATTGCAATCTCCATCCTTAAGCCATTTAATTTTGGCTCGTTGGGCCCACTTGATATGCTCAAAGTGCAGAAGCGTTGCGTACTCTTTTTTACAATCGCTTCTCCGCGACCTGATAGAATCTGAGATATGACCAATTTCTTCAACTTGATCAATAGAATGGATAGTTGAGAGAAGGAAATTTTTAAGCCCCTGAGAGTTGGCAAATCTTTTCTTCCACCAAATTTTGCATCCATATTTAACGACATGCAGTTTAAGGAGTAACCGACCAAGGCCGTGCGAGCCAACGATAGAAAGAGACAATTAATGATGGGATTGACGAAGATTTGGTCTTCTAACCAAAATTTCTGAAATCGAAATTTGAAAGGTTTAACAAAGTTATAATTAGAATGAAGAGCAATAGGGGTGTGGTCTGAACAAGGATTTGGTAAGGCCTGAACGAAGGCGTTGTGAAAGAAAGAAAGCCAATCATGGGAAACCAGAAAACAGTAAAGTTTAGATATTGAGGGAAGAAGCCGCATATTGGAACAAGTAAAGGCTCTACTGTTGATCGGTAAGTCGATGATATCAAGAGAACGGATGCAATCATTGAAATGGTTGGACACACTCATAGAGGATGTGTTGCCCAGTCTTTCATGACTGAAACTAGTGATGTTAAAATGTCCACAAAAATTCCAGAAGCCATTAATAGTTCCAACAAAAGAAGTGAATTCGTTCTAGAACTCTTGATGACGGTCTGCAGAAGAAGGCCCGTAAACTAAAATCATGGTAAGATTTTTATTGAATTCCAACCATTCAAGACCAACTATCAAGAAAAATTAAGACGTCGGATGGAGACTAAGTTGAAGATGGCAGGATTGAAGCCAAGAAGGATGCCCCCGCGGGAATTAATATCGTCTAGGCTAATCCATCTGGTGATCAAGGATCCACTGAGAGAACGTGTAATAGAAGGAGAAATGGAATTAATGGAGTTAAGATTATTGGATAGAGATTAAGTCACACTGGATAGAGTGAATCAGTGGGTAGATTGCTTCTTGTTTATGGGTGCTACCTAACTCACGAATATTCTATGAAACGCTAATCATGAAATAAATTGTTCTCATAAGCTCTAGAAAGTTCTAATTTCCGGTTCGAATCAAGTTCATCAAGAGAAGATGGAATAAAGACTAGCCCATATTCTTTGCTAGTAGGAGCATATCGGAATTAGACAGAGAGTAAAAATGAATTTGGTAGACAGATTCAAGAGGCTCGCTGGAGTTGAGCTCCCTTAAAATGGGGCCAATTTCAAAATTTCTAATCTGAGCCGCCATAGTTGCTTTAGAAGAGGCAGAACAAAAATCTTTAGCCAGATGTCTGTGTTTCCTTTTGTTCTTTGTCTTTTTCTTTGTTCCATTTGGCCGAATGCAGTCCATATCCAAGAGTGATTTTCCTTCATCCCAAATTACTTAAATGTGAAAATCCTTGCCAATTAACTACACTACAACTGCTGAGCAGTCGTGAGAAGCGTTAGAGTCTTGTTTATTGAATACTTGAAACTTACAAATAAACATACTTGACTTGATATGATCACAAAAAAAAAACATACTTGACTTGACTCTATCGACAACTTATATATGCAATTTAAAACTACATAGTCGGGTTGAGTTGTTTATTCTGTAGACACTACCAATGACTTACAACTCTCCACCACTAATTTCAAGTTCAAACCATATCATCACTCATAATTTCAACCATCTTAGATTCCACCGGCAGATTGAAAACTCCAATATATATACAACCACACATATGTTTAAAGATTCTAAAACGGGGAAACTCTTTTAGGTCCTCAGCCAAAATAATTCTTCCCTTTAACTAATTTGAAAATTCAAATTACAATTTTAACCCCTGAATACTTAAAAACTCCCAATAAGTTCTTTAAATACTCTAAAACATATTTAATATGTATAATAATGAAGACAATATCGTTCTTTATAATTGTGTTTACCTAATCCAAAACTACCCTTCCATATTCTCCTCGGAAGAGCATCCACAGCTATATTTGCTATTTGCTATTATATGGCAGCTACAGTAATAGCAAATGGATGACGATCGTGCAGTGGTCGTTTGTTAATTTTTTCTCATATGCGTGCGTGGCAAAAAATTAAGGGAGAGACGGGGAAACATTCCCCGTCCCACAAAAAAATTAAAAAAAAAAAATAGTGATCAATGTCATAAATTAAAGGCCTGGGTATGTTTCAATGTCAAAAAAAATAGTGATCAATGTAAAAAAAAAATAGTGATCAATGTCAAAAATAGTGATCAATTAAAAAAAACAAAAAAAAAAAAACTTCACAGGCAGGGTATCATACCCCGGACGGGGTATGTTTCCCCATCTGAGGAGGTATTAAAAAAAAAAAAAAAAATTCAAAGTGGAGAGACGGGGTATCATATCCTGGACGGGGTATGATATCCCATCCGACCATTTTTATAAAAAAAAAAAAAAATCAGACGGTATATCTTTTCCCGTCTCACTCGATTAAAAAATCATAAAATCAGAGCGACGGGATATGATATCCCGTCCTTTATAATTTGAGAATTGGTATTTCGTTTCTCATATATGAGAAACCAGAATAGAAAGTTTGCTGTAAAATGGCAAAATGAGACACCATTGCAGCGCTCCGTTTCTTATAAAATGGCAATTTGCCATTTATAAGAAACCATTGTGGGTGCTCTAAGCATTCACTCGTTTGCTATTTTTCCATTTCTCTCAAAATTTGAAAAAATGAGAGCTGCAGTCGTTTTTCATTTTACCAATTTTTTAGAATTTGAGAATAGTGCATTCTCATATTTGAGAAAATTTTTTAGAATTCTAAAATTATGAAAAAGAAAACATGTTGTCCCGTCTGATAACTGTTTTTTTCTTGGAAGCGACAACATGTTCCATCTGTCCCTAATTAAAAAAAAATCCGAGAATTTTAAATGGTGATATACTGTCCGTCCAAAAAAAAACCCAGAAAATTGAGGGTCTGTCCCTCCATTTTATTTTTTTGAAAAATTTGATTAGAGTCCAAATGTCTCCAAATAATTCATAAAATTTCAAGTCTTGGTCCTTCATAGTTTTGAAAATTTTCATTAAAGTTCAGCAAACCTCCAAATATTTTTTAAAAATAAAATAAAAATTGGTCAGATGATGAACACAATATTATTCACATTTTAGAGCAATAATCTTAATGCAATTAGACATTTAAAAGCTCTATATGTGGTATTTAACTCTTATTTTCTCTTTTCCATAGGAAACAGCCTAAAACAGCAAAATGAAGCAGATTCTGGATTTTAAGGATGATACATAGGAAACTGAAGTGATAAGTCGACTGAGTATGCCAACAGGCGACTGAACAGAGAAGCTGAAGCTGCTCGGCACAGTCGACTCCTCCAACAACAGTCGACTGGGCTGATGAATCATGAAACTACTAAAGTCTCGACACAGTCGACTTATATCAAACACCAGTCGACTGATCGGCGGCAGAGTCAACAGATAAGATAATTAAAGATTCATCCAAATCCAAATACAAATCAAAGCAGATACGGAAAGAAAGAAGAAAAGAGAAAGATATATATATCGCCAATCAGATAAGGAAAGAAATAAATAAAAGAAGAGGGCGTTTATGCAAAAGGGGTAAAAAAACCCTAAATCTCTAGCCGTGTTCTATAAATACCAACCAAGATGCAGGGGATGGGGGATGCTCGGAATATCTCAAGACGGCTGGACCGACCCAGAAAGGCCATCAATAGCTAGCATCAAAGAAGGAAGACGAATGCTGATTGGGCTCAAGATCAATATCATACAAATCAGTGTTCTTCTATTCTTCTCTTTATTTTCATTGTAGTCATGAACTCTACTATATTAATCAATAAAGGTTGTATTATGTGCAACTAATTTAATAGTTGGGTAGATTGAAACCGTAGTCATGTGATGCTTATATTTTTCTAAGTGCTACTTTATTGCTTATTGATTAAATCTGAGAGTATTGGAATAGATTTATAGTAATCAAACTAGTTCAGAAACCTAGGGCAGTCGACTGAAGTGACAGCCAGTAGACTGCAGTCGACTGAAGTGACAGCCAGTCGACTGATCCGAACCTGGGATTATAAGTTTGTGTATTATAGATCTGAATCTGTTATGTGAGCATATTGAGACGACCCGTATCTCATGTTCATAACTTGTGACAAGGGAATCTCTAGGGGTTCTTGGTTTAATCAACTTAAGGGATCTAGATCTGATACCAATTTCTAGAACCTTGAGTGTTTCTTCGTTTCCACTGATCTTATGTTTTTTTCAAGTACAACTTAGTAGATACCATGCTAAACACTTGATGAAAGAAACGAATTAGAGTAGATACCATGCCTAATTCTTGGCTTAGGGAAACAGTACTTTAAGGAGTAGATACCATGCCCTTGAAGGGAACAAACATGAGTAATAAGAGTAGTGGATAACTTCGCATTACTGACTATAGGTGGAAATCAATGCCCAACTACTTAAATAGATATTAGTGACTCAAATCGTGACACTTCTTAATTTAGTTTTAATCTTTTCATTTCTTTTAGACTTTTAGAACAAAACTTTATGATTGGTATTTTCTTAGGTTTTATTGATTAGTAAGTTGAAATCTACAATCTCTGTGGGATCGACCCTTGCTTGCCGCTACGCTTCTTCAAACGATTCGTGCACTTGCGAGGTTTTTATAATTTGTGTCTAGTTTTATCTATTTATTTAGGTACCTAGATTTCACAACAAGTTTTTGGCGCCGCTGCCGGGGATTGTCTAGTATTTTAACTTACAAATCAGTAAAATTTTTTCTTTTTATTTTATTTTATTTCTTCCTTTTCTTTTCTAACATTTTCTTTTAGGTTACATTCTGCACAGGCAGACCAGTCGACTGTCCCAAGGATTAGTCGACTGTCCAGAGGATTTTTTCCAAAAAGCAACAATGGGTGAAATTTTTTTTAAACCGAGTACCAATGCAAGAAAAATTCATCCCTAAGAATATTGAGAACCCTTTTGCATAGCTTTTCAACCCAAAGTCACAGGGAATATGCATCTATCACCTCAATTACTCAGCATGGTGCCCCACTTCTTTGGTAGAACAGACGAAGATCCGCATCTACATTTACAAGACTTATTTGATCTTTGCAGGACACAAAGCATCCAAGGGCTTACCTTTGAACAAATCAGGTTAATCTTGTTTCCTTTTTCTCTAAAACTTAATGCTAAGTTGTGGTATAATTCTTTGGAACCAGGATCAATTAATTCATGGGAGCAATTGGCGAGAAAATTCTTGAAAGAGTTCTTTCCAGCCCAGAAAATCAGACAACTAAAAAGGGAGATTCTACTCTTCCAACAAAAGGATGACGATTTGTTTTTCGAGGCATGGAAGGACTTCAAAAATAAGCTTCTCAAGTGTCCTATGCACAACATACCTAAGGATGATCAGGTACAATCATTTTATGAGGGTTTAAATTACACTAACAAAGCAATTGTTGATTCAGCATGCAATGGAATGTTGATGAGGAAGAGTGCTGAGGAGGCCATAGAGCTATTTGAAGAACTCAGCGAGAACTCACAACAATTCTCAACAAGGAGGAACATCTCAAGAAAATAGGGAGTATACGAAATTTCTCATAATAATAACATGCAATTAGAAATGGAAACCATGAACAAAAAGATTGATATGCTTGTAAATTCAACATTGGGTGGCGTAAAGAACCAACCAAAAGAAATTTGTGCAAATTGTTTTCAATCTAACCATACAACTAATTCATGTCCCATGTTTTCTTACGCAGATCAGGAGCACACAAACTACGAAGAACAGGGAATGTACCCGTCCCGGAACAATTTTTTTTTAAACACGTATAACCCAGGGTGGCAAAACCATCAAGGCAATCAATTCGCACTAGGTCATACGCAGCAATTCCAAGTTGGGAATGGGTATGATATGCCAGAACAAGAAAAGAATAAGTTGGATTTCGAAACCACCATTCTTCAACTACTCCAACAGCAACAGCAAACAAGTAACCAACAAGGACATGCCATTCAAAAATTGGAGATTCAAATTGGTCAAATTGCTACGGAGTTAAGTGAAAGAAAGGCAGGAGAATTTCCATCACAAACCATACCTAACCCTAGAGGACAAGAACAGCTCCAATCAAAGACAATACTAGAGGAAGAGATTGAGTTTACAATGTTTGATGGACCACAGTTCCCTCACGATGATCATGAATGTTATAATGTTGATGTGGTTCAGGAAATTTGTGACCAAACATTGCAGGAACATAGTGTTGATCCATTACCAGCAACAATTGCACACCCTCCACTACTATCGCAAGTTGAAATGGAATACGACGACTGGATGATTGCAGAGACAGTACATCACCTTGAACCCCCAACATCATATCCAGGTAAGCTTGCACTTGCATTTAAAAAGTTTGTGTCTAATAACATTTGTGTTTTCCCAGACCAGCTGACTGATGAACAGGATAAGTCGACTGGTGAACATAACAAGTCGACTGGTGAATGGAATAAGTCGACTACTACAAGGTCACCAGATGTGGAGCTGAAGCCATTACATGAATATTTGGGGAACAACCAGACAGTACCTGTGACAGTTGCTGCAAATTTCAAGATGAACGAAGAAGCAAGGCTGCAGGGAGTCTTGCAAAATCATAACGGTGCATTAAGATGAACCATTGCTGATAAACTGATGTCAAGATGGTACGGTCCATAAATTGTTACAAAAGGTTTCCCCCACATGGAGCGTTGGAGAAAATCAAACGTCCAAGGAGAATGGGCAGAGGGGGGAAACCTTATAATAAGATGAGTTGTGAGCCGCGAGTCATTCAATACATGGCACAACTCATCAAGTCTAGCTGAAGACAAGAAACACAGCGCTTATTGGGAGGCAACCCAATTTTTCAAGGGGAGTATTTACACTTTCCCTTTATTTTCTTTCAGTTAATCATTATTATTTTCCTTTAGTTATTTTTACTCTCCTTACTAGATGGTAACACATGCCTATTTATTTATTTTAAATTTTGTGCGAACATTGAGGACAATGTTCCATCTAAGTTTGGGGGTATTAGGGGTCTTTTGATTTTTTTTAGATAAACAATTTCTTATAAAGTAGGAGTAAGGATACTTATTTACTTTAGGATTGTTGAGTTTCATAATTCCTTACAAAATTGTATGAGTCATGCAATTATATATAATAAACAATGTGATGCTTTTTCTGGTGATTATTCCTTTAGATCTAGTCCTAAATTGAGTTTAAGTAAATAGAGTGATAAAATATATATATATATATATATATATATATATATATATATATATATATATATATAAATATATATATTCGAATAAAGTCAATCTACTCCAATGTTTTGAGTGCTTAGTAACTAGGGGTATTCATCACCAATGTTTACCTTTACGTCAAACGACAACTTGAAATATGAGTATGCAAAGCACTTTAAAGTTTGTGACTTGTTGAGTAACCGGGTGGATTCATCACAAATGTTTTGCATTTGCGTCAAAAGGCAAGTGACAACTTTAGAGAAGAGACTAATTTAAAAAAAAAAAAAAAAAAAAAACACTCTAGTTTGCTACTCGGTTTGTAGTAGAGAAAAGGGATAATCACATAATTAAGCAGTTACGTACAATAACTAAAATTAATGGCATGACAAGTATGATTGAGTTGGGGATTATGACTAAACATTCGCACTGGAGAAAGTGGGTATACTTGTTTTACTTTATTTGCAATTGTTTATATTGAACTTTTGATGCTTGCATAATAAAAATTCTTGGTGGTCGAGTATTATTATTTTCCCCTGTTCATAATTTTAGTTTGCTTGAGGACAAGCAAAAGCTAAGTTTGGGGGTATTTGATGAACACAATATTATTCACATTTTAGAGCAATAATCTTAATGTAATTAGACATTTAAAAGCTCTATATGTGGTATTTAACTCTTATTTTCTCTTTTCCATAGGAAACAGCCTAAAACAGCAAAATGAAGCATATTCTGGATTTTAAGGATGATACACAGGAAACTGAAGTGATCAGTCGACTGAGTATGCCAACAGGCGACTGAACAGAGAAGCTGAAGCTGCTCGGCACAGTCGACTCCTCCAACAACAGTCGACTGGGCTGATGAATCATGAAACTACTAAAGTCTCGACACAGTCGACTTATATCAAACACCAGTCGACTGATCGGCGGCAGAGTCAACAGATAAGATAATTAAAGATTCATCCAAATCCAAATACAAATCAAAGCAGATACGGAAAGAAAGAAGAAAAGAGAAAGATATATATATCGCCAATCAGATAAGGAAAGAAATAAATAAAAGAAGAGGGTGTTTATGCAAAAGGGGTAAAAAAACCCTAAATCTCTAGCCGTGTTCTATAAATACCAACCAAGATGCAGGGGATGGGGGATGCTCGGAATATCTCAAGACGGCTGGACCGACCAAGAAAGGCCATCAATAGCTAGCATCAAAGAAGGAAGACGAATGCTGATTGGGCTCAAGATCAATATCATACAAATCAGTGTTCTTCTATTCTTCTCTTTATTTTCATTGTAGTCATGAACTCTACTATATTAATCAATAAAGGTTGTATTATGTGCAACTAATTTAATAGTTGGGTAGATTGAAACCGTAGTCATGTGATGCTTATATTTTTCTAAGTGCTACTTTATTGCTTATTGATTAAATCTGAGAGTATTGGAATAGATTTATAGTAATCAAACTAGTTCAGAAACCTAGGGCAGTCGACTGAAGTGACAGCCAGTAGACTGCAGTCGACTGAAGTGACAGCCAGTCGACTGATCCGAACCTGGGATTATAAGTTTGTGTATTATAGATCTGAATCTGTTATGTGAGCATATTGAGACGACCCGTATCGCATATTGAGACGACCCGTATCTCATGTTCATAACTTGTGACAAGGGAATCTCTAGGGGTTCTTGGTTTAATCAACTTAAGGGATCTAGATCTGATACCAATTTCTAGAACCTTGAGTGTTTCTTCGTTTCCACTGATCTTATGTTTTTTTCAAGTACAACTTAGTAGATACCATGCTAAACACTTGATGAAAGAAACGAATTAGAGTAGATACCATGCCTAATTCTTGGCTTAGGGAAACAGTACTTTAAGGAGTAGATACCATGCCCTTGAAGGGAACAAACATGAGTAATAAGAGTAGTGGATAACTTCGCATTACTGACTATAGGTGGAAATCAATGCCCAACTACTTAAATAGATATTAGTGACTCAAATCGTGACACTTCTTAATTTAGTTTTAATCTTTTCATTTCTTTTAGACTTTTAGAACAAAACTTTATGATTGGTATTTTCTTAGGTTTTATTGATTAGTAAGTTGAAATCTACAATCTCTGTGGGATCGACCCTTGCTTGCCGCTACGCTTCTTCAAACGATTCGTGCACTTGCGAGGTTTTTATAATTTGTGTCTAGTTTTATCTATTTATTTAGGTACCTAGATTTCACAACAAGTTTTTGGCGCCGCTGCCGGGGATTGTCTAGTATTTTAACTTACAAATCAGTAAAATTTTTTCTTTTTATTTTATTTTATTTCTTCTTTTTCTTTTCTAACATTTTCTTTTAGGTTACATTCTGCACAGGCAGACCAGTCGACTGTCCCAAGGATCAGTCGACTGTCCAGAGGATTTTTTCCAAAAAGCAACAATGGGTGAAATTTTTTTTAAACCGAGTACCAATGCAAGACAAATTCATTCCTAAGAATATTGAGAACCCTTCTTGCATAGCTTTTCAACCCAAAGTCACAGGGAATATGCATCTATCACCTCAATTACTCAGCATGGTGCCCCACTTCTTTGGTAGAACAGACGAAGATCCGCATCTACATTTACAAGACTTATTTGATCTTTGCAGGACACAAAGCATCCAAGGGCTTACCTCTGAACAAATCAGGTTAATCTTGTTTCCTTTTTCTCTAAAACTTAATGCTAAGTTGTGGTATAATTCTTTGGAACCAGGATCAATTAATTCATGGGAGCAATTGGCGACAAAATTCTTGAAAGAGTTCTTTCCAGCCCAGAAAATCAGACAACTAAAAAGGAAGATTCTACTCTTCCAACAAAAGGATGACGATTTGTTTTTCGAGGCATGGAAGGACTTCAAAAATAAGCTTCTCAAGTGTCCTATGCACAACATACCTAAGGATGATCAGGTACAATCATTTTATGAGGGTTTAAATTACACTAACAAAGCAATTGTTGATTCAGCATGCAATGGAATGTTGATGAGGAAGAGTGCTGAGGAGGCCATAGAGCTATTTGAAGAACTCAGCGAGAACTCACAACAATTCTCAACAAGGAGGAACATCTCAAGAAGACAGGGAGTATACGAAATTTCCAATCCATCATGATCCTTGATCTCTAACTCCTTGATTGAATCCTAACCATCTATTCTCATCCTAGAAGTGTATAAATACCCTTATATTTCTTCTCATTAGTTCACTAAACAATTCATTAAGAGAGAAAAAGATTAAGCGATGAAAAGATTGAGTAGTAATAGGGAGTAAAAGATTAGAGAGTGAAATTTTGTGTGTGTTCCAACCAAAAGGAGGCCGGCCAACCATTCAAGGAGCACAAGAAGGTTCGGGTTCCAAGCTTTCAAGGAGGAGAAGGCAATTGCAATACATTCTAGGAGGAGAAGACCACTTTCTTGCATTCTAGGAGCTTTCATTTTCGATTCTCCAAATAGGTAGGTGTTTCTCATGCTTCTAAATTTAGATGGCATGCTAGGAATGATTTGACAAAATGGTTATAGAGAAATTAAGAAATTCTAGTCTCATGTTTGATAAATTAGAGATGGAATGATAATTTGGAGAATGATTGTGAAGATGATTGCTAATTGATAAATGTGTGGAATTGAAATGCTAGAATCTATCTTATTGTCATGCTTTATGTTTATAAATCATGCTATGTGAAGAAAGTTGTGCTTATGAGGCACAAATTGATTAAATGCATCATATGGAATTAATTGTTTGAATTGAAACAACTCTATTGTAGAAAGATGCAAACTTGTGTTCTAAAAATATTATTTTGTGGAAACCTTGATTATAAATAATATGAAAATAGTGATCTTATTTTCAATGTCAAAAAATCCATGATCTACTCTAAATTGCACCCTAGTGCAATCGACAGTCGACCGGATTAGAGTCGACAGTCGACTATCAGGTAATAAATTTCGAATATTAGTTACAGAACAGTCGACCGACTATATTGTAACAGTCGACTGCCCTGGTTATTTATTTTTTTTGAGTTTTAAATCTTTACAGAACAGTCGACCGATTATATTGTAACAATCGACTACCCTGATCATTTTATTTTCGAGTTTTTAAATCAGCGCAGAACAGCCGACTGGCCATGTTTTAACATTCGACTGCCCTGAAGTTTCAAATAATATCTAAATTTTCGTGAGATAATTTTCTATGATCTGTGGCCTAGTATAAATGAGAAATCGAGACTATTTTTGCAAGAAATAACTTACTATAAATTGTTAGTTTAAATTATCTTTGGATAAAGAAAAATGTAATGATTAAAAGAGATTTGAAAAGAGATTTGATAATGAGAAAATTTGAAAGTATGAATGTTAGATTTGGTATTGTTAAAACAAGAATAAGAGAATCTTGCGGAAAGAGTAAACTATTGAATAGGACAAGTTGAATTTGTTGTTTATGCATGAGATTGTGTATGAAATTGAAATTAAATGACATGATGAGTTATGAAGGATATTATGAATATGAATGCTATGAACATGAAATGAAAATTATTGTTAATCGTGAAAAGAGAACTTATGAGTATATGTTGCAATTATAAGTTGAAATTAAGAACTAGGGTGTAGCTAAGCCTTATACCGGTAATAAAAGAAAAGGTGAGATGAAATTTGAAATGAAAAGACCAAGATTTGGGTCATGTGAAATAAATGAATAAGACCGGTATAGTGGGAGTGCTAACCCTAAGGGAGTGATTTTGTTCATGATTCAATTAAATTATGGACTAGTTACATAGTGAAGTTGCGATGAAAGTAAGAGAAAAATATTGAGTATGAGGGCTATTGGATTGGTGGCGTGAGAGTATTCACAGGATGTCCCATGATGCGTCATAAGTAGGACGTAGATACTGCTCTATTGTACCGTTCCGGTGGCGACGCTCGTGGGGTATTTGGCAACTACGGGTGGTGTCATGTCTATGGTAGGAGGAGAATTACCACAGGATGCCTGCATGATGAGTCATGTGTCAGTTCATTTCGATTCTCTCCATTGCGCCTAGACATGAGTTCGTAGTTCGAAGAACATCTAGAATACTTATCGTAGTTACAGAAGTAGATTAAGTCATAGCGAGTGATTGAACCCTACAAGATGAAGAACGGTTAAGGGCTTGCCCTCAGACCTATGTAGTATGGGCGGCATGGACTCTGAACAAGTGCGCATTAGTGTCATATAACATAAATAATTGTATTAAGGATTATGTGCACATTCACAATACGACATCAATAGGATAGTCCCCTTAGCTTTGTTTGTGAACAAATTTATGGTTTGTTAAGTGTTGAGAATCATTATACTATTTTCGGCATAGAGAGGATGACCGTGTATAATATTTCGTCAGTAAATGAACTTACATGCCCACAGTTTCTATGCAGGGTAAAGCACATGAAAAAGACTAAAGAGAAATTGATGCTTAAAGATTATTCAAGTGTTGTTGTATTTCATTCATTGTTGTAAAATTTGCTTTCGCTGTATAAGTTTAAATGTATATGTAACTCTGATATAAAGTAAAGTTTTATTACCTTGTAAAATTGTAAGAAGTGAAGTGAAAAGATCCTATGGAACTCGAATTCAGTATGTTTTGAAATTCGGGGTGTTACAGGGTGGTATCAGAGCCACGCTTCCAAGTAGTACAAATTTATAAGGAACGACACCCTGTAAGTGGACATTAGAGCGTGTTTTGAGTTTAGAGATTTAAATGTAAGTCACTTACATTTGTGTTGCTCTATGATTTATCCTTCTTCTCCTTTTTTCTCTAAGATGGCAGATCACTTCGACCTAGCTGGAGATGACGATTGGCACATCGTTGAGGAGGATTACTACCCGGGCATGCTGGTTCAGACGAAGAAGATCCTGAAGAATTTGAAGAGGAATGGCCTAAGTCCAGAGAGATCACTCCACTTCCGGATTCATCTGATGATTCCTCTAACGAGGAAGAACCAGTTTCGAGTAGTCTCATTGTGTCTCTTCAGAGGCAGGTAGAGACTCAGAGGGAGAGAGCAGAGCTGCTACAGGCACAGTGTGCGAAGAGCAAGGAGTGCATTGCAACTCTCAGTCATCATGTTTGGGAACTCGAGAAGATGAAAAACATGTACGATGTACTGAAGGAAGAAGTGGCGGAACTACGGGAAGAGCTTCGAGAAGCCAAGAGGAGCCGTAGGAACTAGACTGTTGTAGCTTCTTACTACTTTCATTTGATGTCAGAAATGTTTTCAATTCAAATGTATAAAGTTTGGAATTCAATGAAATGAAAAGTTGATTTAAAGTTCATATTTTATACTTTGAATTTAATGGATCTTTGCATCAGATTATGGCTAGAAGAGGAGCTCGAAATGGAGAAGGTCTGGACTTGGAAACGGAACTAGCGAGGGTCTATCAGACACTCAATACCGTTGCCATGAATCAGAATCAGGGAAGGGTGCCTGTGAGTCTAGTACCCGAAGTAATCAAACTCGTGGAATCATTCAAGCAGATGAAACCACCGATGTTTGAGGGTAAGTCATTCCCTGACACGACTGATAATTGAATCCGACAGGCAGAGACTATCTTCAAAGTCTTGGAGACTTCGGAGGGCAGCAAGGTGAAGCTGGCTACACTGCAGTTCGAGAAGGATGTGGCTGTGTGGTGGTAGTAGATGAAGTGGACGATGGGAGATATTGTCCTTGGCTGGGAGGAATTCTTAGAGGAATTCCGCAGTCATTATTTTCCATCGGATATCCAGGAGAAGAAGGCCATAGAATTTATGGTGCTGCAGCAGAGTGGCATGTCAGTTAGAGAGTATGAGATAAGATTCACTCAGTTCTTTAGATATGCACCCGAACTGGTGATGGACGAAGCAAAGAAGGCTCGAAAGTTCGAGCATGGATTGAGGCCAAGTCTGAGATCTAGGATGATACCCCTCGGTATCAGGAGGTTTGACAAGCTGGTCAAACAAGCAGCAGCCACTGAGGCGTACATGGAGCAGTTCCACGCTGTTCAGAATCGGAGGAACAACTGGAATGTGGAGAAGAGGCCCGTAGTTGCTGGGAATGTCAGGGAACCGCCGCCGGCTCAAGGTTCAAGCCTACGGGTGCGAACGCTATTCATGTGGCGGGAAGACACGGGAATACTTGGGTGAGACCTTCTGTGACTTGTTTCAACTGTAGAGAGACAGGCCACTACAAGTCACATTGCCCCAATGTAACCCCTGTTTTTCTTTTTTTGTATTTTTTTTTGAGATTATTTTTCGTTTTGGTGTATTTTTTCTCTTGTATTTTTTCTGAACCGTATATTAGAATTGTTTTCAATATATATATTCGTTTAGTTCATTTTTGAGCTTTTTATGTTTGATTGGTTGTTTCTTTTGTTTCGTTCTTCATTATTTTGCTCTTTCTTTCATTTTGGTCTCGTTCTCTTTATTTTTATTTTTTTCATTTTTTGAGTGTTTATGGTGGTGGTGATTGGTGGAATCCTTTTTCCCAATCCTAGTATTTGATCCCTAATAATATTTACCAAAGCCAAATTAAAATCCCCAATCTTATTTGATATCATATACAAATTGTATCCTATTTTGAAGCCCAATTAAACAAATCCTATTACTACTCCTATTTACCCACAACCCAATTACCGATTAACCCTAATCCCCTTATATATATACATCTCTCCCTCTCTCTCTCTCTCTCTCTCTCTCTCTCTCTCTCTCTCTCTCTCTCTCTCCCCTCCTTGTTTGCGCCGCAACCCGACCAGCAGCCCAGGTCGAAACCCCGGCCTGTGTTCACCATCCCGACGCTGACTACCTCTCCCGGCCTCCATCCAACCCGCAACACCCGAGCCCCACTTCTCCCCTACTCCTGATCGGCCTAACCCTCCTTGGCCATCCCGACCACCTCGCACTACCACATAATCCCTCGTTTACCTCTCGTGGTGTTCTCTTGTGGCCGCAAGCCACTATTTTTATCTCGCTTTGTGGAGTTTTGTTCGTGGGGAGATTTTCGCTCTAGTTGCTTGGATTCGTTGATTTGCGGATTTTCATTCGTGGTTGTAATACCCCAAACTTTCATTTTAATAAAAATATTGATTTTCACGTGTTGTGCACGTGCATTTCATGTGTACATTTAATTATTTATTTTTATATATAAAATTTTATTTTTTATAGTATGAACAATTATTTTCTTCCTTTTTTTTTTCTAAAAGCTTATTTTCTAAAGCCTAAAACAATTATTTCCTTAGTTGAGCCCACTTTAATAATTCTTTATTTTATTATTCTTTTGGCCCACAAGCCTAAGCCCACTAATTGTGAAGCCCACAAATTTAATTAATCAATTAAATGGTCACACTTGTCATATAGACACAAAATGTGAACAATTGATTAATTAAAAATTGTACAAACTTCAAATAGGGGGTACTAGGGGGCACGTGCATGCACGTAGTGTGCAATGCACACCATTGGTAGGCCGGGTATGCTTGGGATCATGGAGAGTGGGTGTGTGTGTGCATGGGTAGTTTATTTGAGTGTGGGTGGTTGGTACAACTTCCGCTCCTATCCTAGCCATTCATCCTTTAACTATCTAATGAATCCTAGCCCTCCAATCCATCCTAGAATTAGTATAAATACCCCCCCCCCCTCTATCTACATGTATTCTACACTAAGAAATCATTGAAAGAAGAAAACTATATAGGAGATATATAATAGTGTGAGTGTGAGTAGTGTGTGTGTCCCTACCATTGGAGGCCGGCCATCATTCCCCACACAAGGAGCTCTCGGTTTGGCAAGGAAGTAAGGAGAAGGATGTTCTTTTGCACCGCAATCTAGGAGGAGAAGGCTCTCCCTCGCATTCTAGGGGACTCTAGGGGCTTTAATTGGCTTTTTCTTCAAAGAGGTGGGTGTTTCTCATGACTTCTAAAGTAGAAATCATGCTAGGAATGAATTGAATTGCTTTTATAAAGTAATTAGTTGAAATGAATCCATGCTTGCCTAATTAGAGGAGAATTGATAAACTAGTAGATGTATGTTATTATGATTGCTAGATTTATTTATTATGAGTAAAAGTGAATGTTCTCATTGCTTCTAATGATAGTATGCATGCAAGGTATGTTTTAATGCAATTATGTGAATTAACTAGTAAAAGGTTAGAACCATGTTTGTTGATTAAAGTATTAAAGTAGAACGATATATGAGAGATGAATTGATGGAATAATTTATTAAGAGATGATTGTTAATTGTTGTAGTAGAATTCTCCATTGTTATATGTGCCATATGAGTATTAGAATGAATGAAAAGAATGTGTTTTTTCAAACAAATGATTGAATGCATCATTGTAAATTAGTGGATAAAAATATAAGTTTTATTCATTAAGAAAGATGATTTTGTGTTCTAAAAACATTATGAGAAAGAAAACATTTTTGTAGTGATTTTGTGAGAAACTATCTTTAATTATGAAATAGTATGCTTTAATTTTCAAATGTCGAAATTTGTGTTTATGGAATACAAACTAAGGCTAAAATATATGTTTTTAAATTGTTAAAAATACCCATAAAATATTGGTTACTGTAGAATTAAATGTATTTTAATTCTGAAAAATTTTGTTCTCAAAAGAGGAGAAAAAGAGGAAATTTTGTTTTGGGAATTTTTGAGTTATAGTTATGAACAGAGAGCAAGATCAAAAACCATTTAATTATTCTCTAATCGATATGTCCACTTAGACCAATTGGTCGGCAGTACCTTCGGTCGCTACAGTAAGGGGGAGGTCTCGGGTTCGATACCTGAGGCTTTTGTTTTATTTTTTTGTTAAAAACCCTAATTTCCGAGAATGGATACATAGGGATTATAACCCATGATTTAAACGTTCGGCGACTTTAGCGCGTTGGTCTTGTGCGCTGTCTGTTTCACCGCTGGTTGTGGGTTTGAATCTGGGTGGGGGTTTGAGTTTAGAAAAAATATTTTTTTGTGGATTTTTGATTAAATTGAGTTTTTAAAAATAGAATAAAAATTGGAAAAATTAGGGATTATTTACTAAAAAATTATTAGAACTTTATAAGAAAATTTATATAACTTTTGATAAAGTGTGATTAAGAAATTGAGGTTTTTGCAAGAAAGGACTTCTTTTTGAAATTAAATTGTCTCTTTAAATAAAAGAAAAATAAATGAAATTTTTGAGTTATAAAAGATGAAAAATTAGTAATGAGGAATTTTTGAAAGTGTGCTTGATGCGATTAATTGGACTTCTATTTTGTGCTTGTAGTAAGATTTGGAAATGAAAATAATAGTTTTGTGGAATACATGAATTATTGATTACTACTAGTTGAAATTTATTCTTACTTATAAATTGCACGTGAAATTGAATTATTGTTTGTGATGAGTTATGAAAGATGTGAATACATGAATACTATGCTTATGAAATGTGAATTGTGATTAATCATGAAAAGACCTTATGAGCATGAAAAGCTCGATATTGTAATTATGAGTTGAAATTGAGAATTAAGGTATAGCCAAGTCTTATACCGACAATGAAAGAATTGTGAAATGATATTTGAAATGAGAAGACCAAGGTTGGGTCATGTGAATTAAAATGAATAAGACCGGTATAGTGGGAGTGCTACACTCTATGGGTTGATTTTATTCATGATTCAATTAAGCTAACGATTAGACACATAGTGAAGATGTGATGAAAGTAAGAGAAAAATATTGAGTATGAGGGCCATTGGATTGGCGGCGTGAGAGTATTCACAGGATGTCCCATGATGCGTTATGATAGGGCGTGGATACTGCGACAGAGTACCGTCCCGGTAGCGATGCTCGTGGGGTGTTTGACGACTGCGGGTAGTGTCATGTCTATGGTAGGAGCTGAATTACCACAGGATGTCTGCATGATGAGTCACGTGACAGTGTGTTGGGATTCCCTCCAGGGCACCTAGACATGAGTTCGTAGGTCAGAAAACATCTAGAATACTTACCGTAGTTACAGTAGTAGATTAAGTCATGACGAGGGATTGAACCCTACAAGATGAAGAACGATTAAGGGCTTTCCCTCGGACCTATATAGTATGGGCTGCATAGACTCTGAACAAGTGCGCATTAGTGTCATATAGTACAATAACTGCATTAAGGACTAAGTGCACATTCACAACACGACATCAATATGATGCCCCTTTAGCTTTGTTTGTGAACAAGTTTGTGGTTTGCTAAGTATTAAGAATCGTTATACTGTTTTCGGCATAGAGAGGATGACCGTGTATAATATTTCGTCAGTTGAATGAACTGACGCGCCCACAGTTTTATATGCAGGGTAAAGATGCTTGACACAATTGAAGTATACATGCTGCTCAAGATTGATTTAAATGCTGTTTCATGTAAATTATTGTAAATTTGCTTCCGCTGTGACAATGTACAAGTGTAATGTAACTCTGATGAAAGAAAAGTTTTTATTTTCTTGTAAAATTGTACGAAAGAAGTGTAAAGATCCTGTGGAACTTCGAATTCAGTTGTATTTTGGAATTCGGGGTGTTACAGTGGGTTTTGCTCGTTACTCTTGATTTGCATCGTTCTTCATCTTCGGTTAAGGCAAGTAACTTGTACTTCAATTTATTTGTTTGATATAAGTGAAAAATACAACCTATAGTGTAGTTGGGTCTAGAGACGACTCTTGTTTGTGTTATCCTTGATGAGTTTTGTCTATATTGTGAAAATTTGACCATAGATGACTCACGGCATAATATGGACATGAATTAACTTAGGTTTTACCCGTTCTTGATTTTGATCATGTATGTGAGACTTTTTGTGAGAATTCATGATTTGGTTGAGACCCATGAGGTATTCTTGGTGTGGACATGCTAAATATCCTAATTCATGATGTTTAGACATTTTGTAGACTCGATTTCATATTTGGTTGTGTTTTGAACAAGTTTTGTATGATATATGTTGAGTTGTCGTTAAAGGGAAAAATCTGTATTTTGTCGCTGATCTGTTTTGTTTGCTGTTTTGGACTATCTTAAAGTCAGTATCTTAATTTCGGTATAGAACTTGAGTTTTAGAGAATTTCGTCTATTTTCAAATCCCTCTAACCTTGTTTGATTTCGTTTTCGTATGTGTGAGTTATGACCGTTTTACTACAGAGGTGTCGATCTTTTCCAAACTTCGTTTTTTGATGATTTTGATGACTAAATGATTTTGATACTGATGCTACATATATTATTTTGATCCAAAACTTTGGTCAGTGTTTCTTCATCTAGTTAGGGATTATCCAGAATTTTAGTGGATTTTATTGATGCGTTTTATATGTCGTTTCATGCTCGTTTATGAAAACTATACTTGCTGTATTTTGCTCGCTGTTCTGTAAAGAATCGTAATTTCACCCTGATTCCTTTAACTATATGAAAAATATTTTTGGAATATGAAAGTTAGTATATTTTATCTATTTTCATATCCCTTTGGCAGGAATTGGATTTCGTTTCACTGGCTGCGAGATATCATAGTTTTCGTACAGCAGTGTTGGGAATTCCAGATTTACCAAACTACTATTTATTGATGTTTCCTTATTTTTGATGACTGATCTATTTTCACTGAAAAATTATGAAACTTTATATTTAGATACCGGACATATAGGGAATAACCCAGATTTTTCGTGGATTTAATTACTGTGTTTTCATGCTGTTTTCCTGTTCTTGAATTTGTTTTTCTAATTTCTAGCTGAACCTATTTTCTGTATTCAAATCAGTTTTGAGCTATGTTTTTGTGAATTAATATATGACTTATCTATACTCGCTGGATTTGTGTGGAAGTCTATTTTCCAGATCCTTTGATAGATATAGATTTGGATGTTTGTAACACTGGGAATCACTATTTTAGTACATTATGGTCTTGCTGTCCTGAACTTGAGATTTGTCTATTTTGATCTTTCATGAGATATCTTGCACTCGTACATGTTTATCTTGCAACTTGCACTTGTTACATGATTATGCCATATTATTCTTGATATATTTTGCATATAGACATGCTTGTTTGACATTAATAATAAATAACCAAGCCGGGGTTTAAAGGACAAATCTAATAGTGGATAATTCAGAAATGTGTACTCGGAAGGGGATCCACTGATCCTACCTGATTACTTGAGATATGATTCCTGACACGTGATTACTTGATACTTGCACGCAAGACACGTACTTTTTCCTTGCACAACTTGACACGTAATTACATGATACATGATACTTGGAGCTTGGAGCTCGATTACTTGACTTGTCCCCGAGTATACTGCCCTCTATGATCCACTATGAAATCTAAAGCAAAACTATTTTGAAGTAGCAACTATATCGTATGGGATGCATGAAGTGCTGCCTAGATAGTAATCACTACAAGACTTGAATATGATACTTGAACATGATACATGCTTGCTTGATATTTGATTACATGATACATGAGACTTGAAACTTGACACTTGATACATGATTACATGATACTTGACACTTGATGCATGTTTACATGATACTTGATTCATGCCATTTACACTTGTTCACTTTACCTTGCTAGTTATTTATTTTGATATCACACTTATACCATCTTGCTAGTAAGTTTCTCTATGTGCTTGTATCCTACATTATAAGTGGCCTGTAACTTGCAATTGACGGGTACTTGTTTTTCTCTTTTCCTTTTTCTTGCATTCGTTGAATTACAGATTTTGGAGAACAGGTTCCAGATGGTATCGGGGACATGAAGTATTAGTGCTGCATTTTATTATTATTATTTCTTATAGCTTGCTTGAACAATATTGTATTTTGAGACTTGGATTTATTCTTGTATTTGGACAATGTGATCCATGATATTTGTTTTATTCAGATCATGACTATTTGAGATTTATATATTTAGTTTCAAGTATTCTTGTTGGTATTTGGGCTCATTATGTGCATGTGGTTGATTCTTTTGCTTCTGACTCTGATGATTTTTGAGAATGTTGTAAAGATTTCTTGATCAGCTTATGGATGATAAAAATCATTTGCTGGGCTTTTATTACGTATTCGTATTTCGTATTCTTTTTGGGAAGCAGGAGCGTGACATCCAAGCTGCAGGATGTCGTCCATAATGGACCAACTCAGCAGGCTAGGAAGAAGCCGTACCAGCCGGCGCGAGTATTTGCCTTGACTGAAGCTGATGCTGATAAAGTGGATCACGTCATCACTGGTCCGAGTGAGGGTGTTTAGGAGTGTTTTTCTGTTGTCTTTTTTTCCCACTTATTTAGTAAGACTGTTATGTAACGAGTGTGTGTTATGTAACAGAAAAACTTTACCTGAATGAAAAGAAAGCTGTTGTTTTGTTCGATACTGGGTCCTCTCTTACTTTTGTATCACCTAAATTTGCTAAAGTTCTAGGAGTTGAACCGAAGATATTTCAAGCAAGGTTTTAGCAGTAGCTACTCTGTCAGGGGAGACTTTAACCACTGATCGGTACTATGCGGAATGCGAGATCATGATTGGAGACAGAATTTTCGGGATTGATCTGATCGAGCTGAATGTCTTGGGAGTCGATATTATCATTGTCATTAGTTGGATGTCGGTAAACAGTGCATGCATCGAGTGCAAGACCAAGGTAGTAACAGTGACGGCTCCAGGTGGATCTGAAGTCACTTTCCAAGGAAAGAGGAGATGTTCAGATTTGGTTGCTGCTATCAGCCAGAAGAAAGGAATTCCAGTAGAGGTGCAGCAAATTTCGGTGGTTCGGGATTATCCGATTGTGTTCTTGGAAGATTTGCTTGGGTTACCCCCGCATCATGATGTGGAGTTCAGCATCATTATTCAGCGAGAGTGCACCCATTTCCAAGGCACCGTATAGGATGACGCCTGTGGAACAGGATGAGATCAAACGACAGATTGAGAAACTGTTGGAGAAGGACTTTATTTAACTGAGTGTGTCACCTTGGGGAGCGCCGATGCTTTTGGTAAAGAAGAAGGATGGATCGATGAGGATGTGCATCGATTACAGAGAGCTGAATAAGGTCACTGTTCAAAATAAGTATCCTATTTTCCGAATTGACGACTTGTTTAATCGTCTACAAGGAACTGCTGTTTTCTCCAAAATAGATCTTCAGTCAGGATATCATCAAGTTTGAGTGAAAGCCGAAGATGTGCATAAGACTGCATTTAGAACTCGACACCGGCATTACGAATTCTTAGTTATGCCATTCGGAGTGACGAATGCACCTGCAATCTTCATGAACATGATGAACAGAGTTCTGAGGCCGTTCATTGATTATTTCGTCGTGGTGTTTATCGACGACATTCATGTGTACTCCAAGTCAGAGGAGGAGAACACGGAGCATTTGGCAGTAGTTTTGAAGAAGCTAAAAGAGCAGAAGTTGTATGCCAGGTTATCCAAGTGCGATTTCTGAATATATAAAGTGGCATTCCTAGGTCACATCCTTTCCAAGGGAGAAGTGGTATCTGATCCTCAGAAGATAGAGGCAGTGAGAGATTGGGTAAGGCCTACTACAATGAAGGAAATAAGGAGTTTCCTAGGATTGAAAGGATACTAAAGAAGGTTCATTCAGGGTTATGCTCAGTTAGCCATGCCGTTCACTGGTTTGACCAAGAAAAATGTAAACTTCAAGTGGACTGAGTAGTGCGAGGCAAGCTTTTAGGATTTGAAAGAGAAGCTGACTACTGCACCTATTTTGGCGTTGCCTAGAGCAGGTGTTGAGTATGATATTTACAGCAATGCTTCACATCGTGAGCTTGGTTGTGTCTTAATGCAAGAAGGAAAAGTGATCGCTTATGGGTCAGGTAACTATGACCGCATGAGAAGAATTATCCAACTCATTATCCGGAGTTGGCTGCAATTATCTTCGCCTTAAAGCAATGGAGACATTAGGTGTACGGTGAGAAATTGAACATGTACACGGACCACAAGGGCTTGAAATATATTTATCAACAGAAGGCTCTGAATCTGAGGCAGCAGAGATGGTTGGAAGTGCTTGAGGACATACGTCCTGAGATCAAGTATCATCATGGGAAGGCTAATGTTGTTGTTGATGCACTTAGCCGCAAGAGCAGTTTGGCCAGTTTGATTACGACTCAGAAGCAGCTGGTAGAGGAAATGGATCGGGCTAGTATTGAAGTTGTCTTGCGAGGATTGGGAGCATCCTTAGCTCAGTTGAGGCTTCAGAATACGCTGAATTAAAGGATTATTGCCATTCAGAAGGAAGATGCTGATATTCTGAAGATAAAGGAGCAGGTTGTTGCAGGCAGGTTGCCCGGATTTCAAATCAGGGATGAAGTGCTATGGTTTAGAGAGAGGCTGTGCGTTCCGGATTAGTCGAACTTGAAAGAGAGTATTCTTCAGGAGACACATGCTACTCTTTTGTCAGTATATCCTGGGAGTACTAAG
The DNA here is from genome assembly GCA_017893485.1 of Hemerocallis citrina. Classification (NCBI taxonomy): domain Eukaryota; kingdom Viridiplantae; phylum Streptophyta; class Magnoliopsida; order Asparagales; family Asphodelaceae; genus Hemerocallis; species Hemerocallis citrina. The sequence goes on along the minus strand of CM030358.1, from coordinate 426,852,519 downwards.
ATGTACAAGGATATTAAGCAGCATTTCTGGTGGTCAGGTTTGAAGCGGGATGTGGCTGAATTTGTGTCGAGGTGTGAGATTTGTCAACAAGTCAAAGCTGAGAATAAAAAACCCGGAGGTCTATTGCAACCATTACCTATTCGAAATGGAAGTGGGATAACATCAGTATGGATTTCATCACGGGCTTGCCCAAGAGTTCAAAGGGCAATGATGCGATTTGGGTTATAGTCGATCGACTAACCAAGTCCGCGCACTTCTTGGCGATGAAACTCACTGCTTCGATGGACAAGTTGGATGAGATGTATGTTGGTGAGATCGTCAGGCTTCATGGTGTTCCGTTAACCATTGTGTCAGATCGAGATGTGCGGTTTACTTTGCATTTCTGGAGGAGTCTTCAGACAGCCTTGGGTACTAAGACGGATTTCAGCACTGCTTTTCATCGCAAACCGATGAGCAGATCGAGAGAGTCAACCATATTCTTGAGGATATGCTTCAGTGTTGTGTACTAGACTTTGGAGAAAATTGGGAAAGGCATCTAGCTTTGGTGGAGTTTGCCTACAACAACAGTTTTCAGACTAGTATTGGGATGGCACCGTACGAAGCTTTGTTTGGCAGAAAGTGCAGGACGCCTGTTTGTTAGTTCGAAGTTGGGAAGCATCAGATGTTTAGGCCTGAGATTGTTCAGTAGACCTCTGAAAGATTGATTTGATCAGGAAGAAGTTGGTGGATGCTCAGAGTAGGAAGAAGAGCTATGCAGACAACCGGAAACGGACCTTGAGTTTGAGGTTGGTGACTTTGTCTTTCTGAAGGTATCACCCAGTAAAGGCGTGATCCGATTAGGCAAGGGTGGAAAGTTAGCCCCGAGGTTCATAGGCCCGTATAAAATATTGAAAAGGATCAGGAAAACTGCTTACCGGCTTGAGTTACCGGAAGAGTTGTCTCAGGTGCACAATGCCTTTCATTATACTATGCTGAGAGGTTATATTCCAGATCCGAGTCATCATTTGCCTGAAGTGCCGGAGGGTTTACAATTGGATCTGAGTTACATTGAGCTTCCAGTTGAGATTGTTGATCGTCGGGAGAAAGTCTTGAGGAATAAGACGATACCGATGGTCAAGGTAGTCTGGAGAAACCATTTGGCTAAAGAGGTTATTTGGGAATCTGAGAAGAGGATGATGGAGGATCATCCTGAGCACTTTGTTTGATTTGTATTTTCTTTTCTTTCTTCTTATTATGTTTTGCTTTCTCACCCTTTTATTGTAGTTCAGGGGACGGAACTATTCTAAGGAGGGAGTGTTATAATACCCTGAATTATTGTTAAGTAAGAATTGTTGATTTTACGTGTTGTGCACGTACAAATTTTTCTACAAATATTTTTATATATAAAATGATTTTCTATAACATGAGCAGATATTTATTTTCTTTCTCTTTGTTTTCTAAAAGCCTATTTTAAAAAGCCTAAACTTGTTTTTCGAATTTAAGCCCATAAATGTTTTAATATTTGACCCATGAGTCTAAAGCCCACTATTTTGATGCCCACAAACTAATTAATCTTTTAATTGTCATAACTTATTATGTAGACACAATTAGTAGACAATTAATTAATTAGTTTTGTACAACTTAATAGTGGGGGACACTAGGAGGCATGTGCATGGACTAGAGTGTGCATTGCACACCCTTTCTAGGAGTGGCCGGATTTGAGCAAAAGAGAGAAGGAGAGTGGATGAAGTTGTGGGGGGGTAGTTATGTGATCATGGAAGTTGCTATAACTTCCCAATCCATCTTGATCCTTGATCTCTAACTCCTTGATTGAATCTTAATAATCTATTCTCATTGATGAACACATTATTATTCACTTTTTAGAGCAATAATCTTAATATAATTAGACATTTAAAAGCTCTATATATGGTGTTTAACTCTTATTTTCTCTTTTCCATAGGAAACAGCTTATAACAGCAAAACGAAGCAATTTCACGACTTCAAGGATAATACACAAAGAACTGCAGAGGATAAGTCGACTGGTTCCCCAACACAGGTGACTGGACAAGAGAAGCTGATTTTCCACAACTCTCGACACAGTCGACTTATTCCCAAGAGCAGTCGACTGGCCTGATCAAAGAGGAAATCTACAGAAGTCTCGACTCAGTCGACTGGTCAGAGATAAGTCGACTGGTCTGCGGCGGAGTAAACAAATCAAATCTTCAAAGATACACCTGAATCTAATTTCAAATCTATTTGAATCAAGATTTTATGCAGCGAATCAAATCTAAAGACAGGGTATTTCCAAAAGGACGTGGTGAACAGATAAGGAAGGAAAGGAGAAAAGAGAAAGATATTAATCATCAAATCAAATAAAGAAGGATCTTCCTGAAAAAGTGGAAACCCTAATTCTCAGCCGTACTCTATAAATATCAGAAGAGATCGACTTAGAGAGGGGATCATCAGATATATCTCTGGGAAGCGGCTCAATCACCAAGTTCCCGAACAACATCGAAAGCATCACTCCATCAACATCGAAGAGGGAGAGAGAAGATCCAGCAACCAGAAGGCAGTCGACTGTGTGACAGACAGTCGACCATATTGCCGGAATCCATTAGTTTATTTCTTCTTCTCTCTTTATTCTTTTATGTTGATCATGTATTCAAACTTGTTAAGCAATAAAGTTATTATTATGTGGAACTAATTTCATAGTTGGGTAGATCGAAACCGTAGTTATGTAATGCTATTTTCTTCTGAACTCTTCTATGTTACTTATTGATTGAATTGAATTGAATTGGTATAGGTTTATGATAGTCAAACTAGTTCTCAAGACTGAGAGCAGTCGACTGAGGTGAGAGCCAGTCGACTGACGTACAGAACTTGGGAAGCTCAAGTTTGGATATCATTTATCTGAATCTGTTATATGAGCATATTGAGACGACCGAATCTCGTGCTCATAATTTGTAACAAAGGAATCTTTAGGGGTTCTTGGTTCAATCAACTTAAAGGATCTAGATCTGATACCAATTTCTAGAACTTTAAGTGTTTGTTCGTTTCCACTGTTCTTATGTTTTCTCTAAGTATAACTTAGTAGATACCATGCTAAAATACTTAGGGGAAGAAACGAATTAGAGTAGATACCATGCCTAATTCTTGGCCTAGGGAAACAATACTTTAAGGAGTAGATACCATGCCCTTGAAGTGAACAACATGAGTAATTAGAAGTAAATTCAGAAGACAACTTAGCATTACTAACTATTGGTGGAGATCAACATCCCAACTATTCAAGAGATATTTGTGATTCAACACCTCTCATCTTAGTTTTAATCTTTTAGTTCTTTTAGGATATTATAAAAACTCTGATTCATTTTTATTATTAGTTTTATTGATTAGTAAGTTGAAGTCTACAATCTCTGTGGGATCGACCCTTACTATTACTACGATTCGATTCGTGCACTTGCGAGGTTTTATAATTTGTGTCTAGTTAGTCTATTTATTTAGGTAGCTAGATTTCCAACAAACAAGTTTTTGGCGCCGTTGCCGGGGATTGTTTAGTATTTTAACTTACAAGTCAGTAGAATTTTTTTTATTAGTTTTTCTTTTCTTTTATTAATAATTTTTCTTTTAGGTTACAGGACTTCGGTGAATGCACGGTAGACGATCACTTCGACCAGAGCTACTACCTATTGACGCAGAAACAGAACGAACTTTGCACAGACTAGGTAAGCTAGTTGCAGCCAACCAGTCGACTGCTGTACTGATCCAGTCGACTGCACAGAGACAAATTTCACAGGAAAGAATGGCTGAAGAAATACAAAATCGAGTGCCAATGCAGGACAAATTCACTCCTAAGAATATTGAGCAACCTTCCTGCATTGCTTTTCAACCTAATGCTACAGGGAACATGCACCTATCTCCTCATTTACTTAGTATGGTTCCCCACTTTAGTGGCAAACCAGATGAAGAGCCTCATCTTCACCTGCAAGACTTTTTCGATCTTTGCAGGACACAAAGCGTCCAAGGGCTTACCGCTGAACAAATCAGGTTAATCTTGTTTCCTTTTTCTTTAAAACTTAATGCTAAGTTGTGGTATAATTCTTTGGAACCAGGATCAATTAATTCATGGGAGCAATTGGCAACGAAATTTTTGAAAGAATTCTTTCCAGCCCAAAAGACCAAACAGCTGAAAAGGGAGATTCAACTCTTCCAACAAAAGGATGGAGATTTATTCTTCGAGGCATGGAAGGACTTCAAAAGCAAGCTTCTCAAGTGTCCTACTCACAATCTGCCTAAGGATGATCAGGTACAAGCTTTTTATGAAGGGTTAAATGACACTAACAAAGCAATTGTTGATGCAGCTTGCAATGGAATTTTGATGAGGAAAAGTGGAGAAGAAGCCATTGAACTTTTTGAAGAACTCAGCGAGAACTCCCAACAATTCTCAACAAGAAGGGGACCTACGAAAAAACAGGGAGTTTACGAAATCTCTAATAGTAATAACATTCAATTGGAAATGGCAAACATGAATAAGAAAATTGATATGCTTGTTAATGCAATGTCGACGATGGGTGGAGTTAAAAATCAAACAAATGAAATGTGTGCAATTTGCTCGCATTTAGATCACACAACTGATACATGTCCCATGTCTACTTTCACAGATCAGGAGCATGCGAATTATGTGGGTCGAGGAGTATTTCCACCAAAGAACAATCCATACTCGAACACATATAACCCAGGATGGAGGAATCATCCAAACTTCTCATGGAGCAATAATCAAAATAATCAAGGGAATCAATTCACACAAGGACATACAAGAAACCCTCAGATGGGAAGTGGGTTTGATCGACCAGCCCCAGAACAGAAGAAGTTGGATTTTGAATCCACTGTTCTTCAACTGCTCCAACAACAACATCAAACAAGCAACCAACAAGGGCAAGCAATTCAGAAGTTGGAAACCCAAATTGTTCAGATTGCAAAAGAGCTAAGCGAAAGAAAAGAAGGTGAACTCCCTTCACAAACCATACCAAACCCAGGAGGTCAAGAACAACTCCAAGCAGTGACTACTTTAAGAAATGGTAAGGTAATTGATAACAAGGTTGGAACACACACAGACAAACCAGTCGACTGCACAGACAAACCAGATACACAACCATCAAAAGCTTTGGGTTCAAGTAAGGTAAGTGAAAAAGTAGGGACAGTCCCACCACCATTCCCTCAAAGGTTAGTCAATAAAAAGAAAGAACAACATTTATATGACATCTTTGAAACTCTCAAAAAGGTAGAAATTAATATTCCCCTACTTGATGCGATTAAACAAATTCCTTCTTATGCCAAATTTTTGAAAGACTGTTGTACTCACAAAAGAACATTTCAGGTTAAGGAGGATGTGGCCTTGACAGAAGAAGTGAGTGCTGTTTTATTAAGAAAATTACCACCTAAACTGAAGGATCCAGGTAGTTTCACCATTCCTTGCAAAGTTGGTGAGCACTTCTTTGAAAAAGCACTGTTAGACTTGGGGGCAAGCATCAACCTTCTTCCTTATTCTGTTTACGAAAAGCTTGGATTGGGGGAACTCAAGCCAACATCCATCACTTTGCAATTGGCTGATCGCAGCATCAAAAGACCTAGAGGTATTTTAGAAGATGTCCTAGTTCAGGTAAATGATTTTATTTTGCCTGCTGATTTTGTTGTGTTAGATATGGAGGAATCTTCAATGTCATCATCTCTACCAATCATATTAGGAAGGCCCTTTATGAGTACAGCTGATATAAAAATTTGTGTTAAAAAGGGTATTATAAGTATGAAGATAAACGGAGAAAAAGTGGAATTTAAAATGTTTGATACACTGAAATTACCACAAGATGATCATGAATGCTATAATATTGATGTGGTGCAGGAGATTGTTGATCAAACATTTCAGGTACATAGCGTTGAACCACTACAAGCCACAATCACTCAATCTCTAACTTTATCTCATGTTGAACAGGAATACGATGACTGGGAGATTGCAGAGACAGTACATCACCTTGAAACTCCACAGTCATATTCAGGTAAGCCTGCACCTTTATTTGAAAAATTGGTGTCTGATAATCTTTGTTTTTCTACAGATCAGGCGCCTGGTGCACAAAGAAAGTCGACTGGTCTTCTAACCAGTCGACTGAACCAAGACACCCAGCACAAGTCGACTGCTGACATGGACCAGTCGACTGTACAGAAGCGTCCAGATATAGAACTCAAGCAGCTGCCCGATCATTTGAAACATGCATTTTTAGGTGAGAACCAGACGTTGCCAGTAATAATTGCTGCGAACTTGAGTGCACAGGAAGAAGAAAAGCTGCTGAAGGTATTGCGAGAACACAAAAATGCAATAGGATGGACCATTGCAGACATCAAGGGAATAAGTCCATCCAAATGCATGCATAGAATATTGCTTGAAAACGATGCAAAACCTAGCAGAGAGGCACAGAGAAGGCTCAACCCCAACATGAAGGAAGTGGTAAGAGCAGAAATTTTGAAGCTACTAGATGTTGGCATCATCTATCCAATCTCAGACAGCAAATGGGTAAGTCCTATACATGTAGTACCTAAGAAAAGTGGAGTTACAGTGATAACAAATGAAGAGAATGAACTTATCCCAACAAGAGTAACCACAGGATGGAGGGTATGCATTGACTATAGAAAGTTGAATAATGAAACCAGGAAAGATCACTTCCCTCTCCCTTTTATTGATCAAATGTTAGAAAGATTAGCAGGATATAGTCATTATTGTTTTCTAGATGGTTATAGTGGCTATAATCAAATTGCTATTGCTCCAGAAGATCAAGAAAAGACCACTTTTACATGCCCTTTTGGTACTTTTGCTTACAGGAGGATGCCCTTTGGATTGTGCAATGCTCCAGCTACATTTCAAAGATGCATGATGAGCATATTTTCAGACATGGTGGAGAGGTTCATCGAGGTATTTATGGATGATTTTAGTGTTTTTGGATCTTGTTTTGATGAATGCCTTAACCATTTGCAGCTTGTGCTTAAAAGATGTGAAGAATGCAATTTAGTGCTGAATTGGGAAAAGTGCCATTTCATGATACAACAAGGTATTGTGTTGGGACATGTGGTGTCCAAAAGGGGAATAGAGGTAGACAAGGCAAAAATTGACATCATATCAAAGCTACCCCCTCCCACTACAGTTAAGGGTGTTAGGAGTTTTCTAGGACATGCAGGGTTCTATAGAAGATTCATAAAAGATTTCTCAAAAATCTCCAAACCCCTTTGTGACTTGTTGGCTAAAGATGTTGAGCTTGTATGGACAGAAGAATGTACAAATGCTTTTAATACATTGAAAACTCTTCTCATTTCTGCACCTATTGTCATGGCACCAGATTGGAGCCATCCTTTCGAGCTTATGTGTGATGCAAGTGATTATGCTTTAGGGGCTGTTTTAGGTCAAAGAATCAATAAGAAATCCCATGTTATTTACTATGCTTCTCGAACTCTAAACGATGCACAACTAAATTATTCTACCACCGAAAAAGAAATGTTAGCTGTTATTTTTGCTGTAGAGAAGTTTAGATCATATTTAATTGGTTCTAAAGTTATTGTTTTTACTGACCATGCTGCCTTGAGATATTTGTTTGCTAAAAAGGATGCTAAGCCTAGGTTAATCAGATGGGTGCTGTTGCTTCAAGAATTCGATCTTGAGATTAGAGACAAGAAAGGAAGTGACAATGTTGTGGCAGATCACATGTCCAGATTATTGCAGGAGGAGGAGAGAATTGTGCCCCCGCTGAACGAAAATTTCCCAGATGAACAATTATTTGCAATAAATATTCAAACTCTCGGGGCAGTCAACTGGTCCTTCCACCAGTCGACTGGACTCTCTGAACAGTTCCCCTGGTTTGCTGATATTGTCAATTTTCTAACTGCTCATGTTTTTCCTCCAGGTATGACACATCAGGAAAGGAAAAGATTGGTGGATCTGAGCAAACACTATTATTGGGATGATCCTTATTTATTCAAATTTTGCTCTGATCAAATTATAAGAAGATGTGTGGCAGACGAGGAACGAAGGAGTATTCTACAACATTGCCACCAATATGCATGTGGAGGACATTTTGGACCAAAGAGAACAGCACTTAAGGTATTGCAATCTGGTTTTTATTGGCCTAAAGTATTCAAGGATGCTTTTTCTTTTTGCAGGACTTGCGACAAATGCCAAAGGACAGGCAACATCTCTTCTAGAAACCAAATGCCACTACACAACATACAAGTAATCGAGCTTTTCGATGTTTGGGGAATCGACTTCATGGGTCCATTTCCTAACTCATTTGGTTATTTATATATACTTGTTGGTGTGGATTATGTGTCTAAATGGGTCGAGGCTGTCCCCTCACGAACTAATGATCACAAAGTTGTTGTCAAGTTTTTGCAGGAGAACATTTTCACTAGGTTTGGTACACCACGAGCAATAATAAGTGATGGAGGGAGCCACTTCAATAACTACCCATTTGCTTCTTTGATGAAGAAATATGGGATTACACATAGAGTGGGAACTCCATATCATCCTCAAACCAGTGGGCAGGTGGAGATTAGCAACAGAGAGATCAAGAGCATCTTGGAAAAGACAGTCAACACAAGGAGGAAGGATTGGTCGCTACGCTTGAACGATGCCTTATGGGCCTACAGGACCGCTTTCAAGACACCCATTGGCATGTCACCATACCGTTTGGTGTTCGGAAAAGCCTGTCATTTGCCAGTTGAATTGGAACACAAAGCTTATTGGGCTATCAAAAAGTTCAATTTTGATATGAAACAGGCAGGTGACAAAAGGAGACTGCAACTAAATGAACTTGAAGAGTTGAGGCATGATGCATATGAAAATTTCAAGCTATACAAGGAAAGGACTAAGTTATACCATGATAAAAAATTAGCAAGGAAGGAGTTTTATGAATGACAAAAGGTATTAATCTACAACTCAAGATTAAGACTCTTTCCAGGCAAGCTCAAGTCAAGATGGTATGGACCATATATTGTCACAAAAGTCTTTCCACATGGTGCATTGGAAGTTCACAGCGAAGAACGAAATCAAACATTCAAGGTGAACGAACACAGGGCGAAGCCATACATTGAGATGAGTCTAGAGCAACACGAGGAAGATGTGAATCTTCAACCCATTCAATACATTGCATGAACTCATCATGTCTAGCTGAAGACAGAAAACACAGCGCTTATTGGGAGGCAACCCAACTTTTCAGGGGAGTATTCACACTTTCCCTTTATTTTATTCATTATTATTCATTTTTATTTTTATTTTTCAGTCTCTCCTTACTAGATGGTAACACATGCCTATATCTTATGTTTTGTGCGAACATTGAGGACAATGTTCCATCTAAGTGTGGGGGTATTAGTTAGTTATATTTGGAATCTTTTGAATTTTTTTAGGATAAACAATTTCTTATAAAGTAAGAGTAAGGATACTTATTTACTTTAGGATTGTTGAGTTTCATAATTCCCTACAAATTGTGCGTCATGCGATTATACATAATAAACAAATGTGATGCTTTTTCTGATAATTATTCCCTTTAGATCTAGTCCTAAATCGAGTTTAAGTAAATAGAGTGATACAATATATATATATATATATTTGAATAAAGTCAATCTACTCCAATGTTTTGAGTTGCTTAGTAACTAGGGGTATTCATCACCAATGTTTACCTTTACGTCAAACGGCAACTTGAAATATGAGTATGCAAAGCACTTTAATGTTTGTGACTTGTTGAGTAACCGGGTGGATACATCACAAATGTTTTGCATTCGCGTCAAAAGACAAGTGACAACTTTAAAGAAGAGACTATATAAAAAAAAAAAAAAAAAAAAAAAAAAAAAAAAAAAAAAAAAAAAAACTCTAGTTTGCTACTGGATTTGTAGTAGAGAAAAGGGATAATCACAGACTAAGTAGATGCATACTATAACTACATTAATCGCATGACAAATATGATTAAGTTTGGGGATTATGACTGAACAATTGCACTAGAGAAAGTGGGTATGTTTAAATTTACTTTATCTGAAATTGTTTGTAGTTTTATATTTTTCATTTTGATGTCCACATAATAAGAAATCTTGGTGGTTGAATCTAGTGTTATTATTATTCTCCCTATTCATAATTCTAGTTTGCTTGAGGACAAGCAAAAGCTAAGTGTGGGGGTATTTGATGAACACATTATTATTCACTTTTTAGAGCAATAATCTTAATATAATTAGACATTTAAAAGCTCTATATATGGTGTTTAACTCTTATTTTCTCTTTTCCATAGGAAACAGCTTATAACAGCAAAACGAAGCAGTTTCAGGACTTCAAGGATAATACACAAAGAACTGCAGAGGATAAGTCGACTGGTTCCCCAACACAGGTGACTGGACAAGAGAAGCTGATTTTCCACAACTCTCGACACAGTCGACTTATTCCCAAGAGCAGTCGACTGGCCTGATCAAAGAGGAAATCTACAGAAGTCTCGACTCAGTCGACTGGTCAGAGATAAGTCGACTGGTCTGCGGCGGAGTAAACAAATCAAATCTTCAAAGATACACCTGAATCTAATTTCAAATCTATTTGAATCAAGATTTTATGCAGCGAATCAAATCTAAAGACAGGGTATTTCCAAAAGGACGTGGTGAACAGATAAGGAAGGAAAGGAGAAAAGAGAAAGATATTAATCATCAAATCAAATAAAAAAGGATCTTCCTGAAAAAGTGGAAACCCTAATTCTCAGCCGTACTCTATAAATATCAGAAGAGATCGACTTAGAGAGGGGATCATCAGATATATCTCTGGGAAGCGGCTCAATCACCAAGTTCCCGAACAACATCGAAAGCATCACTCCATCAACATCGAAGAGGGAGAGAGAAGATCCAGCAACCAGAAGGCAGTCGACTGTGTGACAGACAGTCGACCATATTGCCGGAATCCATTAGTTTATTTCTTCTTCTCTCTTTATTCTTTTATGTTGATCATGTATTCAAACTTGTTAAGCAATAAAGTTATTATTATGTGGAACTAATTTCATAGTTGGGTAGATCGAAACCGTAGTTATGTAATGCTATTTTCTTCTGAACTCTTCTATGTTACTTATTGATTGAATCGAATTGAATTGGTATAGGTTTATGATAGTCAAACTAGTTCTCAAGACTGAAAGCAGTCGACTGAGGTGAGAGCCAGTCGACTGACGTACAGAACTTGGGAAGCTCAAGTTTGGATATCATTTATCTGAATCTGTTATATGAGCATATTGAGACGACCGAATCTCGTGCTCATAATTTGTAACAAAGGAATCTTTAGGGGTTCTTGGTTCAATCAACTTAAAGGATCTAGATCTGATACCAATTTCTAGAACTTTAAGTGTTTGTTCGTTTCCACTGTTCTTATGTTTTCTCTAAGTATAACTTAGTAGATACCATGCTAAAATACTTAGGGGAAGAAACGAATTAGAGTAGATACCATGCCTAATTCTTGGCCTAGGGAAATAATACTTTAAGGAGTAGATACCATGCCCTTGAAGTGAACAACATGAGTAATTAGAAGTAAATTCAGAAGACAACTTAGCATTACTAACTATTGGTGGAGATCAACATCCCAACTATTCAAGAGATATTTGTGATTCAACACCTCTCATCTTAGTTTTAATCTTTTAGTTCTTTTAGGATATTATAAAAACTCTGATTCATTTTTATTATTAGTTTTATTGATTAGTAAGTTGAAGTCTACAATCTCTGTGGGATCGACCCTTGCTATTACTACGATTCGATTCGTGCACTTGCGAGGTTTTATAATTTGTGTCTAGTTAGTCTATTTATTTAGGTAGCTAGATTTCCAACAAACAAGTTTTTGGCGCCGTTGCCGGGGATTGTTTAGTATTTTAACTTACAAGTCAGTAGAATTTTTTTTATTAGTTTTTCTTTTCTTTTATTAATAATTTTTCTTTTAGGTTACAGGACTTCGGTGAATGCACGGTAGACGATCACTTCGACCAGAGCTACTACCTATTGACGCAGAAACAGAACGAACTTTGCACAGACTAGGTAAGCTAGTTGCAGCCAACCAGTCGACTGCTGTACTGATCCAGTCGACTGCACAGAGACAAATTTCACAGGAAAGAATGGCTGAAGAAATACAAAATCGAGTGCCAATGCAGGACAAATTCACTCCTAAGAATATTGAGCAACCTTCCTGCATTGCTTTTCAACCTAATGCTACAGGGAACATGCACCTATCTCCTCATTTACTTAGTATGGTTCCCCACTTTAGTGGCAAACCAGATGAAGAGCCTCATCTTCACCTGCAAGACTTTTTCGATCTTTGCAGGACACAAAGCGTCCAAGGGCTTACCGCTGAACAAATCAGGTTAATCTTGTTTTCTTTTTCTTTAAAACTTAATGCTAAGTTGTGGTATAATTCTTTGGAACCAGGATCAATTAATTCATGGGAGCAATTGGCAACGAAATTTTTGAAAGAATTCTTTCCAGCCCAAAAGACCAAACAGCTGAAAAGGGAGATTCAACTCTTCCAACAAAAGGATGGAGATTTATTCTTCGAGGCATGGAAGGACTTCAAAAGCAAGCTTCTCAAGTGTCCTACTCACAATCTGCCTAAGGATGATCAGGTACAAGCTTTTTATGAAGGGTTAAATGACACTAACAAAGCAATTGTTGATGCAGCTTGCAATGGAATTTTGATGAGGAAAAGTGGAGAAGAAGCCATTGAACTTTTTGAAGAACTCAGCGAGAACTCCCAACAATTCTCAACAAGAAGGGGACCTACGAAAAAACAGGGAGTTTACGAAATCTCTAATAGTAATAACATTCAATTGGAAATGGCAAACATGAATAAGAAAATTGATATGCTTGTTAATGCAATGTCGACGATGGGTGGAGTTAAAAATCAAACAAATGAAATGTGTGCAATTTGCTCGCATTTAGATCACACAACTGATACATGTCCCATGTCTACTTTCACAGATCAGGAGCATGCGAATTATGTGGGTCGAGGAGTATTTCCACCAAAGAACAATCCATACTCGAACACATATAACCCAGGATGGAGGAATCATCCAAACTTCTCATGGAGCAATAATCAAAATAATCAAGGGAATCAATTCACACAAGGACATACAAGAAACCCTCAGATGGGAAGTGGGTTTGATCGACCAGCCCCAGAACAGAAGAAGTTGGATTTTGAATCCACTGTTCTTCAACTGCTCCAACAACAACATCAAACAAGCAACCAACAAGGGCAAGCAATTCAGAAGTTGGAAACCCAAATTGGTCAGATTGCAAAAGAGCTAAGCGAAAGAAAAGCAGGTGAACTCCCTTCACAAACCATACCAAACCCAGGAGGTCAAGAACAACTCCAAGCAGTGACTACTTTAAGAAATGGTAAGGTAATTGATAACAAGGTTGGAACACACACAGACAAACCAGTCGACTGCACAGACAAACCAGATACACAACCATCAAAAGCTTTGGGTTCAAGTAAGGTAAGTGAAAAAGTAGGGACAGTCCCACCACCATTCCCTCAAAGGTTAGTCAATAAAAAGAAAGAACAACATTTATATGACATCTTTGAAACTCTCAAAAAGGTAGAAATTAATATTCCCCTACTTGATGCGATTAAACAAATTCCTTCTTATGCCAAATTTTTGAAAGACTGTTGTACTCACAAAAGAACATTTCAGGTTAAGGAGGATGTGGCCTTGACAGAAGAAGTGAGTGCTGTTTTATTAAGAAAATTACCACCTAAACTGAAGGATCCAGGTAGTTTCACCATTCCTTGCAAAGTTGGTGAGCACTTCTTTGAAAAAGCACTGTTAGACTTGGGGGCAAGCATCAACCTTCTTCCTTATTCTGTTTACGAAAAGCTTGGATTGGGGGAACTCAAGCCAACATCCATCACTTTGCAATTGGCTGATCGCAGCATCAAAAGACCTAGAGGTATTTTAGAAGATGTCCTAGTTCAGGTAAATGATTTTATTTTGCCTGCTGATTTTGTTGTGTTAGATATGGAGGAATCTTCAATGTCATCATCTCTACCAATCATATTAGGAAGGCCCTTTATGAGTACAGCTGATATAAAAATTTGTGTTAAAAAGGGTATTATAAGTATGAAGATAAACGGAGAAAAAGTGGAATTTAAAATGTTTGATACACTGAAATTACCACAAGATGATCATGAATGCTATAATATTGATGTGGTGCAGGAGATTGTTGATCAAACATTTCAGGTACATAGCGTTGAACCACTACAAGCCACAATCACTCAATCTCTAACTTTATCTCATGTTGAACAGGAATACGATGACTGAGAGATTGCAGAGACAGTACATCACCTTGAAACTCCACAGTCATATTCAGGTAAGCCTGCACCTTTATTTGAAAAATTGGTGTCTGATAATCTTTGTTTTTCTACAGATCAGGCGCCTGGTGCACAAAGAAAGTCGACTGGTCTTCTAACCAGTCGACTGAACCAAGACACCCAGCACAAGTCGACTGCTGGCATGGACCAGTCGACTGTACAGAAGCGTCCAGATATAGAACTCAAGCAGCTGCCCGATCATTTGAAACATGCATTTTTAGGTGAGAACCAGACGTTGCCAGTAATAATTGCTGCGAACTTGAGTGCACAGGAAGAAGAAAAGCTGCTGAAGGTATTGCGAGAACACAAAAATGCAATAGGATGGACCATTGCAGACATCAAGGGAATAAGTCCATCCAAATGCATGCATAGAATATTGCTTGAAAACGATGCAAAACCTATCAGAGAGGCACAGAGAAGGCTCAACCCCAACATGAAGGAAGTGGTAAGAGCAGAAATTTTGAAGCTACTAGATGTTGGCATCATCTATCCAATCTCAGACAGCAAATGGGTAAGTCCTATACATGTAGTACCTAAGAAAAGTGGAGTTACAGTGATAACAAATGAAGAGAATGAACTTATCCCAACAAGAGTAACCACAGGATGGAGGGTATGCATTGACTATAGAAAGTTGAATAATGAAACCAGGAAAGATCACTTCCCTCTCCCTTTTATTGATCAAATGTTAGAAAGATTAGCAGGATATAGTCATTATTGTTTTCTAGATGGTTATAGTGGCTATAATCAAATTGCTATTGCTCCAGAAGATCAAGAAAAGACCACTTTTACATGCCCTTTTGGTACTTTTGCTTACAGGAAGATGCCCTTTGGATTGTGCAATGCTCCAGCTACATTTCAAAGATGCATGATGAGCATATTTTCAGACATGGTGGAGAGGTTCATCGAGGTATTTATGGATGATTTTAGTGTTTTTGGATCTTGTTTTGATGAATGCCTTAACCATTTGCAGCTTGTGCTTAAAAGATGTGAAGAATGCAATTTAGTGCTGAATTGGGAAAAGTGCCATTTCATGATACAACAAGGTATTGTGTTGGGACATGTGGTGTCCAAAAGGGGAATAGAGGTAGACAAGGCAAAAATTGACATCATATCAAAGCTACCCCCTCCCACTACAGTTAAGGGTGTTAGGAGTTTTCTAGGACATGCAGGGTTCTATAGAAGATTCATAAAAGATTTCTCAAAAATCTCCAAACCCCTTTGTGACTTGTTGGCTAAAGATGTTGAGCTTGTATGGACAGAAGAATGTACAAATGCTTTTAATACATTGAAAACTCTTCTCATTTCTGCACCTATTGTCATGGCACCAGATTGGAGCCATCCTTTCGAGCTTATGTGTGATGCAAGTGATTATGCTTTAGGGGCTGTTTTAGGTCAAAGAATCAATAAGAAACCCCATGTTATTTACTATGCTTCTCGAACTCTAAACGATGCACAGCTAAATTATTCTACCACCGAAAAAGAAATGTTAGCTGTTATTTTTGCTGTAGAGAAGTTTAGATCATATTTAATTGGTTCTAAAGTTATTGTTTTTACTGACAATGCTGCCTTGAGATATTTGTTTGCTAAAAAGGATGCTAAGCCTAGGTTAATCAGATGGGTGCTGTTGCTTCAAGAATTCGATCTTGAGATTAGAGACAAGAAAGGAAGTGACAATGTTGTGGCAGATCACATGTCCAGATTATTGCAGGAGGAGGAGAGAATTGTGCCCCCGCTGAACGAAAATTTCCCAGATGAACAATTATTTGTAATAAATATTCAAACTCTCGGGGCAGTCAACTGGTCCTTCCACCAGTCGACTGGACTCTCTGAACAGTTCCCCTGGTTTGCTGATATTGTCAATTTTCTAACTGCTCATGTTTTTCCTCCAGGTATGACACATCAGGAAAGGAAAAGATTGGTGGATCTGAGCAAACACTATTATTGGGATGATCCTTATTTATTCAAATTTTGCTCTGATCAAATTATAAGAAGATGTGTGGCAGACGAGGAACAAAGGAGTATTCTACAACATTGCCACCAATATGCATGTGGAGGACATTTTGGACCAAAGAGAACAGCACTTAAGGTATTGCAATCTGGTTTTTATTGGCCTAAAGTATTCAAGGATGCTTTTTCTTTTTGCAGGACTTGCGACAAATGCCAAAGGACAGACAACATCTCTTCTAGAAACCAAATGCCACTACACAACATACAAGTAATCGAGCTTTTCGATGTTTGGGGAATCGACTTCATGGGTCCATTTCCTAACTCATTTGGTTATTTATATATACTTGTTGGTGTGGATTATGTGTCTAAATGGGTCGAGGCTGTCCCCTCACGAACTAATGATCACAAAGTTGTTGTCAAGTTTTTGCAGGAGAACATTTTCACTAGGTTTGGTACACCACGAGCAATAATAAGTGATGGAGGGAGCCACTTCAATAACTACCCATTTGCTTCTTTGATGAAGAAATATGGTATTACACATAGAGTGGGAACTCCATATCATCCTCAAACCAGTGGGCAGGTGGAGATTAGCAACAGAGAGATCAAGAGCATCTTGGAAAAGACAGTCAACACAAGGAGGAAGGATTGGTCGCTACGCTTGAACGATGCCTTATGGGCCTACAGGACCGCTTTCAAGACACCCATTGGCATGTCACCATACCGTTTGGTGTTTGGAAAAGCCTGTCATTTGCCAGTTGAATTGGAACACAAAGCTTATTGGGCTATCAAAAAGTTCAATTTTGATATGAAACAGGCAGGTGACAAAAGGAGACTGCAACTAAATGAACTTGAAGAGTTGAGGCATGATGCATATGAAAATGCCAAGCTATACAAGGAAAGGACTAAGTTATACCATGATAAAAAATTAGCAAGGAAGGAGTTTTATGAAGGAAAAAAGGTATTAATCTACAACTCAAGATTAAGACTCTTTCCAGGCAAGCTCAAGTCAAGATGGTATGGACCATATATTGTCACAAAAGTCTTTCCACATGGTGCATTGGAAGTTCACAGCGAAGAACGAAATCAAACATTCAAGGTGAACGGACACAGGGCGAAGCCATACATTGAGATGAGTCTAGAGCAACACGAGGAAGATGTGAATCTTCAACCCATTCAATACATTGCATGAACTCATCATGTCTAGCTGAAGACAGAAAACATAGCGCTTATTGGGAGGCAACCCAACTTTTCAGGGGAGTATTCACACTTTCCCTTTATTTTATTCATTATTATTCATTTTTATTTTTATTTTTCAGTCTCTCCTTACTAGATGGTAACACATGCCTTTATCTTATGTTTTGTGCGAACATTGAGGACAATGTTCCATCTAAGTGTGGGGGTATTAGTTAGTTATATTTGGAATCTTTTGAATTTTTTTAGGATAAACAATTTCTTATAAAGTAAGAGTAAGGATACTTATTTACTTTAGGATTGTTGAGTTTCATAATTCCCTACAAATTGTGCGTCATGCGATTATACATAATAAACAAATGTGATGCTTTTTCTGATAATTATTCCCTTTAGATCTAGTCCTAAATCGAGTTTAAGTAAATAGAGTGATACAATATATATATATATATTTGAATAAAGTCAATCTACTCCAATGTTTTGAGTTGCTTAGTAACTAGGGATATTCATCACCAATGTTTACCTTTACGTCAAACGGCAACTTGAAATATGAGTATGCAAAGCACTTTAATGTTTGTGACTTGTTGAGTAACCGGGGGGATACATCACAAATGTTTTGCATTCGCGTCAAAAGACAAGTGACAACTTTAAAGAAGAGACTATATAAAAAAAAAAAAAAAAAAAAAAAAAAAAAAAAAAAAAAAAAAACTCTAGTTTGCTACTGGATTTGTAGTAGAGAAAAGGGATAATCACAGACTAAGTAGATGCATACTATAACTACATTAATCGCATGACAAATATGATTAAGTTTGGGGATTATGACTGAACAATTGCACTAGAGAAAGTGGGTATGTTTAAATTTACTTTATCTGAAATTGTTTGTAGTTTTATATTTTTCATTTTGATGTCCACATAATAAGAAATCTTGGTGGTTGAATCTAGTGTTATTATTATTCTCCCTATTCATAATTCTAGTTTGCTTGAGGACAAGCAAAAGCTAAGTGTGGGGGTATTTGATGAACACATTATTATTCACTTTTTAGAGCAATAATCTTAATATAATTAGACATTTAAAAGCTCTATATATGGTGTTTAACTCTTATTTTCTCTTTTCCATAGGAAACAGCTTATAACAGCAAAACGAAGCAGTTTCAGGACTTCAAGGATAATACACAAAGAACTGCAGAGGATAAGTCGACTGGTTCCCCAACACAGGTGACTGGACAAGAGAAGCTGATTTTCCACAACTCTCGACACAGTCGACTTATTCCCAAGAGCAGTCGACTGGCCTGATCAAAGAGGAAATCTACAGAAGTCTCGACTCAGTCGACTGGTCAGAGATAAGTCGACTGGTCTGCGGCGGAGTAAACAAATCAAATCTTCAAAGATACACCTGAATCTAATTTCAAATCTATTTGAATCAAGATTTTATGCAGCGAATCAAATCTAAAGACAGGGTATTTCCAAAAGGACGTGGTGAACAGATAAGGAAGGAAAGGAGAAAAGAGAAAGATATTAATCATCAAATCAAATAAAGAAGGATCTTCCTGAAAAAGTGGAAACCCTAATTCTCAGCCATACTCTATAAATATCAGAAGAGATCGACTTAGAGAGGGGATCATCAGATATATCTCTGGGAAGCGGCTCAATCACCAAGTTCCCGAACAACATCGAAAGCATCACTCCATCAACATCGAAGAGGGAGAGAGAAGATCCAGCAACCAGAAGGCAGTCGACTGTGTGACAGACAGTCGACCATATTGCCGGAATCCATTAGTTTATTTCTTCTTCTCTCTTTATTCTTTTATGTTGATCATGTATTCAAACTTGTTAAGCAATAAAGTTATTATTATGTGGAACTAATTTCATAGTTGGGTAGATCGAAACCGTAGTTATGTAATGCTATTTTCTTCTGAACTCTTCTATGTTACTTATTGATTGAATCGAATTGAATTGGTATAGGTTTATGATAGTCAAACTAGTTCTCAAGACTGAGAGCAGTCGACTGAGGTGAGAGCCAGTCGACTGACGTACAGAACTTGGGAAGCTCAAGTTTGGATATCATTTATCTGAATCTGTTATATGAGCATATTGAGACGACCGAATCTCGTGCTCATAATTTGTAACAAAGGAATCTTTAGGGGTTCTTGGTTCAATCAACTTAAAGGATCTAGATCTGATACCAATTTCTAGAACTTTAAGTGTTTGTTCGTTTCCACTGTTCTTATGTTTTCTCTAAGTATAACTTAGTAGATACCATGCTAAAATACTTAGGGGAAGAAACGAATTAGAGTAGATACCATGCCTAATTCTTGGCCTAGGGAAACAATACTTTAAGGAGTAGATACCATGCCCTTGAAGTGAACAACATGAGTAATTAGAAGTAAATTCAGAAGACAACTTAGCATTACTAACTATTGGTGAAGATCAACATCCCAACTATTCAAGAGATATTTGTGATTCAACACCTCTCATCTTAGTTTTAATCTTTTAGTTCTTTTAGGATATTATAAAAACTCTGATTCATTTTTATTATTAGTTTTATTGATTAGTAAGTTGAAGTCTACAATCTCTGTGGGATCGACCCTTGCTATTACTACGATTCGATTCGTGCACTTGCGAGGTTTTATAATTTGTGTCTAGTTAGTCTATTTATTTAGGTAGCTAGATTTCCAACAAACACTCATCCTAAAAGTGTATAAATACCCCTATATTTCTTCTCATTAGTTCACTAAACAATTCATTAAGAGAGAAAAAGATTAAGAGAGGAAAAGATTGAGTAGTAATAGGGAGTAAAAGATTAGAGTGTGAAATTTTGTGTGTGTTCCAACCAAGAGGAGGCCGGCCAACCATTCAAGGAGCACAAGAAGGTTCCGGTTCCAAGCTTTCAAGGAGGAGAAGGCAATTGCAATACATTCTAGGAGGAGAAGGCCACTTTCTTGCATTCTAGGAGATTTCATTTTCGTTTCTCCAAACAGGTGGGTGTTTCTCATGCATCTAAATTTAGATGTCATGCTAGGAATGATTTGAAAAAATGGTTATAGAGAAATTAAGAAATTCTAGTCTCATGTTTGATAAATTAGAGATGGAATGATAATTTAGAGAATGATTGTGAAGATGATTGCTAATTGATAAATGTGTGGAATTGAAATGCTAGAATCTATATTATTGTCATGCTTTATGTTTATAAATCATGCTATGTGAAGAAAGTTGTACTTATGAGACACAAATTGATTAAATGCATCATATGGAATTAATTGTTTGAATTGAAACAACTCTATTGTAGAATGATGAAAACTTGTGTTCTAAAAATATTATTTTGTGGAATACTTGATTATAAATAATATGAAAATATTGATCTTATTTTCAATGTCAAAAAATCAACGATCTACTCTAAATTGCAACCTGCTGCAATCGACAGTCGACCGGATTAGAGTTGACAGTCGACTGTCAGGTAATAAATTTCGGATTTTCGTTACAGAACAGTCGACCGACTATATTGTAACAGTCAACTGCCCTGGTTATTTTTTTTTTATTTTTAAATCTTTACAGAACAGTCGACCGATTATATTGTAATAGTCGACTGCCCTAATCATTTTATTTTCGAGTTTTTAAATCATCGCAGAATAGTCGACTGGCCATGTTTTAACAGTCGACTGCCCTGAAGTTTCAAATAATATCTAGATTTTCGTGAGATAATTTTCTATGATCTGTGGCCTAGTATAAATGAGAAATCGAAACTATTTTTACTAGAAATAACTAACAATAAATTGTTAGTTTAAATTATCTTTGGATAAAGAAAAATGTAATGATTAAAAGAGATTTGAAAAGAGATTTGATAATGGGAAAAATTGAAAGTATGAATGTTAGATTTGCTATTGTTAAAACAAGAATAAGAGAATATTGTGGAAAGAGTAAACTATTGAATCGGACAAGTTGAATTTCTTGTTTATGCATGAGATTGTGAATGAAATTGAAATTAAATGACATGATGAGTTATGAAGGATATTATGAATATGAATACATGAATGCTATGAACATAAAATGAAAGTTATTGTTAATCATGAAAAGAGAACTTATAAGTATATGTTGCAATTATGAGTTGAAATTAAGAATTAGGGTGTAGCTAAGCCTTATACTGGCAATAAAAGAAATATTGAGATGAAATTTCAAATGAAAAAACCAAGATTTAGGTCATGTGAGATGAATGAATAAGACCGGTATAGTGGGAGTGCTAACCCTAGGAGATTAATTTTGTTCATGATTTAATTAAATTAAGGGATTGAAAGTAAGGAAAAAACATTGAGTATGAGGGCCATTGTATTGACAGCGTGAGAGTATTTACATGATGTCCCATGATGCGTCATGAGTAGGACGTGGATACTGCTCCAGAGTACCGTCCCGGTGGCGGCGCTCGTGGGGTATTTGGCGACTGCGGGTGGTGTCATGTCTATGGTGTTAGGGTTATATACTGAAAGCATCACTTTTGT
This sequence comes from Hemerocallis citrina, assembly GCA_017893485.1. Classification (NCBI taxonomy): domain Eukaryota; kingdom Viridiplantae; phylum Streptophyta; class Magnoliopsida; order Asparagales; family Asphodelaceae; genus Hemerocallis; species Hemerocallis citrina. Next base: position 426,830,514 of record CM030358.1, on the reverse strand, counting down.
ATTAACTTTATTTCCTTATTTTTTTTTTTTGAATGAGAATCATATGGGCATATGTTTGCATATTGTGTTTATTATAATATTAATGCAAGTGTCTGATATTCTATAAGGTTGATAATATGGTGTGAGGTGACACACAGAAGATCATATTATCAGTTTCCTATGGAATATATAAATAGTTCACAACCTAGACGGACTTGGACAATCCATTGGAAAGGTTGTAGTGTATTCTGGTATTAGTCTATCTTGACTATAGGTTTACACTAGTACACTTTGTGTGTATTGAACAGGACCACTTGAGGTTGTTCTCTTTGTACTGACTATAAAAGAGAACAAATACCTCTGTTATTATGGATGCTTATGCTCTTAATCCAGATATAATAACAGACATGTATATGCAGTGTGCATTACTTTGACTCATAAAAGAGTGAGATTCATTATGGATCAACAACCTCTATGAATTGGGTAATAGCATTGTATGTATGATGGGCTGTTGATTGTAAAAGGAATCTATGTCCCGATACGTCGGGTTGATGATGTCCCCTTAAGGAGCTCATAAGGATTGTCATGTAAACCCTGCAGGTGGATTATATCCGACATGACAAATAAAGTTGAGTGGTACTACTTAAGGATAAAAGATGTTGATCAATGTAGTTGTCAGTAACTTAATTTGATCAACGGACATTCGATATCTTAACATGGGGAGTTGAACGAGCATATAATAAAAGGAGCCCATAAATATAATTTGGGATTAGGAAGGTAGTGCAACAATAGCTCCTTAGTGGACCGAGCTATTGTTAATGGGCCTGGGTTGTGTGTTCGGGCTGAACACGGGATACCCAGATCCGTTAGGAGACCTAACCCTAATTTCTCCTCATGGTCCCTGCCGTAGCCTTATATATATCCTTTATTTTCTCTGGCCGTCAAAAAAAACAATCTGAAATATAAGATTTTTTTCTCAAATCTCGTGATTCACGTAAGGAGAGAAAGAGAGGTCAGCCAAGGGAGAAAGGTTGGGAGATCGTCGCCCACACGACGTCCAACCCGAGGAAGGAATACGTGCAGAAGATCTTGGGGTCGCTGTCGTCTTCTTCTCACCGCAGGTATACTTTGTGAACCCTAGTTTCCGCTGTATAGGGTTAGATCACAATTAAGCAATCTGTTTATCTTTAACGATCGATACGCACACCAATCCGTAGTCCTGGGATTCATCTCAGTTCCATCATATGGTAGGAGGTGAGTTACCACAGGATGCCTGCATGATGAGTCATATGTCAGTGCGTTGGGATTCTCTCCAGGGCGCTTAGATATGAGTTTGTAGTTCGTAGAACATGTAGGATACTTACCGTAGTTACAGAAGTAGATTAAGTCATGACGAGGGATTGAACCCTACAAGATGAAGAACAGTTAAGGGCTTACCTTCGGACCTATGTAGTATGAGCTGCATAGACTCTGAACAAGTGCGCATTAGTGTCATATAACATAAATAATTGCATTAAGGACTAAGTGCACATTCACGACACGACATCAAGAGGATAGTCCCCTTAGCTTTGTCTGTGAACAAGTTTGTGGTTTGTTAAGTGTTGAGAATCGTTATACTATTTCTGGCATAGAGAAAATGGCCGTGTATAATATTTCGTCAGTGAATGAACTAACGTGCTCATAGTTTCTATGCAGGGTAAAGCACATGAAGAAGACTAAAGAGGAATTGATGCTTAAAGATTATTCAAGTGTTGTTGTATTTCATTCATTGTTGTAAAATTTGCTTCCGCTATATAAGTTTAAATATATATGTAACTTTGATATAAAGTAAAGTTTTATTTCCTTGTAAAATTGTACGAAATGAAGTGAAAAGATCCTGTGGAACTCGAATTCAGTATGTTTTGAAATTTGGGGTGTTACAATGTGTATTTTATCAGAGTTCACTACCATATGTCAATTTATTTACATGAAGTGATACCTTGATGATTAAGGTAGGGGGGATATTGATTTTTTTTTCCGTACTAAGCCACTTTTTGAAACTATTTGCAAAAGTAGGTTAGTTTCCAAAATATTAACAAAATTGAGCTAGTCATTATCACGTCAGTAGCGGTCATTATTCCCATTAGCAGTCTCTTCCTTTCGAAGATCGCTAGTGGGAATAGTGGGTGCTTGTATATTTTTTATTTTATTTTTTATTTATTGTCCATATTCTTATTAGTGACCTCACCATATGTGAATTCACTGATGGGAATAGCTACCTTATTTGAATCATATTGAGACACAAAGTGACTTCCAAAGAGCTATTGCTCTCTCAAATAAACCAAAAAATTATAAAACTGAGGTCGCTAGTCGGAATAGCGACTTCAATATATTGTGATCGTCGTTTCCACTAGCGACCACAAGTGGGACCCGAATGCTAACAAAAGGTCGGCCTCCCACTCTCTCTCTCTCTCTCTCTTTCTCCACTTCATTTTATTTCTTCTTCCTCAACCCCAACTCTGAAACCCCCAAAACCCTAAAAAATCCTAGCATTCATCTTCCACATCTCCATCCTCCTCCAAATTCGAAATTCCAAAGTCCTAGCTCAACCTTAGCTTCTTTACCTCTTCACATCCTCTCTCTCTCTATTGTCCTTCGTCCAAATTGAGTCCTCATATCAGGTATCCCCTACTATACCTTTTTGATATTTTATAACATTTGAGTTTGTTCATGCCGAGATTATTGATTTATCTAGGGTTATATTTGTAAATATTGGGTATAAATTGAATATGTGTTAGAGGAAAAGATAAATATCCAAAATATTGAAATTGCATTATTTCTTGAATGAATATGCATAAGCGAAAATAGCGAAGGTGTTGTGAAAGATTGATTCATAAGAATTCACATAGGTTTTCCGACTTCATATTTGTTTGCTTAATATTAGTGTAAGTATGTTATGTTTGTGATTTGATAATGAACCACAAATTCATCCATTCATGTATAGGTATGGACTGTAAAATTTCTCTTTGGTTGTATTATGGGGGAGAAATACTTTGAGACGCAAAGCTAGTATCTTTACAGAGGTGTTGAACCAGAAATAGTTTGGGCTCATTGTACTATCACAAAGCAAGAACTAAGTCTACGAATTAAATAACTGGGATAGAGATGAATGAAATGTAAAACCCTTGCTCGGTATGCAGCTAAAAAAGACAAAATACAATATTCATGGTGGTGTCTATAGTTGATGATGACACTCTTATTGTCATGATTGCAAGATCACTTGATCTGAACACTAGTTGGATTGCATTGGAGTTATAAATTGAGCAAATCAAGATTCCTAATGGTTGGCAACATGTTATTCATGAGTCAAGCCCCGTATGTGAAGTGTCGGCCCGTCAGATGAGTCTCAATCATCATCTTGAATCACATGCAAGATTGTATCATCCACATGAAGACATATTCATAATTCTAATACGACCAAATCCCATGGAATATGATTTGCCACGTCCTTCAAGTTTGATACGCACTCTTGTTGATAATGAAAATATTATTCAATCATTCGATCATGCTATTATTAACAATGAGTTATTAAAAAATGAAGAAGTGGTAGAAGATGTAGAAGGTGACGAAGATGAAGAATATGTGCATCTAAATGATAATGTTAATGATGTTTAGGACTTGCAACAAGATGTCCAACGAGCGGTGCCCCTGACTCAATTCTCAAAGGCAACTGTACCAGAATTTGAATCGGTTGACTGGATTAATAATGCGAGGGTATATCACTTTGGTCAAGATTCATATAGCTCATCCGACCCACATGAATTGTACACTGGGTAGAAGTTTTCAACTAAAGATGATGTGCAACATGCGGTGAAGATGTTCTCCTTTGAAGAATATCAAGAATTCATCATAGTGAGGTAAAAAAACTGTATATTCCGTGAAATGCAAAATTGCACCAAAGTTCCGTACAAAGAGGAGTGGGTAGCAATTCCTGATGTGGTAGAGCCAAATTTTCTGTGGAGATTTCGTTCAATCATTCCAAAAGGGACGATAAATTTCAACGTGAAGAAATTGCAACGGTCACATACATGTCTCGATCTCACATTGAATCAATGCCATAGGAAAGTTGATTCTAAGCTGGTTTCAAATTTGATTTTGAATGTTGCGAAGTGATAATTATAATTAACACCGAAGGTAATTATTAAGATAGTCTTGCTTTAATGCAATTATAAGATTTCTTATCATAAGGCTTGGCGAGCAAAACAGAGAGCAATTGAGAGGTTGTTTGGAGGGTTTGAGGAAGCGTATACGAAGTTGACAACTCTTTTATCTGCACTACAAGCATCAAATCCCAGCACTTATGTCTATTGGGATAAGGTTGCGTCCAGTCCCGATGAGGAAACATTCAAGATAGTATTTTGGGTATTTGCAACTTCGATTGAAGGATTTAAGTCTTGCAGACCAATTATTAGTATCGATGGAACTCATTTGTATGAAAAATAAAAAGATTGTTTATTGATAGTCATTTCACCCGATGCAAATGATCAAATATTTCCATTTGCATTTGCAGTAGTAGATGGAGAAAGTATAGAAAGTTGGACTTGGTTCATGCGTTGTATTCAATACTTTGTCACCGATCACCAAGAGTTATGTGTTTTTTCTTATCGTCATGCAGGTATCTTGTTGTGCATGAAGCTAGAAAATAGATCATGGAATGAGTCACAAGCATATCATTGTTATTGTATGCGGGGATTTTGCTACCAACTATTGTAGAAATTTTGGTAAAAAAATTTTGAGAAGTAAAATGAATGTGGTAGCATGTCAAAATCTGTCGAAAAAGTTTGATAAAAAATTTGTATAGATTGAATAGGTAAAAATTGAGGCTGTCAAATTGGCTCAAGGAGAAACCAATCGAGAAATGGGCACTTGTTTCAATTCCATTTTGAAGGGAGTTTGTAGTTTGCCCTTGAGGATAATAGTGGAGATGATATTCCATCATCTCAATAGTTACTTTACTGAACGTCGTCAAACTGCATAGAAGCTTATAAATGGAGGAAAGATTTGGGCTCCGCGAGTTCAAGAAATTCTCGATATATGACGTGAGAGAGCTAATATGCATGAGATTGTAATGTTTCATCATAATCCTGGCGTATTTCAAATAAGAACAGATATTCTAGTTGAAAATAGCCAGCAAATGGATGGAAATTTGCATATCGTTGACCTGGGAGTGCGCACTTGTACCTGTTAGAAATTCCAATTCTACCACATCCCATGTTCTCATGTATTGGCGGCTTGTGCATACCGGACAGTTAATTACTAACCTTATATTGATCCATTATATTCTGCTGATTGCTTAGTACGTACTTGGATGCTCACATTAATCCTATGCAAGATCAAGCATACTGACCTATCCAACTTGGACCGACACTCATAGTTGATGCGACACTTAAGAGATGTAGGAAAGGTCGGCCTAGAACTACGCGCATTCGCAATGACATGGACGTTAGAGATAGCACGTGCATGGTGCTAACTTGTTAAAAATGCGGTGAAAGATGACACAACAAGCATCGTTGTCGGAGTGGACGACCCTTGGGTAGTACTTTTATGTCACAGGTAGTTTGTATGCTTTTATATGTTTGAATCATATGTTCATTTTCATACATTTAATAAAACTCATTTATTCATGCAGGACGAGACAAATCAAGCTACCGGTAAAAGTGGTCGAGGACGAGGATCAGAACGCGCTGTGGACGGCCCCCTAGAAGTTCCAATGAGCCTTCCACTATCGGCGGGGGAGGACGCGGACAGACAAATCTTTATATACACAAGAATCTTGCTGTTATTTTGTAAATTGGTATGATATTGTAATAGTTTGTGATTTTTGTGATATTTGGTGATGTTGTAGATGAAGATGTGTAATTTTTTTATCTTTGTGATATTAGTATAGTTTTGATTTTAGAAATTCGTGTAATAATTTGTGTTGTTTGAGATAATTTGTGATTTGGATATGGTATGTATGTTTTTTTTGCCAATGATATGATGGGGAAGATTAAAATTGAGAGTTGAGATGTTGAGATGTTGATGGTTGAAATATTTAAAGTGGAGAGTTAAAGTTGTGATGGACGTAATTTGTGATGTTTTTTAATGTTGATTGATTATGTGGATTGCCGAAGATGAGATTTGAATTGTAAACCGGGAAGCTTCGATATTTATTTTTCTTATATCAAAGCTTTGACAAATGAGTCTCCAGACTCCATCGCTCAAGAAGAGCCGTAAGTAGTTGATGATATAGCTTCATCTTCCCTATCAATCCTAGTCTGTAGAAATCGGCTTCGACTTGAAGATTGTGTGTCATTGGGTGCATTGGCAATAGAGAGTGCACACGGAAACTGCACTACCTGGGTGTACAGTCCCACACCGACTGGGATCTATGTGTTTGTTGCAATGTCAACAAAGTCGGGTCATGAGGACTAGGTCCTCCAGGTTCAATAGTAGACGCAAATTCATGCCCATCATCGGTAGACGAAGATGATACCTCTCCTCGGCCACTCCACGATGGTTGTCCCTATCCTCGGCCACTAGTACTAGGTCCTTTGTCAGTAGCATCCTACATAAATACAGTAATGTTTAGTCAACACTTCATAGGAACAAATATATTATTTAAATGAACAAAATAATACTACTTACTCCGGGCCTAGCACTGCTCGATCCATCTTCCATACTATAATTGCGATGATTACCTTGCAAAGTATGATTGAAATTATTGATCGATTAACGAATAAGCAAATAAGACAGTTTATGACATACAACGAACACAACACAACCTCAAACTTGATTTACTTGGATGCGACATTACACAAAAAATCATGACAATCATCACCTTATTGTAAATATTCTGCCATGCCGAAGTGCTAACACAAATGAGGTGGTTTCTTTACTTATTGTCTAATCATTAACAATATAACCAAATAGGAATTTTTTGATCCATATCTATACATTAGAGCATCCACTATCGTTTGCTAAATAGTTAAAATATGCATATTTTAGCAATTTCGCTCCCATTATTCTTTGCTAAATACTCATTTTTTTAGAAAAATTATGAACAGTTGACTGCTATATATAGCAGCAAAATATAGCAATGACCAAATATAGAAGACGAAAGATCTTCTTCCGTCTCTCAATTTTTTTCAATATTAAAAGAGGACGGACGGAAGATCTTCTTCCGTCTGCCAACTTTTACTACAGAAAATTTGAGAGACGGAAGAAGATCTTCCGTCCTCTACTTTTATTATATAAAAAATTAATAAAATAAGAGACGGAAGATCACCGCTTCCTTTAAAAAATAATAAAGATGAGAGACGAAACTCTTCTTTTTATAAGATTTATTTTTTTAAAGGTCCACAAAGATTTAAAAAATTTCTTTTTGAAATTAACAAAAATGCCATTCTTTATTTACGAAAATGCCATTGTAAAAAAATATCTTGGGGCTTCTTCAGTCCCGAAATTTTCTTCAAAACGTTTCTTTTCATATTTACGTAGGGGAGATGTGATGAAAGTAAGAGAAAAACATAAGTATGAGGATCTTGGATCTACGGTGTGAGAGTGTTCACATGAGGTCCACATGATGAGTCATCTCAGGGCGTGGATACTTCTCCTGGATATCAGGACCGTGGCGACGCTTGTAGGGTGCTTGGTGACTACGTAGTGCCATCGTTCCATGGCGAAGGCGAACACTACAAGAAATTTGTCATATACCAACGGACACCTATAGTGACGGATCACTAAAACTGTGGGTACAGACATTGTATACCCACAGACGTATAGTAAACTGTGGGTATAGGTGGGTATATTCTATAATTTATTTTCCCCCCAATTTTTTCATTTTCCCCCCAAATCTCAAATACCCCAAATTTATAGATTATATCTCAGACTCACGCCCATCTCTCTCTCTCTCCTTTCTCTCTCTCTCTCCCCAAACCCTCTCTAGTCTCTCCCCAAGATTTAGGATCGGGAGCGTTAGGGTTAGGGTTTTCGAACGGATCTTTTCGGATCAGGGGCGAATTCGAGGAGTCGACGTTGTCGCTGAGTTTTCAGAGCCGCGGATGTATCATAATCTTCTTTGTCGGCGGTGGGGGTGGCTAACGGGGGCGGCGGCTGAGCTTTCCCTCTTTCGACGAATCTGCCGTTCGTGTCAACGTTGCTGGTCTTCTCCATCGCCCAATTCCTCAAGCTCTTCACCACTTGGTGCGCGCCTTCTTTCTCTCAATAGTTAGGGTTTGAACGAAATAAATAATTTAAAGATGCGATCTTTCTAGAGGTTGTTTCATTAAAATGTGTTGTGTTTTGTCCCAATTTCGGAAAACTGAGGGAGATTTTGTAATTAATACTTGAGAACAAAATGCATTCCCAAGTGATTGTTGCTTTGGACATGATATATTTTTATGATAGATGAGTGAACACAGAATGTTGGTTGTCTTTAATTGGCATTGAAGAAAAAAGTAGTAGGAAAGTCTTATATATCTTAGTGGATCTTGAGATGCATTGCCCAATAAGACATGTGAGCTGAGTCAGTATTGTGGAAATACTTCGTCAATTGTTCATCAGGCGGAATGCCTTCCTCAGATTCAGCTACTGTGCAGCTCTTGCAGTGGCGATAGGTCTACAAGAATGGGCTGGAGGTTCTTTATTTGCTCTCGCTACAGTATTGACATGTATTGTAAGTAGTTACTGGTTATATCTTCGTTGCTTATGTATGTATATTTGTTGTTTCCAACTTCCTCACAACTTCAACTTGATATGATTTAAAATGCTAGATCAATGTTACTGTGATATTTAACATACAATCAGCACATTTACACATGTATAACTTTATCATGTTGATTCCTCAAGCTTGTGAGTTGGCACTCACATACACTAACTTTAGCTACTAAATCCTTGTAAATACAGTTGCATGCAGTTAGTTGATGATTATAAGTGTACCGAGCATGTTCTGTTAGCAACAATCTCCCTGTTCCACATTATAGAGTTTTTTCTGTTGTATGTGCCAACGGACATTAATGAAATGGAAGTTGTAATTTCCTTTAAATTATGTAATTTTGCATAAACAATTGCTGTTTAAGTCTATGTGTGCATGATTCTTTCAAATGATGTTGCAAACTGAAAACTTTAATTCCACAAATGGTTTTCTAAGTTTTATAAATGAACAGCTATCAAAATAACCTGGTTTCTTTCCTAAAGAGAGGAGGAGAATTTAGAAACCATGCCTGCTCTCCATACCATAAAACAACACATACCTTTAACACACAGCAAAGTATGACTACAATCCGTTTCAAGTGTCACAGTGTTAGCTAGTACATCCTTTAGGTTTAAATATGGCTATGATAGCATTATGTAAAGAGATGAAAACTTTCCTAATTCTCAGCAAATAACCGTTCATCTTTCCTTAGCTTGCCTGGTGGCTTACCCAGGCATACCAGGTTTACCCACATTTTGAAAGGAAAGGAAATAATAGGACACTCTTCTGTGTGTACACTGAACATACTTGGGTGTACCCGCACCCAATAATGGTATATGGCTAGTTTCAAGTATATAACTTATATGCTTTTTTTTTAATAAGAAAGATGACTCTGTCATCACTTCATTAATGAATAGTTAACGAAACATAGAGAAACTAAATACATAAATCAGCCCTAAAGCTTACATCCATTCCTTGAGAGAGAAACAGAGGCCAGCAGCTGATTCATTCTTTATACCCTTCAATTTCGGGGTTTTGTTATAGGTTTATATCACTTCAACTTTAAATTCGTGTGTTCCTTTCAAGACTCCTCATTTTCGATTACTAAAAATCCTCCTTCAACTCATTTCTTGATCTTTTTACCGGTTTCTTGATTTTTTTGTATGAATTGGTCACTTGAGTTGTTCATATTTCTTGTAACTGATTATAAACTAATATCTGTATAAGGATTTGGAATCCACACAACAATGACTTCTACCCTCAAAGACAATTGGAAGTAGGAACTGTTCATATTTCTGATAACTGATTTTTAACTAATATCTGTATAGGGATTTCGAGGCCACACAATGACTTCTACTCGTAAGGACCTAGTGTATCTGATCTTGCAATTCCTTAGGGAGGAAAAGTTCGAAGAAACCGCTTGCATGTAATATGACATTTTAATCTTTTTGTTGTGCTAGGCATGATCGAATTCATGTACTTGTGTTTATTTACTGTTGAGCTTTTGGTATATATGCTTAGGCTTGAGCAACAATCTAAACTTTATTTCAATATGGAAACTTTTGAGGATGAGGTGCTAAATGGGAACTGGGATGGAGCCGATGGATACCTCTCCAATTTCTTTAAGGTTGGTGAAAACCAGCACTCGACGAAGATTCTGTTTGAGATTCGGAAATACAAGTACCTGGAAGCACTTGATAAGTAAGTTACTTGTGAGTATTTAATTTATTTTGTATCGTCCAATTGTTTATTTTTCGGTTTGTTTGAATGCATGCAGGAGCAATCTTAACAATGAAGGTTAATTCTTTCTTTTGTAGGCATGATTGGACAAGGGCTAGGGATATCCTTCTCAATGAATTGAAAGACTTCGCAAGAGTTGATGAGGAGATCTATAAGGGCTTGGCCAAATTTCTGACAGTGGATAATTTCAGGTAGTATTAATTTCTAGTTTTCTCTACTTTCATTAATTTACATGTTATAATTTTATGTTCAGTCTTAATTAATAAAAATAACTTATCCATTTAGGGAACGTTATCTGATTGCAAATTGTCATAATACAAGGGCTTTGAGAGAAATTTTGTTGGTTAGCCTGAGGAAGGTCTTGCAACATAACCCAATAATGCAGGGAAAGTTGCAGTTTCCTGTGTTCAATAATTCCAGGCTGGAAACCCTTATTCATCAAGGGTAAGTTTACGATCGAGTTTTAAATCTTCAATCCAATATTGAAATACCATGTAATATACATTTTTTGTAATTTAAAAGAATAATTAATTTTGTGAGAGTTGAAACTGTTAATTACATATAGTATATATTCTAAAGCAGATTCATAATACTGTGCTATACATTATATATTCAATCATAGTGTTTGTTATTCATGTGCTTCCATACAGTGATAGTCTGAACCTCTGATCTGATTGGTGTTTTATTAGTATGTTCAGTTGAGCAATTTTATTGTTCTCGTGTTGAAATTAGTTCGTCTTATTTGTCAATTTAAATTTGGCAGCTACCGCTGGGAACATCACCACTGCGAAAGCCCAAAGCCGATTGAACCAGTTATAACCAGTTTCTTAGTCGATCATACATGTCCACGACCTGCATCGAAAAGAGCAAGGACTGTGGGGACTTCTGATGAGGTGTGTGTGGTACACTGCCTCAGAGAGTTTATCCATTTTTTATTACTTAAATTTCAAATGAACATCGTATTATTGCTTTTACTATCATATTTTTAATGTTCTGTTTATCTTTTTGAAACTCCTTAAGTAGGAGCCGGAAGCTGGAAGCTCAAATGAACCTGCTGGTGAACCCTCAAATGCACATGAACAACAGTGGAGCCGTATTAGGATATAAGTGCGAATGAGGCAAAAAGAGCTGACGCTATACTGATATCTGGGTTATCTCCCTCATGCTGTAAATTTTTTCTTGTCCTCGATTCTATTTTCATTCTGGTTTGAGCAAGCACCTTCAGGTTACAGGTTGGATACAAGATATAAGTCTTTTGTCTATTCGATTGTAGTCAGGATTTTGGATAGAATTGTTTTGGACTTTGATTAGATTGTTGCAATCAGGAAACATGTCAATCTTTCATTTTGTATTGATCTTCAGTATTCTAGCGTGCAGTCGAGATTTAGAGCTATGAGTGGATGTAAAATGTGAAATTGTGGTGAATGAGCAAGCACTGTGCAAAGCTTAAAGAATGAACGTTTCTAGATGAGGTTGGCATTATATCATCAATTATATAATTGATTGCATAATTCAAAACAGTAAGTTCTATTTTGAGCCTATCCCTAACCTTTAAGATTTGTTTTACTAGCGATGTGTGCTTTTGTTTATGAAAATATGGACTAATTCTCCTCCCTATGTTTACATTAATATCTGTAGGTGGACATCATGGAAATGCATGCAGAAAAATCAGGTAATTTGATTCTATCAGCTCATGTAACTATTGAAAGTTTCATTTCCTAAAATGTTTTTGTTTTCCCCTGCTAATGTGGACTTTTTATACTAGTTTGTATCTTTTTTCTTTTTGGATACATAATGAGAGGTTGATTTTGAGAATTCTAGATTTATTGTATCTTTCCGTTCACATTATTTGTTGGAAGCCATGATAATTGATTTTATGTGTTAGCAGAAGTTCAAGGAATTTGCTTTATGCATTTTTGCACATGATCTTGTATAGGAACACTACTCTTCATTTTTGCACATGATCAGCAGGTGATTTGAAATGTGAATGTTGGTTGTATTCTTTTGTTTTGTATTTGTTGAAACACTACTCTTCACTCTGTTGTTAAAGTTCTTTCCAATTTCGGCATAGCTTACTGCATGTAACTTTCTGGAAATGATAGTTGTATCGTTCAATATTGGAGTTACTAAATCTTTTCAACATTTGTATGCAGGTTTGCGCATGAGCTATACTTGGTTGCCTCGTAACCTATTTAATGAGGAGCTCTTCTATATAAAATGGAAATTACGCTAAAGTTCTAAAGTTGCCTGAAGCTTAATTCTAACGGGAACACGAGTTCCCAATCATTATTGTAACTAGTTTTTTGCTCTATGCTAAGGAGTTATATTTCTGGTGTTAAACAAAGTGAATTTTATTTTGTAATTTGACATGCTTGTAAACTTTATTAATTTTTAATATGATTGAAGTTTAATTTTATTTAATTTTGTTTCATAAACACATTTATTTATTTATATTGTGTATTTAGTTTATAATTTTGATTAATATTATAAAAGAAAATATTAAATTATCATAAGCGTAATTAATAAGAAAAAATGTGTATAGAGCAATGAGTATATTCAAATATTTGGATTCGAAAACCATTGCTAAAATCTATAGCAATGGAGTTTCAACCGTGGGTATAGGAAAACAAGAGGTGTCGTTAAAACCTATATCAATGGATACGAAACCGTGGGTATAACATCGAGGTTTTGTCCAACGGGTAAAAAAACCGTCGCTATAGGCTATAGTGACGGCATTTTGCCGTGGGTATAGCTAATTAAAAACGACGGAAAAATATGTCCGTTGGTATAGGTTTTACGGGCTATACCTACGGTTTTTCGTCTTTTACCCACGGATTTTTGCTGTCACTATATGTCAAATTCCTTGTAGTGGAATTGTCCTTTGGATGCCTGCATGATGCATCGTGACATGGCGTGGGATTCTCTCCAGGATGTCTGGACATGGGCTCGTAACTCATAGAACATCTAGGATACTTACCGTAGTAGTTTAACTCATGGCAAGGGAATCAACCATAAAAGATAAAGAACGATTAAGAGTTTGCCCCCTGACCTATGTAGTATGGGATGCATAGAATTCGAACAAGTGCGCATTAGTGTCATCTAATGTAAATAACTGCATTAAGGACTAAGTGCACATTTCACACACGGTATCAATAGGACAGTCCCCTTATCTTTGTTTGTGACAAGTGTGTGCTTTCTAAGTAAAAGAAATTGATGTATTATATCCTAGCGTCAGTTTTTTGCAACTGACGTGCCCACAGTTTATATGCAGGATAAAGTAATGACAAGACTAAAGAATGAATGCTGCTTAAAGAAATGTTCCAGTTGTTATTCAATTCATGTATCATGTTGTAATTTATAATTCTGCTCCATTAATGCAATCATTGTTGTATAAAAAGTTTTAATTCCTTGTAAAATTGTACGAAATGAAGTGTAAAGATCCTGTGGAACTTCGAATTCAGTTTATTTAGAATTCGGGGTGTTACAGAATAGTATCAGAGCCACGCTTCCAACTAGTACAAATTTATAAGGAACGACACCCTAGAGTCCATTAGAGTGTGTGTTGGGTATAGAGATTTAAATGTACGCTACTTACATTTGTGTTGCTTTATGATTGATGCTTCTTCTTCTCCCTTCCCCAAGATGGCGAACCACCACGACCCAGCGGGTGATGATGATTGGCATATATTCGAAGAGGACTACTACCTTGGATAAGGAGATTCCGACGAAGAAGATCCCGAGGAATATGAAGGAGAATGGCTAGAGTCTCGAGAGATCACTCCACCTCCAGACTCATCAGACATTTCATCTAACGAGGAAGAGCTAGCTCCGGAAGGCCTCATCGTGTCTCTTTAAAGGCAAGTGGAGACTCAGAGGGAGAGAGCAGAGCTATTGCAGGCCCAGTGTGCGAAGTGCAAGGAGAACATTGCAACCCTCAGTCATCATGTTTGGGAACTCGAGAAGAGAAAGAACATGTATGATGTGCTGAAGGAAGAAGTGGCTGAACTACGAGAAGAGGTTAGGAAAGCCAAGAGGAACCGTAGGGATTAGAATGTTGTATCTTCTCAATGTTTTTTCTTGATGTCAAACGATGTTTTAAATTTGAATGTACAAAGTTTGAATTCAATTAAATGAAAGAAGTTGGTTTAAATTCATGTTTTCTACTTTGAATTTAATGGATCTTTTGAATCAGGGTATGGCTGGAAGAAGATCACGAAATGGAGAAGGACCCAGCTGTGGACTCGAATTGGAAACGGAGTTGGCTAGAGTCTATCAGACCCTCAACATCGTAGCCATGAATCAAAACCATAGGGGGATGCCTGCAAATCCAGTTCCTGAGGCGATCAAACTTGTGGAGTCATTCAAGAGGATGAAGCCGCCAGTGTTTGAAGGGAAGTCAGACCCAGATGCAGATGACAATTGGATTCGGCAAGTTGAAACTATCTTTGAAGTCTTGAAAACTCCAGAAGGTAGCAAGATGAAGTTGGCTGCATTGCAGCTTGAGAAGGATGCAACTGTATGGTGGCAGTCGATGAAGCAGACTATGGGAATGGTGTGATCGGCTGGAAGGAATTCTTGGAGGAGTTCCGCGGTCACTAGTTTCCATCTGATGTCCAAGAGAAGAAAGGGATGGAGTTCCTGGCACTACAACAGGGAGACATGTCCATCAAGAAGTATGAGACAAGGTTTACTCAACTCTCGAGGTATGCAACTGAACTTGTGATGGACGAGACGAAGAAAGCTCAGAATTTTGAGCACGGATTGAGGCCGAGTCTGAGATCAAGGATGATACCCTTCGGTATCAGGAGGTTTGACAATTTAGTCAAGTGAGCTGCAGCCACTGAGACGGATATGGAGCAGTTTCATGCCGTCCAGAACCGAAGGAACAATTGGAATTTTGGAAAGAGGCCCGCAGTTTTTGAAAATGTCAGCGGGCAGCCACCAGCTCAAAGGTTCAAACCCACGGGGACGAACGCTGTCAATGTGGCTGGAAGACCCGAAATGGTTGGGTGAAGCCTCCTGTGACCTGTTTCAACTATGGAGAGGTAGGCCACTACAAATCTCAATGCCCCAAGTCGCGAGATGTAGCCCAAAATGGACCACTGCAGCAGGTTGGGAAGAGGTCGTACGAGCAGGGGTGAGTATTTGTCTTGACTGAAGCCGACGCTGATGAGGTGGATCACGTCATTACTAGTACGAAGGCGGATGTTTAGAAGTTTTTGTTGTTCTTCTTCCCTGTTTATTTGGTAAAAACTGTTATGTAATGGGAGTGAGTTATTGTCACGCCCTGCTTCCCAAAAAGAGAATACGGAATACGGATATGTGACTAAGCCCAGCGAATGATTTTCATCATCCATAAGCTGTCAGGATCTTTACAACATTTCACAAGAATAATCAGAGTCGGAAGCAAGAAAAGACAACCAAGCTTGCATATATGAATCAAAATACCAACAGGAATACTTGAAACAAAATATATAATCTCAAATAATCCAGATCTGAACAAGTCAATATCCTGGGTCACATTGCCCAAATACAAATAAATCCAAGTAACAAGTACAATTGTTCAAAATAAGCAACAAATAATAATAATAGCAAACTCCAACAGCTAGTATCTCATGTCACCAACTCCATCTGGCAACTGTTCTCCAAAATTTGCAATTTAACAATTGAAGGAAGAGGAAAAAAAATAAACTCTCGTCAATGTAAGTTATGGAATATGCATGATAATAAAATAGAACAAGTAGCATGGCAAGATGAACACGTGTAAGTAGCATGTATCAAGTGTCAAGTGAACAAGTATCATGTAAGCGAGTAACAAGTATCAAGTATCATGTAAACAAGTATCAAGTGTCATGTATCAAATAACAAGTATCATGTAACCAAGTATCAAGTATCATGTTCAAGTGTCATGGTCAAGTCTTGTAGTTATTACTATATAGGTAGCACTTCATGCGCCCCAAGTTTTATCACATGGTTGCTACATTCAAACATTTTCGTTTTAGATTTCATAGTGGATCATAGAGGATAGTATACTCAGGGGCAAGCTCTCAAGTAATCATGTATCAAGCTCCAAATAACCAAATAATAAGCTCCAAATACCCAAAATATCAAGCAATGTGTCAAGTGTGCAAGTGTCAAGTAATCACGTCTCCAAATAACCAAATAACAGGCTCCAAATATCAAGATCCAAATACCCAAAATATCAAGCTCTGTGTCAAGTGTGCAAGTGTCAAGTAATCACGTGTCAAGCTCCAAATAACCAAATAACAACTTCCAAATATCAAGCTCCAAACACCCAAAATATCAAGCTCGGTGTCAAGTGTGCAAGTGTCAAGTACTCACGTGTCAAGCTCCAAATAACTAGGTAGGATCTATGAATCCTCTTCCGAGTACACGTTTCTGTATTTTCCACTATTAGATCTTTCCTTTAAACTCCGGCTTGGTTACTTATTATTATTATCAACCAAGCATGTATGTGTCACAAACAGGCCAAGTATAACATGGTATAAACAAGTAACAAGTTCAGATTGCTGGATACACGTGCACAGATGAAAGACAACACATAAAAGAGTAGGACAACAAGAATTATAGTTCAGGGCAGCAAGACAGTACTGCACTAAATTTGGGATTCCCGTTGCCAAGGACATGCAAATATGGATCCGTCAAAGAATTTGGAAAATAGACTCCCGGCCGAATCCAGAAAATATATATAAGTCATATGGTATTTCACAAAAGAAAGTCTCAAAACAGGTTTGAATCCAGAAAACAAGTTCAGCCAGAAATCAGAAGTTTGTATTCAAAGTCAGGAAAATAGCATGAAAACTCATAAACTAAATCCACGAAAAATCTGAGGTATTCCCCTATATGTGTAGCATCAGAATATAAAGTTTCATAATTTTTCAATATAAATAGTTTAATTAACAAAAATCAGAAAACATCAAGATGCAGTACTTTTGTAAATCTGGAATCACAAACACTGCGTACGAAAACAGCAATATCTCACAAACCATAAATCGAAATCCAAATCCGCCAAAAGGGTAATAAAATAGGTACAGTAGGCTAACTTTCATATTCACAAATATTGTACAAACAGAAAGTAGAAATAGGTCGAAAATCAGGTTCTTTACTGAACAGTATGAAAATTCTGCATGTATAGTAATTGTTTGGAAATATAGAATGGTTTGTAAAACTTATCAAATAAATCCATAAAAATTCAGGGTGAATACCAATAAAATCTAGTTGTATTGTGCAAAATATTGGATCAAAATAATAGTTTTAACAGCCTGATAAAAATAGACCACTCTTCAAAATTCACAGAAAACACAATCTGGAAATCTTTCTACACCTCTGTAGTAAAATAGACAACTCACAACTCGTCCATCAAAACTGAGATCAGTCGAAAGGGTTGGAAAATAGACCGAATCCTCTACAAATCATCTCAAATACTGACCTTAATAGGGTCTAAAATACTGACCAGAACGGGAAAACTGACAAAACAGAAAATATCTCCATGCACAAAATCAACTAGTTTGTCCGAAACTCATCCAAAACATAACAAAACATGAAATATAGTGTACTATATGTCCAAGTAACATGGTATAAGGTATTTTACAAGTATTCAACAAGTTTTTCACAAATAACACATCAAGCACAGATATCTCAAAATAGCATGAACATATACATCAAAAGTGGTCAACCCTAGGTTATTTCATGTCATATGTGTCGTGAGGCAACTATGGTCAAATCATCACAATAGAGACAATATCAACAAGGGGTTTCACACACAAATTGTCTCTAGAACCCAACTACACTACAGGTGGTATTTAGTACTTGTATTACACAAAGAAAAGAATACAAATTACTTGCCTGAGAGACGATGACGGAAACGAAGAAGCAAGAATAACGGGAACGGATTTTCGGGGCACGAACACAACGAACTAACGAGCAAACCAAACGAACCATGAGCGAATCACGAACCCAACAATGAACACAATAACGAGCACACGAACAACGAACACACGGGCCCAAAAATGAGCACAACTCACGAACCACACACAACACTCAACCACAATTGAAACACCCAACTCATGAACTCAAGAGAGTAGTCAGGGTTGTAGTTCTGGCCATGGGCTGCTATCGGAAGTGGGGGTCACCGGAAGTCGGGAGCTGTTGTTGCGGAGTCAGGCAACAGGGCGGCTAGGGTTGCATGGGTTTAGGGTTGAAGAGGAAGAAGAAATGGCTGGGTAGGGAGATGGGGTGAACAAGGGTGTTATATATAGGGTAGGGTTAGGTGTAATGGGTTTCGGGTACAGTTATGGTATAATGGGTTATAGGGTATAATGAACAGGGTAGGGGTTTAATGGGTTGGGGTGTTAACGGGGTAAAGAAGCAAACGGGTAGTGGGTTAGATATTGGGTAATAGGTTGATAGGATTTGGGTATTGTTGGGCTTAAATGTGTTATAGGGTTAGGTTATAGGGTATCAGAAACAATAAGAGATTTAGGAAAAATATATAAATAGGATTTTATAGAAATAATAATAATAATAATAATAAAAACAATAACAATAAAAATAAAAATAATAATAGTAATAATAATAACAGTAATAGTAATAATAATAGAAATCAAAGTAATTATAAGATTTGTATTACAATATAAAAATCGTAGAAAATAGTTGCAAATTATTGATCGAAAATAGATTTTAATAGAAGATGCAACAATACATTTTGATAAAAGAATTTTGAAAGCGAAAAAATAATTTACAAACATTTTAAATACAGAAAATACACAGAAAATACGTATTTACGAAAATAGGGGTTACAGTTATGTAACAGGAGAACTTTTATTAAATGGAAAGAAAGTTGTTGTTCTGTTCGATACTGGATCCTCTCATACTTTCTGTAACGCCCCTGCCCCAAGCTCGGACAATTTTATACAATTTAGAAGAAAAATTAGATACTATGTAGTAAAACTTCCCACCACACGATGCCTCTCAAAAGGTGGTTAACCGAATTGGTGACTCTTGATCATAGGCAATGTTATTTATTAATATTATATTCTTGTATCTTACCGATATAGGACAATTCCTTCACCTTCTTTTGTTCCCTCTCTCTTGAGAATTGCACAACGGAAAAACCAGGCGGGCCCCTACCTGCGGATGATGTCATCATGCCATGAAGCAGAATAACACTTGTACATGCTGTTAATGCACGGGTGGGCCCCCCATTCACTATTCAACATCACATTATTTACAAACCATGCCATTCTCTTTTTACCAAACGGCCAACTATATATATATATATATATATATATATATATATATATATATATATATATATATATATATATATATATATATATTACTCTTTGAAAATTACGGGGTATTACACACACCCCCCCTTCAGAAATCAACATCCTGGCTGAAAACGGGGCATGCACAACCTAGTGCAGGATCTCCTTTCTAGCCGATGTGGAGTGGAGTACCCTGATTCTGCTAGCTGCACAGTTGTAACACACCAAATTTCAAATAAGATTGAATTCGAAGTTCTACAAAATCTTTACACTTCTCTTCGTACAATTTTACAAGGAATTTAAAAACTTTTGTTACATCAGAGTTACATTTACATTACACTTATACAGCGGAAGTAATTTACAACAATTACATGAATAAAAATATAGAACATTTGAATCATTCTTTAAGCAGCATGCATACTTTAATCTTGTAAATCATTTTATTCTGCATAGAAACTTTGTGCACGTCAGTTCATTCAACTGACGCTAGGATATAATACATCAATTATCTCTTACTTGGAAAGCACAAACTGGTCACAAACAGAACTACGGGGACTATCCTATTGATGTGAATGTGCTCTTAGTCCTTAATGTAGTTGTTTATATTATATGACACTAATGCGCACTTGTTCAGAGTCTATGCAGCCCATACTACATAGGTCTGAGGGCAAGCCCTTAATCGTTCTTCATCTTGTAGGATTCAATCCCTCGCCATGACTTAGTATACTACGGTAACTATGGTAAGTATCCTAGGTGTTCTATGAGTTACGAGCCCACGCACTGACACATGACTCATCATGCAGGCATCTTATGGTCAATTCACCTTTTACCATAGACATGGCACCACCTGTAGTCACAAGACCACAACATAAGCGTCACCACCGGGAAGGTACTGTGGAGTAGTATCCACGCCCTATTCATGACGCATCATGGGACATTCTGTGAATACTCTAACGCTGCCAATCCAAAGGCCCTCATACCCATATTTTTCTCTTACTTTCATCACATGTCCACTATGTGTCTAGTCCTTAATCTTTTTGAATCATGAATAAAATCAAACCTCTAGAGTTAGCACTCCCACTATACCGGTCTTACCCATTTATATAACAAGACCCAATCTTGCTCTTTTCATTTCAAATCTTATCTCAACAAATTCTTTCAATGCCGGTATGAAGCTTAGCTACACTCTAGTTCTCAATTTCACTTCTTAATCAAAAAATTGAGTTTTCATACTCATAAAGTCTTTTCATAATTCAACATGATTTTCATTTCATTTCTATGAATCAATCTCATTCATAAAGTTCAACTTCGATTTTTATCTTTCACATTCGAGATTAATCTCAATACATCCATTTAATTCTCGTACTATTATTTCATTCCTTCAAAATCACAATCATTTTTTTTTCATTTAACTTTCAAATGCATGACTTGCACAAATTATTGAGAAAAATTTCATAAATAAATACTCTTTAATTTTTCTCATACAAGATCCCCTTTATAAAGCAGGTAGAATTTTTCTCATGGAATAAATCACATTTTTTACTTATGCGATGTCAATTTTATAGCGTTCTACTCAATCTTTACTTCTCAATCTCTTTAAGTTAAGTCAAAATATTTTATAAATATTTTTCATGAAGTCCATATATTTTTAGAATAATTGTCATATATTTCTTTCGAACTTTACAAGTCCAAAATCAAATTTAAAAGTCGAAAACCCAAAAACTATTTAAAGTGCCAAACTCAGGAATCGAACCCGCAACCCAAAGGCAACACCCGCCAGCAACAGTGACCACACTATAGCACCACCGAAAGCCAGAAAGGCCAAGGCGCCAATGCGATATGAAGAGGGGTTTTAATTCATATGAATTAACTCTCGGGTTTCAGATTATTTTTAAAAATGAAAACAAAAAGGGCCAAAGCCCAGTTTCGAACCCGAGACTAGTAACCAACCCACAGCTACAGTAAAGCACACCCAAATGCACCCGATGACCAATAAGTCCAAGTGACTAACCTAATATGGTTTGGGTTTTAGGGGTTATAATTCAGGTATCTATTCTTTCGAATTTTTATAAAAGTAAGTATTTTTAAATCTTCTCCTTCTCCAATATAATTCGAAAACTCCAGATTTTAGTTTTTGTATAATTACAGTATTTCAGAAAAATACAACATGATTTTTGACACAAAAATCATAATTTTGCTCTCTACTTACATTTGTCTCTACAATTTCGTATTTTAGAAAACAAGTATAGTTTCTTTACAATTTTGCACTTACAATTTTCCCTAGATCACTTTTACTAGTTTTATTATCATTTTACCATCATTTCTACAGCAAAATCTCCTTTTCATGCCAATATCAAGTCAATTAAACAATTCACATTTTCACGGTTCTCATTTCAATTAACTAAACATATGAGCACAATTTCTTAATTTAGCACATATCAACATATAAATCAAGGTAGCTTGGTAATTTCTAAGATAACATTCATAACTTGCATCAATTAACATTCTCTTTAACAAGCATTCGTACTATTTGTAATTTGTCTCATTTTCACAACACATGATCAAATTAATTAGAGTTTTCTTAATAATTCTACCAATCAATTCCTTAGCATGATATATAGTTAGAAGTTCGAGAAAATCACCCACCTCTAATGGAGAGAGAAAACAAACAGGAACTATTAAAGTCTCCTAAAATGAACAAATGAAGCCTTCTCCTCCTAGCTTGAGCCACCAATTTGACTTCTCCTCCTAGCTTGAATGGTCTTTGAAACTCCTTTCTTCTTGCTCCTATGGTAGGCCGGCCAACTTTGGAAGAGGAACACACACCAACTAGCACTCAATCTTTTAACTCAAAACACTCCCTAATCTTTTACTCACAATTTTTTCTTTCTTTCTTTCTTTCAATTCTTTTCAAGTGCAAAAATGAATGGGTGAGAGAGGGGGGGGGGGGGGGGGGGGGGGGGGGTATTTATACAATTTTTGAGTGCATATGCAAGGCTATGATTAGTCCAAATAGTTAAGGATCAAAGGCTAGGATGAGTTTGGGAGTTGTAGCAATTACCCATGATGGAGCAACCTCTCCCACTACTCCCATCTCTCCCTCTCTCTTTGTGAAATCCGGCCTACACCCCAAAGTGCACAATGCACATGCTACTGCAATGCACATGCAATACTAGTACCCCCCATTATAAGTTTGTTCATGAAATTTATTTAATTGTCTACTAGATTAGTCTACACTACAAGTTAAGCTACTTAAAAGGGGAATTAAATTAATGGGCTCACTAATGGGCCAATTAACCATGGGCTCTTGATAAATAAATTAATTAATAAATTATAGTGGACTAGAAAGAGATAACTAGGCCTAGGATTTTATTAGGCTTTTTAAAAATAGGCTTTTTAGAAAATAAAGAGAAAGACTTGAAATAATTATTATTTCATGTTATAAAGAAATAATTTTCTTGAAAAATGCATATAAAATTATACGTGCAAAATACGTAAAAATCAACAAACTCTTTATAAATAAAATTCAGGATGTTACAACACTCTCTCCTTAGAATAGTTCCGTCTCCGGAACTGCACTTAAAGAGTGAGAAAACAGAAATACAACAAGAAGATAAGAAAAGAAAAGAAAAGAAGATACAAATCAAACAAAGAGCTCAGGATGATCTTTCATCTACCTCTCCTCAGATTCCCAAGTAGCCTCTTCAACCAACTGGTTTCTCCAGACTACTTTGACCAACGGTATCGTCTTGTTCCTCAAGACTTTCTCCCGACGATCGACAATCTCGACCGGAAGCTCAATGTAACTCAGATCCAACTGCAAACCCTCCGGGACTTCGGGCAAATGGTGACTTGGCGGAAGACATTGTGCACTTGATACAACTCTTCTGGTAACTCCAAATGGTTAGCAGTTTTCCCAAACCTCTTCAATATTTTGTATGGACCTATGAACCTTGGGGCTAACTTCCCACCTCTGCCAAAACGAATCACACCCTTGCTAGGTGAAACCTTCAGAAAGACAAAGTCACCAACCTCAAACTCAAGGTCCCTCTTCGGGTTGTCTGCATAGCTCTTCTGCCTAATCTGAGCATCCACCAACCTCTTCCTGTTCAGATCGATCTTTTTAGAGGTCTGCTGCACAATCTCAAACCCAAACATCTGTCACTTCCCAACTTCAAACCAACAAACAGGTGTTCTGCACTTCCTGCCATACAGAGCTTCGTACGGCGCCATCCCAATACTAGTCTGAAAAACTGTTGTTGTAGGTAAACTTCACCAGAGCTAGATGCCTTTCCCAACTACCTCCAAAATCTAGAACACAACATCGAAGTATTTCCTCAAGAACATAGTTGACACTTTCGGTTTGCCCATCGGTCTGAGGATGAAATGCAATGCTGAAATTCGTCTTGGTACCCAGAGATGTCTGAAGAATCCTCCAAAAATGCAAAGTAAACCGCGCATCTCGATCAAACACAATGGTTAACAGAACACCATGAAGCCTGACGATCTCCCCAACATACAGCTCGACCAACTTGTCCATAGACGAAGTGAGTTTCATTGCCAAGAAGTGAGCGAACTTAATTAGTCGATCGACTATGACCCAAATCGCATCATTGACCTTTGAACTCTTGGGTAAACCCGTGATGAAATCCATACTGATGTTATCCCACTTCCATTCCAGAATAGGTAACGGTTGCAATAGGCCTCCGGGCTTCTGATTCTTGGCCTTGACCTGCTGACCGATCTCACACTTCTCTACGAACTCGGCCACATCCTGTTTCAAACCTGACTACCAGAAATGTTGCTTAATGTCCTTATACATCTTGGTACTTCTAGGATATACAGACAAAAGAGTAGCATGTGCCTCCTAAAAAATACTCTTCCGCAATTTGCTTGATCCGGAACACATAGCCTCTCTCCAAGCCACAACACTCCATCCCTGATCTAAAACTCTGACACCCTGCCAGCACCAATCTGCTCCGTCATCTTCTGAATCTCTGCATCTTCCTTCTGACTTGCGATAATCCTTTCATTTAGCATTGGTTAGAGTCTCAACTGAGCTAAAGATTATCCCAAGCCTTGCAGAACAACTTCATTACCAGCCCGATCCAACTCTTCTGCAAGATACCTTTGAGTTGTAATCAAACTAGCCAGACTACTCTTACGGCTAAGTGCGTCAGCAACAACATTAGCCTTCACAGGATGGTACTTAATCTCTGGACGAATGTCCTCAGGTACTTCCAGCCATCTCTGTTGCCACAGATTTAGGTCCTTCTGCTGATAGATATACTTCATGCTTTTAGGGTCCGTGTACATGTTCAACTTCTCACCAAACACGTAGTGTCTCCATTGCTTTAAGGCGAAGATAATCGCAGCCAACTCTAGATCATGAGTCAGATAATCATTCTAATGTGGTCTTAGTTGCCTAGACCCATAAGCGATTACTTTCTCCTCTTGCATTAAGACACAACCAAGCTCACAATGTGAAGCATCACTATAGAAATCATACTCAACACCTGCTCTAGGCAAAGCTAAAATGGGAGCAGTAAGCAGCTTCTCTTTCAACTCCTGAAAGCTTGCCTCGCATTTTTCAGTCCACTTGAAGTTCACATTCTTCTTGGTCAGACCAGTGAGTGGCACGGCTATCTGAACATAGTCCTGAAAGAACCTCCTGTAGTATCTTTTTATTCCAAGGAAACTTCTGATTTCCTTCACTGTAGTAGGTCTTGCCCAATCCTTCACCGCCTCTATCTTCTGCAGATCATTTGCCACTCCCTTCTTACAAATGATGTGACCCAGGAATGTGTAACCCTTGTTTTCTCAAAAATGTATTTTTGTATATCTATATTAAAAAAAATTCGCAAATTATTTTTCTGGTTTTCAAATTATTTTGTCAGATTGTACTATTGGATCTCCTATTAAAATCTGGTTTAGATCAATAATTTTGGTTGTAACTATTTTCTATGATTTTATATTGAAATATAGTTCTTATTTTTATTATTATTACTCTTATTATTATTATTATTATTATTATTATTATTATTATTATTGATATTATTGATATTTTTGACTGGTTATTAAAAATTCATTTTTATCTACTAACTGTACTGTAGTGTTTTAAATAAATTCTATTTTTGTATTGCAAATTACTTTTTTATTATAAACAATCTTTTTATTTTTTATTTTATTTTCTTATTGAATTTATTAAAAAAAAACCTATAAGCCATTTGATTTCTTATTGGATCTTTTGCTTTGAACCCATTACTTTATTGGATTTTAAACCCTTTTAAACCCTATATTCTATTAAACCCATTATCCCATACCCATACTCTGTTCATTTATGAACCTAAGAACCCATTATCCATTTTATACCCTATAACCCATTTTAAACCCATTAACTTAAACTACCCATTTTCCTATACTACCCAGACCCGTTAACTTAATCCCCTACCCAATACACCCTAAACCCCACCCTGCAGTCGTCACCCCTCATTAACCCTAACATATCTCCATCTATATATTTAACCCAACCTTTCATCTCCCCATCCTCCTGAGCTTTTTCCATGCAGCCGCCATCTTCAACCTGTTCACCTTCCTTCTACCTTTAGCCGTCCCTTCCATTCCTTCCCCTTGCTCCTGCTCTCTCCCTCTCCCCCTGCATCGCATCGCGACCACCTCAGCACGTGCCCGCACGCAGCCCGGAGCCCCTCCTCCTCTTGCTCCTCTCCCGAAGTTAGCTGCACTTCTCCTCGACAGTGCCCACGTCGACAACAGCAGTCGACAGCGCCACCCTTCTCCCCACAGTGCAGACCTCTGACACAGTCGCCCTGTGCTCCTCCCAAGCGAGGTCGGCCAGCTGCTCAACCAGTCACCATGCAGTTCCATTCGTCGGCAGCCCTCGTTCGCCTTCAGCATCAGCCAGAGCGCCTCCCCGTGCCTCCCTTGTGATGCTCTGTCCCGACAGTAGCAACAACAACACTGTGTTGTGTTATTTCCGCCGACCGCAGCGACAACTCACAGCCAGAACTCTCTTTCCCTCTTTTCCTTGTGCTCTCGGGGTTGAGTGTGTGTGTGCGAGTGTGTTGGTGTGTGTCTGTTGGATCTCGGGTATTTGTGGTGTTCATGTGCTTGAGATCGTAGTTCGTTGCCGTGTCGTCCCTTCCTTCGTGTTCTTACTGACTGTTCTTGTGGGGGTGTGCGCATGCTCCTCCGTGCATGCATTATCTTGGTCGTGTGTGAGTGCCGTTCTTGGTTCGTGTGCTCTCGAGTTGGTTCGTGAATTCTCGTTAGTGGGTTCGTTGTTCGTTCATTGTGATCATGCCCAGGAATCCGTTCCCGTTATTCTTGCTTGGAGTCGCTTTCGTCGTTGGTTAAGGCAAGTAGCTTGTATTGAATTCCTTTGTATATACAAGTACTAAATACCGCTTATAGTGTAGTTGGGTTCTAGACAACTCATGTGTGATGTTGTTGATTAGTATTGTCTCTATTGTGCTCTTGACTATAGTTGCCTCACGATACATATGACATGAATTAAGCTAGGAGTGACCGTTTCTTGAGGTGATGTAAATGTGAAACAATTATCAGAACTTATGTGCTTGTGAGATCCATGTGATATACTAGTTGTGGACATGTCATATACTCTATTTCATGTTGATTGGATACTTAGTAGACCCTAATTAATATTTAGTTATGTTTCGACCAAGTTTCGTGTGATTCATGTTGGTTTTGTTCCTAAAGGAAATTCTGTGTTTTTGCGATGATCTGTCTTGATTAGTAATTTAGACCAAGTTAAGGTCAGTATCTTAATTCCAGTATAAAACATGATTTGTAGAGAAATTCGTCTTCTTTCTAACCCCTCTATCCTTGCTTGATTTCGTTTCCGTATGTGTGAGATATAACTGTTTTACTATAGACGTGTAGATCAATTCCAGATTTCGTTTCTTCATGTTTTTGATAACTAAATTATTTTGATACTTGTGCTACACATATTATTATGATCTAAAACTTTGGTCAGTATTTCTATATCTATCTAGGGATTACCCAGAATTTTGGTGAATTTTATTGATGAGTTTATATGCCGTTTCATGCTTGTTTATGAAAGCTATACTTGCTGTATTTTGCTCTCTGTTCTGTAAAGATTTGTATTTTTATCCTATTTCCTATTACTGTATGAAAAAAAAATTTGAAATATGAAAGTTAGATTATTTTGTCTATTTTAATCTTCCTTTAGCGGATTTGGATTTCCTTTCACGGTTTGCGAGATAATTCAGTTTTCGTACAACAGTGTTAGGAATTCCAGATTTGCCAAACTATCGTTCTTGATGTTTTCTAATTTTTGTTGGCTAAACTAATTTTACTGGAAAATTATGAAAATTTATATTCTGATACTAGACATATAGGGGAATACCCAAAATTTTTTCTGGAATTTATTTGAAGTGTTTTGATGCTGTTTTTCTGACTGTGAATTCGATTTACTGATTTCTGACTGAACGTGTTTTCTGGGTTCAAACCTGTTTTGAGTTATGATTTTGTGAAACACTATATGACTTATATGTATTCGCTGGATTCGGGTGGAAGTTTATTTTCTAGATTCTCCGACGGATTTAGATTTGCATTTTTGTAGAAACAGGATTTCCTATTTTAGTACAGTAGTGTCTTGCTGTTCTGAATTAACATTTGCATGATTCTATTCCTTTATGAACTGTATATCATCTGTACATGTTTATCTGTCACCCTGAACCTGTTACATGTTTATACCATACTATTATCACTTTGTTTTCGGCACATACACGTCTGTCTACTAATAATAACAAAATGACCAAGCCGGGGTTTATGGGAAAGGTCTAGTAGTAGGAAAGCATGGAAATGTGTACTTAGAAGGGGGCCCGTGTTTCCCATATGATTATCTGTTACTGTTATCTGACCATGTCTACATTACTTCCCTATAGGAAGGTGTAAAGAAGAAGAGAACCACTAGGTTCTATCTGTCTGTCTGGATCTGTTATCTGACCATGTCTACATTACTTCCTATAGGAAGATGTAAAGAAGAAGAGAACCACTAGATTCTATCTGTCTGTCTGATCTAATTATCTAATATCTGTCTGAACCCTAAGTACATGGCCCTATATGATCCGCTACGAAATCTATAAATGTAACTGTTTTGAATGTAGCAACCATGTGAGGTGGGATGCATGAAGTGCTACCTAGTTAGTAATTAATATAAGACTAATAAAATCTGAATCTGACATCTGTATCTTGTCTGACATCTGAATCTGAATCTGAATCTGTTATCTATATCTGTTTTCTGTTATCTGATCATCTGATTATCTGTTATCTGTCTGATACTATCACTTGACACCATTATCTGACACTATCATCTGTATATCTGTCTGCATGCTATTTGACTTGACACTTGACACATGTTAGTATACCATGCTAGTTGATTCTGCTATACCATGCTATATCTGTTTCTGCGAATATTTAGATTGTTAGTTTTCCGTGTACTTGTATCCTGCATTACAAGCGGCCTGTAACTTGCATTGACGGGTACTTGTTTTCTTTTTTTTCCTTCTCCTACAAATTATTGATTGCAGATCAGGATGGTTGTTTGCCCGATGGTATTGGAGAAATGCAATATTAGTGCTGGACTTCTTTTTTTTGCTATTATTATTATATGTTGCTTTTGAACAATTGTATTTGATACTTGGATTTATTTGTATTTGGACAATGTGACCCAGGATATTATTAACTGTCCAGACTTGATTTATTTGAGATTATATTCTATTTTGGATTTCAGGTAAATTTCTGTTGATCTATTTGATTCAATTGTGCATGATTGGTTGATTCTTTTGCTTCCGACTCTGATTATTTTGTGAGATGTTGTAAAGATTCCTGAACAGCTTATGGATGATGAAAATCATTCGCTGGGTCAATGTTACGTGCTCGTATTCCGTATTTTTTGGAAGCGGGGCGCGACAGAATGTCACCTTAAATTTCCAGAAATCGCACTTGGACAACTTGGCATACAACTCATGCTCCTGGAGCTTCTTAAAAACTACCGTCAGATGCTCCGTGTGCTCCTCCTCCTACTTGGAGTACACAAGGATATCGTCGATAAACACCACGATGAAAGAATCAATAAATGGCCTCAGAATTCTGTTCATCATATCCATGAAGATTGCAGGTGCATTCGTCACTCCAAACGGCATAACTAAGAATTCGTAATGCCCGTGTCGAGTTCAGAACACAGTCTTATGCACATCTTCAGTCTTCACTCGAACCAGATGGTATCCTGATCGAAGATCTATTTTGGAGAAAACAGCTGCTCCTTGTAGACGATCGAAACAGGTCGTCAATTCGTGGAATGGGATGTTTATTCTGAACAGTGACTTTTTTTAGCTCTCGATAATCGATGCTCATCCTCACCGAACCATCCTTCTTCTTTACCAACAGCACCTGGTGCTCCCCAAGGTGACGCACTCGGTTGAATAAAGCCTTTCTCCAACAGTTCCTCAATCTGCCGTTTGATCTCATCCTGCTCCACTGGCGCCATCCTATAAGGTACCTTGGAAATAGGTGCACTCCCTTGCTAAATAGTGATGTTGATCTTTACATCACGATGCGGGGGTAACCCGGGCAAATCTTCCAAGAATACGGTCGGGTAATCCCGAACCACCGGAATTTGCTGCACCTCCGGAGTCTCCAAGACTTCGAAGATAGTCTCGACCTGTCTGATCCAATTGTCAGCTGCATCTAGGTCTGACTTCCCATCAAACACAGGTGGTTTCATCCTTTTGAATGCTTCCACGTGTTTGATTGCTTCAGGTACTCGATTTGCAGGCACCCTTCCCTGATTCTGATTCAAGGCAACGGCATTCAGCTTCTGATAGACCCTCGCTAACTCCGTTTCCAAATCCAGCCCTTCTCCTCTTTTAGCTCTTCTTCCAACCATATTCTGATGCAAAAGATCCATTAAATTCGAAGTAGAAAACATGAATTTAAATCAACTCTTCATTTCAATGAATTTCAAACCTTATACATTCGAATTTAAAACATTTCTGACATCAAATAAAAGTAGTAAGAAGATGCAACATTCTAGTTCCTACGGTTCCTCTTGGCTTCTCGGAGCTCTTCCCGTAGTTCCGCCACTTCTTCTTTCAGTACTTCGTACAAGTTTTTCCTCTTCTCGAGTTCCCAAACACGATGAGTGAGAGTTGCAATGCTCTCCTTGCACTTCGCACACTGTGCCTACAGCAGCTCTGCTCTCTCCCTCTGAGACTCCACTTGCTTCTGAAAAGACACAATGAGACTGCTCGGAACTGGTTCTTCCTCATCAGAGGAATCATCAGATGAATCCGGAGGTGAAGTGATCTCTCGGGACTCAGGCCATTCCTCTTCAAATTCTTCGGGGTATTCTTCGTCTGAATCAGCTTGCCCGGGGTAGTAATCCTCCGCGACTATGTGCCAGTCATCACCGCCAGCTGGGTCGAAGTGGTCCGCCATCTTAGAGAAAGGAGAAGAAGAAGCATAAATCATAGAGCAACACAAATGTAAGTAACTTACATTTAAATCTCCATACTTAATACACGCTCTAATGTCCACTTCTAGGGTGTCGTTCCTTATAAATTTTTACAACTAGGAAGCGTGGCTCTGATACCACTCTGTAACACCCTGAATTCCAAATAAAACCGAATCCAAAGTTCCACAGTATCTATACACTTCTCTTCGTACAATTTTATAAGGAATTTAAAAACTTTTGTTACATCAGAGTTACATTTACATTACACTTATACAGCGGAAGCAATTTACAACAATTACATGAATAAAAATAAACAACACTTGAATCATTCTTTAAGCAGCATGCATACTTTAGTCTTGTCAATCACATTATCCTGCATAGAAACTGTGGGTACGTCAGTTCATTCAACTGATGCTAGGATATAATAAATCAAGTATCTCTTACTTGGAAAGCATAAACTTGTCACAAACAGAACTACGGGGACTATCCTATTGATGTCGTGTTGTGAATGTGCACTTAGTCCTTAATGCAGTTGTTTATATTATATGAAACTAATGCACACTTGTTCAAAGTCTACGCAGCCCATACTACATAGGTCCAGAGCAAACCCGTAATCGTTCTTCATCTTGTAGGGTTCAATCCCTCGCCATGACTTAGTCTACTAAGGTAACTACGGTAAGTAACCTAGGTGTTCTATGAGTTACGAGCCCACGTCCAGACACCCTGGAGAGAATCCCATGCACAGACACATGACTCATCATGCAGGCATCCTGTGGTCAATTCACCTCCTACCATAGACATAGCACCACCCGTAGTCACTAGACCACGCCATAAGCATCGCTACCAGGATGGTACTCTGGAGTAGTATCCACGCCCTATTCATGACGCATCATGGGACATCCTGTGAATACTCTCATGCCGCCAATCCAATGGTCCTCATACTCATGTTTTTCTATTACTTACGTCACATCTCCACTATGTGTCTAGTCCTTAATCTTTTTGAATTATGAATAAAATAAATCCTCTAGAGTTAGCACTCCCACTATACCGGTCTTACCCATTTATATAACACGACCCAATCTTTGTCTTTTCATTTCAAATCTTATCTCAACAAATTCTTTCAATGCCGGTATGAGTCTTAGCTACACTCTAGTTCTCAATTTCACTTCATAATCACAAAATTGAGTTTTCATACTCATAAAAAGTCTTTTCATAATTCAACATGATTTTCATTTCATTTCTATGAATCAATCTCATTCATAAAGTTCAACTTCGATTTTATCTTTCACATTCGAGATTAATCTCAATACATCCATTTAATTCTCGTACTATTATTTTTTTCCTTCAAAATCACAATCATTTTTTTTCATTTAACTTTCAAAAGCATGACTTGCACAAATTATTGAGTAAAATTTCATAAATAAACACTCTTTAATTTTTCTCATACAAGATCCCCTTTATCAATTAGGTAGAATTTTTCTCATGGAATAAATCACATTTTTTACTTATGCAATGTCAATTTTATAGCATTCTACTCAGTTTTTACTTTTCAATCTCTTTAGCTTAAGTCAAAATATTGTATAAATATTTTTCATGAAGTCCATATATTTTTAGAATAACTGTCTTATATTTCTTTCGGATTTTTACAAGTCCAAAATCAAATTTAAAAGTCAAAACCCAAAAACTGTTTAAAGTGCCAAACTCAGGAATCGAATCCCAACCCAAAGGCAACACCCGCCAGCAACAGTGACCACACTGTGGCACCACCAAAAGCCTGGAGGGCCAAGGTGCCAATGCGATATGAAGAGGGGTTTTAATTCATATGAATTAACTCTCGGGTTTTTGATTATTTTTAAAAATAAAAACAAAAAGGGCCAAAGCCCAGTTTCGAACCCGAGACCAGTAACTAATTTCACGGCTACAGTAAAGCGCACCCAAATGCACCCGATGACCAATAAGTCCAAGTGACTAACCTGATATGGTTTGGGTTTTAGGGGTTATAATTTAGGTCTCTGTTCTTTCGAATTTTTATAAAAGTAAGTATTTTTAAATCTTCTCCTTCTCTAATTTAATTCAAAAACTCCAGATTTTAGTTTTTATATAATTACAGTATTTTAGAAAAATAAAACTTGATTTTCGACACAAAAATCATAATTTTACTCTCTACTTACATTTTTCTCTACAATTTCGTATTTTAGAAAACAAGTATTGTTTCTCTACAATTTTGCACTTACAATTTTCCCTACTTCACTTTTATTATTTTTATAATCATTTTTCCATCATTTCTACAGAAAAATCTCCTTTTCATGCCAATATCAAGTCAATTAAACAATTCACATTTTCATGCTTCTCATTTCAATTAACTAAACATACGAGCACAATTTCTTAATTTAGCACATATCAACATATAAATTATGTTAGCATGGTAATTTCTAAGATAACAATCATAACTTGCAGCAATTAACATTCTCTTTAACAAGCATTCGTACTATTTGCAATTTGTCTCATTTTCACAATACATGACTAAATTAATTAGAGTTTTCTTAACAATTTTACCAATCAATTCCCTAGAATGATATCTAGTTAGAAGTTCGAGAAAATCACCCACCCCTAATGGAGAGAAAACAAACAAGAACTCCTAAAGTCTCCTAGAATGAACAAATGAATCCTTCTCCTGCCAGCTTGAGCCACTAATTTGACTTCTCGTCCTAGCTTGAATTGTCATGCCCCGCTTTCCAAAAAGAATACGGAATACGGATACGCGACAAAAACCCAGCGAATGATTTTTATCATCCATAAGTTGTTCAAGAATCTTTACAACATCTCACAAAATAATCAGAGTCGGAAGCAAAAGTATCAACCAATATGCACATATGAACAAAAATACCAACAAGAATACTTGAAACCAAATGTATTAATCTCAAATAAACATGATCTGAATAACACAAATATCCTGGGTCACATTGCCCAAATACAAGAATAAATCCAAGTACAAGAATACAATATTGCTTAAGCAAGATACAAGAAATAATAATAATAAAATTCAGCACTAATACTTCATGTCACCAATACCATCTGGAACCTGTTCTCCAAAATTTGCAATTTAACAATTGCAGGAAAAGAGGAAAAGAGAAAACAAGTACTAGTCAATTGTAAGTTACGGGCCGCTTGTAATGCAGGATACAAGTACATGGGAAAAAACTAACTAATAGTATGGTATAATCATGATGTCAAAATAAACAACTAGCATGGTAAGGTGATCAAGTATAAATGGCATGAATCAAGTGTTAAGTAAACAAGTATCATGGAAACAAGCATCAAGTATTAAGTATCATGTAATCATGTATCAAGTGTCCAGTTTCAAGTCTCAGGTATCATGTAGTCAAGTATCAAGTAAGCATGTATCATGTTCATGCGCCTCATATTATAACACATGGTTGCTACAACAAACAGTTTCGCTTTAGATTTTATAGCAGACCATAGAGGGTAGTGTACACAGGGACAAGTAATCCAAATCATATACCAAATTCCAAATTATCCAAATTACACACCAAATTCCAAATAATCCAAATTATATAACAAATTCCAAATAATCCAAATCATATACCAAATTCTAAATATGAGAAACACGAGCCCCCTTTCGAGTACACATTTCTGAATTATCCACTACTAGATCTTTCCCTTAACCCCGACTTGGTTATTTTATTATTATTGTCAAATAAGCATGTATGTGTCACGAAACAGGTCATGAATAACATGGCATGATCAAGTAATAGGTTCAAGTTGCAAAATAAAACATGTACGAGTGCAAGATATCGCATAAAAGAATAAAATAGCCAAATCTTTAGTTCAGGACAGCATGACCACACTGTAGTGAAACAGTGATTCCCAGTGTTACAAACATGCAAATCTGAATCCATCAAAACTCCTAGAAAATAGACTTTCAACCAAATCTAGCGAATACAAATAAGTCATATACTTCACAAAAACATAGCTCAAAACTGATTTGAATACAAAAAATACGTTCAGCTAGAAATCAGGAAATCGAATTCAAGAGCAGGAAAACAGCATGAAAAATTATTAAATAAATTCAGGAAAAATATGGGGTATTCCCCTATATATCTAGTATCGAAATATAAGGTTTCATAATTTTCCAGTAATATTAGCTTAGCCAAGTAAAATTAGCAATCATAAAGATACGATAGTTTGGCAAATCTGGAATTCCCAACACAGCCAAAGGGAGATGAAAATAGAAAATATAAACTAACTTTCATATTTCACAAATATTTTTCCATACACTAAAAGGAATCAGTGTGAAAATACGTTTCTTTACAGAACAACGAGCAAAATACAGCAAATACAGTCTTTATAAATATGCATGAAACGGCATATAAAACTCATCAATAAAATCCACCAAAATTCTGGGTAATCTCTAAATAAGTATAGAAAAACTGACAAAAGTTTCAGATCAAAATAATATGTGTAGCACAATTATCAAAATAATTTAATCATCAAAATCACCAAGAAACGAAATCTGGAAAAGATCTACACCTCTGTAGTAAAACAATCATATCACACACATACGAAAACAAAATCGAGTAAGGTTAGAGGGGTTGGAAAGAAAATGAATTTCTCTAAAATGCATGTTTTATACCGAAATTAAGATACTGACCTTAATATGATCTAAATTACTGATCAAGACAGAATATCAGAAAAATAGAGAATTTCTTCAAAAACCAAAATCAACATAGATTCAACGAAACTTGATCCAAACACAACTAAACATGAAATCGAGTCTACCAAGTGTCCAAACATCATAAAATAGGGTAGTTAACATATCTAAAACAAGTCTATCACATGGTTCTCAACAAATATTCAAATTCTCACAAGAATCCCACATACATGATCGAATCAAGAATGGGCAAAACCAAAGTTGTTTCATGTCAATATTGTGTCATGAGGCAACTATGGTCAAATCACTATAGAGACAATATCAAAAAGGGATTTCACACATGAATTGTCTCTAGAACCCAGCTACATTACAAGCAGTATTTTTGACTTGTATCATACAAAGAATTTTTTGAGTACAAGTTACTTGCGTGAAAGACGACGAGAACAACACAAGAGCACGAATAACGGGAACGGATTTCTGGACACGAACTCAATGATCGAAGATCAAGATCAAGATCGAGATGTGATCAGTATCTTGATGATGATAATGATGATCAGGTCAGATCGGCGATCGGACGACCACCAATCAAAGTTTTCAAAAACTCCAAGATGATCAAGATCGGAATCAAACGGACGGCTCGGATCAAAGCAATCATGGAACCACGATGATCATGATGATCAAGAAAGAATCCAACGGCCAGGATCACATGATAATGAGTCAAGGGAATCAACGGCCCACAATCAAACCATCAAACCAAACATTAAAAGAGCATGTGGGGGGAGGGGGGAACTGCACTCGACTAGGTGGCGGACGGCAGCGGAGGGCTGTCCAGGGGACACGGTGGCGGTGGACGGCAGGGGGACTACCACAGGTGGCTGTGACGCATAGGGGACTGCACTGGGCTGATCTGAAGGTGCTGCGGTGGAGCAATTGGGCTGGCAATGATGTTGGAGGCACTGCAGGAAGACGACGACGCTACCACTGGCTGGAGGCAGAGCGGCGCAGGGGAGCTGCATGCTAGGCTGGGCGGCGCAATGCTGTCGAAAGCTGATGGTGCTGCCGCAGGTGGCTGTGACCTGGCGGCGATGCGAGACAGGGCAGCGGTGGTCGCGGTCGCTACTGCGACCATGCCGCGATCGGGGTAGGGAGTGCGGCGGAGGACAGGGGCAATCCCTGGGCTGTTGCGGTGGGCACAGGAGGCCCCGGTGGTCAGGGGGAGGCTGGCGCAGGAGGATGGAAGGGCACACATAGGGGATGGATGCGATGGGATATGAGGAGAGCGTCAGAGGTGACCGGGGTGCAAGGTGGCCACAGTGGTGGCTACGGCTGGGCAGAGGGTGAGTGCGAGAGGAGGAGGCCGGGGATGACGAAGGCTGGGGAGAGGGGACAAGGAGATGGAAGGTCGGAGAGAGAAGGCAGGCAGCTAATCCCCATTTACTTTCTTAGATGCCTAATTTAATTCTAAACTTTATTTGTCTTTTGTAGCCCACATTAGTTAATTAATTAATTAAATTAGTAGAGCTCATAGTTCCTTGGCCCATTAGAGACCCCATGTAATTTAATTGATCTTTATTTTAGTCTAACTTGTAGTGTAGACTCAAATAATAGACAATTAATTAAACTATCATGTACAACTTGTAAGTGGAGGGCACTAGGGTAGCACGTGCATGCACGAGAGTGTGCAAAGCACACCCCTTGGAGTTGGCCAGATGGAATCAAGAGAGAGGGAGAGATGGGAGTAGTGGTGAGGTGGTTATCTCATTCTTGGGTGGTTAAGACAACGTCCAAACTCATCCTAGTCTTTAATCCGTAACTATTTGATTTAATCCTAGCCCTTTATTTCCACTAAAATCTT
This sequence comes from Hemerocallis citrina, assembly GCA_017893485.1. NCBI lineage: Eukaryota > Viridiplantae > Streptophyta > Magnoliopsida > Asparagales > Asphodelaceae > Hemerocallis > Hemerocallis citrina. Next base: position 426,792,747 of record CM030358.1, on the reverse strand, counting down.
GTATAAATATCCCCCTTTTTCATAAGTCATTCTTGCACCTATTTTTCATTATTAAAGAGAGACATATACTAGAGAGTAAAAGATTGAGAGACAATAGTGAGATAAAGATTAGAGTGAGATTGTGTGTGTTCCATTCAAGAGGAGGCCGGCTAGCACCCAAGGAGCATTGGTGGTTTCAGGTTCCAATCAAGCACCAAGGAGGAGAAGGCAATTGCAACACATTCTAGGAGGAGAAGGCCACTTTCTTGCATTCTAGGAGCGTTCATTTCATTTTCTCCAAAATAGGTGGGTGTTTCTCATGACTTCTAATCTAAATATCATGCTAGGTTTTCTGCTAATCATGCAAGAATAAATAAGTGAAATTATTGCTCTTTGATAATACGATGATTAAAGTGAAAATGGAACACAAGTGAAATTGCATGAAATGAATGGGTGAAATTCTTTGAATGATATGATTGATGTTGTGATATTTCAATATTGATCTAGCATGCTAAATTAGAATAAATGTTTATCCATGTAGACAAATTGTGGTTTTTTTGGGAAAAGTGAAATTTTAGAAATTGTGTAAGAACAGCCTACTGGTCTTGTTTAACAGTCGACTGCCCTGATCCTTTTCATTTCGAGTTTTTAAATCTTTACAAAACAGTCGACTGGCCAAGATTAACAATCGACTATCCAGACTATTTTGATTTCTCAGGTTTTAAATTGTCTCTTGATAAAAATAAATGTACTGTTTAAAAGAGTTTGAAAAGAGGTTTGATAATGGAAAGAATGAAGATTGAATGTGACCAATTAGGGAAAAGTGAATTTATTTGTCTTAAGCATGAAAATTGTACATGAAAGTGAGGTTAAATATCCTGATGAATTATGAAAGGTTTTATGAATATGAATGCACAAATGTTATGGTCATGAAATGAGATTTTGAACTAGAGGGTAGCTAAGCCCTATTACCGGCAAGTGAATAAATTATAACTTTTGAGAAGAATAATTGAGATGAAAGACCAAGTTGGTCATGTTGTTGATTGAGACCGGTATAGAGGAAAGAGCTAACTATATGGGTTGATTTTATTCATGATTCAAATAAACTAAGGATTTAGACACATAGTGGTGATCTGACGAAAGTGAGAAAAACACGAGTATGAGGGCCATTGGATTGGCAGTGTGAGAGTGATTCACAGACTGCCTGCTTGATGCGTCATGACATGGCGTGAGCACTACTCCGGAATTATCGTTCCGGTGGCGACACTTGTGGGGTTTTTGGTGACTATGGGTGGTGCCATCGTTCCATGGCGGAGGTTGAATTGTCCATAGTCTGCCTGCTTGATGCGTCATGTCAGTGCGTGGGATTCCCCTCCAGACTGCCTGGACATGGGCTCGTAGATCATAGAATATCTAGGATACTTACCGTAGTTATAGTTGTAGTTTAAGTCATGGCGAGGGATTGAACCCTATAAGATGAAGTACGATTAAGGACTTGCCCTCGGACCTATGTAGTATGGGATGCATAGAATCCGAACAAGTGCGTATTAGTGTCATATAACATAACAACTGCATTAAGAACTAAGTGCACAGCACAACACAACAACAATAGGATAGTCCCTTTAGTTTTGTTTGTGAACAAGTTTGTGGTTTGCTAAGTATTGAGAATCGTTATATTGTCTCCGGCATAGAGAGGATGGCCGTGTATAATATTTCGTCAGTTGAATGAACTGACGCGCCCACAATTTTACATGCAAGGTAAAGATGCTTGACAAATTGAAGTATACATGCTGCCCAAGGATTGATTCAGTTATTGTTTTATGTAATTACTGTATAATTGCTTCCGCTTGCAATAATGTAAAGGTGTAATGTAACTCTGATGTAAGAAATTTTTTTAATTCCTTGTAAAATTGTACGAAAGAAGTGTAAAGATCCTGTGGAACTTCGAATTTAGTTGCATTTTGGAATTCGGGGTGTTACATGATGACATTCGTCTAGAGATTAAGTATCATCCTGGGAAGGCTAACTTCGTTGCTGATGCACTTAGCTGCAAGAGCAGTCTGGCGAGTTTGATTACGATTTAGGGGCATCTGGCTGAGGAGTTGGATTGGGCTGATATTGAAGTTGTTCTGCAAGGCTTAGGATCTTCTTTAGCTCAGTTGAGGCTTCAACCGACGCTGAATGAAAGGATTATTGCAAGTCAGAAGGAAGATGTAGAGATTCAGAAGATGAAGGAGTGGGTTGGTGCTGGCAAGTTGCCCAGATTTCACATCAAGGATGAAGTGCTGTGGTTTAGCGAGAGGCTGTGTGTTCCGGATCAGTCGGACTTGAAAGAAAGTATTCTTCATGAGGCACATGCTACTCTTTTGTCAGTACATCCCGGGAGTACCAAGATGTACAAGGACATTAAACAACATTTCTGGTGGTCAAGTTTGAAGCGGGGTGTGGCTGAATTTGTGTCGAGGTGTGAGATTTGCCAACAGGTCAAAGCCGAGAATTAGAAACCCGAGAGGTCTATTGCAACCATTACCTAGTCTGGAATGGAAGTGGGATAACATCAGTATGGATTTCATCACGGGTTTGCCTAAGATTCCAAAAGGGCAATGATGTGATTTGGGTCATAGTCGATCGACTAATCGAGTCCGCTCACTTCTTGCAATGAAACTCACTGCTTCGATGGACAAGTTGGCTAAGATGTATGTTGGTGAGATCGTCAGGCTTTATGGTATTCCGTAAACCATTGTGTCTGATCGAGATGTGCAATTTACTTCGCATTTCTGGAGGAGCCTTCAGATGGCTTTGGGTACCAAGACGGATTTCAGCACTGCTTTTCATTCCCGGACCGATGGGCAGACCGAGAGAGTCAACCATATTCTTGAGGACATGCTTCAGTGTTGTGTACTAGACTTTGGAGGCAGTTGGGAAAGGCATTTAACTGTGGTGGAGTTTGCCTACAACAACAGTTTTCTGACTAGCATTGGGATGGCACCGTACGAAGCTTTGTATGGCCGGAAGTGCAGGACGCCTGTCTGTTGGTTCGAAGTTGGGGAGCTTCAGATGTTTGGGCCTGAGATTGTGCAGCAGACCTCTGAAAAGATTGATCTGATCAGGAAGAGGTTGGTGGATGCTCAGAGTAGGCAGAAGAGCTATGCAGACGACCGAGAAGGGACCTTGAGTTTGAGGTTAGAGACTTTGTCTTTTTGAAGGTATCGCCCAGCAACGGCGTGATCCGATTCGGCAATGGTGGAAAGTTAGCCCCGAGGTTCATAGGCCCGTATAAGATATTGAAAAGGATCGGAAAAACTGCTTACCGGCTTGAGTTACCGGAAGAGTTGTCTCAGGTTCACAATGTCTTTCATTTGTCTATACTGAGATGTTACATTCCAGATCCAAGTCATTATTTGCCCGAAATGCCAGAGGGTTTGCAGTTGGATCTGAGTTACATTGAGCTTCCAGTTGAGATTGTTGATCGTCGGGAGAAAGTCTTGAGGAATAAGACGATACCAATGGTCAAGTTAGTCTGGAGAAACCAGTTGGTTGAAGAGGCTACTTGGGAATCTGATGAGAGGATGATGAAAGATCATCCTAAGCTCTTTGTTTGATTTTATTTTCTTATTGTGATTTGTTTTCTCACTCATTAATTGTAGTTCCAGGGACAGAACTATTCTAAGGAGGGAGTGTTGTAATACCCTAAACTTTCATTTTAATAAAAATGTTGATTTTCACGTGTTGTGCACGTGCAAAATTTCGTATGTATATTTATTTTTATAAAATTTCCTTTTGTAGTATGAACAATTATTTCTTTCTTTTTCTTTATTTTTTTTCTAAAAAGCCTATTTTATAAAGCCTAAACATTATTTTCTTATTTTGAGCCCACTCTAGTAATTAAATATTTTATTATTTAGCCCATAAGCCTAAGCCCACTATTTTGAAACCCACAAACTTAATTAATCCTTTAAATTGTCACAACTTGTCATGTAGACACAAATGGTGAACAATTGATTAGTTTAATTTGTACAAATTTTCAAATAGGGGGGTACTAGAAGGGCACGTGCATGCACATAGTGTGCTTTGCACACCCTTGAGAGGCCGAATATGCATAAGAAAAAGATGGGAGAGTGGGTGTGTGTTCTTAGGTGGTTACTTGTTTATGGGTGGGTGCTACAACTTCCCATCCTATCCTAGCCATCCATCTCCAACCATCTAATGAAATCCTAGCCCTCCAATCTATCCTAGAACTAGTACAAATACCCCCTACCTTCATGTATACTACACTAAGAAATAATTGAAAGGAAGAAATTATATAGGAGAGAAATACATTAGGGAGTAAAAGATTGAGTGTGAAATTGTGTGTGTCCCAACCATGGAGGCTGGCCCCATCCCCAAGCAAGTGAAGCATCGGGTTACACAAGGAATAAGAAGGGGAGCATTTTGCAACACAATCCAGGAGGAGAAGATTACTCTCTTGCATTCTAGGAGACTCTATGATCTTTTGTTTCGTTTTTCTCCAAAGAAGGTGGGTGTTTCTCATACTTCTAGAATTAGATACCATGCTAGGTATGATTTTAATGAAATTATACGAATCAACTAGTTAAAAATTGGGACCATGCTTGTTTAATTAAAAGTAAAGTGGTAATTTAGAGAATAATTGATGGATTGATTGCTAATGAATAATTGTTAATTAATGTGTTAGAAATCTCCATTTTTGTTGTGCTACATGAACGTTATGGTAAAAAGAAAATTGGTGTTTGCAAATAAGTTGATTGAATGCATCATGTATAGTTAATTGGGAAAAATAGATTTTTATTTGGTAGAAAGCTGAGTTTTTGTGTTCTAAAAATGTAGTAGGATGTCAATAAGAAAGAGAACAAAAGAATATAGTGATTGTGGAAATCTAACTCTAAATTATGAAGAAATGTGCTATTGTTCGCAATGTCGAAATTATAGACATGGAACACAAATTAGGACTAAAATACATGTTTTATAAGGCAAATAATGTTTATAAATATACTGGTTTACTGTAGATTTATGTATATTAAATTCTGGAAAAGTTTGCTTTCAAAGAGAAGAAAAAGAAACAAAATTGTTGTGAGAATTCATGAAATATAGATTTGAATAAAGAGCTAATTCAAACCTAATTAAATCCTTTTCATAACGATATGGTCACTTAGACCAATTGGTCGGAAGAGTCTCAGTTCGCTACAGTAGCGGGGGCTTAGTCGCTGGTCTCGGGTTCGATTCTGAGAAGAAGCATTTCATTTTTTTTGTTAAAAACCCCAAATATCGAAAGACCAATACATAGGGATAATAACCCCTCTCATATTGTCTCGGTGGCTTGGCGTAGTGGTCTTGGGGTACTGTCCTTGGGGCCGCTGGTTGTGGGTTCGAATCCAGGTGTGGGTTTTTAGTTTTAAAAAGATGTTTTTTGAGAAAATAAGAGTTTTGAGTTTATTTCAACTAAATTAAAATTCAAGAAAAATATGGAGAAATTACTGAAATTATTTGGACTTTATGAGAAAAATTTGTATAACTTTTGATAAAGTGTAATTGAGAAATTGATGCTATCTTGCAAGAAAGGACTTCTTTTTAATTTAAATTGTCTTTTGAAATAAAGGAAAAATAAATGAGTTATTTTTAAAGAGTTTTGAAATGAGAATTAGTAATGAGAAATTTTGAAAATTGTGATTTGTGTTATTAATTGAACTTATAAATTGTGATTTTAGTACGGATTGAAATGAGAATAACAGATTCGTGGAATAAATGAACTATTGAATGCTACTAGTTGAAACTTATTATTTTTTTTCTTTATGCATAAATTGTGTATAGAATTGAAATATCGAATGTGATGAGTTATGAAGGATATAGATACATGAATACTATGCTTATGAAATGTGAATTGTGATTAGTCATGAAAAGACTTTATGAGTATGAAAAGCTCGATGTTGTAATTATGAGTTGAAATTGAGAACTAGGGTGTAGCTAAGCCTTATACCGGCAATAAAAGAAATGTGAAAATGATATTTGAAGTGAAAAGACCAAGGTTTGGGCCATGTGAAATAAATAAATAAGACCGGTATAGTGAGAGTGCTAAACTCTAAGGGATTGATTTTATTCATGATTCAATTAAACTAAGGATTTGATACATAGTGAAGATGTGATGAAAATAAGAGAAAAACATTGAGTATGAGGGCCATTGGATTGGCAGCGTGAGAGTATTCACAGGATGTCCCATGATGCATCATGAGTAGGACGTGGATACTGCTCCAGAGTACCGTCCCAATGGCGACGCTCGTGGGGTGTTTGACGACTGCGGGTGGTATCATGTCTATGATAGGAGCTGAATTACCACAGGATGCCTGCATGATGAGTCACGTGTCAGTGCGTTGGGATTCTCTCCAGGGCGCCTAGACATGAGTTCGTAGGTCATAAAACATCTAGGATACTTACCATAGTTACAGTAGTAGATTAAGCCATGACGAGGGATTGATCCCTACAAGATGAAGAACGGTTAAGGGCACGCTCTTGGAGCTATGTAGTATGGGCTGCATAGACTTTGAACAAGTGCGCATTAGTGTCATATAATGGAAATAATTGTATTAAGGACTAAGTGCACATTCACAACACGACATCAGTAAGATAGTCCCTTTAGCTTTGTTTGTGAACAAGTTTGTAGTTTGCTAAGTATTGAGAATCATTATAGTGTTTCCGGCATAGAAAGGATGACCGTATATATATTTTGTCAGTTGAATGAACTGACGCGCCCACAGTTTTACATGCAGGGTAAAGATGCTTGACAAATTGAAGTATACATGCTGCTCAAAGATTGATTTAAATGTTGTTTCATGTAATTACTGTAAAATTTGCTTCCGCTGTACAAATGTTAATGTAAATGTAACTCTAATGTAAAGTAAAGTTTTATTTCCTTGTAAAAGTGTACGAAAGAAGTGTAAAGATCCTGTGGAACTTCGAATTCAGTTGTATTTTGGAATTCGGGGTGTTACATTTTATTGCACGTATATTGCATGTGTGATTGTGTGTTCGTGAGGTCGTTGCTTCGGGATCCTTATCCTGTTATTCTTGGTACTTGTTTTTACCGTCTAATAGGCAAGTCACCGTCCTCTTGAATTGCTAATTGTAACAAATTCAAGTGTTATTGAAATTTTTGCATGTAGATCTCTTTGTTACTGTATTATCCATTGTTATCTCTTTCGTTGGGTCTATTGAGAGTTTGGATCTTTCATGAATGCATATTCTTGACATCGTGCCAATTTAACTCTAAAGTTTGGATCTTTCATGAATGCATATAGAATTGTTAATAGGGTTATTCATACAAGTCACAACACATAAATTATTGTAGAGACAATCGTTAGGTTGTATGTCGTTTGATCATTTGGTGATTGATTGATATTAGACTTGTATATGTATGTGTTCTAATTTTTATTTATCATGTTTGGGCACCTATCATTCTAGTTACACAATTTATTGATTAAAGAATCGATACCCATCATGTTTAATTAATTTATTTTCTAGAAAAATACCCTAAAAACTGTACATGCTTGCTGACCTGAACCTTGATGGTTGTTTTCGAATCAGTAAATGACCTTAAAATGAAATACTTTCTGAATATAAAATGTAGCCCCAAGTGTCTATTTGCCAATGACATCCGGAATTTTCAAATTCCGAGTTTTGTAGCAAGAGTTATGCCCGTTTTACTACAGTTGTGTTTTTACATTTCAGATTTTCAGATTCTCGTACCTTTTATGTTCAAATAGTAAAAAGGTTGATCAAATAATAAAACTTTACTATGAAAGTTTCCAGATTGTTGCTTAACATGTTTAGGAGTCTAGATTATATTTTTACTAAATTTAATATTGAGTTTTTGCTGATTCAAAAATTAAAATGACAAAATGTCGAATTTCTGTCTGAACATAAAACCTGAAAAGAAACATGTGTTTGACCTAGCAACTGTTGTCGGAATTTGAACTTTAAGTATGCGTTGGAACCGTGCTGAAGTCTAGTTTCCATATTTCCAAACGGATTTAACTTTCGATTCTTGACCCAGCAGGAAACTGTATTTTTGTACAGACTGCGCAGGCTATCCAGAATTTTAGATTCCACTTTTAATAGATTAATTATTCCTATGTTGTATTATTACATGATTTAATGAATGCATGTTGTATTGCACGTTCCCAATGATTTATTATCACTATTCTAACCGTCCTATCCATGTTATCAACCTATTTTTCCCCATTGATACTATCGTTCATCTCATATCTCTAGATTGCATATTGTATTGTTGCATTAATAAAATAATTAATAAGCTGAGATTTAAGGGATTGACTGGAGTAGTTGATGACATAGTAACTGTACACTGAAGTGTGGGCCTTGTTTCCTAAAATATTGTGTGTTGGCAAAAGTTATTGTTATCAGTTTATTGTTGGACTACTGACACAGTATCCCCAAATGACCGTGTATTGTTTTTATTGAGCCAACCAGTGTGCAGCAATACTGCAAATACCGTTATCGTGCCGTGTACATGATCTATAGAATCTTCCACTTAAGTCTAAAACGAAATTGATTGTATGCATCGAACCTGTGGTACGGCACACATGGGACACAGTGGTACGTGCATTAGTTAAGAGTTAAAATGATTAATAGACCTAAGGATACATCACCAACATTGCATATTGTTCATCATTGTTCTTATTGATATCGAATATTGGCTAAGTGTTATTAATATTGATCATTGATTATTGTTACCAATTAGTGAACCATTGTTTATAGCCAATTGCATCGATTATCATGATTTTTGTCCCATTTTATTGATTCTTATTGATCCATTGATCATTGTTATACCGTTATTCCATTGTTCCCTGTTTTCTCTACTTACTGTTTATGATTTGCTATAAGGATAATTTTTCTCCTCTTTTTAGATAAAGTGCTTACAGGTGTTGATGGAGAATTACCTAATGGATTAGGAGAATAACATTGGTGAAGAAATTGATTGCATCGCTGCTTAATAATTATTGCTTTGTTATGGAGACTTAATTATTGGATTATTGTTATTTCTTTGTATTGGGCTTATATCCCGAATATTGTTATTTGTTTCCAGACGTTGAATTATTATTATATTTGGATATTTTTATTGCTTAATTCTAAGTATTATTGTTCATGAGATTATTACTATTGCCTGCGCATTTGTTCCGTATTAATTATATTGTTGAGTTAATCGGATAAACAGCTTATGGGTGACGTTAGTCATTCACTGGGCTTTTGCCACGTACTCGTATTCCGTATTTTTGGGAAGCGGGGCATAACAATACTCTTCTACTCTGACGCCTCAGTCGACTGAACTTTCTTTTACAGTCTACTGAATAGAAGATAATTTTTAAATTCCGCAATTAATTTTTATAAAACACTATTCACCCTCCCTCTAGTGTTTCTTGCCTTGCCTACAGGATCCAACAATCTTCTGATTCTGCACATATAGGGGAATACCCCAGATTTTTCGTGGATTTAATTAATGAGTTTTCATGCTGTTTTCCTGGCTTTGAATACAAACATTTGATTTCTGACTGAACACGTTTTTTGGATTCAAGTCTGTTTTGAGACCTGTTGTTGTGAAATACCATATAACTTATATATGTTTTCTGGATTCGACTGAGATTCTATTTTCCAGATTTTCAGATGGATCTAGATTTGTATGTTTGTGGCAACAGGATTCCAGATTTAGTTCAGTACTGTCTTACTGTCTTGAACTAGAATTTTCGTTGTCCTAACCTTTAATGTGTTGTCTTTCACCTGTACATGTTTATCTTTCAACATGAACCTGTAACTTGTTTATGCCATTTTATTCTTGCCCTGTTTTGTGACACATACATGCCTGTTTGATAATAATAAAAAATAACCAAGCCGGGATTAAGGGAAAGATCTTGTAGTGGACAATATAGGAGCCTGTACTCGGAAGGGGACTCGTGTTTCCCGTGTGACAAGTTACCGATAAAGTTTCCGACCAAGTTACCGACCAAGTTAATTTTCTGTTACTGATCAAGTTAATTTCCGTCACCGATCAAGTTTACTGACCAAGTTAATTTTCTGTTACCGATCAAGTTTACCGACCAAGTTCTATGATTCTGTGATACCCGAGTACATGACCTATAGAATCCCCTACGAATCATAAACGCAACTTGTTTGAATGTAGAAACCATATAGTAAAAGGATGGATGCATGAAGTGTCACCTAGATAGTCATAATACAAGACTTGACAAGTCATAATACCTGATACATGACACCTATTACATGCTTGTCTGATACATATCACCTGCATGCCTATTTATCTGTTACCTGTTTACCTGTACATGCTACCTGACACCTGTTACATGTTATATACACCTTTTATTACTTGATTCTGTTCATGATTCATGCTAGTTGTTCCATTTTGTTATCATGCATATTCCATGCTATTTGTTTATCTTTCCCATGTACTTGTGCCTGCACTATAAGCGGCCCGTAACTTGCATTGACGGGAGTTTGTTTTCTTTTTTCTCTTCCTGCTATTTGTTAAATTACAGATTTTGGAGACCAGTTGCCAAATGGAGTTGGTGATATGAGATACTAGTTGCTGGAGTTTTGCTATCATTATTTCTTGTTGCTTATTTTGAACAATTGTACTTGTTACTTGGATTTATTTGAATTTGGGCAATGTGACCCAGGATATTGACTTGTTCAGATCTGGATTATTTGAGATTATAATATTTTGGTTTCAAATATTCTTATTGGTATTTTGATTCATATATACATGCTTGGTTGACTTCTTTTGCTTCCGACTCTGATTATTCTTGTGAAATATTGTAAAGATCCTGACAGCTTATGGATGATGAAAATCATTCGCTGGGCTTAGTCACGTATCCGTATTCCATATTCTCTTTTTGGGAAGTGGGGTGTGATAATGTACGAACTATGACAAACTGTTAGTTGGAGATATTTTTTGTGTTGTTCAAGAGAAAACATTGAATACTTAGGGGATTTTGTTTTACAACTGAGAAAAATAATATTTTTTTTATTCACAAGGAGTTATTAATTGTGTGGGATTAACTAGGTGACATCAAAATCCCTAGAATTAATTTTGCAATTAATAAACAATAAAATTTAAGATTCTCCCCTCTTATTTAAATTAGTTAGTTCCATAGATTAATTTAAATTAGTTCCTTTATTTATTAAAAATTCGGTTTTCCAAATAGTAATTCATCTAGTAAATTTCGGTACTCAGTAAAATAATTAGTCTCTGTGGGTTCGACACTCTTTTCACTTAACTATACTACTTGTTGCGATTTTGTACACTTGCAAAAATTCACATCATACTTCTCGGCTAGGCTCTCAGTAGACTGTTCGACTCGGAAGGGAATGAAGTGAGCACTCTTCGTCAGTTGGTCGACAATCACCCAGATCGCATTGTGATCCTTAGGACTCATCGGCAGAGCGGTCACAAATCCATAGTGATGTGTTCCCAATTCCACTCCGGAATAGGAAGCGGTTGAAAATTTCCGACGGTCCTCTGATGCTCTGCCTTAACCTGCTAGCAGATCAAACACTGAGATACAAACCGAGCCACAACCCTCTTCATACCATGCCACCAGAAATGATGCTTCAAGTCCCGGTACATCTTAGTACCTCCAGGATGAATAGAATACGATGACTGGTGGGCTTCCTCAAGAAACCTCTAACGAACTTCACCCTTCGGGACACACAGCTTGGACCCAAAACGAAGTGATCCATCAGCATGAATAACCATATCCGTTCGGGAACTAGCCTCAACCTCTGCTCTGAAACTCTGCAACTGCTCATCACTAGCCTGCACCTCTTTGATCTTATCAACAAGAGATGACTGAAGCTGGAGCACCAAACAACTCTGATCAGAACTCAGAAACAACACATCCAACTCCAACCTCCACATCTGCTCAACCAAATCTCTCTGCTGAGTTAGGAACATAGTTGCTGGTCTCCTGCTCAAAGCATCTAGCACCAAGTTCAATTTACCTGAGTGGTATTGCAAACTAATGTCATAATCGGCCATAAGTTCCAACCAACGCCTTTGCCTCATGTTCAACTCCTTCTAGGTGAAGACGTACTTGAGACTTCTGTGGTCTGTAAAGATCTCCATTCTCCCCAAGTAAATAGTGACTCCACAGCTTCAAAGCGAAGATCACTTCCGCTAACTCCAAGTTATGAGTCAGATAGTTCCTCTTATGCGGCTTCAACTGCCTCGATGCATAAGTAATGACTCGGCCTTTTTGCATCAGAACTGCTCCAAGACCTTTGCCCGAAGCATCATAGTGAACTATAAATCCACCTGAACCATCTAGAATAGTCAACACTGGCGATGACGTCAACCTGCTCTTCAATTCAGCAAAAGCCTCACTGCAAGACTCAGACCAACAGAACTTCTGATCCTTCCCTGTCAACTTAGTCAATGGTCCTACTATCTTCGAAAAATCTTAGACGAATTTCCGATAATAGCCAGCTACACCAAGGAAACTCCTCACCTCTGAAACTGACTTGGGAACTGGCCAATCCTTTATAGCTTCAACCTTGGATGGATCCACTAAAATACCATCGCCCGAGATAATGTGCCCCAAAAAGGTAACTCTGTCGAGCCAAAACACACACTTGCTGAGTTTCCCATAGAGTTGATTCTCCCTCAAAGTCTGCAGAACCAACCTAAGATGCTCGTCATGATCTTACTGATTCTGAGAATACACCAGAATGTCATCAATGAAGACCACCACAAATCTATCTAGGAACTGGGAAAAGACCTTATTCATAAGACTCATGAATACAGCTAGCGCATTCGTGACCCCGAACGGCAACACAAGATACTCATAGTGCCTATATCTGGTCCTGAACGTAGTCTTATATACATCAGTCGCCTTCACTTTGACCGGATGATACACAGAATGAAGATCCAACTTCGAGAAAATAGCTGATTCGCTTAACTGATCAAATAAGTCATCGATCCTGGGAAACGGATACCGGTTCTTCACAGTAACACTGTTCAGTTCCCAATAATCGATGCACAATCGGCGACTACCATCCTCCTTGTTGACAAAAAGGACTGGAGCACCACACGGCAAAATACTAGGTCTGATGAACCCCAAATCAAGCAACTCCCGAATCTGCACCTTAAGCTCTACTAACTCAACTGGTACCATCCTGTAGGGACTCTTCGATATCGGAACCGTACCAGGCTAAACTTCAATACCGGACTCCACATCCCTATCAAGGGGTAAGCCAGGCAACTTCTCTAGAAAAACATCCAGGAACTCCCGCACTACTAGAGGTGTAGCCTCACAGCCTGAATGCAATTCCATCGCACAAACCTCCTGATCAACCGCAGTCTTAGCTCGGCCAAGGGACATCTCCACGGCATGGAATTAAAACTCTATGCGGCCTGGGATTCGGAATACAAATTTCTTGGCATGGCAATCAATGATGGCGTGGGACTCACCCAACCAATCCATAATGAGAATAATGTTGAACCCTGAATTTTCAATGACATTCAAGTTGGCCTTGAAATTTGCTCCACCAATAACCACGGGACTCTGCTTGCACTCCCGAAAACAAACGACAACACCGCCACCTGTCATAATGTTCCAAGCCTCTGACATGATGCTGCACTCCAATTGATGGCGAGCCACAAAACGAGAAAAGACGATGGAATGGGTTGCCCCAGAATCAAAGAGAACATGAGCAGGGAAAGAGAAAACAAGAACACCTAAGATAGGATCAAAAGCAAGAGGAAAGAAATTGATGATTAAGGGTGAGGAAAACACAATGCAGAAAGATAATATGAAGAAATAATGCAAGACAAATGAAAGAAGCAAAATGGAAAACAACAAAAACAACAAAATGCAAAAATATACCTGCAACAACACCTTCTGCTGTCTCAGCATCAGCAGCTGTCAGGTTGAAAGCCTGACCTTTCCTGGGGGCAGCGGTCCTATGACCGACAATCTGGCGCTGCGGGGGAAACACTAGCCTGACTGGACCACGAGATGGAGCTACCTACTGAACTAGACCTCCGGCTGGAAGAGCCATCCGCTACTGTGGGCAATCCCATACTAAATGGTCAATAGCGCCACATCTGAAGCATCGACGGTTGGCGTGCCAGCAGTTCCTGCGATCATGCCCAGCCAACTGGCAGAAGTCGCAAAAACTAATCCTCTGGGAACCAGCAGAAGAGTAAGGAGCTGTTCTAACAGGATGGGCTGGGATTGGCCTCCAAATTGGCCCACCAGAAGGCCTAGCAACAACAGAGTGCAGAACAGTCCGCTGGGGAGGAGTCAACCAGCCACGAGCTTGCTCCTAAGCTCGAGCTGCCTCAAGAGCCTCAGCATAAGTATACAAGCAAAGGGAGACGAGCTGCACCCGAATATCTCACTCAAGTCCCACTATGAATCTACGAGCCTTGTCCTCTTCATTTGCCACAAGAACGGCTACGAAGCGGCTAAGTCTGGTAAATTCTGCTGCATACTCATCCACAGACCTGGAGCCCTATTTCAAGAAAGTGCCATATTACAACATTGCATGGACAATATGTAACAAAATTTCAATAATTGAACAATGACCAACCTGTTTCAGGACCAGAAACCTTTGCTCCATTTCAACTCGAGTGCTGCTAGGGAATAACTTCTCCGAGAAGCTCCTAGTGAATGCGGCCCAAGAAATCGGCCGTTCGAGCCTTTTGGACTCGGACCTCCACCAAATGTGGTCCAGATCCACCAAATGGATGGCTACCACATCCACTCTATCAGCATCGGCAACTATTGCTGCCAAAAGCAACTTCTCAGTCCGGATCAGCCACTGTTCGGACTCCAAAGGCATCTCAGTGCCCGAGAATCTGTCAGGATACAGCCTCACGAAATCTGTGACTGTACCGAGACGAGGAGGGAGAGCTGCCTGCATAGGCACAGCGGGAGGCAGAACCCGGGCAGCTTCCAAAGCAGCCATCACAAGGTCACTTTTTTTTCTGCAGATTGATCAGCCGTTCCAACACATTGGTAATGGCCTCAAGCCCGGGCCGATCTTCCTAAGAACGAGAAGTGGAACCTCTGCGAGCCATGGTCTACACAAGATTAAAAACAATTAGCATCCAGATCAAGTTGATTATAATCCATTCATGTATGCATGGTCTGTGTACTATTGAGCCAATCCCAAATCGAGCCAAGCTTGTCTAATATATAAGTCAAACTAATACATTAGCCGAACCTGGGCTCTGATACCACTAAAAACCTTGTCACGCTCCGCTCTCCAAAACGGAAATACGGAATACGGATACGTGACTAAGTCCAGCGAATGATTTTCATCATCCATAAGCTGTCAGGATCTTTACAACATTTCACAAGAATAACAGGAATTAAACAAGGAGAAGTTAACCACGTATGCACAAATAAATCAATATACCAACAGAATTTACTTGAAACGAAATTTAATAAATCTCAAAGAAACCAGATCTGTATAAGTCAATAATTTCGGGTCACATTGCCCAATACAAAATAATCCAAGTGGCAGATACATTTATTCAAAATAATCAATGGGAAATAATATTAATAGTAGCAAGAACTCTAGGACTAGAATCTCAGATCACCTACTCCATCAGGCAACTGGTCACCATAATCTGCAATTTAATGAATTGCAGGAAGAGGGAAAAGAAAAAAAAATACCCGTCAATACAAGTTACGGACCACTTGTAGTGCAGGCACAAGTACAGAAAAAGATAAACAAATATAGAGTAACAGCGGAAACAAACATAGCATTGAATAGATAGAACATCAAAATAGAATATCCAACATGAATCAGAAAATAGAACCAAGTAACATGGTATGCTAACAGGTACAGGTGATATGTAAAAGATGTCAAGTATCATGCAATAGGTAAACAAATAACAGATGCTTGGTAGCATGTACAGGTAAGCATGTAACAGATGTCATGTTATTACAGGTCTTGTGGTTTAGTTCTATCTAAGTAGCACGTCATCCGTCCCAACCTTTTACCACATGGTTGCTACATTCAAACAAATTATGTTTATATTTTTTAGTGGACTGTATAGGCCGTGTACTCAGGTATCAGAAAGACAGATAACAGATACAGATACAGACTGATAGAACCTACGGGTTCTCTTCTTAGTACACCTTCCTATAGGGTAGTGTGCATTCAGGTAATCAGATAAATAGAGTCGTGTATCATGTAGTCATGAACACGTAACAGATAACAGATAATCATGTGGAAAACACGAGCTCCCTTCCAAGTACACATTTCTATATTTTCCACCACTAGATCTTTACCTTAACCCCGACTTGATTATTTGTAATTATTATCAGACATGCATGTATGTGTCACCAAACAGGGCAAGGATAACATGGCATAAACAAGAAACAAGTTCAGATTGAAAGATAAACATGTACAGATGAAAGACAACTCATAAAAAGTGTAGGACAATAAAAATTCTAGTTCAGGACAGTAAGACAGTACTGCACCAAATCTGGGATTTTTATTGTCACAAATATGCAAATCTGGATCTGACAAAAAATCTGGAAAATAGACTCTCGGCCGAATCCATAAAATATATATAAGTCATATGGTATTTCACAAAAGCAAGTATCAAAATAGAATTGTATCCAGAAAACATGTTCAACCAGAAATCAAAAGTTTGTATTCATTAACAGGAAAATGGCATAAAAACTTATTGATTAAATCCAAGAAAAATCTGGGATATTCCCTAGTATGTTTAGTAACAGAAAATAAAGTTTCATAATTTTTCAACATAGATAGAATAGTCAAGTAAAATCAGAAAACAGCAAGAGGCAGCAAATTTGTAAATCTGAAATCATAAACACAGAAGTACTAAAACAACAATAGATTCTGAAATATATACTGAAATCCAGATCGGCAAAAGGGTGAGAAAATAGATACAGAAGGCCACAATTCATATTCACAAAGTTTTTATAAACAGTAAGTAGAATCGGGTCGAAATTATGTTTCTTTACTGAATAGTACGAAAATTCTGCAAGTATAGTGGTTGTTGGCAAGTATATAATAGTTTATAAAATTCATCAATTAAATCTGCAAAAAATAGGGATTAATCCGAATCAAGTCTAGTTGTACACAGCAAAATATTGGAACAAAGTATTATCTTTAACATCAGTATGAAAATAAATAGTCAAACAGAATTCATATAGAACAGAATCTAGAATTTTAAACACATCTATAGTTAAACAACAATAACTTGCAAATCATAAATAGAAACTGAGATCTGTCAGAAATTTTGGAAAGTACACAGAATTCTGTATAATTCATGTTCACAAATAATTTTTATATACTGACCTAAATAGGGTTTAAAATACTGAACAAAAACGGTGTAACAACAAAATTAGAAATATTCCTCATGCATGAAATCAACTAGCTCATAGGTAACACATCCAAATCATAACAAAGTGTGAAATATGGTGCACTAGATGTCCAAGCAACATGGTATAGGTTATTTAGTGAGTCTACAACAAGTTATACAACTATTAACACATCAAGCATACAAGTGTAACCCCTATTTTCCCAAAAATATATTTTCTGTGTATTTTCGGTATTTCAAATTTTTGTAAATTAGTTTTCCGCTTTCGAACTATTATTGTTAAAATGTTTTATTGGATCTTCTATTAAAATCTACTTTTGACCAATAATTTTAGCTGTAACTATTAAGTGTAACCCCTATTGACCAATTATTTTCCCAAAACCCCAAACCCATTTTTATTTTATTGGATACTAGCCATACCCAATACCCCAAGCTCAACCTATTACCCATTTAAACCTACTATTACAACTACCCTTCCGTAACCCCTGTTTTTCATTTTATGTATTTTGGAGTGTATTTTTTTCATTTTTGTGTATTTTTATCTCTCTTGTATTTTTCGGAACCGTATAT
Organism: Hemerocallis citrina; assembly: GCA_017893485.1. Taxonomy (NCBI): domain Eukaryota; kingdom Viridiplantae; phylum Streptophyta; class Magnoliopsida; order Asparagales; family Asphodelaceae; genus Hemerocallis; species Hemerocallis citrina. Next base: position 426,774,797 of record CM030358.1, on the reverse strand, counting down.
TGGATTTGTTTTCAATATATATTCTTTTTATTTCATTTTGATCTCCTTGTGTTGTTTGTTCGTTGTTTTTGTTCGTTTCATCATTTTGATTCTCCTTCTCATTTTCTTGGCTTCGTTCTCTTTATTTTATATTTTTGGTGGAGATGGTATTTTGGTGGTAATTTCCCAAACCTATGATTTTTCCTCCTAATGAGATTTTTCAAGAGCCATAGAAATCACTCTAAATTGTATTCCTATTTAAATTTTACCCAATATCCATTACCCATTTGTATACCTATTACTACATGCACATACCCACAACCTATTAACCCACATTGATCCCCTATATAAATATCCTAAACCCCCATAACCCCTAACACCTTAAACCCTAACCCTAATCCCTAATCTTTCTCTCCCTCTCCTCTCAATCCCGGCCTCCCTCCTATTCTCTCTCTCTCCTCCCGGCCTTGCCCAACCCGCACTCCATCACACCTCCGGCCACCATCCCCTTGGCCGGCCATACATCAACAACCCTACATCTGACCACCCATACAAAAACCCTACACCCCATCCTTTTTGCCGACTACCAAACAACACCACCACCATCAAGATCAACATCATCATCAATCTCCTTTCGTGGTGTTTCTTGAAGTGGGTATTCTCCACTTTGTTCGTTGCATCAAGGGATTCGTTCGTGTAAGGATTCGTGTTCGTAGTTGCTTGGATTCGCACTTGGAGAGGATTTCGTTCGTGGTTTTTGCTCCTAGGACTAATTGCATCTTGTTCCATCTCCATACTAAGGCAAGTAACTTGTACTACAATTTATTAGGTTGATACAAGTCAAAAAGTTCACATCTAGTGTAGTTGGGTCAAGAGACAACCAAACATTGTGTTTTTCTTGATGGGTTTTGTCTCTATTGTGATAATTTGGCCATAGATGACTTATGACACCAATTTTGATAGGAGATAACATAGGTTTTGCCCAAATCTTGATTTTTAGTCATGTATGTGAATATTTGTGTGAATTGATGTTTGGATGAATATCCTTGTGAAATAATAGGAGTGGACATGTTAGTAACCCTAAAACATAATATTTAGATGTTTGGTAGGTTGTATTTCAAGTTTGGTTGTGTTTGGATCAATATTCTTGAAGTTATGATGTTCTTGATTAGAAGTGTGAAATCTGTATTTACTAGGCATTCTATTTTGATTGCTGTTTTCGTCTATGCTACAGTCCGAATCTTGATTCCAAAATAAAAAATAAATTTTAGATAATTTTGTCTATTTCAAATCCTACTGGTTTTGCTTGATTTGGATTTCGTATGACTGAGTTATGTGTGTTTTAGTACAGACGTGTCGATCTATTCCAGATTCAGTTTTTGGTTAATTTTGTTAACAAACTATTTTCAAGAACTATTCTATACATAATATATTGATCTAATATTTTTGCTCAGTGTTTCTTTATGATGTTAGGGACTACCCAGATTTTTGATGAATTTTAAAGACAAGTTTTATGTGGTGTTTCATGCTCTTTTCTACAATCCTCTCATGCTGTATTTTGCTTACTGTTCAGTAAAGAACTCTATTTTCACTATACTTCCCTATACTGTATGGAAATTATTTGTGAAATATGAAAGATAGTAAATTTCATTTATTTTCATATCCCTTTGGCGGAATTGGAATTCGATTCACTGGTTGCGAGATATCTTAGTTTTCGTACAGCAGTGTCGAGATTTCCAGATTCGTTAAACTCTGTTGTCTTGTTGCTTTGGTATTTTTGATGACTGATCTATACTTACTGGAAGATTGTGAAACTTGTTATTTTGACTCTAGACATATAGGGGATTACCCCAGATTTTTTGCAGATTTATTCAAAGTGTTTTTATGCTGTTTTTATGCTCTTGAATTTGTTTTCCTGATTTCTGACTAAACATGTTTTCTGACTTCGAACTTGTTTTGAGTTAAGGTGCTGTGAATTACTGTATGACTTAATTATACTCGTTGGACTCGTGTGAATGTCTAGTTTGCATATCCTTTGACGGATCCTGATTTGCATTTCTGTAGAGACCAGAATCACTGTTTTAGTACTGATCTGTCTTGCTGTCCTGATTATGAACATACACCATTTTGCTCGTTTATGTGACTCTATATTATCTATGCACGCTGATTTCTTTCCCTAAACCTTATACTGATTATAACATGTTAATTTGACACTATTTAGTACACATTCATGTCTGTTTAATAACCATAATAAAAGTAACCAAGCCGGGGTTTATGGGAAAGATCTAGTAGTGGGAAAGCATAGAAATATGTACTTAGAAGGGGATCCGTGTTTTCCATATGATTATCTATTTCTGACCCTGTCTACATTGCTTCTTATGTAAGAAGGTGTAGAGTAGAAGAGAACCACTAGGTTCTATCTGTCTGTCTGACCCTGTCTACATTACTTCTTATATGAAGGTGTAGAGAAGAAGAAAGCCACTAGGTTCTATCTGTCTGATCTGTTATCTGTCTGAACCCTGAGTTACGGCCATATATGATTCCCTACGAAATCTAAAGCGAAATTGTTTGTTATAGCAACCATGTTATAAAAATTGCGGTGCATGAAGTGCTACCTATATAGTAATCACACAAGACTTAATAAAAATCTGAATCTGAATCTGTTATATGACTATCTAAATCTGTTATCTGATTATCTGATTATCTGTTATCTGTCTGACACTACCCTATGACACATTATTTGACAATATCTGTATAATCTTTCTGCATATTATGTGACAGTTGACACTTAATACTTGACATATGTCAGTATACCATGCTAGTTGAATCTTCCATACCATGCTAGGTCTGTTTCTACTATTAATTAGATCGTTTAGCTTTTCACCATGTGCTTGTATCCTACATTATTTGTGACTCGCGACTTACAATTGACGGGTACCTATTTTCTTCTTTTCTCCTTTTCCTGCAAATTACTAATTGCAGATCAGGTTGGTCAGCTGCCAGGTGATAATGGCGAAAGGATGTACTAAGTTGGGATTTCTGCGTCATTATTATTATTAGTTGTTGCTTGAACATTGAAATAAAGTGTATTTGGTTATTTGGATATTATTTGTATTTGGGCGATGTGACCCAGGATATTTGTTTCTCCAGACTCTGATTTATTTGAGGATATTGTATTTGGTTTCAAGTAAATTTTCTGTTGGTAAATCTGTTTCAATATTGCATGTTGGTTGTGTCTTTTGCTTCCGACTATGATTATATCTGTGATGTGTTGTAAAGATTCTGAAACAGCTTATGGATGATGAAAATCATTCGCTGGGCTTTTGTTACGTACTCGTATTCCATATTCCTTTTTGGGAAGCGGGGCATTACACCTTCAATTACCCAAACCTGTTATATATACCCAAACCCAACTAACTGATACCCTACCCCCGACTCATCAGCAACACCCCTAACCCTAATATCCTTTACCCTGTATCTATATATATACCCAACTATTGTTATCAGCCTGTTCATCTTCCACATTAAACCCAGCTACCTTCCTTCCTGTTCTTCATCCCGTCACCCATGCACCCCCTCCTAGCTGCCATCTCATGCTGCAGTTTCGTCTTCCATCTCTCCTGACCCCTCATCTTCCACCTGCTACAGCCCTGCCTGTGAGTGAACCCATCCCTCTCCCGCTCTCATCTCTCTCCCGATCGCTCCCTGCCTTCGCTCTCTCGATCGCGGACAGCCCTACCGTGCCGCCGCCTCAGCGCTGACCCACTTCAGCACTGCTCTGCAAGGCCAGCGTGGCCCAGCACTGCACCGCACCCCTGTGCACCCTCTCCCTGGTCGATGACGCAGTGCCTAGTACCGACCTCGCGACCTCTTATCTGCTGCCATCCTCTGCCTTGCCGCCAGTCCTTACCGCCGTCAGCCTTGCGACTGGCTGCTGCTCTCCCTCTCGCAGAGCCCCCTATTGGCTTTTGCTGTTGATTTTGCTTGAGTGAGTTTGGGCCATCGGATCATCTTGATCATCATGATCATGTTCCTTGATTGCTTTGATCCTTGCCGTCCGATCTTGTTGATCTTGATCATCACCTCTTGATCTCTTGGATCTAGCCGTTGGATCTCTTGATCTTCATCATCTTGATCATCCTCTTGATTATCGAGATCTGTGCTTGTACTCGTGTTTGCGATCGTGATCGTGTGTGCATGTCTGGTTCGTGTTCGTTCGTGGTTTTCGTTACCCAGGAATCTGTTCCCGTTATTTTCGCTTTTGATTTGTTTTCGTCGTCGTCTCTCAAGAAAGTAACTTGTATTAAATTCCATTGCAAATACAAGTACTAAATATCGCCTGTAGTTTAGTTGGGTTCTAGAGACAATTTATGTGTTAAACCCCTTGTTGATATTATCTCTATAGTAATGATTTGACCATAGATGCCTCGCGACATACATGACATAATATAACCTAGGATTGACCACATCTGGTTGCATATATGTGTGTTGTTCTTATGATATCATGTGCGCATTCGTGTTATTCGTGGTAGACTTGTTGTGGACTTGTGAAATCCCCTATAACATGTTGCTTGGACATCTAGTACACTCTATTCCGTGTTTGGTTATGTTTTGGATGAGTTTTGTATGAACTAGTTGATTTCGTGCATGAAGGATATTTTCAGTTTTGCTGGCTTTTCTGTTTTTATCAGTACTTTAGACCCTGTTAAGGTCAGTATTTTAAAATATTTTGTAAACACGATTTGTAGAGAATTCTGTCTATTTTCTAACCCTTTTGACGATCTCAGTTTCGATTTACGGTTTGTGAGTTGTGTTTATTTTACTACAGAGGTGTAAAGAGGTTTCCAGATTTTGTTTTCTATGAATTTTGAAGAGTAATATATTTTTATTATGGTGTTAAAATTATTATGTTGATCTGAAATTTTTCTCAGTACTTCTAGACTTGATTTGGATTATTCCTGAATTTTCATGGATTTATTTGAAGAGTTTTACAAACTGTTCTATGTTTCCAAACAATAACTATACTAGCAGATTTTTCATACTGTTCAGTAAAGAACCTGATTTTCGACCTATTTCTACTTGCTTTTTCTAAAATATTTCTCAATATGAAAGTTAGCTTACTGTATCTATTTTCTTATCCTTTTGGCGGATTTGGATTTCGATTTATGGTTTATAAGATCTTGCTGTTTTCGTACTACAGTATTTATGATTTCAGATTTGCAAAACTGTTGTGTCTTGATGGTTTATGGTTTTACTTGACTAATCTATTTTCGTTGGAAAATTATGAAACTTGATTTTCTGTTACTATACATAGAGGGGAATAACCCAGAATTTTTGTGGATTTATTTAATGAGTTTTTATGCTGTTTTTTCTAACATTGAATAAAATCTTCTGATTTCTGGCTGAACGTCCTTTCTGGATTCAAATCAGTTTTGAGTTATGTTTTTGTCAAATACTATATGACTTATATATATTTGCTGGATTTGGCCGGGAGTCTATGTTCTAGACCTTTTGACGGATTTAGATTTGCATTTTTGTAACAACGGGTATCATAGTTTTAGTGCAGTATGGTCTTGCTATTCTAAACTAGAAATTTGGTTATTTTATCATTTTTATGTGTTATCTTGCATCCGTACATGTTTATCTTGCAACTTTAACTTGTTACTTTATCATGCTATGATATACTTGCCCTGTTTTGTGACACATACATACTTGTTGGCATTAATAATAAAATGACCAAGCCGGGGTTTAGAAGGGACAGATCTGTCTCTATGGCCGATTTTCGTTAGCAGAATCGCTTTTTCATGCATATCCGAGGCGAACCGTTAGTGAGCCGATAACGCACACTTTTCGGACGAGAAGGAGTCCTACTGCTGGCTACGACTGACATTATTGTGGAAAATACAGAAACGTGTACTCGGAAGAGTATCTGTTGACCCTATGTGATACTTGGCTTGATACTTGGCTTGATACTTGATTACTTGAGGCTTGTTACTTGATACTTGATACTTGGCTTGATACTTGAGACTTGGCTTGATACTTGATACTTGAGGCTTGATATTTCACTACTTGTGGCATGATATTTCACTTGGCTAGATACTTGATACTTGAGGCTTGATTCTTCACTCTTGAGGCTTGTTTACTTGATACTTGTGTAACACCCCGAATTCCAAAATTGACTGAATTCGAGTTCCACATGATCTTTTCACTTCACTTCGTACAATTTTACAAGGAAATTAAAATTTTACATTACATCAGAGTTACATTTACATTTACACTTTAAAAATACGAAGCAATGTTACAACTATTACATAAATGAGATACAACAATGCTTGAATAATCTTTAAGCATCAATTCCTCCTTAGTCTTTTTCATGTATTTATCCTACATAGAAAACTGTGGGTACGTCAGTTCATTCAATTGACAAAATATTATACACGGCCATCCTCTTTATGCCGAAACAGTATAACGATTCTCAATACTTTACAAACCATAAACTTGTTCACAAACAAGGCTAAGAGGACTATCCTATTGATTTCGTGTTGTAAATGTTCACTTGGTCCTTAATGCAACTATTTACTTTATATGACACTAATGTGCACTTGTTCAGAGTCTATGCAGCCCATACTACATAGGTCTGAGGGAAAGCCCTTAACCGTTCTTCATCGTGTAGGGTTTGATCCCTCGCCATGATTTAATCTACTTCTGTAACTATGGTAAGTATCCTAGATGTTCTACGAACTGCGAACTCATTGTTGATTATTGATTTTGATGATTCCAACACAATGCAAAGTTGTTGTGCAACTTCTTATATATTACAGGATGTACACAAAGGCAAAATGTTCAAACAAGCTCAAAGAAAATTGATCAAGCTCTACAAGGTTCTATTAAGTGTCTTGTAACAATTGTAACGTTTTCCTTTCTTTGAGTCTTAGATTGATGTAACAGCCTTGTCACACACACACACTCAAACTTATTTTATAACTGAGTTTTGCTTTTTCAAAAGATTAAAAGGTCGAAACAATTTGATTTAGATCAGCTGTTGAGTAGCAGTCGATTGCCTTATGGCATCAGTCGACCTGTTCAGTACGAAACTATCTGAACTCTTTCAAACTCTAACCAGTCGACTCATCATGGCAACCCAGTCGACTGTTCAAGCCGTTTTGACAGTTTTTCTGTTTTTAAACTTGTTTTTTTCAAAATCAAATCTTTACTGCCGTTGTATGGCAGTTGGGACTCAACCTTTTCAACGTTCAAACGTCTCTAACTCTATAAAAAGAGTACATAGGTCATTTGACAAAGGTTAACAACTTTTCCAAGCATTTTGTTTCTCAGGATCTCAAGCTTTTGGTTTTGACAAGAAAAAGCATTCTAAAAGCATTCATTTTCTAAGTCTTGGTTCTCTGAAATCAGTCTAGTATAATAGAGATTTCGTTTTAGACTGATTTTTGAAGTTGACCTAATAGCCACGTACAAAATCACATTCACAACAACGTTATAGGTTGATTGTAAACATTTTATTGTTTTCTTTTCACTCTCGGGTTATGAGAGTGGTCCTCTCTGTTGGAGAGTAGGACTCTAGGTTGTAGAGTCAGGTTTTCACTCTTGGTGGAAGAGTGGTTGCTCTCTCTAGTTGTGAGAGAGGACTACGGGTTGGACAAGGTTGTTGTCTAACGCCATAGGGTATTCTTGTACTTTTTCAAGAATAGTGAAAAATCTCAAGTGGGTTGCTTGGGGACTGGACGTAGGTCGGGAGGACCGAACCAGGATACATCGTCTGTAATATGTGGTTGTATTTCTTTGAACTTGTATTTCATTTACTTGCTTTTTAAGTTCTTTGTGAAACTTGTCTGGACAGTCGACTGCGTCTCCTTTTAAGTTGACTGGTCAGACTTGTACTACATACTCAATGAAAACTTATTTGGTAAGTCGACTGGCTCTTCTATAAGTCGACTGATCAGACTCGTCTTAAAATACTCTTCTTAACTGTCGCCTCAGTCGACTGGTTTATCTTTTTAAGTCGACTGGACAGAAGAAAAAGTTCAATTTCGTAATTATTTTTTATAAAACACTATTCACACCCCCCTATAGTGTTTCTTTCCATGCCTACAAGATTCAACACTCATGTCTAGGCACTCCTGGAGAGATTCCCAACGCACTAACACATGACTCATCATGCAGGAATCCTGTGGTAATTCACCTCCTGCCATAGACATGACACCACCCGCAGTCGCTAGACAACCCACGAGCGTTGCCACCGGGATGGTACTCTGGAGCAGTATCCACGTCCTACTCATGACGCATCATGGGACATCCTGTGAATACTCTCATGCCGCCAATCCAATGGCCATCATACTCAATGTTTTTCTCTTACTTTCATCACATCTTCACTATGTAACTAGTCCTTAATTTAATTGAATCATGAACAAAATCAATCTCTTAGGGATAGCACCCCACTATACCGGTCTTATTCATTCATTTCTCATGACCCAAATCTCGGTCTTTTCATTTCAAATATCATTTCAACTTTTCTTTCATTTTGCCGGTATGAGGCTTAGCTACACCCTAGTTCTTAATTTCAACTCATAATTACAACATGGAGTTTTCATACTCAAAAAGTTCTCTTTTACAATTAACATAATTCCTAATCGTTTCTATGAATCAAATCTCATACAAATAATTCAATTGCAATTCATGTCATATTCAAAATTTATCTCTACAAGTTTATTCAATTCTCATACTATTATTCATTTCGTCTATTCAATTCAAAGTTCATAAGTCGTATTTTCATATATAAACCAACTCAATTTAACTATCATAGTCCATAGAAAGCACAATTTAGATTTCCTTTCATTCAAATTTCTTCTTTATCCCTTAGTGTAATTTCTCATCAAAATAATCCCTTTTAGAAATTCTCCAAATATAGATTTCAATAGTTTTCAACACAATTTTACTTCTAACTCAATTTTATTTTATTCAAATAGTACCCAAATATTTTTCTTAAGTTCCACATGATTTTAGAGTAATTAACACAATTGTTTTCCCAATTTTTAGAAGCTAAGAATCCATTTTAACACTAAAAAAAATAAAAAAGAAGTATACAGGCTGAGACTCTGAATCGAACCCGCGACCTGAAGGAAACCAACCGCAACCGCAAGCCAACTAGGCTAGAGTGGACATGCGATAATTGAAGGGGATTAACTGAGTAAGTGGTTTACATTCGGATTTGGATTTTATTAACAAAAACCGAAATTAAAAGTCCAAGCCTAGGACTCAAACCTGCAACCTAAGAAGTCACCCACGCCTACAGTGACACCCAAAGCGACCGCAAGCCAACTGGTCTAAGAAGCCAAATGGTCTCAAATTGAGTTGAATTATTTATAACCCAACTCTCTGTTCATCTCTAATTTCCCAATTTTCGAAATGATCTTTGTTTCTTTTTCTTCTTTTTTTGAACTCAAATTTTTCAGATCTTAATATATATACAAATATAGTAAATCAGTGTTTTTAAAATCATTATTTACTAATAAAAAAGCATGCATTTCTAATCTCATTTTATATTGTAATGCCCATAATTTCGACATTTAGTACAACCACATTTCCACACATTTTGAAATATAAATTTCTACAAAAATACTTCATTCCCTCATTCTTTCATTTATTAGTCAATCACATTAATTCAGAACACACACAAAAATTCCTTTCTTTGCTACAATGAAATCATTCACAATTAACCAACTCAATTTCACATGAAGCATTCAATTTTGACATGATTCTTAACTATCTAGCATGGCAAACATGATAACTTCTAGCATTTTAATTCACAGATAATCAACTAGCAATCATTTTAACAAACTTCTTCTAAATTACCATCTCATCTCTAATTTAGCAAACATGAGTCGAATTTCAACTAGTTATTCTTTAATCATTTCATCAAAACATTCCTAGCAAGGTATCTAGATTTAGAAGCATGAGAAACACCCACCCATTGGAGAAAATGAATTGAAAGTTCCTAGAATGCAAGAAAGTAGAATTCTCCTCCTAGAATGTATTGCAAATTGCCTTCTCCTCCTTGCTCCTTGATGTTTGCAGAAGCCTCCTTGCTCCCTTGGATGATTGGCCGGCCACCTCTAGGTTGGAACACACAATTTTGCACACTCTAATCTTTTGCTCACAAATCTCCTCAATCTTTTGCTCTCTTATCTTTTTCTCTCTTAATCTTTTCTTTTAGCAATTTGTTTAGTGCACTAATGAAAAGAAAAGCTAGGGGTATTTATACACTTTTAGGATGAGAATAGATGGCTAGGATTTAATCAAGGAGTTAGAGATTAAGGACCAAGATGAGTTGGGAAAGTTGTAGTAACTTCCATGAACTCAATAACTACCCCTCAACTCTAACCCACTCTCCCTCTCTCTCTTGGCAACAACCCGACCTCCCACAAATGTGTGCACGTGCCCCCTAGTACCCTCCCTATTATTAAGTTGTACATTATTAATTAATCAATTGTCTACTAATTGTGTCTACATGACAAGTTATGACAATTAAAAGATTAATTAGTTTGTGGGCTTCAAAAATAGTGGGATTTAGACTCATGGGTCAAAATAAATTATTTAATTAATTAGGGTAGGCCTAAAATAAGATTAATTAGTTTGTTATAAGAGACAATTTTATAAGAGAACATATATACAAAATTTTCATGGTATTACAACACTTACTTGCACAACACTTACAATTTTTTTATATGACAATTTTTATATGAGAATTGTTGATTTTAAGTGTTGTGCAAATAAAAAAATTTCATGGTATTACAACACTTAAAATCAACAATTCTCATATAAAAAAATTTCATGGTATTACAACACCCTCTCCTTAGAATAGTTCCGTCCCCGGAACTACAATTAAAGAGTGAGAAAATCAAAACATAACAACAAAAGAAGATACTACAAATCAAGCAAAAAGCTCAGGATGATCATTCAACATCCTCTCAGATTCCCATTAGCCTTTTCAACCAAATAGTTTCTCCAGACTACCTTGACCATCGGTATCGTCTTATTCCTCAAGACTTTCTCCTGACAATCAACAATCTCAACTGGGAGCTCAATGTAACTCAGATCCAACTGCAAACCCTCTGGCACATCGGGCAGATGATGACTCGGATCTGGAATATAACCTCTGAGCATAGACACATGAAAGACATTGTGCACCTGAGACAACTCTTCCGGTAACTCAAGCCGGTAAACAGTTTTCTTGATCCTTTTTCAATATCTTATATGGGCCTATGAACCTCGGGGCTAACTTTCCACCCTTGCCTAATCGGATCGCACTTTTACCGGGTGATACCTTCAGAAAGACAAAGTCACCTACCTCAAACTCAAGGTCCCTCCTCCGGTTGTCTGCATAGCTCTTCTGCCTACTCTGAGCATCCACCAACCTCTTCCTGATCAGATCAATCTTTTCAAAGGTTTGCTGCACAATCTCAGGCCCAAACATCTGACGCTCCCCAACTTCAAACCAACAAACTGGCATTCTGCACTTCCTGCCATACAAAGCTTCGTACGGCGCCATCCCAATACTAGTCTGAAAACTGTTGTTGTAGGCAAACTCCACCAAAACTAGGTGCCTTTCCCAACTGCCTCCAAAGTCTAGCACACAACACTGAAGCATATCCTCAAGAATACGATTGACTCTCTCGGTCTGTCCATCGGTTTGCAGATGAAAAGCAGTGCTGAAATCCGTCTTGGTACCCAAAGCTTTCTGAAGACTCCTCAAGAAATGCAAAGTAAACTGCACATCTCGATCAGACACAATAGTTAACGAAACACCATGAAGACTGACGATCTCCCCGACATACACCTCAGCTAACTTGTCCATCGAAGCAATGAGTTTCATAGCCAAGAAGTGAGCAAACTTGGTTAGTCGATCGACTATGACCCAAATTGCATCATTGCCCTTTGATGTCTTGGGCAAACCCGTGATGAAATCCATACTGATGTTATCCCACTTCCATTTCGGAATAGGTAACGGTTGCAATAGACCTCCGAGTTTCTGATTCTTGGCTTTGACTTGTTGAAAAATCTCACACTTCGCCACAAATTTAGCCACATCCTGCTTTAAAACTGACCTCCAGAAATTTTGTTTAATGTCCTTGTACATCTTAGTACTCCCAGGATGTACTGACAAAAGAGTAGCGTGTGCCTTCGGAAGGATACTCTCTTTCAAGTCCGATTGATCCGGAACATGCAGCCTAACTCCAAACCACAACACTTCATTCCTTATTTGAAATTCGGGCAACCTACCTGAACCAACCTGCTCCTTCATCTTTAGAATATCAGCATCTTCTTTCTAACTTGCAATAATTCTTTCATTCAGCCTAAGTTGAAGCCTCAACTGAGTTAAAGATGCTCCCAATCCTTACAAGACAACTTCAATACCAGCCCGATCCAATTCCTCTGCAAGATGCTTCTGAGTTGTAATCAAACTAGCCAGACTATTCTTGCGGCTAACTGCATCAGCAACAACATTAGCCTTTCCAAGATGATACTTGATCTCAGGACGCATGTCCTCAAGCACTTCCAACCATCTCCGCTGTCTTAGATTCAGATCCTTCTGCTGATATATGTATTTCAAGCTCTTGTAGTCCGTGTAGAAGTTCAATTTCTCACCATACACATAATGTCTCCATTACTTTAAGGCGAAGATAATCGCAACCAACTCCAGATCATGAGTCGGATAATTCTTCTCATGCGGCCGTAGTTGCCTCGACCCATAAGCGATCACTTTCCCTTCTTGCAGTAAGACACAACCAAGCCCGCGATGTGAAGCAACATTGTAGACATGATACTCAACTCCTGCTCTAGGCAACACCAAAATAGGTGTGGTAGTCAGCCTCTCTTTCAACTCCTGAAATCTTGCCTCGCACTACTCAGTCCATTTGAAGTTCACATTCTTCTTGGTCAAACTAGTGAGCGGCACGGCTAACTGAGCATAATCCTGAATGAACCTTCTGTAGTATCCCATCAATCCAAGGAAACTCCTAATTTCCTTCACTTTAGTAGGCCTTGCCCAATCTCTCACTACCTCTATCTTCTGAGGATCAGTTGCCACTCCCTCCTTAGAAAGGATGTGACCTAGCAATGCCAATTCAGATTTTCAGAAATCACACTTGGATAACTGGTATACAATTCCTGCTCTTCCAGCTTCTTCAAAACCGCTTGCCAGATGCTCCGTGTGCTCCTCCTCCAACTTGGAGTACACAAGAACATCATAATACCACGACGAAAGAATCAATGAACGGCCTCAGAACTCTGTTCATCATATCCATAAAGATTGCAGGTGCATTTATCACTCCAAATGGCATAACTAAGAATTTGTAATGCCCATGTCGAGTTCTAAATGGAGTCTTGTGCACATCTTCAGCTTTCACTCGAACTTGATGGTATCCTGATCGAAGACCTATTTTGGAGAAAATAGCTACTCCTTGTAGACGATCGAACAAGTCATCAATTCGTGGAATAGGATACTTATTTTGAATAGTGACCTTATTCAGCTCCTAGTAATCGATACACATCCTCATCGAACCATCCTTCTTTTTTACCAAAAGCACCGGCGCTCCCCAGGGTGACTCACTCGGTTGAATAAATCCCTTCTCCAACAGTTCCTCAATCTGTCGTTTGATCCTATCATGTTCCACAGACGCCATCCTATACGGTGTCTTGGAAATAGTTGCACTCCCTGGCTGAATAGTGATGCTGAACTCAACATCACGATGCGGGGGTAACCCAGGAAAATCTTCCAAGAATACCGTCGGATAATTCCGAACCACTCGAATTTGCTGCTCCTCTACAGGAATATCCCTCTTGCTGATAGCAGCAACCAAGCCTGAACATCTCCTCTTCCCTTGGAAAGTGACTTCAGGTCCACCTGGAGCATTCACTGTTACTTCTTTGGTCTTGCACTCGATAGGGGTGGCCGATCATACCGAAATGAGTCAACCGACCAGTTTTACAACCGAACCAATCGATTCAGTACCGAAACATTCGGTTACCAAAAGTATGGTACGGTACAACCGTACCGAGTTCTAAAATCCGGTTCGGTTTCGGTATGAATATGGTTCATTCAGTATTTTACCGTACCGTACCGAACAACCCTACCAAATAATAATCTAAAATATTGAGTCCTTTAAAATTGCAGGATGATTCAGAAAGAGAATCAAGCTCACATTTAGGAAAAGATGAGATTCTTGCATCAATTTTCTTCGTTCTGTGATAACTATTTAACTATGTACAGATTGACATAATTTTGTCTTACAACAGACAGAAGAGTGGGATGATCTCTGGAACAAGATAGAAAAGGAAGAAGAATCAAAAGAAATTAATCATGAAGGTAGTTATAAATATATCATATGCATAAATTGCTTCATTTTTGGTGAATCTTCATACAACCATTTCTGCAATTTGAACCTATTTAATACTATACATAGCTAAAATTAGCACCCTGTTAACTTCTTTATCTTTTCCTATATTACATCCTTAAGTTAGTTATTTCTTTCATTTATGATATAAACTTCTCCTGTAATATAAATGAATAGAAGATAGAGTAAGTACTTCAATAAGAATGCAAAATTGGAGGTTTTTTATATGCATGTATCATATACTGATATACATGCTAATATCTATATCCTTAGTCATAATAAGATTGAATTAGTTGGAGTGCTAATTTTCCTGACCAAAGAATCTAATAAAATTTAAATGAAATGGGTAATTAAAAAAAAGTTAGGCACTAACTATGCAAAAGAAAAATTCCAGTGCAGTGGTGTTTATACACCTATGACACATTGCTTTTTAGACCTCTTCAATATGGTGTTCTGATCTTGATTATTATACACTGGGAGCATTCTTCAATTTGAAAAGAGTGCATGAAAATATGCAATTCTAGCTCTGTAACTAAATACTGCACTTATTTGGTATAACACCAATACCGCACCGTACCAACCGAAGTAGTCGGTATACCAAAGTTTCGGTATACCGAACTTTTTGGTTGGTAACGGTTTGCATATTTTCAAACCGAACTAGTTTGGTATGGTAATGGTACAATATCAAAAAGTCTGGTACCGTATCGAGCCCACCCCTAGCACTCGATGCTTGCACTGTACACTGACATCCAATCAATGCCAATAATAACATCGACTTCCAAGACATTCAGTACGATCAGATCAATCCCAAAAATTCTATCTCCAATCACGATCTCGCAGTCCGCATAGTACTGATCAGTAGTTAAAGTCTCCCCTGATGGAGTGGCTACTGCTAAGACCTTGCCTGGAAAAACTTTCGGTTCAACTCCCAAGACTTTAGCAAATTTAGGTGACACAAAAGTATGAGAGACCCAGTATCGAACAAAACAACAGCTTTCTTTCCATTCAAATAAAGTTCTCCTGTTACATAACACACACTCGTTACATAACAGTTTACTAAATAAGCAGGAAAAGAGACAATAGAAAAACACTTCTAAACACCCTCACTCGTACCAGTGATGACGTGATCCACCTCATCAGCATCAGCTTCAGTCAAGGCAAATACTCGCCCTTGCTGGTACGACTTCTTCCCGGCCTGCTGAGTTGGTCCATTACGGACGACATCCTGCAGCTTGGGGCAATGAGACATGTAGTGGTCTATCTCTCCACAGTTGAAACAAGTCACAGGAGGTCTCAACCAAGTATTCCTGGGTCTTCCTGCCACGTTAACAGTGTTCACCCCCGTCGGTTTGAACCTTTAAGCTGGTAGCGGTCCCCTGAAATTTCCAGCAACTGCAGGCCTCTTCCCCACATTCCAGTTGTTCCTCCAATTCTGAACAGTGTGGAAATGCTCCAGTCTGCCTCTGTGGCTGCCGCTCATTTGACCATCTTGTCAAACCTCCTGATACCAAGGGGTATCATCCTGGATCTCAGACTTGGCCTCAAACCATGCTCGAATTTTCAAGCCTTCTTCGCCTCGTCCATCACTAGTTCAAGTGCATATCTAGAGAGATGAGTGAATCTTGTCTCATACTCACTAATCGACATGCCGCCCTGCTGCAGCACCAGAAACTCCACGGCCTTCTTCTCCTGGACGTCTGATGGAAAATAATGACTGCAGAATTTCTCCAAGAATTCCTCCCAGCCAAGGAAAATATTCCCCATTGTCCGCTTCATCGATTGCCACCACACAGCCGCATCCTTCTCGAACTGCAGCTCAGCCAACTTCACCTTGCTGCCCTCCAGAGTCTCCAAGACTTCGAAGATAGTCTCTACCTGTCGGATCCAATTGTCAGCCATGTCTGGGTCTAACTTCCCCTTAAACACCGGTAGTTTCATCTGCCGGAATGATTACACGAGTTTGATTGCTTCGGGTGGCCGTCCTCGTAGGCATCCTTCCCTGATTCTGATTCATGGCAACGGCATTGAGTGCCTGATAGACCCTCGCTAGTTCCGTTTCCAAGTCCGGACCTTCTCCATTTCGAGCTCCTCTTCTAGCCATATTCTGATGAAAGAGATCCATTAAATTCGAAGTATAAAACATGAATTTTAAATCAACTTTCATTTTATTGAATTTCAAACTTTGTACATTCGAATTTAAAATATTTCTGACATCAAGTGAAAACAATAAGAAGATACAACAGTTTAGTTCCAACAGTTCCTCTTGGCTTCTCGAAGCTCTTCCCGTAGTTCCTCCACTTCCTCCTTCAGTACATCGTACATATTTTTCCTCTTCTCGAGTTCCCAAACACGATGACTGAGAGTTGCAATACTCTCCTTGCACTTCACATACTGAGTCTGTAGCAACTCTGCACTCTCCCACTGAGTCTCTACCTACCTCTGAAGAGACACACTGAGACTACTCGGAACTGGTTCTTCCTCGTCAGAGGAATCATCAGATGAATCCAGAGGTGGAGTGATCTCTCGAGATTAAGGCCATTCTTCCTCTTCGTATTCCACGGGGTCTTCTTCATCGGAGTCTGGTTGTCCAGGGTAGTAATCCTCCTCAACTATGTGCCAGTCGTCATCTCCAGCTGGGTCGAAATGGTCTGCCATCTTAGAAAAGGGGAGGAGGAAAAGAACTATCAATCATAGAGCAACACAAATGTAAGTGACTTACATTTAAATCTCTATACTCAACACACTAGTGTCCACTTCTAGGGTGTCGTTCCTTATAAATTTGTACTACTTGTGAAGTGTGCTCTGATACCACTTTGTAACACCCTGAATTCCAAAATAGACTGAATTCAAGTTCCACAAGATCTTTTCACTTCACTTCGTACAATTTTACAAGGAAATTAAAACTTTACTTTACATCAGAGTTACATTTACATTTACACTTTAAAAATGCGGAAGCAATGTTACAACTATTACATAAATGAAATACAACAACACTTGAATAATCTTTAAGCATCAATTCCTCTATAGTCTTTTTCATGTATTTATCTTGCATAGAAAACTGTGGGCACGTCAGTTCATTCAGCTGACGAAATATAATACATGGCCGTCCTCTCTATTCCGAAATAGTATAACAATTCTCAATACTTAACAAACCACAAACTTGTTCACAAACAAATCTAAGGGGACTATCCTATTGATGTCGTATTGTGAATGTGCACTTAGTCCTTAATGCAACTATTTACTTTATATGACACTAATGCACACTTGTTCAGAGTTTATGTAGCCCATACTACATTAGTCCGAGGGAAAACCCTTAACCGTTCTTCATCTTGTAGGGTTCGATCCCTCACCAAGATTTAATCTACTTCTGTAACTACGGTAAGTATCCTAGATGTTCTACGAACTGCGAACTCATGTCTAGGCGCCCTGGAGAGAATCCCAATGCACTGACACATGACTCATCATGCAGGCATCTTGTGGTAATTCACAAACTACCATAGACATGACACCTGCCTGTAGTCGCCAAACACCCCACGAGCGTCGTCCACCGGGATGGTGCTCTAGAGCAGTATCCAAGTCCTACTCATGACGCATCATGGGACATCCTATGAATACTCTCACGCCGCCAATCCAATGGTCCTCATACTCAATGTTTTTCTCTTACTTTCATCACATCTTCACTATGTAACTAGTCCTTAATTTAATTGAATCATGAACAAAATCAATCTCTTAGGGTTAGCATTCTCACTATACCGGTCTTATTCATTCATTTCTCATGACCCAAATCTCGGTCTTTTCATTTCAAATATCATTTCAACTTTTCTTTCATTTTGCCGGTATGAGGCTTAGCTACACCCTATTTCTAAATTTCAACTCATAATTACAAAATGGAGTTTTCATACTCAAAAAGTTCTCTTTTACAATTAACATGATTCCCAACCTTTTCTATGAATCCAATCTCATACAAATAATTCAGTTGCAATTCATGTATCTCATATTCAAAATTTATCTCTACAAGTTTATTCAATTCTCATACTATTGTTCATTTCGTCTATTCAATTCAAAGTTCACAAGTCATATTTTCATACATAAACCAACTCAATTTAACTATCATAGTCCATAGAAAACACAATTTAGATTTCCTTTCATTCAAATTTCTTCTTTATCCCTTAGTGTAATTTCTCATCAAAATAATCCCTTTTAGAAATTCTCCAAATATAGATTTCAATAGTTTTCAACACAACTTTACTTCTAACTCAATTTTATTTTAGTCAAATAGTACCCAAATATTTTTCATAAGTTCCACATGATTTTAGAGTAATTAAGAAAATTGTTTTTCCGATTTTTAGAAGCTAAGAATCCATTTTAAAACTCAAAAAAATCAAAAAGAAGTATACAGGCTGAGACCCTGAATTGAATCCGCGACCTGAAGGAAACCAACCGCAACCGCAAGCCAACTAGGCTAGAGTGCACATGCGATAATTGAAGGGGATTAAGTGAGTAAGTGGTTTACTTTCGGATTTGGATTTTATTTTAAAAAAATCGAAATTAAAAGTCCAAGCCTAGGACCCGAACCCGCGACCTAAGAGGTCACCCACGGCTACAGTAACACCCAAAGTGACCGCAAGCCAATTGGTCTAAGGAGCCAGATGGTCTCAAATTGAGTTGAATTATTTATAACCCAACTCGCTGTTCATCTCTAATTTCCCAATTTTCAAAACAATTTTTGTTTCTTTTTCTTCTCTTTTTGAACTCAAATTTTTCAGATCTTAATATATATACAAATACAGTAAATCAGTGTTTTTAAAATCATTATTTACTAATAAAACATGCATTTCTAATCTCATTTTATATTCTAATGTCCATAATTTTGACATTTAGAACAACCACATTTGGACACATTTTGAAATATAAATTTCTACAAAAATACTTCATTCCCTCATTCTTTCATTTATTAGTCAATCTCATTAGTAAAAACAAAAAATTCCTTTCTTTGCTACAATGAAATCATTCACAATTAACCAAATCAATTTCACATGAAACATTCAATTTTGACATGATTCTCAATTATCTAGCATGGCAAACATGATAGCTTCTAGCATTTTAATTCACAAATAATCAACTAGCAATCATTTTAACAAACATCTTCTAAATTACCATCTCATCTCTAATTTAGCAAACATGAGTCCAATTTCAACTAGTTAATCTTTAATAATTTCATCAAAACATTCCTAGCATGGTATCTAGATTTAGAAGCATGAGAAACACCCACCTATTTGAGAAAATGAATTGAAAGTTCCTAGAATGCAAGAAAGTAGCCTTCTCCTCCTAGAATGTATTGCAAATTGCCTTCTCCTCCTTGCTCCTTGGTATTTGCCGAAGCCTCCTTGCTCCCTTGGATGATTGGTCGGCCACCTCTAGGTTGGAACACACACAATTTTGCACACTCTAATCTTTTGCTAACAAATCTCCTCAATCTTTGGCTCTCTTATCTTTTCTCTCTTAATCTTTTCTCTTAGCAATTTGTTTAGTGCAGTAATTAGAAGAAAAGCTAGGGGTATTTATACACTTTTAGGATGAGAATAAATGGCTAGGATTTAATTAAGGAGTTAGAGATTAAGGACCAAGATGAGTTAGGAAGTTGTAGTAACTTCCATGAACTCAATAACTACCCCTCAACTCTAACCCACTCTCCCTCTCTCTCTTGGCCACAACCCGGCCTCCCACAAAGGTTTGCAAAGCACACCCTAGTGTGTGCACGTGCCCCCTAGTATCCCCCCTATTATTAAGTTGTACATTATTAATTAATTAATTGTCTACTAATTGTGTCTACATGACAAGTTATGACAATTAAAAGATTAATTAGTTTGTGGGCTTCAAAAATAGTGGGCTTTGGACTCACGGGTCAAAATAAATTATTTAATTAATTAGAGTAGGCTTAAATTAGAAAACAAGATTGGGCTTTTTTAAAAATAGGCTTTTAGAAATAAAGAGAAAGAAAGAAAATATTTGTTCATGGTATGAGAGACAATTTTATAAGAGAACATATATACAAAATTTGTACGTGCACAACACGTAAAATCAACAATTCTCATATAAATTTTTTTTAGGGTATTACAACTTGAGGCTTGATACTTGTATATTGATACTTGAGGCTTGATACTTGTTTACTTGATACTTGAGGCTTCATACTTGATACTTTATTTCTTGAGACTTGTCCTTGAGTACACTGCCCTATATGATCTACTATGAAATCTAAAACGAAATTGTGTTGACTGTAGCAACCATGTAGTAAAAGGACGGATGCATGAAGTGCTACCTAGATAGTAATAATACAAGACTTGAACATGATCACTTGACACTTGATACTTGATTACTTGAACATGATTACTTGATGCTTTCTACTTGATACTTGTACTTGACTACTTGACATCTGTTACCTGTTTACCTGCTTGTTCGACACTTGTTGCTTATTTATATGATACTTGTTTACTTGACACTTGACACATGCCACTTACACTTGGTTATCTTGCTATGCTAGTTGTTATATTTTGTTATCATGCATATTCCATGTTATTAGTTATTGTTTCCTATGTACTTGTATCCTGCACTACAAGCGGCCCGTACTTTGCATTGACGGGAATTTGTTTTCTTTTTCCTCTTCCTGCAATTTGTTAAATTGTAGATTTTGGAGATCAGCTGCCAAATGGAACAGGCGAGATGAGATATTAGTATTGGATTTAATATTATTATTTATTGTTGCTTGCTTTGAACAATTGTGTTTTGTACTTGAATTTATTTGTATTTGGACAATATAATCCAGGATATTTGACTTATTCAGATCTGGATTATTTAAGATTAATACATTTTGTTTCAAGTATTCTTGTTGGT
The DNA here is from genome assembly GCA_017893485.1 of Hemerocallis citrina. NCBI lineage: Eukaryota > Viridiplantae > Streptophyta > Magnoliopsida > Asparagales > Asphodelaceae > Hemerocallis > Hemerocallis citrina. Next base: position 426,753,516 of record CM030358.1, on the reverse strand, counting down.
TTTAACTCATATATGCAGACTTGGTTGATTCTTTTACTTCCGACTCTGATTATTTTTGTGAAATATTGTAAAGATTTTTGAACAACTTATGGATGATGAAAATCATTCGCTGGGCTTAATCCCGTATCCGTATTTCGTATTCTCTTTTGGGAAGTGAGGCGTGACAATAAGATCGTACAAACAAAATGCATGTATACACCAAGAAGTGATTATCTCTAAGTTATTTCGTGTCGTGTGTGGAATGAGATAACTACGGGCAGATCAACACATAGAGACAAGATATAACAAGGATTTTGTACAGGAATTGTCTCTAGAACACAACTACACTACAGGCAGTATTTAGTACTTGTATTTACAACAAAAATTTAATACAAGTTACTTGCCTTATTAATGACGAAGAAAACGATGAAGGAAGAGCAAGAATAACGGGAACGGATTCCTGGGCAACGAACGACTACGAATCACATGAACACATGAATGCACAACGAATAATCACGAACAAACTAACACGTGCAAATCTCGTGCACGTGCAGCAAAGAGAGAGTAAGAGGGAGACAGTGGACAGCGGCCTAGGGCTGTGTGTTGCTGTTAGTCGGAGACAACACAGGGATGGGAAGGAGATGCTGCAATGCTGGGCTACTGCTGGCATCGCGGGAGAGCACACATGGGGTGCATTGTAGGAGCTGGACGTCGGGAGGTCGCTGGTGTTGGCACTGTAGGAGGATGGACGGGAAACAGGGGGTAGGGGGGATCGGTTAAGGGGTGGCTTGGAGGTCGGGGAAGCACTATGGGTGCAGGGTTTTGGGAGGAGGATAGAGAATAGGGATGGGTTGAATATGAGGTCAGGAGTGGGTTTTGAATGCAGGTGGCTAGGGTTTGAGACGGGGATGAACTGGGGTAGATGGAGATATATATCCACATGGTAGATAGTTATTAGGGTTTTTGGTGTAAATGTGGGTAACGGGTTAGGCTAGATAACAGGTTTGGAAGTGAAGCAAATGGGTATTAGGTAGGAGCAACAGTAGGTTTAATAGGGTATAGAATTTAAAATGTGTTTTGAATGGATTATAGGATAGGGTTTTAAAAATAGGATTTTGGGTATGCTTTGATCCAAATAAAATAGGATGAATCAACAATAGAGGGATGGGAACAAAACGAGTAAATAAAATAGGACGTGAACAATTAAAATAATGAGGATAAAAAATAATGGCCCGATCAAACAGAGATAAAATAATATGAGACAATTGAATCAAGAAGATCAAATTTAGAGCTAACAAACCAAATAGATGAATATATTGAAAAAGAAGATCTAATACATGGTTCAAAAGGGGGTACAATGTGAATAAACACTAAAAAAAATATATTTAAAAATACAGAAAATGGAAAACAGGGGTTACACTGGTTGCTTGTTTACATGCACTTGACACTTGTTACATGCCACTTACACCCATTTATCTTACCATGCTACTTGTTCTGTTCTTAACTTAGAGTTAGTTGCTCTCTTTTGTTGTTACATCTTCCATGCTATACTTGCTTCCGCTGTCACTCTATTCTTGTCTATTTGTTTTTTCTGTACTTGTTGCCTACACTACATACGACCCGTAACTTGCATTGACAGGCATTTTGTTTCTCTTTCCTTTTCCTGCAATTTGTTAAATTGCAGACTTTGGTGACCAGCTGCCCGATGGAGTAGGTGATCAAAGATTCTAGTTAGCTGGAGTTCTTGCTACATTTATTTATTCTTGTTGCTTACCTTGAATAATTGTAATTTGTTATATGGATACTTGTATTGGGCATTTTGTCTCAGGCTTGTATTTTGTTCCAGACTTGATTATTTAAAATTTAGTGTTATTATTTTCAATTAATCTTGTTGACTATATTAATTCAGTTATTCATGTGTGATTGATTGTTTATCTTACATACCTCTTGTTTATTCTTGTATATGTTGTAAAGATTCTTACAGCTTATGAATGGTAAAAGTCATTCGCTGGACTTCTATCGCATACTCGTATTCTGTATTTCCTTTTGGGAAGCAGGGCGTGACAGGTATATAAGCTCCATTGATATCCCTCGATATCCACAATCAATAAGGTGGGGATGCCTCAATATCCCCAGCCATGACGTATGTCAGATCTCGTGCCACGCACGTGCTTCAACACTGCTTATGATGTCAGCTCGCATTAGCCCACTCGCATGTTACTTGGACGTTAATAAGCATACTGTTCTGCTGAACCACAATGCCCAGCGTGGATCTCGAGCCACACGCAGAGATTTCTCACATTCTTGCTAATCCTTTGCGCTCGACGTGGATCTGGAGCCACAAGCAAAGATTTCTCACAATCTCGCTAATACTTGGCGTTCGGTGTGGACCTCGAGCCATACGTGAAGGTTTCTCACAATCTCTCTAACCATCGGTGCTCGGTACGGAATTCGACCCACACTCGAAAATTCTTCACAATCTCGCTAACTATCGGTGCTCGGCTTGGACCTCGAGCCATATGTGAAGATTTCCCACAATCTCACAAACCCTCATTGCTCAGCGTGGACCTCGAAACATACACGAGATTTATCACAATCTTGCTAACCCTTGGTGCTCGGCTTGGATCTCGAGCCATACCCGAAGATTTCTTACAATCTCACTAACTCTCAGCGCTCGGTGTTGACCTCAAGCCATATGCGAGATTTCTTGCAAACTCGCGTGGACCTTGAGCCACGCGCAAGATTTATCACAACCTTGCTAACCCCTGGTGCTCGGCGTAGACCTCGAGCAATATGCCAAGATTTCTTACAATATCGCTAACTCTCGACGCTCGGCATGGACCTCAAGCCACACGCGAGTTTTCACAATATTAGTTTAAACCCTAATTAGTTGAGATTAATATCAATAAAATCAAAAAAGTTAAAATTTGTTTAAAATTAATCTCACTACAGTAGCTACCCCAATCGAATTATTTTGGTCCCACTCGTTATCAGTGGGATCAGGGATACTTCCAGTAAGAAATATATCGAAGAGTTGGTGCAGAGTTGACTTCCGAAATCAGTAGTATGGGAGTATTCTTACATCTCAAACAAATCTAATCATTCATGGAAAACTATTTAGCTACACTAATTCTACATCCAACCAAACAACCTTTTTAGAACTCAAATCCACAAATTTCTTCTCTCTACAGTAATCTTACAACTTCAGAAAAGTTTTACGTCCAACCAAACAACCCCTATACACAGATTAATGGGACATGGCACCATCATATTGAAGGATTAAGTCAACTGATATAGAAAACGTGAAATATTCTCATTAAATAAAAATAATTTTTATATACTACATGCTACTGTTACAATATACGTAATGATATACAGATTATTCATGGGGCATAAAACCATTATTGAAAAGGATTAAGTCATACAGAACGCGTGAAATATTCTCATTAAATAAAAATGAATTTTGATATACTACTCACAACTGTTACAATATACTTAATGATACACAAATTAATGGATGATTGAATAAGATTACGTCAACTCTTAGAGAACACATGAACTCATTAAATAAAAATGAATTTTGATATACTACATGCTACTGTTACCGTATGCTCAATGGTACACAAATTAATGGGGCATAAAACCATGATTGAAAAAGATTAAGTTAACTGATCACCATGTAGAATTATGATAAAAAAAAAAAGAAAACTGACCATGTAGAAAACGTGAAATATTCTCATTAAATAAAAATGAATTTCAAGTTTTCTCTAAATGTTTCAACAAATTGGACCAAGAAATCGACCCATTGTGTTTGGTTGTGTTTAGTCTTAAAAAACTCTTCCAACATAGCCCCTAAACACACTATTTATAGAAGAGCCACAAAGTGAGATCAAATTTGTCCTCAAAATGGCACATGAAGAGAACAAAGAGAAGAATCGCCTTCAACAGTACGAACAACTCATCTCAACTTTGCCATTTTGTAATGAAAGTAAGTGGAACGTGCCTCTAAGTTACTACCAAAGCTTTTGGTACCCGACGTTCCTCCTTCCATACGTACTAGACTTCTGCAATGAGTTCAAGGCCCCGAGACACAGACATCCTCTTGGTTTCCGTGCCAAAGTCCGGCACCACCTGGCTAAAAGCATTGGTCTTCGCCACGGTGAACAGAAAAGATCACAACCCTTTCGGACCTGACCACCCTCTCCTACACTCCAACCCTCATGACTGCATCCCTTTCATCGACCTAATTTACTCAGAAGGCAAAGGTGCATGATTTATTGAAAAAAAATTTGGATTTTATTTCATTTTATTATTTTATTTTAGGGCTTTTTACACATCACTTTGTAAGAAATGTTCTAATTCCATATAAACGATCACTCACAAATCATTATTTCTATTTTAGAACCACTGCCAACTCCCAAAACAACCAATCGAATCTCAATTGCAACATTATGATAATTCTGATCCAATTAATGAACCAACTTTCTGGAAAAAATCCTAACTAAAAGGGTATCGTTCTTAAAAAATTGATTTTCTATCCTTGTGATCTTACTCGGTTCTAGATCATTGTATTTAAGATTTTTTCCTCGAAAATTGGTTTAGCATATCTGAATTTCTATGATTTTGCAAATAAAGTTGTGAAGGATCATTTTTTGTGTTCATCGAGGTAGTATTATAGAAATATTGATTTGTGAATGAGGTATATGGAATTATAAAATTTGTCAGTAAGTAACGTGGAAAAAAACCCCTTATCCCTCCACTAGTAGTTTACACGTGCGATGCACGTCTTAATAAATATAATTTTTTTAAAAGTAAAAATTCAGACGTAGTCTAGATTTGATCTAAAACCTCATTTACAATAGTTATGCACGTGCATTGTACGGATCGGTAGATGGACAAATTACACTAAGGCCTTCTCCAATTATAGTAGTAGAGATATATCTCTAATATTATAATGGGAGAAGGCCTTAATGTCATTTGTAAATATTTTGTCAATCTACCAACTTGTGCAATACACGTGCATAACTATTATAAAGGAGGTTCTAAGTTCAAATCCAGACTATGTCTAAATTTTATTTTTAAAAACTATATTTATTAAGACGTGCATCGCACGTGTAAATCTACTATTTTAATGGGAGAGTTGGAGTTGTAAACAAACAAACCCTAATTTTGTAACTGAGTAAACACGTGCAATATACGGCAAACTAAATCCACCAAACATACCCGTGTGATGCACGTGCAGCTCCTAAAAAAGGAATATTTTAGCAAATGCCCCCATTTAAAATGTGAAAATTAGCATATACCCCCACTATTTCTAATCTTATAATGGGAGAAGACCTTAGTGTCATTTGTAAATGTTTTGTCAATCTACCAACCCGTGCAATACACGTGCATAACTATTATAAAGGAGGTTCTAAGTTCAAATCCTGATTATGTCTAAATTTTTATTTTAAAAAACTATATTTATTAAGACGTGCATCGCACGTGCAAATTACTAGTTATAATGGGAGAAGGCCTTAGTGTCATTTGTCATTTTGTCATTCTACCAACATGTGCAACGCACGTATAAAACTAATATAACGGAGGTCTCAAGTTCAAATCCTCCTTACGTCAGAGTTTTTATTTTTATTTTTTAAAATTATTAAAACATGCATCGCACGTGAGAAAGTTGGAGCTATAATTTGTCAATACACCCACCCGTGTCTTACACGTGCACCTCCAACTCTCCCATTAATTAAAACAAAAACAAACAAACAAACAAACATGCAAAACAAATTTTCATTTTTTTTTAACGCCAAGCAAACACTTGCACAAACAACTCCAATTCAACTTATGAACACGTGCATCACACGTACAAATCCTAGTTCTTTCTTCAAAATATTTTTTTCTATTACGTACAACGCATGTCCAACTCCAAAACTATTTCTTAACATGTATATCGCACGTAAAAATTCTCTAATTCTTATCAAAATATGCATCTCACGTGAAAAATTCTAGTCTTATTTTACTGGATTTCAAAATGGGGAGATTGGCATGTATTTATGTTTTGAATTAATTCAAAATACAATCGACTATTAAGAGGAAAATAACATGTTATATGTATCTTTCTAAAAGGTCCAATGTTAGAGGAGGAGTCTATGATGCGGCCGAGGCTTCTCAGCATGCACTTGCCTTACTCTAACCTTCCTGAGTTAGCGAAGAGCTCCAAGTCCAAACTAAAGATCATCTACATTTGCCGAGATCCAAAGGACCTCCTAGTGTCAACTTGGCACTTCTTTAACAACTGGGCTGGGACGACAAATAATGCAGACTCCTTGGAGGATGTGTGTGAAATGTTTTGTAAGGGAGTCTCCCCCTCTGGGCCAGTGTGGGATCATGTTCTTGGATACTGGAAAGAGAGCCTGAGCAAACCGGAGAAGGTGTTGTTCCTCAAGTACGAGGATTTGAAAGAGGACCCTATGGAAAATTTGAAGAGATTGGCGGAGTTTGTAGGGTACCCTTTCTCTGAAATGGAGGAGAACGAGGGAGTAGTAGAGAAGATTGTGAAGTTGTGTAGTTTCGAAAATCTGACGAGTTTGGAAGTGAACCGAAATGGGGTTCTGGTGTCGAATGAGAGTGCGATAGATGGTCCCAGAATCAACTACTCGGCGTATTTTAGGAAAGGGAAGGTAGGGGATTGGAGAAACTATCTTTCTCCCAAGATGGCACAAAGATTGGATGCAATCACTAGTGAGAAGCTAAGTGGATCTGGGCTTAGCTTTCAGAGCATATGAGTTAAGAGTGAACTGAATAAATTTTTAGCGCTTGTACATGGCTGCATGGGCTTTAAAAGTATGACCTCAGCGTGAATCTGTCATGTGTTTGTGTGTGTTTCCTTTCTCTTTCAAATAAAGGGCTATGTCCTAGCCTGATTTTGAATATTAAACCGCCTGCACCCATTCAATCCCTTACCATCCAGGCAATAACTCAGTGGTCTATGCTTGTCTGTGTTATATATTATTTACTGAATAATATATGATTGTTTTTATTCATTGATGGATCTTGCATTTGATTAAGGATATCAAAGTTCATGAGTTATAATTGGATTAGTTTTTTTTTCCCTAAACAGGCACGGTCTGTTCAATAAATTGAGTAGATTATATAAGAGAGATGCATTCAATTAATTGTGCGTCTTAGTACATCTACTGGACAGTAAATTCAAATATATATGCTTCTGAGCAACCACCACCCACTGGATGTAGAACCGTTTGCTGGTGGAAGTGACCGGACATGTGAACAAGACAGTGAGGGCAGATGCTTCTCCATTTACAAGTCAATGGTAAGATCTATTACTTTTGTGGACGGCAGTTTCACCCACTAATCCCTTCAGGTGCCCATATAGGCCGGCCAGTTACCACCATTGATGCAGTTTGTTTTTGGGAGGCGTGTGGATGCACCGGCATGAGTTCTTACTCGATTTGTATTGATGGAGGAGACTCCTATGCAGACGACCCTCGACTAGGCGAATGGTACGGAGGTAGGTGGTAGCAATGTTCTAAAAAGCGCTAGGCGGTAGTCGGGCGGCCGATGAGGGACCTAGCACCTAGACCTTGTAATCGGGGATTAAGCGGCTAGGCGCTAGGCAGTTTTTTAAATTTATTTATTTATTTATTTATCGATCTTTTAGGTTTTATTTGTTGTTACCCCTTTTTACTCTTTATTGCTACTCATTCTTAGTTTCTTACTATTGAACTTTTTCTCCTTGCAATTGTAAGATGGGCTTCATATAGTCAAATCGGTGTATTATTGTATCGGTGAACATGAGGACTCTATCTTCTCCATATCTGATGTAAACCGAGGAGCTGCGATTTGGGGTGAAAGTGAAGAGCGCGATTTGGGGGTGAAAGTGAAGAGCGCGATTCAGAGTTTTTTTTACTTTTTTTTATTATGAGGAGAAAGTGAGAGCGGTATGTTTTTTTTACTTTTTATTTTATTTTTTTTAAAAATTACTTAAGGCCTAAGCGGGTCTAATCCGCCTAGACCCGCCTAGACCGATTAAACACCGCCTAGGTCCGATTTTAGCTGCCTAGAACCCATTTCCGATTTTCATAAACGCCTAGGCCCGTAGTCGAGACGTTGGGGGGCCGCCTAGCACCTAGGCGGCCGCCTAGGCCGCTTTTTAGAACACTGGGTGGTAGTGAGGTGGAGGCTGATGCTCGGCTCGGATCGGGTGGCTCGGATCCGAGGTCTCGTGTACCTGCAGACGGTCTCGGAACACCGGGGTTGGTCCCGGTGGCAGACCCTCCGACGATCTAGTTAGTCACTAAGAGAGAGTAACAGTAACTAGGGTTTTGGTGGGAACAGATCGATTATCTGAATCCAGGGGTAAGGGTCTGGTATTTATAGGAGAAGCCAACCGGGTCTGGACCCGTTTGGGGCCGGGTCTGGACCCGGTTGCCCGTGAGGCTGAAGTAGTGGAAACCCAGGCGGTATAGGGCTGACGTGGCAGACGCCCTGGCAGTTTTCAGGCTGACGTGGCAGCGGCCCGGGCGGTTTTCCGATGCTGACGTGGCAGATCCGGGGATCAGAAGGTGCGCTCATCCTGAGGGGATCCCATGGCCCAGGATGAGCCACGTCATTTCTAACCCATATCACAAGCCCCACACTCCTGTAGGGCTGGGTGAACCTACCGTGTAGGAGTGATTCTTCGCCTCTATAGGAAGAGCAAGGTGGAAGGTGCGGTGAGAAAGTAAGTTTTGCTACTTCCAGAAGAGGTCAGGGGGTAGGAGGAAGGGATCCCCTATTGGAGTTTGCGCGGGATGCTAAGCGTAGAAGAGTCGGAGTGACGCTCGCCGAGCCTCGGGGTCGACAGACGAGCCTCGGAGGTCGGCAGATGACCCCCCTCGCTAGTTGGAAGAGCGAGGGGACGAAGAGGCCGATCTCGTTAGAGTTCGGCTTGCCGAGCATCTGGGGTCGATAGAGGAGCTCCGAGGGTCGGTAGATGATCCTCTCACTAGTTTGTAAGAGCGAGTGGACGTCGAGGTCCATCTTGTTGGAGCTCGGCTTGCCGAGCGTCTGGGGTTGATAGAGGAGCTCTGAGGGTCGGTAGACGATCCTCTCGCTAGTTGGAAGAGCAAGGGGATGTCGAGGTCGGTCTCGTTGGAGCTTGGCTTGCCGAGCATCTGGGGTTGATAGAGGAGATCCGAGGGTCGGTGAGCTAGCTGTTGCTTGCAGAATGTTGAGGGTCGGCGGGCGAGTCATGAGGGCCAGTGGACGGCCCTCTCGCTAGTTGGAAGAGCGAGGGGCCGTCGAGGTCGATCTTTGCTGGAACTCGGTTCGCCGAGCGCTATGGGTCGGCAGCCGATCCCCAGTCGGTGGGACAAAGGAGGGTTTTGGGGCTCGCGATTCCATTCGAGCTCCGAGCCTCCCGTGTAAAGAGGGGGGCTTATGGGGGCTCGTGATGCTATCCGAGCGTCGACCATCTCGTTGAATAGGAGAGGAAGTTGCGGCACGAAATGTTGTCCGAGCTCCGAGCTTACCGACGAGCAGAGAAGGAGAAGTGGCTCGAGATTTTATCCGAGCTCCGAGCCCCCTGTCGACAGCGAGAAAGTGGGGTGGCTCGGGATTCTATCCGAGCATCGACCTTTCTGTGAATAGAAGTGGAATTTTTGGCTCGTGATTTCATTCGAGCTCCGACCTTCATCGTCAATAGAGAGAAAGTGCGGCTCGTGAAGCCATCCGAGCGTCGACCCTTCTGTGAAAAACAGAAGAGGAATTTATGGCTCGAGATTTCATCCGAGCTCTGAGCTCCCTTGACAACAGAGAGAGAGGTGCGGCTCGTGATGTTATCCGAGCGTCGACCCTTCTGTGAAAACAGAAGAGGAATTTTTGGCTCGCGATTTTATCCGTGCTCCGAACTTCATCGTCAACAGAGAGAAAGTGCGGCTCGTGAAGCCATCCGAGCGTCGACCCTTCTGTGAAAATAGAAAAGGAATTTATGGCTCGGGATTTCATCCGAGCTCCGAGCTCCATTGACAACAGAGAAAGAGGTGCGGCTCGTGATGTCATCCGAGCGTCGACCCTTCTGTGAAAACAGAAGAGGAATTTTTGGCTCGCGATTTTATCCGAGCTCCGAACTTCATCGTCAACAGAGAGAAAGTGCGGCTCGTGAAGCCATCCGAGCGTCGACCCTTCTGTGATAATAGAAGGTGGATTGTGGCTCGCGGTGCCATCCGAGCATCGACCCTTCTGTAAAAAATAGAAGAGGAATGGTGGCTCATGGTGCCTTCCGAGCCCCTGAGCTTTCTTGTAAAAATAAAAGAGGAATCGTGGCTTGCGGTGTCATCCGAGCATCGACCCTTATGCAACAATAGAAGGGGAATTGTGGCTCGCGGTGCCATACGAGCGTCGACCCTTCTGTAAAAAGTAGAAGAGGAATGGTGGCTCGCGGTGTCATCCAAGCCCCGAGCTTTATTGGCTTGTCGTGAGAAATCCGTTGTATGAGGAACAAGGGCGTAGGGGTAGTTTAGGTAATTCCACTCCCACCGCTGATGTCAGGAGCGCAAGGATCGAAGTGTCTCCAGATCTTGGCGGCCGTTAGATCTTGATGGTTAAGATCCAACGGCCAGATCTTAATTGTGGAAATCGAGGAGTCACTCTATTCATTATATATCCCCTCCCCCCTCTTCATTTTTTCTTCTTGTTTGTTTTGATGTAAATGCTTTGAGCAGACTGGCCACCGCGGCTTTTGTATCAATCTTTTGAAAGAAATGAAATATACTTTTTTGGGCTGAGGCTTCAAGACTTGCATTTTTGTGATGTTTGCTCTCGTCTTTTGATAGACGCACGGGACTTGGGTCGCTGCCCCTGCTGCTGCCGATGTACCTCCAGTTCAAGAGGGGGATGAGGTTATGGAGGCAGCTTTGGCTCGCCAGCGAAAACAGGCTCGGGACCAAGTGGCCACCGTTAATTATTTCCTGAACAAGTCTAGGGAGCTCGGTCTGGAGGTGGCGCACCTGAAGAAGGCCATAGCCGACCGGGACTGGTGGGTAATCGAGACGGACTGGTCCCTCTCGGATTCCTCGAGCGGGCGGTCGGCTTCGGAGTCCTTCCTCCGCGAGGCCGTGGTTGAGAAAGAACTGGAGATTCGCAGGCTGAAGCTGGTGTTAGGCGGGGGTCTCATTAAAGAGGCCAGCAACTCGACCCCGGGGCGGTCTCCGACATTTCTATTGGATGAGGCCCAGCCTGATGATGCAAGAAGCTCGGTGGCGGGAGTATCTTCCCGGGCCGGCCCAGCCGAGCGTGAGAACTGTGAGCCCGAAGGAGGCACCGAGTTTGAATTTCAAGCTGAGTGTGAGTGAGTGTTCTTTGTATTTGTACCGACGTTCATTGAGTTGTAAGCAATGAGTAATAATAATAGCATTCGTTTTCTTGAACCTCGATTGTCTCGGTTGCTGAAGGTGGCTGCTGTGTCTGCTACGAAGGGGTCGCCGCCGAGGCGACTGGGTCATAAATGGCAGCATTTCGCCTTCCCATGAGCATTAATGGCGACGTTTTCGCCTTCCGCCGTTTTGCATTCCCAGACGCAATAACTGCCCCTCTCAGGGGGTTATATAATCCCCACTTCCCCCCAACTAATGGTTAAGAAGTGAAAGTCTCTTGACTTGGGTGCCTGCCGAGGCGGGGCGCCCAGAAATAAAATATTCTCTGAACGCTCCGAATCGGGGGCACACCAATCACCCTCGGACTATTCGGGGTTCGGGCCTGCAGGGCCGCGAGACCCCGGGTTGTTCGTTGGTGAGTGGTGGGCTGGCCGATTGGATCGGGGGTTCGGGGAGAGCCGAGGCTTGGTGGCTCTCTTGTCGTCCTCGAACAGTTCGGGATTTCGGGCTCGCAAGAGCAGGAAACCCCGGGCTGTTCGTGGGCGAGAGGAGGGTCGATTGAAAGCAATGGGTCAGTCCGGGACGAAGAGAGCAGAGGGTCAGTGGCTCCCCTGCCATCCTCGAACAGTTCGGGGTTTGGGCTTGCGAAAGACATAAACTCCGAGTTGTTCGCGGGTGAGAGGGTGGTCAACCAAACGACTCGGAGCTCGGGGTGTCTGCCGAAGGCGGATGCTCTAAACCTTAATATATAAAATTTTGCTGAATCGCGGCACTAGGCTGTAGCCGAGCGTATTGGTCGAGCGACTTCGAAGGACGCCGCGACCTTGCTCTGGGCTGACGACGCGCCGCTATCTCTTGGGGATGGCGGTGTGTACGGTTGTCGCCTCATGCATTGGTTGATGGGCTTGAAGAAGCCCAAAACGAGCGAGGACGGGTGCCAAGCCCCCACACCGGGGAGAAAACCAGTAGCAGAGGGTCGCCACCGAGCGTCAAGGCCGAGGAGCTTTGAAGAAAGCCCCTGCCTTGCTCGAGGTCAATGCCAAGCTCCCGCACTTGTTTTCAGGGAAGACGGTGTGGGCGTGGCTGGCAGTTGTTGCCTCGTGCATCGGTTGATGGGCTTGAAGAAGCCCAAACTGAGCGAGGGACGGGTGCTAAGCCCCCACACCGGGGAGAAAGCCAGTAGTAAGCATAGCAGAGGGTCGCCGCCGAGCATCGAGGCTGAGGAGCTTTGAAGAAAGTCCCTGCCTTGCTCAAGGTTGATGCCGAGCTCCTGCACTTGTTCTCAGGAAAGACGGTACGGGCGTGGCTGGCGGGTGTCGCCTCGTGCATCGGTTGATGGGCTTGAAGAAGCCCAAACCGAGCGAGGGACGGGTGCCGAGGCCCCACACCGGAGAAAAATCCAGTAGCAGGCGTAGCAGAGGGTCGCCACCGAGCGTCAAGGCTGAGGAGCATTGAGGAAAGCCCCTGCCTTGCTCGAGGTCGACGGCGAGCTCCCGCACTTGTTCTCAGGAAAGACGGTGCGGGCGTGGCTGGCGGGTGTCGCCTCGTGCATCGGTTGATGGGCTTGAAGAAGCCCAAACCGAGCGAGGGACGGGTCCCGAGCCCCCACACTGGGGAGAAAGCCAGTAGCAGGCGTAGCAGAGGGTTGCCGCCGAGCGTCAAGGCTAAGGAGCTTTGAAGAAAGCCCCTACCTTGCTCGGCGTTAACGCCAAGCTCCCGCACTTGTTCTCAGGAAAGACGGTGCGGGCGTGGCTGGCAGTTGTCGCCTCGTGCATCGGTTGATGGGCTTGAAGAAGCCCAAACCGAGCGAGGGACGGGTGCCGAGCCCCCACACCGGGGAGAAAGCCAGTTGCAGGCGTAGCAGAGGGTCACCGCCGAGCGTGAAGGCTGAGGACCTTTGAAGAAAGTACCTACCTTGCTCGAGGTCGACGCCAAGCTCCCGCACTTCTTCTCAGGAAAGACGGTACGGGAATGGCTGGCGGTTGTCGCCTCGTGCATCGGTTGATGGGCTTGAAGAAGCCCAAACCGAGCGAGGGACGGGTGCCGAGCCCCTACACCAGGGAGAAAGCCAGTAGCAGGCGTAGCAGAGGGTCGCCACCGAGCGTCAAGGTTGAGGAGCTTTGAAGAAAGCCCCTGCCTTGCTCGAGGTCGACGCCGAGCTCCCGCACTTGTTCTTAGGAAAGACGGTGCGGGCGTAACTGGCGGTTGTCGCCTCGTGCATCCGTTGATGGGCTTGAAGAAGCCCAAACCGAGCAAGGGACGGGTGCCAAGCCCCCACACCGGGGAGAAAGCCAGTAGCAGGCATAGCAGAGGGTCACCGCTGAGCGTCCAGGCTGAGGAGCTTTTGAAGAAAGCCCCTGCCTTGCTCGAGGTCGATGCCGATCTGTCGCCCTTGTTCTCAGGAAAGACGGTGCGGGCGTGGCTGGCGGTTGTCGGCTCGTGCATCTATTGATGGGCTTGAAGAAGCCCAAACCGAGAGAGGGACGGGTGCCGAGCCCCCACACCGGGGAGAAAGCCAGTAGTAGGCGTAGCAGAGGGTCTCCGCCGAGCATCAAGGCCTAGGAGCTTTGAAGAAAGCCTCTGCCTTGCTCGAGGTCGATGTCGAACTCCCGCATTTGTTCTCAGGAAAGACGGTGCGGGCGTGGCTGGCGGTTGTCGCCTCGTACATCGGTTGATGGGCTTGAAGAAGCCCAAACCGAGCGAGGGACGGTTGTCGAGCCCCCACACCGGGGAGAAAGCTAGTAGCAGGCATAGCAGAGGGTCACCGCCGAGCGTCAAGGCCGAGGAGCTTTGAAGAAAGGCCCCTACCTTGCTCGAGGTCGACGCTGAGCTCCCGCACTTGTTCTCAAGAAAGACGGTGCGGGCATGGCTGGCGGTTGTCGCCTCGTGCATCGGTTGATGGGCTTGAAGAAGCCAAACCGAGCGAGGGACGGGTGCCAAGCCCCCACACCAGGGGAGAAAGCCAGTAGCAGGCGTAGCAGAGGGTCGCCGCCGAGCGTCAAGGCCGAGGAGCTTTGAAGAAAGCCCCTGCCTTGCTCGAGTTCGACACCGAGCTCCCGCACTTGTTCTTAGGAAAGACGGTGCGGGAGTGGCTGGCGGTTGTTGCCTCGTGCATCGGTTGATGGGCTTGAAGAAGCCCAAACCGAGCGAGGGACGGGTGCCGAGCCCCCACATCGGGGAGAAAGCCAGTAGCAGGCGTAGCAGAGGGTCGCCGCCGAGCGTCAAGGCCGAGGTGCTTTGAAGAAAGCCCCTGCCTTGCTCGAGGTCGATGCCGAGCTCCCGCACATGTTCTCAGAGTGTGTAGCTACCCTAAGCTTGTAAGAGAAGCTTTGCTGGCTCGTGCTGTTATCCGAGCGCCATGCCCCAAGCTTGTAAGAGTAGCTTTTCTGGCTCGTGCTGTTATCCGAGCGCCGAGCCCCAAGCTTGTAAGAGTAGCTTTCTGGCTCGTGCTGTTATTCGAGTGCCGAGCTCCAAGCTTATAAGAGAAGCTTTTCTGGCTCGTGGTGTTATCTGAGCGCCGAGCCGCAAGCTTGTAAGAGAAGCTTTTCTGGCTCGCGCTGTTATCCGAGCGTCGAGCCTCAAGCTTGTAAGAGAAGCTTTTCTGGCTCGCACTGTTATTCGAGTGCCGAGCCCCAAGCTTCTTAGAGAAGCTTTTCTGGCTCGGGCTCTTATCCGAGTGCCGAGCCCCAAGCTTGTAAGAGAAGCTTTTCTGGCTCGCGCTGTTATCCGAGCGCCGAGCCCCAAGCTTGTTAGAGAAGCTTTTCTGGCTCGCGCTGTTATCTGAGCGCCGTGCCCCAAGCCTGTAAGAGTAGCTTTTCTGGCTTGCGCTGTTATCCGAGCACCGTGCCCCAAGCTTGTTAGAGAAGCTTTTCTGGCTCGCACCGTTATCCGAGCACCGAGCTCGAGAGGTCTTTTATTGATAACAAAATACGAAGCCATAAACTTGCTTAAGAAAGTTGGCACATTTACATCATAAGGGATTTTTACATAAAACAAGGCACGACGTGCCGATTACATTCTTCACAGTTTACATGGGATGGAGGCTAATCTCCTCTTAGAAACTTGATGAGGTGTTCAGCGTTCCAGGGCCTCTTGATGGCCTTACCCTCTAGGTTGGTCAGACGGTACGTCCCTGGGCGCACGACCTCCGATACTTTGTAAGGGTCCCTTCCAGTTCGGGGCCAATTTCCTTTTCTGACCGGGATTGGATACCGCTAGTTTTCGAAGAACGAGGTCTCCGAGCTTGATGTCGGTGGGACGCACCTTCTTGTTGTAGAACTTCTCAATCCTTTGTTGGTAGATGCTTCTTCTAATGGCGGACTTCTCCCTGACCTCGTCTATGAGGTCCAGGTTGGCTCGAAGCTATTTGGAGTTGGCGGCCTCGTCGAAAGCCATGATTCGGGGTGAAGGGATCCCGATCTCCAAGGGAATGACGGCCTCCGCACCGTATGTCAGATTGAAAGGGGATTCTCCTGTGGGGATTCTCTTTGTTATTCGGTGGGCCCAGAGAACGCTGGGTAACTCGTCGACCCATAACCCCTTAGAAGAGTTATCGAGTCGTTTCTTGAGGCCATCGAGGATTTGGTGGTTCGCGTTCTCGGCCTGACCGTTAGAATGGGGGTAGCATACTGAGGAGAAGCGCTGCTGGATCCTGAGATCTTCGCAGAACTTGCAGAAATTCTTACCCGCAAATTGAGTCCCATTGTCTGTAATGAGCACCTGCAGAATCCCGAACCGACAGACGATGTGTTTCCAGAAAAACTGCTGGGTCTATCGCTCGGTGATCATTGCTAATGGCTCGGCCTCGATCCACTTAGTGAAGTAGTCGATCACCACAATTAGGAACTTTCATTGGCCCGTTGCTTTTGGAAATGGGCCCACCAAATCCATCCCCCACATTGCAAAGGGGGTCAGACTGGCCATTGACCGGAGGTTCGCCTGGGGAGCCCTCTTCACGGGGGAGAACCGTTGGCAGGGGCCGCACTTCTTCACTGGCGAAGGCATCTTGCAGCATAGTGGGCCAGTAGTACCCGTGATTTAACACCTTCTGCGCTAGCAAACGGCTTTCCATGTGACATATGCCGATCCCCTCGTGTAGCTCCTTGAGGGCGTACTTGGCTTCGTCTGGGGTTAGGCAGCGGAGGTAGGGTCTTCCATCCGTTGTTGTATAGGACCTTTTAAAGAGGGTGGCATTGATGACCTGCGAATATTTCAGATCGGACCCTGATCCGCCTTGCTTCAGTCCGGTCTTCGGGGAGCTCTCCTTTGACTAGAATTTTTTTGATGAGAGTGGTCCAGTCGTTACGGGGGGCTCCTTCCTCGATGCACAGAATCTCAGGGAAGTCTGTACTTGGCTTTAACAGGACTTCAATCAGGACCGTGCGGTCGAGGCCTTCGAGGGATGAGGAAGCCAATTTTGACAGGGCGTCGGCCTGGGCATTCAGCTCCTGGGGATCCTCAATACAGCCGATTCGTCGAAGGACATTAATAGGCGTTGGACCACGACCAGGTACCTGATCATTCAATCGTCACGGGCCTCGTACTCCCATGTGATCTGGTTGATCACCAGCTGAGATTCGCTAAAGGCCCTGATCTGTCTAGCGCCGGCTTGGTGAGCCAGGTTGAGCCCGGTAATCATGGCCTCGTATTCAGCCTCGTTGTTAGAGGTCGGGAAGTTGAAGCGGAGACAGTATTGAAGAAGGAAACCATCTGGACCCCGGAGAATAATGCCCGCATTGCTTCCTGCCTCGCAAGAGGAGCCATCGACATAAACTTTCCACGTCTGGTCGGCTTCCTTGCTCGCGGGTTGCTCGGAGATGGTGCATTCTGTGATGAATTCGGCGAGGGCCTGCCCTTTGATGGCCATTCTTGGTTGATAGCCGATGTCATACTGGCTAAGTTTGATCGACCATTTATCTAGTCGACCAGAGCTATCGGGTTTGTAGAGTACTTGGACCGACTGCGCCTGAAAGTACGGACGGAGCTTCCGTGCGGCCATGACCAAGGCGTACGCTACTTTCTCCATCCTGGAATACCCGGTCTCGGCATCGAGTAGGACCTTGCTCACATAGTACAGGGGCTTTTGGACCCCTTCCTCTTCTCGGACGAGGACGGCGCTGAGCACGTTCTCCAAAGCGGAAAGGTAGAGCTAGAGTGGCTCCCCTGGCTCGGGCTTGCTGAGGAGAGGATGGTTGGCGAGGTACTCCTTCAACTGGGCGAAGACCTCTTGCTACTGAGTACCCCACTCGAACCCTCCGGTACCGCGCAGCGCCTTAAAGAACGGAAGGGACTTCTCTCCAGACTTGGAGAGGAAACGGCCGATGGCCGCCAGTCTCCCCGTTAGCCTCTGGACTTCTTTGACGTTCCTGGGAGGGGCCATGTCTATTATGGCTTGGATTTTTTTGGGGTTCGCCTCGATGCCGTGCTGGCTGACGATGAACCTTAAGAACTTCCCCGAGGAGACGCCGAAGGCACACTTCGCCGGGTTGAGCCTCATGTTGTGGGTTCGAAGGACCCCAAAGGCCTCTTCTAGGTCGGCGATGTGGTCCTGTCCTTGTTAACTTTTGACGAGCATGTCGTCGACGTATACCTCCATGTTACTTTCGATTTGATCTTTGAAGACTCGGTTGACCAACCTCTGGTAGGTGGCACCGACATTCTTCAGCCCGAAGGGCATGACCCGGTAGCAGTACAGTCCCTGGTCTGTGACGAAGGACGTCTTGGAGATGTCCGGAGGAAACATCTGGATCTTGTTATAGCCCTAGAAGGCATCCATGAAGGATAGGAGCTCGTGGCCCGAGGTAGCATCGATCAGGGCATCAATGCTGGGGAGAGGGAACGGATCCTTGGGGCATGCCTTGTTGGGGTCGGTGAAGTCTATGCAGATCTGAACTAAATTGCTTACTTTTAGCGCTATATAAGATGGAACGTCTTTATGGGGACTGGCACCCCTAACTGAACTATTCCTTTATGAGAGGTTATTCCCATAAGGCCCTTATGGGCTGGGCCACACATGTGCTACAATGGCAATGACAATGGGTCTTGACCATGATGACGTTCGCTAGCCCCTCAGGGTAGCTGACCTCTTGCACGAAATGCGTGGACAAGAGCTTGTCCACTTCCGCATTCACTGCCTGTTGTCGCTCCGGAGCGAACTTGCGCCGCTTTTGGACGACTGGATTCGACCTGGGGATCACGCTGAGTTTGTGCATGATGAGATCCTCGGAGATACCGGGCATGTCAGAGGGCTTCCAGGCAAAGAGGTCGACATTGCGGCGAATGCAGGCGATCAGGGCGGACTTAAGGTCGGGCGCGAGGGAGCAGCTTACTCGGAACTGCTTTGACGCATCCCCTGTCTCGAATGAGACATCTTCTAGCTCGTCCGCCGGCTCTAGTTCGGGCTGGGTCCTTTCCGGCTCCAGCTCGATGGCATCGAGGGGAAATACACCGCTCCCGATTGCCGTCATGTAGCACGAACGGGCTGCTTCTTGATTCCCTCGGACAACCCCGACGCCAGTGTTAGTTGGGAATTTCATTTTCTGATGGTAGGCCGAGGGAACCGCCTGGAAGGAGCAGAGCCCCGGACGGCCGTGGATGGCATTGTATGCTGCCTTGACATTCACAACTATGAAGTCCATGGACTCGGTCCTTCTATTCGGGGTCGTGCCTGCCGTGACGTCTAGGGTGACGATCCCCTCTATAGTCACGGGGACGCTGGAGAATCCGTGCAGGGTGTATCCGGCCGGCTTCAGTTTCTCGCGGGAGAGCTTCAAGTTCTCGAATGTTCCCAAGAATAGAATGTTGACCGAGCTCCCGTTGTCTACGAGGATTCGCCGGACCTCAAAGTTGGCCATGCTGAGGCTGATGACAAGTGCGTCACAATAAGGGAGCCGGACTCCCTCCAGATCCTCTCTTGAGAAGGAGACAGGAAGTTGCTGGACGTGAGGGGAGA
Organism: Hemerocallis citrina; assembly: GCA_017893485.1. Lineage (NCBI taxonomy): Eukaryota > Viridiplantae > Streptophyta > Magnoliopsida > Asparagales > Asphodelaceae > Hemerocallis > Hemerocallis citrina. The sequence continues at coordinate 426,734,226 of CM030358.1, read as the reverse complement.
GAGGGCCCTGGACGGTGTTGACATCCCGGACGAAGGCCTTGCGGGAAGTGTTGGATTCCCCTCCCATGGGCCCTCCGTGGACGCAATGCAGGATTGCCTGACCCTCAGGCTCTTTGGGCTCCGGATCCCGCTCGGGACGCTGTCGGTGCGCTCGAGGAGGAGGGGAATCCCTCCTGTTTCTGGCGTCCCTCTGTTCCCGGGCTCCTTCCCTTTTGAATTCTCAGAGGTACCCTCGTTGAATGAGGGCCTCAATTTCGTCCTTCAGGGCACGGCAGTGATCTATGTCGTGCTCGTTGTCCCGGTGGAAACTGTAGTAGAAAAGCTGATCCCTCTTCTTACTGGTATTGTTGGACGGTCGAGGAGGGTACTGTACGAGGTCGCTGTCTTCAATTGCTAAGAGGATTGTCGATACGTTCTGCGTCAGCGGAGTGTACCTCTCGAAGCGGGGGATCGGCGGAACCTTCTTCGCGGCGCCCCCATCTCTCGGAGCTTTCTTCGCCGGCTCAACCTCTTCGGCCTTGCGCTTCCCCTTCCCGGGAACTTCCTTCTGGTCCTCTGGATTAAGGGCCTCTTTGGCTCGGATATACTTTTCGACCCGGTTGAGGAGGTCGAGGAAATCTATTGGCGGCTTCTTTGCCAGGGAGGCCTTCAGCTGTCCATGTCGGACGTTGTGCCGAAAGGCTGCCGAGGCAACCCCGGGGTCGAGGGACGAGACCAACCTTGCCTCGGCGGTGAACCTTTAGACGAACACCCGGAGTGACTCTCCTTCCTTTTGCCGGAGTCCAAGTAGGGACGCACTCGTTCTTTCGGCCTTTCGGCTAGTTACGAAGTGGGCGAAGAAGTTGCCCTCTAGCTGGTCGAAAGAATAGATGGAGCCGGGGGTGAGCTTGGAGAACCATTCCCGAGTCGACCTCCGAAGGGTGGCGGGGAAGGCTCGACACAGGAGGGGATCCGATGTGCTGTGAATCATTATGAGGGTTTTGAAGCCCTCCATGTGATCAGCAGGATCGCCCTCGCCGTCATATGTCTCGAACTGAGGTGGACGAAAATTCCGGGGTATCTCTGCCTGCAGGATGAGGGCGGAGAAAGGAGGGCGAACCGATCTGTACCCCTGAGCTGTCCTTGGGTCGCCGTTGCCAAAGTGGTTGAGGCGATCCTCCATTTCTTGGAGGCGCTTCAAAATGTTGTCATCATACTCTGGTGGGATTGTTGAGGGGAGAGATACGCTAGCCTCGGCATCCGACCGTGTATGGGAATGGCGGGCGTTCTCATCGACGGGGACCCCTCGGATGGCCCCCAAGATTTCCCTCCGGAAGTCCTGGAACTCCTGGTGGGTAACTGGGGCTCGCTCGACCCGGTTTGGTTGAGCGTGTAATACCCCGATTTTCCTAATATATATGAAGGTTATTTATTTTCATAGATGGTATGCACGTGTAATATTTTGATTATTATTTTCAACATAATGAATAAGATCATTGTTTTATAAACATTTTCCCCTAAGCCCAAAGGTTAATTTACATATTTTCTACAAGATAATTATTTTGGGCCCAACTAATTTTAGCCCATGAATTTAATTATATTTTTACAACTTGTATGTGTAGCATCTTGTCTCTTTTAATTACCGGGTATTTTGATGTACAATTTTGTACTGTGGTTGTGTGTACACGTGCACTCGATGTACACGTGCACAAGGCACAAGCTTGGCCGGATGGGAGAGTAGTGGAGATGAGATGTGGGTAGTTTTTTAAGGAGTGGGTAGTTCCATAACCCCCTTATCAATCTTAGCCCTTGATCATCCAACTCCCTAATGCATCCTAACCCTCCATTCCACCTATAATCTAGTATAAATACCCCCTCCTATTCTCTATTTCTTTTACACTAGATTAATATTTTAAGAGAGGTATTTGTGAGTGTGGGTGTGCTTTGCTGTGGAGGCCGGAGAGTAGCATTCTGAAGGATCGGTGTGGAGCAAAGGAGCAAGGTGCAAGGAGCAAGAAGGCGTTCACTATATTGCGGAGATTTTGCGGGATTTCGATTATTTCTTCATATAAGGTGGGTGTTTCTCAGGACTTCTAATGTAGGAATTATATCATGATTGTTATGATTGCTACCATGTTACAAAAAGTAAATTGGATGTATTAGAAATTGCTTGAACATGCTGTTGATAATGAGAGCGGAAGTGTCGGTACAGTCGACTGTCATATGAACCAGTCGACTGGTACGAGACAATTAATTTATGATGTGGTGATAAACATGTATGCAAATAGACATAATGGTATGACTACTAAGTTGTAATTTTCCTATGACACATATGATGGAGGGAAGATAAATGAATGAAAAGAGCTAGCGATGATTAATAACTTAAGAACTGTCGGAACAGTCGACTGACACTGTGTTCAGCCGACTGGTACCGTACTTCAAGTATGACTACTTGGAAATTCCAGGAAATAAGATATTCCATTGTGTTGACCTGGTATAATGACTTGAGATTTGTATCTTTACCTTCATAAGGAAGTTGGGGATAAGTGTGAATGCATGTTTAAGAAATCTTTCCCTTGAGGAAGAGATAACATTCGTAACTTGAAGTTTCGTGGTTGTGAGATTACTGAACAAAAAGAAATACTGCTTATGAAACAAGAATTTATGTATATTATAAATTGATATCATGATGCAAGTACATGTAAGAACTGTAGATAACCTCATAATCTGAAAGGTGGATCTGATCAGTCGACCGAATGCATGTAGCAAGTCGACTGAGCTGGACTTAGAATTGTGCTGTTGAAAATCCCAGGACAGACGACTGGTGGATGAACAGTCGACTGTCATGTGGATGACACTGTGAACATGAAAAGTTGCGGGACAGGCGACTGGTTGTGTACAGCAGTCGACTATCCCGAGCATTTATGATGAACCCGTATTTGACTGTATGAGTCGACTGGTATTCTTCCAAGTCGACTGTACAGAGTGAACTTTGGTATGTATGAGATTTCATTTTATTTATTGCTGTTGGAAGTTGTGAAATTTATGATTGAAGTCTGTGGACTCTTTTCATGGCTGTGTGGATTATGTAAAACGAATCATAGATGAGAATTGAGAATTAAATGAATATAAAAGGCTAAGATCATGATGAGAAAGTCTGTGAGACTCTAAATGAATGATGAGCTGAAAGTGCTCAATTGGAAGTTGTGAATTGTAAATTGAAACCAAGAGTAGCTAAGTCTCCCCCGGCAGTGAAATGAATGAAATGAAATGATATTGAAAAGAAGGCCAAGGTTGGTCGTGTGTAAATGAAATGGTAAGTCCGGATTGGTGGAGAGGCTAACTCTAGAGCTTTGATTTTTATTCATGATTCTAATAAAATTTAATGCATAGTGTGGAGGTGATGAAAGTGAGAGAAAAACATAAGTATGAGAACTAGGGTTTACGGTGCGGGTGTGTGAGCCGCAGAATGCATGCTTGATGAGTCAAGACATGGTGCGGGCACAACTCAGAATGATCGGACCTTAGTCACGCTCATGGGATTTTTGGTGACTGCAAGAGGATTGTGTTCAGGGAGGAGGCTGAATTGTCGCAGAATGCATGCTTGATGAGTCAAGTCATGGGGCGAAATTCTACTCCAGGGGCCAGGATACATGCTTGTACTCATAGAATCATCTAAGATACTCACCGTAATTACAGAAGTAGAGTAAGTCATGGCGAGGGATTGAACCCTACAAAAGTGAAGAACGGTTAAGAGGCTTGCCCTCGGACCTATGTAGTATGGGATGCATAGAATCCGAACAAGTAAGCATTAGTGTCATGTAAATTAAATAATTGCATTAAGGATTAAGTGCACAATCACGACACGACATCATTAAGAGTTCCCTTTTTGATTTGCATGAACAAGTTTGTGATTTGTTAAGAAATGAGATTCATTATACTGTTTCTGGCATAGAGAGGATGGCCATGTATAATTATCGTCGGTTGAATAAACTGACGTACCCACAGTTTTGTATGCAGGATAAATTACATGTAAAGAAGAATGGATGCATAAAGATCTTATCATACTGTTGTTCATTTATGTAAATGTTGTATATTTTGCTTCCGCTGTGTAAATGTAAATGTAATATGATGTAAACTCTAATGTAAGATGAGAAGTTTTAATTTCCTTGTAAAATTGTACTCAAAGAAAGTGAAAAGATCCTGTAGAACATCTCGAATTCAGTGATTTAGGATTCGGGGCGTTACAGAGTGGTATCAGAGCCACGCTTTCTACGCTTTCACACTTGTACAAATTTATAAGGAACGACACCCTAGATGTGGACATTAGAGTGTGTGTTGAGTTTAGAGATTTAAATGTAAGTGACTTACATTTGTGTTAGTCTATGATTTATGCTTCTTCCTCCCTATTTCTAAGATGGCTGATCATTTCGACCCTGCTGGAGGCGACGACTGGCACATTATTGAGGAAGAGTACCATCCTGGACATGTTGATTCTGAGGACGAGTATCACCCAGGGCAAGCAGATTCTGATGATGAGGAGTGGCCCGAATCTCGAGAGATTACCCCACCACCGGATTCATCTGACGATTCTTCTTCCGATGAAGAAGAGGGACCAGCTCTGAGTGGCACTGTGGCTTCTCTTCAGAGGCAAGTGGAGACCCTGAAGGATAGAGTTGGAGCTTTGGAAGCTCAGCTGGCGCAGCGGAAGACTGATTTCTCTGTTCTCAGTCACCGAGTGTGGGAACTTGAGAAGAGAAAGAACCTGACTGATGTATTGAAAGATGAAGTGGATGAACTGCGGGATGAACTTCGAGCAGCGAAGAGGACCCGTAGGGATTAGATTGTCTTAGTTTCTACTATCTTCATTTCTGATGTCAAAAATGTTTTTAATTCGAATGTATAAACTTTGGAATTCAATGAAATGCAAGTTGGTTTAAATTCTTGTCTTATACTTCGAATTTAATGGATCTTTTGCATCAGAATATGTCGAGAAGAGGAGCTAGGAATGGGAAAGGTTTGGATCTGGAGACCGAGCTTGCTAGGGTCTATCAGACGCTGAACGCAGTGGCTCAGAACCAAGCTAGGGGGGCGGCGAATCCAGTGCCCGAGGCAATTAAGCTAGTGGAATCGTTCAAAAGAATGAACCACCAGTGTTCGAGGGAAAGTCAGACCCAGATGCGGCTGACAACTGGATCCGTCAAGTGGAAACGATCTTCGAGGTGTTGGAGACACCGGAGGGCAGCAAGGTCAAGTTGGCGACTTTGCAGTTGGAGAAGGATGCGGCTGTTTGGTGGCAGTCGATGAAGAGGACCATGGGAGGTTTGTTGCTTGGCTGGGAGGAATTTCTGGAAGAATTCCGCAGTCATTATTTCCCCTCTGACGTCCAGGAGAAGAAGGCGATGGAGTTTCTGTCACTTCAGCAAGGCAGCATGTCAGTGAGGGAGTATGAGACTAAGTTTACTCAGCTCTCCAGGTATGCTCCAGAACTGGTGATGGATGAGGCTAAGAAGGCTCGCAAGTTCGAGCATGGTCTGAGGCCGAGCTTGAGATCCCGGATGATACCTCTTGGTATCAGGCGATTTGACAAGCTGGTGAAGAGGGCGGCAGCGACGGAGGCGGATATGGAGCGGTTCCATGTTGCTCAGCACCAGAGGAACAACTGGCAGTTCGGGAAGAGGCCTGCACAATCGGGAAGTTCCAAGGGGCAACCGTCTGCACAGAGGTTCAAACCGACAGGGGCGAATGCCGTCAGTGTAGCTGGGGGACCTGGGAACAAGGTGGGGAGACCTTTCGCAGTCACCTGTTATAACTGTGGGAAAGTGGGACATTACCAATCTCGATGTCTCAAACCACGGGCTGGCAATCACAATGTGCCAATACAGCAGACTGGGAAGAGGCCGTACCAGTCAGGGCAAGTATTTGCTTTGACAGAAGCTGATGCTGAGGAAGCGGATCAGGTCATCTCTGGTATGAGGGCTGATGTTTAGTGTGGTTTTTGTCATTTCTTCTTTCCGTTTATATTGTGAAACTGTTATGTAATGGTATGTATTATGTAACAGGAGAACTCTATCTTAATGGAAAGAAAGCTGTTGTATTGTTCGATACTGGATCCTCTCATACTTTTGTGTCTCCTAGATTTGCTAAAGTGTTGGGAGTGGAACCGAAGATTTTTCCAGGCAAGATCTTAGCAGTAGCTACTCCATCAGGGGAAACTTTAACTACTGATCGGTATTATGCTGATTGCGAGATTGTGATTGGAGATAGAATCTTTGGCATTGATCTGATCGAGCTGACTATCTTGGGAGTCGATGTTATCATTGGCATTGATTGGATGTCGGTGTACAGTGCAAGCATCGAGTGTAAGACCAAGACGGTAACGATGAAGGCTCCAGGTGGACCTGAAGTCACTTTCCAAGGGAAGCATAAGCGTTCTAAGCTGGTGGCAGCTATCTGCAAGGAAGAGACTCCTGTGGAATTGCAAGGGATTCCTGTGGTTCGGGACTATCCGACTGTGTTCTTAGAAGATTTTCCTGGGTTACCTCCGCATCGTGATGTAGAGTTCAGCATCACTGTTCAACCGGGAAGTGCACCCATTTCTAAGGCACCGTATAGGATGGCTCCAGTGGAACAGGATGAAGTGAAATGGCAGATTGAGAAACTGTTGGGAAAAGGCTTTATTCAACCTAGTGCGTCACCTTGGGGAGCACCAGTGCTTTTGGTAAAGAAGAAGGATGGATCGATGAGAATGTGTATCGATTACCGAGAGCTGAATAAGGTCACTGTTCAGAATAAGTATCCGATTCCTCGAATTGATGACTTGTTCGATCGTCTACAAAGAGCAGCTGTATTCTCCAAAATAGATCTTCGATCAGGATATCACCAAGTGCGAGTGAAAGCTGAAGATATGCACAAAACTGCATTTAGAACTCGGCATGGGCATTACGAATTCTTAGTTATGCCATTCGGAGTGACAAATGCACCCGCAATCTTCATGGATTTGATGAACAGAGTTCTGAGGCCGTTTATTGATTCTTTCGTCGTGGTGTTTATCGACGATATCCTCGTGTACTCCAAGTCTGAGGAGGAGCACACCGAGCATCTGGCAGCAGTTTTGCAGAAGTTGGAAGAGCAGAGGTTATATGCCAAGATATCCAAGTGTGATTTCTGGAAATCTGAAGTGGCATTCCTAGGTCACATCCTTTCTAAGGAGGGAGTGGCAACTGACCCTCAGAAAATAGAGGCAGTGAGAGATTGGGCTAGGCCTACTACAGTGTAGGAAGTCAGAAGTTTCCTTGGGATGACTGGATATTATAGGAGATTCATTCAAGGTTATGCTCAGATAGCTGTACCGCTTACTGGACTAACCAAGAAGAATGTGAGCTTCAAGTGGACCGAGCAATGTGAGGCGAGCTTTCAGGAGTTGAAAGATAGGCTGACTACTGCACCTATCCTGGCTTTGCCTAGAGCAGGTGTTGAGTATGATGTTTACAGCGATGCTTCACATCGGGGGCTTGGTTGTGTCTTAATGCAAGAAGGTAGAGTAATCGCGTATGGGTCTAGGCAACTACGACCACATGAGAAGAATTACCCGACTCATGATCTGGAGTTGGCGGCGATTATCTTTGCCCTGAAGCAATGGAGGCACTATGTGTACGGTGAGAAGTTGAACATGTACACGGATCACAAGAGCTTGAAGTATATATATCAGCAGAGAGATCTCAATCTGAGGCAGCGGAGATGGTTGGAAGTGCTCGAGGATATGCGACCTGAGATCAAGTATCATCCTGGAAAGGCTAATGTTGTTGCTGATGCACTTAGTCGCAAGAGCAGTTTGGCCAGTTTGATTACAACTCAGAGGCATTTGATTGAGGAGTTGGATCAGGCAGGTATTGAGGTTGTCTTGCAAGGATTGGGAGCATCTTTATCTCAGTTGAGGCTTCAGCCTACTTTGAGTGCTAGGATCATTGCAAGTCAGGAGGTTGATGCTGATATCTTGGAGATGAAGGAGCAGGTTGGTGCTGGCAGGTTGTCCGGATTTCAAACCAGGGATGGAGTGCTGTGGTTCGGAGATAGGCTGTGTGTTCCAAATCAGGCGGACCTGAAAGAGAGTATTCTTCAGGAGGTGCATGCTACTCTTTTGTCGGTACATCCTGGGAGTACTAAGATGTACAAAGACATCAAACCGCATTTCTGGTGGCCAGGTTTGAAGCAGGATGTGGCTGAATTTGTCGCGAAATGTGAGGTTTGTCAGCAAGTCAAAGCCGAAAATCAGAGACCCGGAGGTCTATTACAGCCGTTACCTATTCCGGAGTGGAAGTGGGATAACATCAGTATGGATTTCATCACGGGATTGCCTAAGAGTTCTAAGGGCAATGATGCGATTTGGGTTATAGTCGATCGACTGACCAAGTCCGCTCACTTTTTGGCGATGAAACTCACTACTTCGATGGACAAGTTGGCTGAGTTGTATGTTGGTGAGATTGTCCGACTTCATGGTGTTCCCTCAACTATTGTGTCTGATCGAGATGCGCGGTTTACTTCGCATTTCTGGAGGAGTCTTCAGGCAGCTTTGGGTACCAAGACAGATTTCAGCACTGCTTTTCATCCGCAAACCGATGGGCAGACCGAGAGAGTCAACCGTATTCTTGAGGATATGCTTCGGTATTGTATACTAGACTTCGGAGGCAGTTGGGAAAGGCATTTATCTTTGGTAGAGATTGCCTACAACAACAGTTTTCAGGCTAGCATTAGGATGGCGCCGTATGAAGCTTTGTATGGCAGGAAGTGCAGGACTCCTGTTTGTTGGTATGAAGTTGGGGAGCGTCAGTTGTTTGGTCCTGAGCTTGTGCAGCTGACTTCTGAGAAGATTGATCTGATCAGGAAAAGGTTGGTGGAAGCTCAGAGCAGGCAAAAAAGCTATGCAGACAACCGGAGAAGGGACCTTGAGTTTGAGGTTGGTGACTTCGTCTTTCTGAAGGTATCGCCCAGTAAAGGTGTGGTTCATTTTGGTAGAGGCGGGAAGTTAGCCCCGAGGTTTATAGGCCCGTATAAGATATTGAAAAGGATTGGGAAAACGGCTTACCGGCTTGAATTACCGGGCGAGTTGTCTCAGGTGCACAATGTCTTCCATGTGTCTATGCTAAGAGGCTATATTCCAGATCCGAGTCATCATTTGCCTGAAGTGCCGGAAGGTTTGCAGTTAGACCTAAATTACATCGAGACTCCTGTCGAGATTGTTGACCGTAGGGAGAAAGTCTTGAGGAATAAGACGATACCGATGGTCAAGGTAGTCTGGAGAAACCACTTGGTTGAAGAGGCTACTTGGGAATCTGAGGAGAGGATGTTGAAGGACTATCCTGAGCTTTTTGCTTGATTGTATCTCTGTATCTTTATATTTTGGTATCTTTTGTCTGTTGTTGTTGTTGTATTATATTTCCTATTTTTCTCGCTCTTGGCTGTAGTTCCGGGGACGGAACTATTCTAAGGAGGGAGTGATGTAATACCCCGATTTTCCTAATATATATGAAGTTTATTTATTTTCATAGATGGTATGCACGTGTAATATTTTGATTATTATTTTCAACATAATGAATAAGATCATTGTTTTATAAACATTTTCCCCTAAGCCCAAAGGTTAATTTACATATTTTCTACAAGATAATTATTTTGGGCCCAACTAATTTTAGCCCATGAATTTAATTATATTTTTACAACTTGTATGTGTAGCATCTTGTCTCTTTTAATTACCGGGTATTTTGATGTACAATTTTGTAGTGTGGTTGTGTGTACACGTGCACTGGATGTACACGTGCACAAGGCACAAGATTGGCCGGATGGGAGAGTAGTGGAGATGAGATGTGGGTAGTTTTTTAAGGAGTGGGTAGTTCCATAACCCCCTTATCAATCTTAGCCCTTGATCATCCAACTCCCTAATGCATCCTAACCCTCCATTCTACCTATAATCTAGTATAAATACCCCCTCCTATTCTCTATTTCTTTTACACTAGATTAATATTTTAAGAGAGGTATTTGTGAGTGTGGGTGTGCTTTGCTGTGGAGGCCGGAGAGTAGCATTCTGAAGGATCGGTGTGGAGCAAAGGAGCAAGGTGCAAGGAGCAAGAAGGCGTTCACTATATTGCGGAGCTTTTGCGGGATTTCGATTATTTCTTCATATAAGGTGGGTGTTTCTCAGGACTTCTAATGTAGGAATTATACCATGATTGTTATGATTGCTACCATGTTACAAAAAGTAAATTGGATGTATTAGAAATTGCTTGAACATGCTGTTGATAATGAGAGCGGAAGTGTCGGTACAGTCAACTGTCATATGAACCAGTCGACTGGTACGAGACAATTAATTTATGATGTGGTGATAAACATGTATGCAAATAGACATAATGGTATGACTACTAAGTTGTAATTTCCCTATGACACATATAATAGAGGGAAGATAAATGAATGAAAAGAGCTAGCGATGATTAATAACTTAAGAACTGTCGGAACAGTCGACTGACACTGTGTTCAGCCGACTGGTACCGTACTTCAAGTATGACTACTTGGAAATTCCAGGAAATAAGATATTCCATTGTGTTGACCTGGTATAATGACTTGAGATTTGTATCTTTACCTTCGTAAGGAAGTTGGGGATAAGTGTGAATGCATGTTTAAGAAATCTTTCCCTTGAGGAAGAGATAACATTCGTAACTTGAAGTTTCGTGGGTGTGAGATTACTGAACAAAAAGAAATACTGCTTATGAAACATGAATTTATGTATATTATAAATTGATATCATGATGCAAGTACATGTAAGAGCTGTAGATAACCTCTTAATCTGAAAGGTGGATCTGATCAGTCGACCGAATGCGTGTAGCAAGTCGACTGAGCTGGACTTAGAATTGTGCTGTTGAAAATCCCACGACAGACGACTGTCATGTGGATGACACTGTGAACATGAAAAGTTGCGGGACAGGCGACTGGTTGTGTACAGCAGTCGACTATCCTGAGCATTTATGATGAACCCGTATTTGACTGTATGAGTCGACTGGTATTCTTCCAAGTCGACTGTACAGAGTGAACTTTGGTATGTATGAGATTTCATTTTATTTATTGCTGTTGGAAGTTGTGAATTTTATGATTGAAGTCTGTGGACTCTTTTCATGGCTGTGTGGATTATGTAAAACGAATCATAGATGAGAATTGAGAATTAAATGAATATAAAAGGCTAAGATCATGATGAGAAAGTCTGTGAGACTCTAAATGAATGATGAGCTGAAAGTGCTCAATTGGAAGTTGTGAATTGTAAATTGAAACCAAGAGTAGCTAAGTCTCCCCCGGCAGTGAAATGAATGAAATGAAATGATATTGAAAAGAAGGCCAAGGTTGGTCGTGTGTAAATGAAATGGTAAGTCCGGATTGGTGGAGAGGCTAACTCTAGAGCTTTGATTTTTATTCATGATTCTAATAAAATTTAATACATAGTGTGGAGGTGATGAAAGTGAGAGAAAAACATAAGTATGAGAACTAGGGTTTACGATGCGGGTGTGTGAGCCGCAGAATGCATGCTTAATGAGTCAAGACATGGCGTGGGCACAACTCAGAATGATCGGACCTTAGTCACGCTCATGGGATGTTTTGGTGACTGCAAGAGGATTGTGTTCAGGGAGGAGGCTGAATTGTCGCAGAATGCATGCTTGATGAGTCAAGTCATGGCACGAAATTCTACTCCAGGGGCCAGGATACATGCTTGTACTCATAGAATCATCTAAGATACTCACCGTCATTACAGAAGTAGAGTAAGTCATGGCGAGGGATTGAACCCTACAAAAGTGAAGAACGGTTAAGAGGCTTGCCCTCGGACCTATGTAGTATGGGATGCATAGAATCCGAACAAGTGCGCATTAGTGTCATGTAAATTAAATAATTGCATTAAGGATTAAGTGCACAATCACGACACGACATCATTAAGAGTTCCCTTTTTGATTTGCATGAACAAGTTTGTGATTTGTTAAGAAATGAGATTCATTATACTGTTAATGGCATAGAGAGGATGGCCATGTATAATTATCGTCGGTTGAATAAACTGACGTACCCACAGTTTTGTATGCAGGATAAATTACATGTAAAGAGGAATGGATGCATAAAGATCTTATCATACTGTTGTTCATTTATGTAAATGTTGTATATTTTGCTTCCGCTGTGTAAATATAAATGTAATATGATGTAAACTCTGATGTAAGATGAGAAGTTTTAATTTTCTTGTAAAATTGTACTCAAAGAAAGTGAAAAGATCCTGTAGAACATCTCGAATTCAGTGATTTGGGATTCGGGGCGTTACAGAGCGGGCTGTCGCCGACCGACATGGCTGAGCGCCGGCTCCCGCCCTTGGTGTAACACCCTGATTTTTTATTAATGAAAAATTATTTTATTTTGCACGTAGTATGCACGTGCAATATTTTGGTTGGATTATTTTTATTGAGATGTGTATAAATATTTAAATATGTGTTTTCAAGTTATTTTATACAAAACCCTTTTTCTTTAAATAAATAGAAAGCCTTATTTTAAAAGCCTTTTTCTTAAAGCCCAAAATGTGATTTATTTATTTTATTTAAATAAATGTTTTGGCCCAAAAATAAAGCCCATGGATTAACCATTTTTTTATTTTAAACTTGTCATGTAGAAGACTATTTTATTACTATTTTATTTTTGTACAAATTAAAATGTACAATTTTGGTCCTAGTTGCATGCACGTGCACTACACGTACACGTGCAATGCACACTTCTCTTTGGTGGCCGGTTTGCATCTTTTTGGAGGGATTTTCAAAAGGTTGAGTGGTGTTCATGGAGGTGGTTGTGTAGTTGTGGGTAGTTTTTTTAACTCCTACTCTAATCTTGGCCCTCCATCCTACAACCAATTAGCCAATCCTAGCCCTCCATTTCACTTGTTTTCTAGTATAAATACCCCCCTCCCATGGCTATATTCATATGAAATTATATCTTCCCAAACCTATAGTCTAATTTAGTAATAGTTGTGAGTTAAAAGATTGAGAGATTGTGTGGGATTGCTTGCATTTTCCAAGGAGGAGAGGCCGGCTAGTTCAAGGAGGAAGCATTCGGTTGCTTTGGTGTTCGTGGAGCTTGTGCGTGCATCGTCTAGGAGGAGGTGCATCTTGTTGCAAGGATTTGTTGCTTTTGTGTTTGTTTCTCTCCATACAAGGTGGGTAACCTTTCATATTTCTAATATAGGGATCCATGCTAGATTTAACTATCAAACGATGCATGAAAAATACTAATAAGAACACACTTTAACTGAGAAGTTAGTTTATGAATTGATTGAAATGTTGTGATTAACTTGTATGTGATTCTAGTATTAAATTAAATTGTGTGTAGAATTCTCCATGATTATTAGCATGAATGAATGATGGTGGTTAAATTCCCTTAAGAATGTTGCTAGTATGCTATTGAGACTTGATGCATGAAAATTTCCAATAAGAACACTTGTTAATTGTAAAATTGAAACATGAAATTGATTAAGAAAGAGCACACTTAAATTTGAAAAGAGTGACTTTCTTGAATGATTGAGATGTGATTATGCAAATTAATAAGTGATTATATACATTGTGACATAGATTGATTAATGAAACTACTTTGTTACCATCAAAAACTACTCATAAAGTTAGTAGTTTGAGTTTTACCTATTCATGTGCTAAATAGACCTTTATGTTGATATGGGTATGGATAAATTCAAAATATATGTGTATGTTGAATAAAAGGTTAATAACAGTAAATTAATGTAAGAAAATTGTGAATAAAAGGGATTAGAAGACCAATTGTTAAGCAATGTCGAAAATGAAAAATATAGTAGTTTTAATGAATAATTCATTGATTTGCGTGAAAAATATATTTTTATTAGCACAAAAAATATTTTAATCATACTGATATGAAAATCATGTGAAGGAAAGTTGATATGGAGTTTTTCAGTAATTTCTACAAAAGCAATAAGAAACAAAGTTTAGTTGAACATCGAGATGTTTTATCAACAGTGGTAAATGATTTCAAAAGAATTTTTAAACTGTACTGTGACAACCTGAGCATATGGCTCAAGTGGTCACTGTGTGTGGCTGTGTTCTCTTGGATGACCGGTTCGAATCCCTGCGGCATGCAACTGTTTTTAATTTTTTTAAACAGTGGAATCAGCGAACAGAGAGTAATAAATACTCTCTGTTTCCCTCTTATATCGCTAGCGGCACTCGGCCTGTTGGTTGTGGCTTGCGGCTGTTTCCCGGAGGTGCTGGGTTCGAATCTTGCTATCGGCAAGATTGAAAAAAATTATTTTTTTGGGTTTTTAAGTGTCCAAAAAATGTGAAGAAAATATGGTTATTCTCCTAAAAATGTAAGAGACTTTCTAAAAATGGTTTGGGGATTATTTGAATGAATTTAACTATGGTTTGGAGTTAAAATGCATAAATAGACATATGGTTCTATAAGGATTATTGAAGTGAAATTATTACTTGAAAGAATAAGTGAAATAAAGGATTAAGAGTTGATTTGGCAAAAAGAAATGTGGTTGTGTGACATGATGCAATTATTTTCTCACTTGTGGAACAATATGAAGTGTGCATATTGTTTAGTAATGTGGAATTATTGTGATGTGATAATTGATAAAGTATATGCAAATTTATGTACAGTTATGGACTTGTGAACAAATTGAAAATCATGAATTGAAAAGAGAATATACATGTGAGTATGAGAACTCAACATGGAAATTTTTATGAGTTGAAAATTGTGGAATGAAAATTGAAATAGAGTAGCTAAGTCTCCCCCGGCACTGAGAAATGAAATGAAATGAAATTAGACCAAGGTTGGTCATGTTGAAATGAATGAATAAGTCCGGTTTAGTGGAGAGGCTAACTCTAGAGATTTAATTTTGTTCATGATTTTTAATAAAACTAAGGATTAGTACATAGTGGAGACGTGATGAAAGTAGAAGAAAAACATGAGTATGGGGGCCATCGGATAGCGGTGTGAGAGCGATCCACAAGCTGCCTGCTTGATGCGTCAAGACATGGCGTGGGCGCTACTCCAGAATTATCTTCCCGGTGGCGACGCTCGTGGGGTGTTCGAGTGGCTATGGGTGGTGCCATTGTTCCATGGCGGAGGCTGAATTGTCCATAGGTTGCCTGCTCGATGAGTCGTGTCAGTGCGTGGGATTCCCCTCCAGGCTGCCTGGACATGGGCTCGTAGATCATAGGACATCTAAGACACTACCGTAATTACAGTAGTAAATTAAGACATAACGAGGGATTGAACCCTATAAAGACGAAGAACGAATAAGGGCTTGCCCTCGGACCTATGTAGTATGGGATGCATAGAATCCGAACAAGTGCGCATTAGTGTCATGTAACATAAACAAATGCATTAAGGACTAAGTGCACAATCACAACACGACATCAATAGGGTAGTCCCTTTAGTTTGAAATGTGACAAATTTGTGTTTGCTAAATATGGAAAGGTGAGTTATACTATTTCCGGCATAGAGAGGATGGCCGTGTATAATATTCGTCGGTTGAATAAACTGACGTACCCACAGTCTTATATGCAGGTAAATGACATGTTAAAGAGGAATAGATGCTGAAAGATTGTACCATGTTGTTGCATATTTATTTAATTGTTGTATTTTACTTCCGCTGTGCAAAAAAAAAGTGTAATATTGATGTAAACTCTGATGTAAGATGAAAAGTTTAAATTTCCCTGTAAAATTGTACTAAAGAAAGTGAAAAAATCCTGTAGAACATATCGAATTCAGTGTATTTGGGATTCGGGGCGTTACACTTGGGACGAAGGTCTTTGATGGTTTGGAGCCGAGTTGGAAGCAGTTCCTCCCCTGCTGCGGCTAGCCTGCCGGTTCAAGATTACCCCCCGTAGGTCGTTCTGGACCGGACGGGAGACATTCGGCTGGGGCCTGTAGCTGATCCCTCAGTTGTTCGATCCGTGACCATTGGCAGCGATGCCTTGTGGAGGCACGTCCTGCCGACGTGCGAAGGTAACAGTTTTTGCGGCCTTGGGCGCCATGTGAGCTCGGGTCGACGGGGGTACCGTTGGAGGCAGTGCTCGGGTCGGCGTCTACAGGGGTACCGTTGGAGGCAGGGCTCGGGTCGACGGGGGTACCGTTGGAGGCAGAGCTCAGGTCGGCGTCTACAGGGGTACCGTTGAAGGCATGGCTCGGGTCGGCATCTACAATAGATAGGTTCCCACAGACGGCACCATCCTGATGCGGTTTGTTTTTGGGAGACGTGTGGATGCAACAGGCATGAGTTCTTACTCGATTTTTATTGATGGAGGAGACTCCTATGCAGACGACCCTCGACTGGGCGAACGATACGGAGGTAGGTGGTAGTGAGGTGGAGGCTGATGCTCGGCTCGGATCCGAGGTCTCGTGTACCTGCAGACGGTCTCGGAACACCGGGGTTGGTCCCGGTGGCAGACCCTCCGATGATCTAGTTAGTCACTAAGAGAGAGTAACAGTAACTAGGGTTTTGGTGGGAAAAGATCGATTACTTGAATCCAGGGGTAGGGGTCTGGTATTTATAGGAGAAGCCAATCGGGTCCGGACCCGCTTGGGGCCGGGTCTGGACCCGGTTGCCCGTGAGGCTGAAGCGGTGGAAACCCGGGCGGTATAGGGCTGACGTCGCAGACGTCCGGGTGGTTTTCGGGCTGACGTGGCAGCGGCCCGGGCGATTTTCCGACGTTGACGTGGCGGATCCGGGGGATCAGAAGGTGCGCGCATCCTGATGGGATCCTGTGGCCCAGGATGGGCCACGTCATTTCTAACCCATATCAACCATCAACATATTCCTCATCATTTTGTTCCAAATTGAATTACTATTTTTATTTTATAAATTAATTATCAATAAGAAAATTAGTGTTAAAAGTTATAAGCAATCAAATTTGGGGGAAAATGGAAAAAAACAACACAGGAAGGTATTTTTATTTTTTTTCTAAAGAACTCAAGGGTCTAGGGCCCTAGGCCCTTTTTGGCTTCGACAGTGTTGCTGAAATCGGACTGGACTAGCTGGTCTGACCGAGTTTGACTGGAACCGGCCCAAGTTTCGGTTTGGTTTGACTCAGAGCCGGATAGAAGTAGAAAACTGCACAAACCGGACTGAACCAGTCGGTTTATTACTGAACAGTCCAACCGGGTATAGTTTGAACCAGCTGGTTCATAATTTTTTATTTCTATTTTAAAAATACATGCAAACTGAGGGATTCGAACCTGTTATATTTATATTAGTATTAGTTAGCGATCCTGGCTAGGTGGAGTCCCCTCTTCCCTAATCAACTGTCGGCACTAGTCTTACACACTGGTGGAGCCACACCAAGCTCAGGGTGAGCGGTTGCTCCCACTGGGCTTGGGCAGCTCCTTTGTAAAAAAAAAATTATTTTAATTTTTTTAAATTGTAAGCCCATACAACCCGCTACCCCTGATGCCAACACTCACACACTACCCGATCCGATCCGCTTTCTCTTTTCTTCTGCTGCTCTCTTCTTCTTCATTTTAGTTTTTCTTTTCCCAATCTACTCCGAAAACTAGCTTCGAAACCGTCAATCCCTCTATCAAATCTTCCTCCCTCAGTCAAAGTCAGGTATACTTCATATTTAAGAAAATAAGATAATTATTTGAGATTTGAGCTTGTTCAAAAAAAAATATTTCAAAAAGATTTGAGATTTTTGAGAATATGAGCGGATGCTACAGATCTAGGTTTGAAGTTTGATATTTGAGAATATGAGAAAATTTGATATTGAAGTCGCAAGTCGCAATTCCTATTGAGATTTGAGGCTGTTAAACTTAAAACCAAGCTTGTGATTTCAAGTATTTGTATCGGATGATTTCTTATGAGATATTAGGAGAAAATTGAGTGACTATTTAGGCCATTTTTTACAACACTGTTTAAATAACTAGGAAATTGATATTCTATTATAATTGATCTCTAATTGACCAATAGCTTATCCTTCCATTTAGACATGACTGTTTTTTTATGAATTTGGTTTGGATCGTCATTAGGAAATAAGAATGAACCCTAACTTCCTAAGGCATGATGCAACTATAAGCTCATTACCTTAATTGAAAGACACGTTGTTTGTTTGATACTAATTTAATTTTTAACAATATTCAAACAGTTATGGATGGCTCCGCCACTGGTCCTACATTTTTATCTTTGTGGACCGAGGAGAAAGGTGGCACGGGAATAGGAACTAAGATAATTATTGTTGTACTCAGACTATGCCCACATTGCAACTTTGATATCATATGTATATTTAAGATTTGAATATATAATTAGTAAAAAGTAACCACTTCCCTACAATGAATCCGGTTTAACTGATGTCGAACCTGGTTGAACTGGCTAAAAATCGGATCGACCATCTTTTCGATTCGATGACCGCTTCAGTTTTTACAATATTGAGCATAGATATTTTAAGGAAAGATAAAAGAATGTAACTTGTAGACAAGGGCAGATCTGGACCCAAGCAGCACAAGTAATTGCTTTGGATCTCCAATTTTATAGGGTCCCATATTTTTAAAGTATTTACAATGTTAAAAAGTAAAATATAATATTTATTGATATAATTACATTATATTAACAATTGGATTATTAGCTTAGTTGGTTAAAGTGTGGTGCTAGTAATGTGAACTTTGCAAGTTCAAAACTTGCATAAGCCAATTTATTTTTCAATTATTTTTATTTTTAAAACTAATTATTTTTCACATAGCCATACATGTTATTTACTATTTTATGAATTTAATATTATTTTTCACTTAGCCCATGTATGTCACTCTATAATATTTTTTCAATATTGTTCTATAGTATATCATATTTACCTGTTTATGATAAATTCCGAACCAAATCTTCAAGTGCATATGGTTATGCTACATTTTAAGCTTCCAACTAGTATGCTCATATACATATATTTATCGTCATTTTATTCAGATCGTGTTCTCTAATATATCATATTCTCAAATGAGGCCTTTTGCAAGTTGACAAAATAATAATGACAATTATTTAAATACAAACAAACTTGAAGTATTGGAGAATAAACTATTTAAATGAAAACAAATTTATATATATGCTTCCAAAAAAAATTTAATTGATAACGTATGCTTTTTATATGAAATGGCTCGTGGCCAAAAGAAACTCGGACAAACTCTAACAACAAAAATAAAGTGAAGGTTGCAAGTTCAAAACTTGCATAAGCCAATTTATTTTTCAATTATTTTTATTTTTAAAACTAATTATTTTTCACATAGCCATACATGTTATTTACCATTTTATGAATTTAATATTATTTTTCACTTAGCCCATATATGTCACTCTATAATATTTTTTCAATGTTCTATAGTATATCATATTTACCTGTTTATGATAAATTCCGAACCAAATCTTCAAGTGCATATGGTTATGCTACATTTTAAGCTTCCAACTAGTATGCTCATATACATATATTTATCGACATTTTATTCAGATCGTGTTCTCTAATATATCATATTTACCTCTTTGAGAGAACGTATTTTATTTTTGTTGTTAGAGTTTGTCCGAGTTTCTTTTGGCCACGAGCCATTTCATATAAAAAGCATACGTTATCAATTAAAATTTTTTTGGAAGCATATATATAAATTTGTTTTCATTTAAATAGTTTATTCTCCAATACTTCAAGTTTGTTTGTATTTAAATAATTGTCATTATTCTTTTGTCAACTTGCAAAAGGCCTCATTTGAGAATTTGTTTAGGGCCCCCGGAACTCAGATACGCCCATGCTTGTAGATTGCATACATGTACCTTCATTTTCGACTTAAACTTTAAATTTGGTTAAATTAGAGTTTATACGCACATAGTTATCTTAAATTTGAGGTAAGAAGAATGAATGCAACTAAATTTTAAAATCTAATTCAAATAAACCAAAGTTTAAAAATCTGCACGTAAATTAGTCCCTTCGAGACCTCCCTAATCTCTACTAAACTCTCTTTTCTGGCAGGACCTAAGTTTTCTGTCCCTTTTGTATTTCAGTATTTGGATGATAAGTTGGATAAAATTCCCAAGCGCCTGGTCAGATTTGGGACAGGTGATCAGATGGAATGACCATGTTCCTCAATGTCATCAACATTAGAGTCCCTGATCAAGTAATGGTTCCAAACTTTGCTTCTTGATTTCAGTTGTATTTTATGACCTTTCTTGGAATAAAAATTGTTGGTTGGTTTTGGATGGAAATCTAGGAGATTGCTGGTGTATAATTTGGTGCTTTTATAGTTTTGATTTTTGGTGTTTCTTGGACAGAGATAGTGGAGAGGGAAAGGGACAGTTCACATCCAAATCCATGAGATTTCAGCTCCAAGGAAACAAACCCTAACCTAACAATACTTATAGATTTCCAACAAAACACACACAAAAAAGGACACCATAGATAGTTAGCTTATAATCCAACAAAACTGTTCATCTTCTTCTCTCCACATTAATTCCTCTGCCATGTCAACTCCTGATGAACTCCCTTTTCGCCAAAGGTTTAACATTCCATTTGACCTACTGTCACTCATATTCAACAATCTAATCGACATCGTGGATTACTTCGATTTCCCCATGCCCAAGAATCGGAGATGCGACTGATACCTGGCCCTTCACATTCTTTAGCATCAGAGAGGGCCATCCATGGAAGGTCTCCTTATCTAATAACCCGTCTGAGAATGGTTGGCATTGTCATTATCACTATCGCCTGCTTTTCAGTGTTTGCGATCTGTTGGTGTTAGGGATTTGCTGAGTTTTATGACCATTGATCCAATGAACAACGAAACAATAGTAGACCAAAACAAACACACAAAGCACATATTTTTTTTTCCGGTTTGGACGAATCTAACACAGGGAGAAATATCTAAAATATTATTTAACTAGAGAAGATACAAAAATTATAGTCACTCTCTCCAAAAACATATCTATCTCTCAAATCTCACTAGAAGAAACTCTGTTGTTTATAATAAAACTCTCAGATGAAGTACTTGATGCTTTTGGCACACCTCTTAGTGGAGATCATTATACTATTGTATAGAGATCTAGAGAAACTTTAGGTTGAAGTTTTTGTACAATAACCCTCCGATATATCCTGAAGAGAAAGCCACACGATAGGAGTCGTATGATCAAACTTTAAGAAAAAAATGGCTCAAACAGATCCACCTGAGACCATGCCCAATATGTTGTTGCACCGCTGACGGTCGAGCAGCCGACTGCTCTCAAATCATCAGTAGCCATAAAACCGAGAAGACGAGCGCTTCCCTACTGGAGTTGATCCAGAGGGCAGGGGAGCCCCTCAAAGACTTCGCCAAACATTTCAGTGTCGAATCTCGATCTATCTAGACCCTTGGCCCAGTTGTAGCGGCTGCTGCATTCCGACATAGCGTCCAAGACATTTATCTCATGGCGTCACTGGTGAAAAATCATTCTTGAGACTTCTCTGAGCAATTGCAAAGGTGCAGAAGTGCATTAGGGTTGAGGATGATCATCACCCCCAAAGACAGGCGTCCGGAAACAAACAAAAAGGTGTGAATGAAGATTTCCAACAAAACACACACAAAAAAGGACACCATAGATAGTTAGCTTATAATCCAACAAAACTGTTCATCTTCTTCTCTCCACATTAATTCCTCTGCCATGCCTGATGAACTCCCTTTTCGCCAAAGGTTTAACATTCCATTTGACCTACTGTCACTCATATTCAACAATCTAATCAACATCGTGGATTATCGATTTCCCCATGCCCAAGAATCGGAGATGCGACTGATACCTGGCACTTCACATTCTTTAGTATCAGAGAGGGCCATCCATGGAAGGTCTCCTTATCTAATAACCCGACTGAGAATGGTTGGCATTGTCATTATCACTATCGCCTGCTTTTCAGTGTTTGCAATCTGTTGGTGTTAGGGATTTGCTGAGTTTTATGACCATTGATCCAATGAACAACGAAACAATAGTAGACCAAAACAAACACACAAAGCACATATTTTTTTTTCCGGTTTGGACGAATCTAACACAGGGAGAAATATCTAAGATATTATTTAACTATAGAAGATACAAAAATTATAGTCACTCTCTCCAAGAACATATCTATCTCTCAAATCTCACTAGAAGAAACTCTGTTGTTTATAATAAAACTCTCAGATGAAATACTGGATGCTTTTGGCACATCTCTTAGTAGAGGTCATTATATTATTGTATAGAGATCTAGAGAAACTCTAGGTTGAAGTTTTTGTACAATAACCGTCCGATATACCCTGAAGAGAAAGCCACACGATAGGAGTCGTATGATCAAACTTTAAGAAAAAAATGGCTCAAACAGATCCACCTGAGACCATGCCCAATATGTTGTTGCACCGCTGACGGTCGAGCAGTCGACTGCTCGAAAATCATCAGTAGCCATAAAACCGAGAAGACGAGCGCTTCCCTACTAGAGTTGATCCAGATGGCAGTGGAGCCCCTCAAAGACTTCGCCAAACATTTCAGTGTTGAATCTCGATCTATCTAAACCCTTGGCCTAGTTGTAGCGGCTGCTGCATTCCGACATAGCGTCCAAGACATTTATCTCATGGCGTCACTAGCGAAAGATCATTCTTGAGACTTCTCTGAGCTATTGCAAAGGTGCAGAAGTGCATTAGGGCTGAGGATGATCTTCACCCCCAAGGATATGCGTCCGGAAAAAAACAAAAAGGTGTGAATGAAGATTTCCAACAAAACACACACACAAAAGGACACCATAGATAGTTAGCTTATAATCCAACAAAACTATTCATCTTCTCCTCTCCACATTAATTCCTCTGCCATGTCAACTCCTGATGAACTACCTTTTGCCAAAGGTTTAACATTCTATTTGACCAACGGTTACTCATATTCAACAATCTAATCAACGTCGTGGATTACTTCGATTTCCCCATGCCCAAGAATCGGAGATGCGACTGATACCTGGCCCTTCACATTCTTTAGTATCAGAGAGGGCCATCCATGGAAGGTCTCCTTATCTAATAACCCGTCTGAGAATGGTTGGCATTGTCATTATCACTATCGCCTGCTTTTCAGTGTTTGCGATCTGTTGGTGTTAGGGATTTGCTGAGTTTTACGACAATTGATCCAATGAAAAACCAAACAATAATAGACCAAACCAAACACACAAATCAAATTTTTTTTTCCCGGTTTGGACGAATATAACACAGGGAGAAATATCTAAGATATTATTTAACTGGAGAAGATACAAAAATTATAGTCACTCTCTCCAAAAACATATCTCTCTCAAATCTCACTAGAAGAAACTCTGTTGTTTATAACAAAACTCTCAGATGAAGTACTTGATGCTTTTGGCACACCTCTTAGTAGAGATCATTATACTACTGTATAGAGATCTAGAGAAACTCTAGGTTGAAGTTTTTGTACAATAACCGTCTGATATACCCTGAAGAGAAAGCCACACGATAGGAGTCGTATGATCAAACTTTAAGAAAAAAATGGCTCAAACAGATCCACCTAAGACCATGCCCAATATGTTGTTGCACCGCTGATGGTCGAGCAGCCGACTGCTCTCAAATCATCAGTAGCCATAAAACCGAGAAGACGAGCGCTTCCCTACTGGAGTTGATCCAAAGGGCAGGGGATCCACTCAAAGACTTTGCCAAAAATTTCAGTGTCGAATCTCGATCTATCAAGACCCTTG
Source organism: Hemerocallis citrina (assembly GCA_017893485.1). Taxonomy (NCBI): domain Eukaryota; kingdom Viridiplantae; phylum Streptophyta; class Magnoliopsida; order Asparagales; family Asphodelaceae; genus Hemerocallis; species Hemerocallis citrina. The sequence continues at coordinate 426,710,512 of CM030358.1, read as the reverse complement.
GCCCAGTTATAGCGGCTGCTGCATTCCGACACAGCGTCTAAGACATTTATCTCATGGCGTCACTGGTGAAAAATCATTCTTGAGACTTCTCTGAGCTATTGCAAAGGTGCAGAAGTGCATTAGGGATGAGGATGATCTTCACCCCCAAGGACATGCATTCGGAAACAAACAAAAAGGTGTGAATGAAGAGGGTCCAAGAAATCCCAAGAAGAGGGGTTCGGCCAGATTCGCCTTCCTCCGGTTCTTCGCTTCGAAAAATTTACCCCGCATACAAAAGTATCGACAGTCCTCATGGAAATCTTAGGAGACAGATTACTTTGCCCTCTTCTAAGATGAACCAATAAACATGAGGAGGGACCAGAACTGATGGTGCCGATTCTTTATGGTCAATGACCACAACTGAGAGGAATGTCGAGCCCTCAAAGATGAGATCGAAACTCCTGTTCGCCGCGGTCACCTCACCAAGTGCACACAAAAGGACAAGATTAAGACCACATCAACTCGAGGGGCCAAAAATCGTGCGGAGAAAGATCATGAGGCCCAGGACTCTAAACCCCTAGCCATTCTTCATTCTTTCCATGGTGGCCCTATGGGAAGGGAGTCTAACTCCTCTAAAAATGCCTTTGTCATAAAGGTAAACTCAGTGCACAACTGAGTAAGAGCGGAAAAGTACAAAAAAATTTGAAACCCAGCCATGGATCAATGCGAGAACCACAAACTGTGATAGGACTGTTACCTTAATGATGGAACGAATATCTCCAAGATCTATCAATCATAAGCGCTGCAACGTTGTGGTGCCTCTACGGTGTCTACACAAACGATGCGAAATTGGGCTCTCCCTCACACGGCGGTGCTAGCTGCGGAAAGGGGACGTTCCTCATGCTCCCAATTTAACTCTCTGTGATGGCTAGGGATTTTCAATCACAATACTGCACACAAATATATATCACCTATATATATATATATATATATATATATATATATAGGGTAAAAGGGATATGAGCAACTTGTTCATTTAGTAAATGAGCAAGTGATGAGGTGGCATGCATGTGATTGGGAAATCCTAAAAGTGGTTAGATACTCAATGTATCACATGCATGCCACCTCATCACTTGCTCATTTACTAAATGAGCAAGTTGCTCATATCCCTTTTACCCATATATATATATATATATGCACCAAAGCCACCTCTAAGTGAGTACTGAGGTGTGCGGGCCTTCTAATTTGGGTTGACCCAATTAGTTTAACTAATTGTCCAACTAATGTTAGGAGTCCAAGTCTTACCTATATTCCCAAATAAATTCATCTTATGAATTTAAAACTCAACTTTGATCCGTTCTAAGTGTGTGGTCCTATAGATTACCATTACGTTAACAGTAATACCAAAATTCTATTTTAATGCTATAAACAGTGAGCGGTATCTAACAATACATCAGTGTTACTCAAATTACGGAAATACCAGTGATTTGACATAACCTATCCATAACCAATGATATCATGTAGATAGTTCTTTTGTCCATATATCTTAATTGACCACAAGGCATAGAGCGTGTCAACTTTGTATAGTTCAGTCTTTGGTTTCTTGATGTCTGAGAATGAGATCAATATATCATCTTGACTCATTTGAGCGCACACCATTAATTTTGCAGTCTCACTCAATCAAAGGGGCGCGAAGATATCACTTATATTATGTAAAACAGACAAATCCTATCTAAGTCACTCACATCCCTCCGCATAATTAGTAGTGTCCAATAGTCGACTTTATAATCACTTTATTACAGACGATGTTTGACAACATTAAAATATATAACTTCTCATTTAGGAAACCATAGTGACTTCAAGTCAAAAGACCATGTACATCATGCTAACTGTGAGAACCACTTATGACACTCACGTAATGATCCATGCAGCGTTCTCATGATTGGTCAATCCAGTACAGTATTACTCTAATATGTACCAAGTGAAGACTTGATATCTTATATCCATGACCCGTGAGAATGGTCATCAGTCGACACATATGCTAGTCTCTATGTATTATTATTGTCCTAATTCACAATAATATTCACCTAGGGACATTTAAGAATAGTGTTCTGATTTCAACTAATAAGATCTCACAATCAAGTTATACACATGATATCCCATGGCATTGAACTTACTATTCTATAGAATATTATTTTCAATTAATCACAATAAACAACACAATAAATGAAATGCCTCAGACATGAATTAAATGTCATGATACAATGTAAACTAGTAAGGTTAATACTCAACTGGTCTCTAAGGCATACACCAACCGTGCACACAAAAGGACAACGTTGAGATCAAACCGATTCGAGGGGCCAATAAACGTGCAGAGAAAAATCATGAGGCCCAAGATTCTGAACCCCTAGCCATTTTTCATTCTATCCTTGGTGGCCCTATGGGAAGGGAGTCTAACTCCTCTAAAGAGCTCTTTGTCAGATAGGTAAACTCAGTGCACAATGTCCCCCCTGCCAAAGGCTCTGGGATCTCAATGAGATTCTTAAATAGAGATCTCGAAGGCATCCGGACCCCTCGCTGTGATGCACTGGTGATCAGCATCTCCTTGGTTAACCATTAGATATGTTGAATCCTGGTAGATAATGGTAGCTCAGTGAACATTCTTTTCATAGAAGTTTTTGAGGACCTCAAGATATTCGGGGACCGCCTAAAACCCACCGGGTATACCCTCCATGAGTTCTCTGGGGTTCCAGTCCATGTCGAAGGGATTGTCACCCTCTACGTGACAGTTGGAAAAGCCCCCATTATCGGGATTGAAGCCATGGACTTCATGATTGTGAACGTAAAGGCTGCTTACAATGCCATTTTTAGCAGCCCAGACCTAGAGGTCCTCAATGTCGTAGACTCAGTGTTTCATATGAAGTTGAAATTCCCCATGCCAGCTAGGGTAGTAGAAATCAGCGAAAGTCAAGAGGTGGCTCGAACATGTTACACAACCACAATGGGAGGTCTTGTCCTCCCATTAGAAGCATTTGGTGCACTCCCAGGAGAACACATCAAGGGAATCTATTCTCTCGCTCGAAGCCTTAGATCTCCTTCAAGAGAGGAACCAGGTTGAGTCTGACCCCGTGGATGAAATAGAAGAAATTATCTTCTACTATGGAGACCAGTCTAAATGTTTTCGAGTTATCCAGGCCCTCTCCTACCAATTCAAAGAACATAACTTATTAGTTGCATCAAAAAGAATCGGGGTTTGTTCGCTTGGACTGTTGCTGACATACCTAACATCTTGGAGGACCTATTTTTGCATTGCCTAAGTGTGGACCTGCATGTCTAGCAGGTCGAACAAAGGCATCATAAGTTTGCTTCTGATAGACAAAAAGCGGCTAAAGAGGAAGTCAACAAACTCCTGGCTGCTCGTTTCATTCAGGAAGTCAACTATTCCGAATGGATGGCCAATGTCATCATGGTGAAGAAGGCTAATAGTAAGTGGAGAATTGCATCGACTTCACTGACTTGAATAAAGCATGCCAGAAGGACCATTTTCCTTTTCCTAGCATTGATGCCTTGATTAATGCCATGTACAAACATGAGCTCCTAAGCTTCATGGATGCTTTCTTAGGGTACAACCTGATCCGAATGTTCCCTTCCGACACCCCGAAGATATCCTTTATCACCGATTAAAGACTCTACTGCTATCGTATCTTGTGCTTTAGGCTGTGGAGCCACTTATCAGCTATTGGTCAACAGAGTCTTCAAAGATCAGATCATCCGAAATATGAAAGTCTTTGTGGCAACATGATTGTCAAAGGCCTTAAAAGGGATGTCCATGTGGTTGACCTCCAAGAAGTCGTCAATGTCCTACGAACGCACAACATGAAGATGAACCGCTCTAAGTGCACCTCCGAGGTCTCATTGGGAAAATTTTGGGATTCATGGTTTGACAAAGGGTAATTGAGGACAACCGGGAGAAAATTCGTGCTATACACGACATGTCTCCTCCATCAAAAAATAAGGAAATAAAGAAACTCCCTAGGTTTCTTGGCGCCGTCGGTCAGTTCATCTCAAAGTCTGGAGAGAAGTGTCTTCTTTTTTTTAGGCCCTATAAGGTTCAAAGGGCTTTCAGTGGATAGAATTGCAACAAGAGGCATTTGAACATCTTAAGATGTATCTAACCAACCTACCACTTCTCAGTAAGCCAGAGTCAGCGAAAGTTCTCTACCTCTATCTGGCTGCTTCGGATCAGACCCTTTATGTTGTCTTGGTAAGAGAGGAAGACAATGTTCATAAGCCAATATACTATGTCAGCAAGGTACTCCATGGTGCAGAACTCTACTATTCCAAAATGGAGAAGAGGGCCTACACGTTGATAATGGCTGCTCGGAAGCTCCACCCCTACTCCCAGGCTCACTTTGTCTCGTTTTTTATTGAACAACCCCTCATGCAGATGCCTTACAAGCCAGAGCCCTCTGGGTAGCTCATGAAATGGTCAATCAAAATGAGCAAGCATGAGATCAACTACCAGCCGAGGACGGTCGTCAATGCCGAAGCCTTAGCCCTGAATTCATCAACGAAAGCATAATTCTAGATCCCCATTAATTAAGTGAAGATTCTCCATCCTGGAGTGTCTATGTCGATAGCTCCACCTGCATCGAAGGGAGCGGGGTCGAGGTCATCTTGCTCTGCCCAGATGAGTTCACCCTCCAATACTCACTTTCTCTTAATTTCTCCAGCCTCCAACAAAGAGATTGAATAAAAGGCATTGAATGCCGACCTCCTTTAAGCTCGGGAAGTAGGGGCTCAGAAGGTCATTGTGTGCAGTGACTCCCAATTGGTGGTGAATCAAATTCGAGGAGAATATAATGCCAGTGATGAAGTAACACCCTGAATTCCAAACATAAGTAATTCGAAGCAAAAACAAGATATTTTACTTCAACTTCGTACAAATTTTACAATAAATTTAAAATTTTTCATTTACAACATTATTCTTTACAACAATACAGCGAAACTAAATAAGTACACCACAACACATGATAGTGGAAGTTCTTCAATCTTATGACATCTCTCACAGTGTCTTCAAATCCATTCCAATCCATTCCTGCAACTAGGAAACTGTGGGCATGCCAGTTGCATACAATTGACGCGATGCTATATAATACAGCGATTCTTTAATTTATCAATCACAAACTTGAATGCAAAAGGTAAAGTGACTATCCTAATCCTGTCAGTGTATGGTATGACTTAATGCCTAATACAGACATTCACACTACGATGACACTAATGCATACTTTTTCAGATTTTATGCATCCCATACTACATAGGTCCGAGGGCAAGCCCTTATCGTACTCCTTATTATAGGGTTCAGTCCCCCACCATGTAACCTACTACTATGACTACTACAAGATTTAGACACTCTATAAGTATTGGTTCTCGCCTAGGAATACTGGAGATCAATCCAACTCCGTTGATCATTCTGTGGCCTATTTCATCCATCCCGGAATACTGGGGATTGTCTCACTCCGTAGGTCATCCTGGAACCCTCATCGCACAAATGCCCCATCAGCATCGCTCTCGTCCCAAAATACTGGAGATCAATCCCACTCCGTGGATCATTCTGTGGCCTATTTCATTCATCGTCCCGGAATACTGGGGATTGTCTAACTCCGCGAATCATCCTAGAGTCTATAACTCATGTTTGCTCTTTTTTTATCATATCTCTAACTAGTGCATGTCCTTAAGTTTAAATTGTACTTATTAAGACCTAGAGCTAGCTTACCAACAAGGCTTAAACCAAAACACTGAGAATGTTAGCCCGTACTGGCTACTTCTCAAAGAGAAAGTTAACCCACACTAGTTACTTCTCAAATTTCATTTATCATAACTGCCGGTATTCTGGGTCCCGCTCACTCTAGAACAAACAACCATCTCAATTAAAGAGATCACATTGGTTACATCTAACCTCGTTATAAACATCTCATTCATTATTCATCATTCTTCTTTATCCATTCTCTTTATATTTATTATCTCAATGTAAATAAACACTTGATCAATTTCTTGTAAACAAACACTCAGTTGATATTTCTTATTGATCACTTAACAGTATTCAACAACTTTTAATTGATAAACCCTTTGTAAAACATTGCATGATTAATATTTCAAATTCTTTACTTTTATTATCTTGTGATCTCTCATATAGAACCCTTTGCATGAGTTTCTAAATTTGTATTTTATTCCCATAATTTTAAATTATTTTAGCATAAGTAAATATCCTCAAAATTTGACGAGAAACTAGATTCATCTAATACACTGTCTAATATAATCTTTTAAATCCCCAAAATATATTTTATAATAGTGTAGAATTATTTCCCAAGGTTCTAATAATATTCTAAAATAATTCTAAAATATTTCAAAATATTTCAAAATTTTATTATTTCAAAATTTTATAATAGTGTAGAATTATTTAATTATCTCTCCCCCCCCCCCCCCCCATTCAAAAAATTAAGAAAATAAAAATTTTAAATTAATTTTAAAAAAAACTTAAAAACTTAAAAACTAAAAAAATTTTAAAAAATAAAACTTCGAAAATAATTCAAAAATATCAACAACTTATAAAAATATTTAAAATAATTTAAATATTTTAAATATTATAAAAAATTTAAAAATAAAAGTTTTAAAAAAAAAAATTTTTTTGCAATTTTTTACAAATTTTTAAAATAAAAATTTTTTAAAAATTTGAAATTTTGAGTTTTTGAAAATCTCAAAGCAAACCCAAATTCAAATCCATTGCCGAACCTCAATCAACAGATCGTCACCGATATCTGATCCGCTGCTGATTCCGTATCAGTGACTCCCCTCCACCAAATCGAACGTGAATATCAAGCGACTCCGTATTGGCGACTCCCCTCCACCAAATCGAGAGTCGCTATATGCAATGCGACGACTCTAATTTCATCTCATTAACCGAATTCTCATTCTAATTTTAAGTTTTGTGTGTGCAGAGGATTACTCGGGTTTTTGCTGACTCGAATTTTTTGTGTGCATGGGATCTAAGTTCAGAGATGTATGATTGTTTTATTTTTTGGTTATTAAAATTTAATTTAGTGATTTATTTGATGAGTTTTTTATTAGTTTTAATTTAAGGTGTACGCAAGTAAGAGATGAATTATTTCGTGGCCTCAATTTGGGCTTCCAAACTATAACAGGACAGGTAAGCTGACCAACAACCTAAAATAACTTGGCAAATATGCAACATTAATTTCTTTACTATAAGAGAAAATACTATCGTGAAGTGTTCCCTTCACTGGTTATTAGAAACCATAGATAATATAACATATAAGAACTTTTAGTGTACGTTTGGATATATAGGATTGGGATTACTAGAGTTCACCAGTGAAGGGTGTAAACTCTCCACTCAAGAAAGATAACTAAAGTAAATTTGTTATTTATCCATTTTGATTTTTTTTTTATAAAGGTGTAATGGTGAAACAAAGTGGAGATAAAAGAAATGATTAGCTTGGATTAGAGTTTTGAGAACTTCATGTATTTCATTTTGGTTGAAATAATAATAAGAGGTATTTTAATTGCAAAATGAGTCTCAACCAAACAAATGTTTACATTATTGGTATTGTAGATACCTTCACACTTGCACTTGCGTTACCATTGTATTTAGACATGCTCATAGTGGTTATGGGATTAGAGTAAGCTCTATAAAATCTATATGATAATGTCCTTGCATAACGATTACAAGCATTTAAAAGTGGTGCTGAAGTTATAAAAAAACTCTATGCAGTGTTTCTAACAAACTATATGCATTCCAGCTAAGTTCAAGCTAATGATCAAGAAGGCGATGGTTGAGCTTAAAGGTAGATATACTGCTTCCTCATATAATATGTTTGCTACTTCAATTAATTTGCTGGACCTCCAAAACTATTTTATATAATCAAACCAGGTGCACCGTTCTGAAGACGTGCTGTAGGCACGTGTCAACGGGCAAACCTAGTGTACTCATAAGATTCCAGAATTCAAACAAAATATTAAATCCATTAAATAATAGAAAACCATATTTTGAAGCCGTGGAATATTACAAAAAGTCAAATCTTTGAAAACACCTATAACTCTCTTAATAAGATCATAAGAATACAATTAAAATTCTATTATAATTAAAATATAACTCTCTGTAAAATACTGTAATCTGTAGTAAAAACATCATATAAAACAGTAGAGTAAATATCGAGAAAACAATCATTTAAAAGAAACGAAGAAAATCTGCAAATAGCCCAACAGAATAATTGACGGTTGACTACTCGAGTAGGGCAGTCGACTGGAAATTGAAAATCCCCAAGTAGCAGCGTGACGGTCGACCGTGACCTGTTGTACAGCCGAAATGGCTCTTGGTGCATGTTTTGGTATGAAACTCGATTAAAACTTTGTAAAATCAAAATTAAATTTCCTGAGATGATTAATTGTAACTTGTATAACATATAGGAGTTATTAAAACACATCAAGACACATCAAGATCTTAAAAGGGTAATTTTTCATCAAAATATTTCGAAATCAGCAAGGTATGTATGTATATGTTCATATGTGTGTTTTAGCATCAGTTATGCATCAAAATAACATCGTATATAGGTAGTATATCATTCAAGACTATCTCAGTACTCAAATAATCAAGATTCAAATTAGAAATCCACAAAACACTTAAAAAACCCAATTCTTCAAAACATTATAAGTGTGTGTATATATATATATAAATATATATAGGTGTAGTTAGTGTATGTTCACATCTGTAACTTCAAGATACTTATTGTAGATTTATAGTATGAAGTTAAAAACCATATTAGCAATAAAACCAATCAAATCCAATCGAAAATCTTTGCAAAACACAGAAACTCAATTTTCGGCCATACCCTTCAGACCCGAAAATAAAACTCCTCTTTCACATTCAAAACTTGATTCTTTTAGTTCAATAACCCTTCTACAAGTTGTTCTATACATGCCCCACTAAGTACAATAGTTTACTTGTGAATATGTGTGAATACTACATACATATAATCGAGTTCCACTCATCCAATTTCATAACAGATCATATGTGCATACATACACAATAAAGGTGAAGATCTATTTTACTTTTTGCAATAATTAACATACAATCTCATTATAATAATTTAAACAGCAAGTATAAGAAGGAAGACACCCTACTCATGAGTTATATTAGGTTCTTTAACAATCACAAGTCATCAAATTAGAGTTTTAATCATCAATAGTGTAGTTTCATGAAAAGATCTACTCATCAAAATTTATTACGTTTTCATACCACAATCTAACATGCTTTCTAATATATAAATCATCACATACAACATGCTTAGAAAAATAAGAGAACATCCATAAGTCACTCACCTTATTAAAGAATCAACCGAAGATAATAAAGAAATAAGAAAAATCATTCCTTTTGCAAGAAAACCAAGATCCTCACTTTAAAAACTCCAAGAAAATAATAATAAGAAATCCCTTTGTGTTGTGCAGCAAAGAGACGGTTGCACCTCACCCTATATAGGCCGGGATTTGGGTATCTAGGGTTTCTTCAATAGATTTGTAAAATACATCTTTTAAATATATCTTTACATATATAGATCCTTATACTTGGAAGTTAAATAAAACCATCTTAATTGAGATTTAAAAAACAAAAACAACTACCCTATATTGGCCGGCACTGTTTTGAAAACCCAAAAAATAAAATTGTCTTTTTGCCCCTCAGAGTGGCAATTTTGCAAAAAGACCCTTCTTTATCAAAACTTGCAAAATAAACCAACTTTATTAAAACAAAAGGTAAACTCTTCACCTCTGAGATGACTAGGCATTATGCCTAGCTCAAAAATACAAAAATCTGGAGTTTTTACTCCAAGTGGTAAGTTTGCACAAAAGTCTATCTTTTTGTAATATTTGCAAATAGGGCAAATAATTATCAGAAAAATCCAAAAAATTCACAAATAATATCTAATAATAAATAATGAGTTTCCCCAAAATAATCTTTGACTTTGAACATCCCAATAAAATATTTGCACGTGTAAAAAGGTAAATTTCAAAAAAATATTTATTAAATCACCAAAAAATCATTTTAATTCATTTATTAATCTTAAAGTCATTATTCAAAAATCTGGGGTATTACATCACTCCCTCCTTAGAATAGTTCTGTCCTCAGAACTACTACTTATAGGGTCCAAACAAAATAAGTAAAAGGAATTGAAATCTCATAAATGGAAACATAGTTTAGGAAATACCATTACACAAAAGAATGTAAACTAACAAAAGAAATACAACTCAACTCAAAGACTAAAATCATACAAAAGAATATAATCACACAAAAAGCTCAGGGAAATCCTTCTGCATGCTATCCTCCAGCTCCCAAGTAGCCTCCTCGAACTGCTAGTTCCCTCACAACACCTTGACCACAGGTATCACCTTTCTCCTCAGAACCTTCTCCCTATGGTCAACAATATGTACAGGCTGCTCCTTCTAACTCAAGTTCACCTGTAGACCTTCAGGCACTTCTACCAACTGATGACTCTGATCCAATATGTACTTCCTCAATAACAACACAAGGAACACATCATGCACCTGTGCCAACTCCTCCGGAAGCTCCACCCTATATGTCGTTTTGCCAATCTGCCCAAAAATCCTGTATGGCCCAATATACCTTGGTGCCAACTTGCCTCACTTACCAACCTGATTACTCCTTTGGTCGGAGATACCTTGAGGAAAACTACATCTCCAACCTCAAACTCCAAGACCCTTCTCTGAGTGTCTGCATAACTCTTCTGCCAACTCTGAGCCTCGACCAACCTCTTGCGAATAAACTCAATCTTCTCCGATGTTTTCTGCAAAATATCGGGCCCAAACATCTGCCTCTCGCTAACCTCATACCAACAAACAGGTGTCCTGGAATTCCTCCCATACAGAGCTTCATACGGAGCCATCCTGATACTTGCATGGTAACTATTGTTATAAGCAAACTCAACCAATGCCAAGTACCTCTTCCAACTTCCACCGAAGTTCATAATACAAGCCCTCAGCATATCTTCCAATACCCGATTCACCCTTTCAGTCTAACCATCAGTCTGCGGATGAAAAGCGGTACCGAAATCGGTTCTGGTACCCAAAGCTGCTGGCAGACTCACCTAAAACCTTGAAGTGAACCAGTAACCCCTGTTTCCCCAAATTCATATTTTCTGTGTATTTTTGGTATTTAAAATTTTTATAAATTAGTTTTTCTGCTTTCGAACTATTTTTGTTAAAATGTACTATTGGATCTCCTATTAAAATCTGTTTTAGATCAATAATTTTGTTTGTAACTATTTTCTTTGATTTTATATTGAAATACAATTCCTATTTTTATTATTATTACTCTTATTATTATTATTACTATCATTATTATTACCATTATTATTTTTATTGTTTTCTTATTATTATTATTGTTATTGTTATTGTTATTATTATTATTATTATTATTATTATTATTATAAAGTCCTAATTGTATATTTTTATTATTGGGTTATTTTATTTTACCCTATAACCCAATCCCCACTTGCTAACTACCCTGTTATAAATACCCTAGACCCAATTTTTAAACACCCAAAACCCATTTTAACCCATATACCCATTCATTTAAACCCAAGAACCCGACAGCCCAAACCCGTTATCCCCACACCCTATACAACCCTAACCCGAACCCGTTACCCATTTAAACCCAACCCTACTTTGCTATTCACCCCAACCCCAAAATCCCCTATATATATTTAAACCCATTGCCCCCTACTTCGTCAACCGCCTATACCCCCTGCCGCTCACATCTCTTTCCCTGTCCTCCTCCCAGCACCTTCAACGTGCCACCCCACCTTCCGACTTGTGTCCCGCTGCACCGCCCTGTGCTCACTCCCGACCTCCCTCTCAGCCTCTCCCCCGTCTCCTCTTCCCCTCCTTGCGGCGCGCCAGCCCTGCAGAACCCCGACATGCCTCCTGTCGCACCGCCAACATCGACAGACCTCCTCCTATTGTGACCACCTCGCAACACCGCAGAAGACAGCAGCAATGCAGCCCATGCACCTTGAATGTGCACCCCGCAGTGCCTTCCCCAAGTCCCCTGCAGTGCAGCGCCACCCTATGCCCCGTGGCCGCCGTCCCACTGGCAGCCTATCCTACCGTCGATGCCACCGATGTGCCGCCGTCAAGCCAACAGTCACAGAGCAACTCCCCCCATGATCTATTTTGATGATTGGTTTGATGGTTTGAATGTGAGCCATCGATCGTCATGATCATCTTGATCATCATAATCATGTTCCCTTGGTTTTGATCTTTTGATTCTGGCTGTCCGTCAGATCAACTTTGATCATCATCATCTTGATCGTCACCATCTGGGTGATCTTGGCCGTTCGATCACGATCATCATCAACTTCATCATCACCTTGATCTGGACCATCCGACCTTGTTGATCTTGATCTTGATCTCATCCGTACCGATCCGCCCGATCGTTATTTGATCATCTTGATCTTGATCGTCATCGTGATTTGGTTTGTGTTCGTGATTGGTTCGTGATCCGTTTATTGTGTTCGTTCATTCGTTGTTCGTGCCCGGGAATCTGTTCTCGTTATTCTTGCTCTTGCTTCGTCATTTCCGTCATCGTCTTTCAGGCAAGTAACTTGTATTCTTTTCTTTGTGTAATGCAAGTACTAAATACTGCCTGTAGTGTAGTTTGGTTCTAGATACAATTTGTGTGTGAATTCTCTTGTTGATATTATCTCTATAGTAATGATCTGACCATAGTTGCCTCACGACATACATGACATGATATAACCTAGGATTGACCAGTTCTTGTTGTGTACATGCATATTGTTTATAAGTTACCATGTGCTCGTTCGTGTTATTCATGACAGACTTGTCTTGAACTTGTGAAATATCCTATATCATGTTTCTTGGACATCTAGTATACTCTATTTCATGTTTGGTTGTATTTTGGATGAGTTTCGTATGAACTACTGGATTTTGTGTATATGCGATATTTTTAGTTTTGTTGGCTTTTCTCATTTTGATTAGTATTTTAGACCCTATTAAGGTCATTATTTGAAAATATTTTGTGAACATGATTTGTAGATAATTCTGTCTATTTTCCAACCCTTTTGACGGATCTCAGTTTCATTTTACGAGTTGTGAGTTATGTCTATTTTACTACAGTGGTGTCGAAAGGTTTCCAGATTTTGTTTTCTATGAATTCTGAAGAGTAATCTATTTTTATTGTGATGTTTAAATTATTATTTTGTTCTGAAATTTTGCTCAGTACTTATAAACTTAATTGGGGTTTACCCAAAATTTTGGAGGATTTATTTGAGGATTTTTACAAATCTTTTCATGCTTGTAAATAAATATTTTACATGCATAATTTTATTACTGTTCAGTAAAGAACCTGATTTTCGACCTAATTCTACTTGTTTTTTCTAAAATATTTGTGAAGATGAAAGTTAGCCTACTGAGTCTATTTTATTACCCGTTTGGTGGATTTAGATTTTGATTATTGGTTTGTGAGATATTGCTGTTTTCATACTGCAGTGTTTGAAATTCCAGATTTGCAAAACTATCATGTCTTATTGTTTTCTGATTTTACTTGACTACTCTATTTTTGTTTGAAAATTATGAAACTTTATTTTCTGTTACTACACATATAGGGGAATAGACAAGATTTTTCGTGGATTTAATTAATGAGTTTTCATGCTGTTTTTCTGACTTTGAATACGATCTTCTGATTTCTGGCTGAACATATTTTCTAGTTTCAATTCAGTTTTGAGTTATGTTTTTGTGAAATACTATATGACTTAAATATACTTGCTGGATTTGGAAGGGATACTAGTTTCCAGATTCTTTGGCAGATCCAGATTTGTATGTTTGTAGCAACGGGAATATCAGTTTTAGTGCAGCACTGTCTTGCTGTCCTGAACTAGAAATCTCGTTGATTTATCCTTTTGTGTATTATCTTTCACTCGTACATGTTAATCTTGCAACCTGAACCTGTTACTTGTTCATGCTATATTATTCTTGACCTGTTTGCGACACATACATGCTTGTTTGATTATAATAACAAATAATCAAGCCGGGATTAAGGGAAAGACCTTAGTAGTGGACATTATAGGTATGTGTACTCAGAAGGGGGCCCGTGTTTCCTATTACTTGCCACCATGTTTCATGATTACATGATTCATGCTTGATATTACTTGTTGTCATGTTTCATGACTATATGATTCATGCTTGATACTACTTGTTGCCATGTTTCATGACTATGTGATTCATGCTTGATATTACTTGTTGCCATACTTGATACTATTTGTTGCCATGTCTCATGACTACATAATTCATACTTGATACTACTTGCTGCCACGTGTTCAAGATTACGTGACTCGTGCTTGATACTTGTTACTTGACTTGACGCCTGAGTACACGGCTCTATAGAAACCCATCACTAGGCCTAAGTGAAACTGTTTAAATGGAGCAACCATGTAGTACAAACCGGAATGCATGAAGTGCTACCTAGATAGTAATAATACAAGACTCGAACATGATCACTTGACACTTGCTACTTATTACTTGAACATGATTACTTGATACTTGCTACTTGTACTTAATACTCGACACTTGTTATTTGATACTTGTTTACATGATACTTGTTTTACTTGACACTTGATACATGTTACATACACTTGTTTATCTTGCCATACTAGTTGTTATATTTTGATACCATGTCTATTCCATGCTATTTGCTTATCTTTTCCATGTACTTGTATCCTGCACTACAAACGGCCCGTAACTTGCATTGACGGGAGTTTGTTTTCTTTTTTCTCTTCCTGCAATTTATTAAATTGCAGATTTTGGAGATCAGCTGCAAGGTGGAATAGGCGAGATGAGATACTAGATGCTTGAGTTTTACTATCATGACTTTCCTGGTATTATTATTATTTCTTGTTGCTTATTTGAATAATGTATCTTGTACTTGGATTATTTGTAATTGGGCAATGTGACCCAAGATATTGACTTATTCAGATCTGGTTTATTTGAGAATAATATATTTTGTTTCAAGTAATCCTGTTGGTATTTTGATTCATATATGCATACTTGGGTGACTTTCTTGCGTTTGACTCTGATTATTCTTGTGAAATATTGTAAAGATTACGAACAGCTTATGGATGATGAAAATCATTCGCTGGGCTTAGTCACGTATCAGTATTCCATATTCTCTTTTTGGGAAGCGGGGCATGACAGAACCTCGCATCCCTGTCGGACACAGTCGACACAGGAACTCCATGAAGTCTCACAATCTCATCAATGTACAACTCTGCCAATTTCTCCAACGACCACGTAATCTTCATGGACAAAAAGTGAGTTGACTTGGTCAAACGGTCATCAATAACACAAATCGAGTCATTGCCCTTCGCACTGCTTGGCAAACCTGTAATGAAATCCAAGCTGATATTCTCCCACTTCCATTCTGGAATGGGCAAAGGCTGCAACAAACCTCC
This sequence comes from Hemerocallis citrina, assembly GCA_017893485.1. NCBI lineage: Eukaryota > Viridiplantae > Streptophyta > Magnoliopsida > Asparagales > Asphodelaceae > Hemerocallis > Hemerocallis citrina. The sequence continues at coordinate 426,694,979 of CM030358.1, read as the reverse complement.
AGGTCTCTGATTTTCCGTTTTGATCTGTTGACAAGTCAGATACATCGCCACAAAATCTGTCACATCCCTCTTCATACTGGACCACCAAAAGTGTTGTTTGGTGTCCTTGTACATCTTCATGCCTCCAGGATGTACTGATAATAAAGTACTGTGTGCCTCCTGCAAGATACTCTCCCTCAAAATTGCATTCTCCGGAACATACAGCCTCTCACCCATCCATAGAACTCCATCTTGGAAACGGAACTCTGACAACTTGCCATCGAAAACCTGATGCAACATCTTTTGAATCTCTGCATCTGATTTCTGACCTTTCACAATCCGCTCTCTCAAAGAAGGCTGTTGCCTCAACTGGGCCAAAGGTGCTCCCAAACCCTACAGTACCACCTCAATTCCAGCCTGATCAAACTCTGCTGCCAACTCACTCTGAGTAGTGATCAAGCTTGCCAAACTGCTCTTCCGACTAAGCCCATCGGCCACCACATTCACCTTGCCCAGATGATACTTGATCTTAGGACGAATGTCTTCCAACACTTCCAACCACCTTCTCTGCCAAAGGTTTAGATCCTTCAGCTGATAAATGTACTTTAGGCTCTTGTGGTCGGTACACATGTTGGCATTCTCACCATATACATAATGCCTCCACTGCATCAAGGAAAAGATAATAGCTGCTAACTCCAAATCATGCGTCGAATAATTCTTCTCATGCGGATGCAACTGCCTCGAACCATAGGCAATAACCTTGCCTTTCTTCATTAAGACACACCACAAACCTCTGAGAGATGCATCACTGAAGATATCATAATCCTTTCCAGCTTGTGGCAAATCTAAGATAGGCGCAGTCGTCAACCTCTCCTTCAGCTCAAGGAAACTCGCCTCACACTTATCAGTCCATGTGAATGCCACATTCTTCCGAGTCAACCCTGTCAAAGGAACTGCAATTTGCGCATAGCCCTGAATGAATCTTCTGTAGTACCCAGCCAAACCCAAGAAACTCCTGACTTCCTTCACTTACGTTGGTCTAGGCCAATCCTTCACTGCTTCAACCTTCTGAGGATCAATGGACACTCCGTCCTTAGAAAGGATATGACCAAGAAAAGCTAGCTCAAACTTCCGAAACTCACACATCAACAGCTTGGCATACAAGTTATGCTCCTGCAACTTCTGTAACACCTCTGTCTAGTGCATAGAATGCTCTTCCTCCAACTTCGATTACACCAAAATATCATCAATGAAAACCACTACTAAGGAATCAATAAATGGCCGCAAGATCCGATTCATCATATCCATGAATACTACCGGCGCATTCGTCACTCCGAATGGCATTACCAAAAACTCATAGAGTCCATGACGAGTCCTGAAAGTTATTTTACTCACATCTTCCTCCTTGACTCGAACCTGATGATACCCTGATCTCAAATCGATCTTAGAAAATACAGCTGCTCCCCGAAGCCTATCGAATAGATCATCAATCTGTGGAAGCGGATACTTGTTCAGAATATTCACTCTATTCAACTCCTGATAGTCAATGCACATCCTTATTGACCCATCATTCTTCTTGACAAACAACACTGGCGCACCCCACGGTGAAGAACTCGGCCTAATAAAACCCTTACTCAGCAATTTCTCAATCTGCTTCTTAACTTCATCCTGCTCTATAGGTGCCATCCTGTACGGAGCCTTAGAAATTGGAGCATTCCTCGGCTGAACATTAGTGCAAAACTCCACATCTCTCTGCGGAGGCAATCCTGGTAAGTCTTCCAAGAACACTGTAGGAAAATCCCTAACAACTGGAATGCCTCTGACTTCATCTGGAATCATCAACTTAGACACCACTGCAGCCACCTTCGGGCCCTTCATCTTCCACTGAAAAGTCACTGCAGGACCACCTGGTGCCTTCACCAACACCTCTTTCTTCTTTCATTCAATTGTGGCATTATATATTACCATCCAATCAATACCCACAATCACATCGACACCCAGAACTTGCAGCTCAATGAGATCAATGCCAAATAATCTCCCACCAATCTCAATATCACAGCCATCGTAATATTGATCAGCAATCAATTCTTCTCCTGACGGCGTTGCCACCGACAAGACTCTACCTGGAAACAACTTAGGTTCCACACCCAAGAGTTTTGCAAAATTGGGCGACACAAATGTATGCGAAGAACCAGTAACAAATAAAATTTTTGCTTTTATTCCATTAACCAAAACAAATCCTGTTACATGAAGAATGATACTCAAATCTCCAATTTATTCTCAAACAAAGTTTTACTTAATACATTGAATAAATAAAAATTCAAAATTCTTGCATACCCTGGATCACATCCTCTAAGTTACCCGCATCCTCCTCAGTCAATGCGAACACTCGCCCTTGCCTCTGAAATTTGCCTCTGCCTGAACCTTCCTTCTTCGATCGTGGACAGAAAAGCTTAGTATGCCCCACTTGCCCACACTGAAAACAAGTATGCTTCGCCAGTTTAGGACATGCTGACCTAAAGTGACCTGCCTCCTCACAGTAGTAACAAGTCATCTCCTGAGTTGCAGGTACCCTCTGCTCTGGCCTACTGAACTTTCCCTGCTTCAATAGGAACTTCTTCCCACACTGACTAGCTGCTGGCCTCTTGTTCCTGTTCAAGGTCTCTTGCTTCTTCTGGAACTAATCCATATCCTTTTTAGTCATAGCTTCTCTCCTGACAATCTTATCAAACCTCCTTATGCCCAATGGAATCATCCTCGACCTCAAATTCGGCCTCAAGCCCTACTCGAATTTCTTGGTCTTCTTCGTTTCATCAACAATCAGCTCCGGTACATACCTTGACAGCTGAGCAAACTTAGTCTCATATTCACGCACTGTCATATTGCCTTGCTGCAGATTCAAGAATTCTGTTGCCTTCTTCTTCTGAATATCCAGAGGAAAGAAACAATCCCTGAATTCATCCATAAAAGCTTCCCAAGTCACTTGCTGATCTCCAAAGGTCCTATTCAATGACTGCCACCAGACGCTAGCATCCTTTTCTAACTGCATAGCAGCCAATTTCACCTTATTGACAGCTGGGGTTTCCAAGACTTCGAAGACCATCTCCATCTGTCTAATCCAATCATCAGTCTCATTTAGATCAGACTGTCTCTCAAATACCGGCGGCTTCATCCGCTTGAAGGACTCAACATGCTTGATAGGATCAGCATTAACAAACACTGGTCCAGCCCCCTGATTCTGATTCCGATTCTGTGCCATAATATCTGCCATTAATGCATTCAAGGTCTGATACATCCTGGCATTCTCAGTCTCAAGATCAAGTCAAGCCCCATGGGAACTTCCAGCCCCATCACCATTACCACCATTCCTGGTCCTAGGTCTTGCCATTACTGAATACTGCAAAATGAGGGTAAAGTTAAAGCATCATAACACAATTCATATTCACATCAATACCTCATGGCAAAACCTCAACCATATCCCAAACCAAAACATTATTTTCTAACTCTATATGATACTCACACTCTAATGTCCACACCTGGGTACTCACGCTCTAATGTCCACACCTAGGTTTATTTTTATACCATGTTTATTATTACTATTGAAGTATGCTCTGATACCAATCTCTGTAGCACCCTGAATTTCCAATATGACATTTCAGATATATGTGGCACAACTCCAACCATTAACCTCAATTTTAATAGTAAACATAGCCAAAACACAAATAAAAATTTTCAACTTTTATTACATTAATTCTTTACAAAATACAGCGAAAAAACAAACACCTTGAATTACAAATTCTTTCTTTTACAACACATTTTTTAGAATTTACATAAGCCATAGCATCATTTTATCTCATGCATCCAATTTTCAAGCTATAGGTACCTACTTGTAAAACATGTTGTTAGAGATAACCCTAACCCCCAAAACTACAGAGGTCAGCCATAACGGTGGGTGTGACATAAAAAAATAAATGTAACCTAAATAAAACATAAAGCATAGAATTATAAACAACATATATCAACAGCAAGAGTGAATGAAATAAGAAATGACAATAAATTAATCATGAAAACATCAAGTGAAACTAGGCTAAGTGTCGAGTGTAGAAAAACAGCAAAAACAACATGTATAAAACCAAGGCAAGAAAACATCTATGCTATACGGTGACTCTCTAATGCATTGTAACCCCTGTTTTCCCAAAAATATATTTTTGTGTATTTTCTGTATTTAAAATTTTTGCATATTATTTTTTCGGTTTTCAAATTCGTTTGTCAAATTGTACTATTGGATATCCTATTAAAATCTATTTTCGATCAATAATTGTATTTGTAACTATTTTCTATGATTTTATATTTTAATACAAATCTTATTATTGTTATTATTACCATGGTTTCTATTATTATTACTATTATTATTTTTATCATTGTCTTATTATTATTGTTGTTATTAGTATTATTGTTATTATTGTTATTTTTGACTGGTTATTAAAAATCAACTTCTATTTACTAATTGTATTTGTAATTATTTCAAAATAATTCTATAGTGTAATACAAGTTACATTTTATTAAATGTGTTATTTTTCTTTTATTGGTTATCTCATTTTTTCTTATTGGATTTCGTTTTCTTAAACCCATTATATTGTTTAACCCATACCCATTTATATATTTGCCCAAACCTATTACTATCCTGTTCATAAACCCAATTAAATTCTATTTGTAAATCCCATTTACATAAACCCATTAACCCATTATTAATATCCTTTACTACCCATAACCCATTTAACCCCTAACTGACCCTATACCCTACTTCACTCTACCCACACCCATCAACCCACAAACCCTATACCCGTTAACAATCCCCCTACCCGTTTAACCATACCCTATTTAAACCCATGCGACTGTTTCCCTTCCTTCACCCCATAACCCTAGTCGCCTACCCTTCTCTCTCTCCCGCAACTCCTCTTCCACCCTGTGCTTCTCCTGGTGCTCCTCCCGTTCTCTCCCCTCTGTAGCGAGCGACCCCCTGGTCCCCGTCTCCTCCTACCTCACGACGCAGCTGCGACACCGTGAAGTCGCAGTGCCGCCCAGCACCCCTGTCCTCTTGCATATCCCTTCGCCGGCACTGTCACTGGTGCCAAACTCCGACGACGAAAGTAGCAACCACAGTGCCTCCCTCCTCCTGTCACTGTGTCGCACGTCCTTGTCGTCCTCCGACAGCCCCTGTGTGCGTCCTTCCTATCCCGATGCACCACATAGCAGTAGCATCGCACCCCTGTCTCGACTGCAGACCCCCATGCATCGCAGTGCACTCTGCTCCCCGCTTCGATGCCGACAGCCAGCCATCAACCGTTTTCTCTGTCCCTCTCTTACTTGTGCTCTTGGGTTGAGTGTGTGGTCTCAAGTTGTACGTGGGCTTTGTTCAATCGTAGAGTTCGTTGCCCGGGAATTCGTTCCCGTTATTCTTGCTTCGTGTCGTTTCCGTCGTCGTCTTTCAGGTAAGTAACTTGTATTAAATTCTTTTGCAAATACAAGTACTAAATACTGCTTGTAGTGTAGTTGGGTTCCAGAGACAATTTGTGTGTGAATCTCCTTATTGATATTGTCTCTATAGTGATGATTTCACCAAAGTTACCTCACGACATACATGACATGATATAACCTAGGATTGACCATATCTTGTTGCATATATGCATATTGTTCATGTGTTATCTTGTGTTCGTTCGTGTTATTCGTGATAGACCTGTTGTGAACTTGTGAAATATCCTATAACATGTTGCTTGGCCATCTAGTATACTCTATCTCGTATTTGGTTGTGTTTTGGACGAGTTCTGTGTGAACTAGTGGATTTTGTGCACTTGAGATATTTTCAGTTTTGACGGTTTTCGGTTTTGATCAGTATTTTAGACCCTATTAAGGTCATTATTTGAAAATATTTTATGAACATGATTTGAAAAGAATTCTGTCTATTTTCTAACCCTTTGGACGGATCCCAGTTTTGATTTTTGGTTTACAAGTTATGTTTATTTTACTACAGTAGTGTCGAAAGATTTTCAGATCTTGTTTCCTATGAACTCTGAAGAGTAATCTATTTCTATTGTGGGGTTAAAATTATTATTTTGATCTGATTTGCTCATTAATTATATACTTGATTAAGATTTATCCACAATTTTGGTGGATTTATTTGAGGAGTCTTACAGACCTTTTCATTCTTGCCAATAAAAAATTTTCATGCAGAATTTTAGTACTGTTCAGTAAAGAACTTGATTTTCGACCTATTTCTACTTGCTGTTTCTAAATTATTCATGAATATGAAAGTTAGCCTACTGTATCTATTTTCATACCCTTTTGGCTGATTTGGATTTCAATTTATGGTTTGTGAGATATTGCTGTTTTCGTACTGCAGTGTTTATGATTTCATATTTACAAAACGGTCGTGTCTTGATATTTTCTGATTTTACTTGACTACTCTATTTATATTGGAAAATTATGAAACTTTATTTTCTATTACTATACATATAGGGAACACCCCAGTTTTTTCGTGAATTTATTTATTGAGTTTTCATGCTGTTTTCCTGACTTTGAATATGATCTTCTGATTTCTGGCTGAACATATTTTCTGGTTTCAATTCAGTTTTGAGTTATGTTTTTGTGAAATACTGTATGACTTATATATGTTTGCTGGATTCGTTTGGGAGTCTATTTTCTATAACTTTTGACGGATTCAGGTTTGCTTGTTTGTAACAATGGGAATCTCAGTTTTACTACAGTATGATCTTGCTGTCCTGAACTAGAAATTTGGTTATTTTATCATTTCATGTGTTATCTTACACCCGTACATGTTTATCGTGTAACTTGAACTTGTTACAAGGTCATGCCATGTTATTCTTGATATGTTTTGCACACCTACATGCTTGTTTGATAATAATAAATAACCAAGCGGGGGTTAAGGAAAAGATCTAATAGTGGATAATTCAGAAACGTATACTCGGATGGGGATCCACTGATCCTACGTGATTACTTGATATATGATGCTTGACACGTAATTACTTGACACTTACACGCAAGACACGTGATTACTTGTCACTTGTACAACTTGACACGTGATACGTGATACATGATACATGATACTTGGAGCTTGGAGCTCGATTACTTGATACTTGTCCCTGAGTACACTACCCTATATGGTCCACTATGAAATCTAAAGCGAAACAGTTTGTTGTAGCAACAATGTAATAAAAAGCGGGATGCATGAAGTGCTACCTAGATAGTAATAACTATAAGACTTGATACATGATACTTGAATATGATACATGCTTACTTGATAGTTGACTACAAGATACATGAGACTTGTAACATCACATTTGCTACATCATCACATGATAATTGATACTTGTTACTTGTTTACATGATACTCGTTCACTCGACACTTGATACATGCTACTTGTACTTGTTCACCTTACCATGCTAGTTGTTATACATTATTATCATGCCTATTCCATGCTATTTATTTAGTTTTTCCCATGTACTTGTATCCTGCAATACAAGCGGCCCGTAACTTGCATTGATGAAAGTTTGTTTCTTTTTCCTATTCCTGCAATTGTTAAATTGTAGATTTTGGATACCATGTACCAGATGGTGTTAGTGATATGAGATACTAGATGCTGGAGTTTTGCTATCATGATTTCTTACTATTATTATTATTTTCTATTTTGAACAATTGTACTTGATTACATGGATTTATTTGTATTTGGGCAATGTGACTCAGGATATTTAACTTATTCAGATCTGGATTATTTGAGATTAATATATTTTGGTTTCAAGTATTCTTGTTGGTATTTTGATTCATATGTGCATACTTGATTGATTCTTTTGCTTCCGACTCTGATTATTCTTGTGAAATATTGTAAAGATTCTTGAATGGCTTATGGATGATGAAAATCATTTGCTGGGCTTAGTCACGTATCCGTATTCCGTATTCTCTTCTGGGAAGCATGGCGTGACAGGGTTTTTAGTGGTATCAGAGCCCAGGTTTAGCTAATGTATTAGTTTGACTGATATATTAGATAAGCTTGGCTCGATCTGGGATCTGCTCAACATTTCACCAACCATGCATGCATAAATGAATTATAATCAACATTGATCTGGATACATGTCTTACTCCATTCTTTTTTATCCCTTCTTATCCAATCCCTTGATTCCCAGATTCTTCCATCTTTTTCAGTCGTCCTCTTTGTTTATTTCTTCTTGGGTGTGAATTCATTCTTTTCGTACCCATATTCCTTGATTCTGGTATCATCCATTCTTTTCTTTCTTTCTTGGTCCATCAGTCAGCATCGCTGGATACTATTGGTAGAGTTTTTCCCGATCAGAGTGGTGCAGCGGAAGCATTGTGGGCCCATAACCCACAGGTCACAGGATCCTCTGTCGCTTCTCCTCCTTTGTATTGTTTTCTTCTCTATTCCTTGCATTGTCTGCTTCTTTCCATCCCTTGTACTCCTCTTTATCCGTTGTCTCATTGCTTGGTTCATCTTTTTCTTATCCATCATTTCATCGATTCCAGCTCTATCTATTTCTACACCTCTTTGCTTTGTTATCTTGCAAATCTTGTGTTGTTTCTTCTTTATTTTTGATACCGGTTACTTATTTCTTGCATTCCATTTTGCCATCATGCAACCATTCATTATTTGATTCAATTCTTCCGTGTCCTTTCTTTCTTTGATTCTGGTTCTACCTACTCCCTATCTTGCTTTGTTATCTTTTGTTGTTTCTTTCCTTTTGATACATGCACCCCATTTGACCTCATTGTTATCTTCTTCCTTCTTTTTCTGGTATTGCCCCTACTTTGTTTCTTCCCCATTATCCCTCTGTTTTGTTACCCTTCCCCTAAGTTTGCTTTTTCCTTGTCCTATGTACCGCATAAGCAAATTTCGAGAACGAAATTTTGTTGTAAGGTGGGTAGAATTTGTAACTGTTGTTTTTCCAAAAACGTATTTTTGTGAATTTTCTATATTTAAAATTTTTGCAAATTCTTTTTTCGGTTTTCCAAATCTTTTATCAAATTGCACTATTGTATATCCTATTTAAATCTATTTTCGATCAATAATTGTATTCGTAATTATTTTCTATGATTTTATATCTTAATACAATTCTTATTATTGTTATTATTACCTGGGTATCTATTATTATTACTATTATTATTTTTATCCTTGTCTTATTATTATTGTTATTAGTATTATTGTTATTATTGTTATTTTTGACTAGTTATTGAAAATTTACTTCTATTTACTAATTGTATTTGTAATTATTTCAAATTAATTCTATAGTGTAATACAAGTTACATTTTATTAAAAGTGTTATTTTCCTTTTATTGTTTATCTCATTTTTCCATATTGGATTTCGTTTTCTTAAACCCATTATATTGTTTAACCCATACCCATTTATTTATTTGCCCAAACCTATTACTATCCTGTTCATAAACCCAATTAAATTCCATTTATAAATCCCATTTACAAAAACCCATTAACCCATTATTAATATCCTTTAATACCCATAACCCATTTAACCCCTAACTAACCCTACACCCTACTTCACTCTACCCACACCCGTCAACCCACAAACCCCATACCCGTTAACAATCCCCGTACCCGTTTAACCCTACCCTATTTAAACCCGTGCGACTGTTTCCCTTCCTTCACCCCATAACCCTAGCTGCCTACCCATCTCTCTTCCTGCAACTCCCCTCCCTCCCTGTGCTTCTCCTGGTGCTCCTTCCGTTCTCTCCCCTCTGCAGCGAGCGACCCCCTGGTCCCCGTCTCCTCCTGCCTAGCGATGCAGCTGCGATGCCGCGAAGTCGCAGTGCCGCCCAGCACCCCCGTCCTCCTGCATATCCCTTCACCGGCACTGTCACTGGTGCCAGACTCCGACGATGAAAGTAGCAACCGCAGTGCCTCCCTCCTCCTTTCACTATGCCGCAAATCCCTGTCGTCCTCCGACAACACCTGTGTGCGTCCTCCTTATCCCGACGCACCACACAGCAGCAACATCGCACCCCTATGCGTGCCCTAACTTACTCGAATGTAGCCCCATGCACCGCAGTGCACTTTGCTCCCTGTTCCGACGTCGTTAGTCATTTTCTCTCTCCCTCTCTTCCTTGTGCTCTCGGGGTTGAGTGTGTATGCGTGTTAGTGTGTGGTCTCGAGTTATTCATCATCTTTGTTCGTTCGTTGAGTTCGTTGCCCGAAAATCCGTTCTCATTATTCTTGCTTGGTGTCATTTCCATCGTTGTCTTTCAAGCAAGTAACTTGTATTAAATTCCTTTGCAAATACAAGTACTAAATACTGCTTGTAGTGTAGTTGGGTTCTAGAGACAATTTATGTGTGAATCCCTTTGTTGATATTGTCTCTATAGTGAGAATTTGACCATAGTTGCCTCACGACATACATAACATGATATAACCTAGGATTGATCATATCTTGTTGCATATATGCGTGTTGTTCATGTGTTATCTTGTGCTCGTTCGTGTTATTCGCGATAGACTTGTTGTGAACTTGTAAAATATCCTATAACATGTTGCTTGGCCATCTTGTATACTCTATCTCGTGTTTGGTTGTGTTTTAGACGAGTTCTGTGTGAACTAGTGGATTTTGTGCACATGAGATATTTTTAGTTTTGACGGTTTTCAGTTTTGATCAGTATTTTAAACCCTATTAAGGTCATTACTTGAAAATATTTTGTGAACATGATTTGAAGAGAATTCTTTCTATTTTATAACCATTTTGACGGATCTCAATTTGGATTTTTGGTTTACGAGTTATGTCTATTTACTACAGTAGTGTCGAAAGATTTTCATATCTTGTTTATTATGAATTCTGAAGAGTAATATATTTTTATTGTGGTGTTAAAATTATTATTTTGATCTAAAATTTTTATCAGAAATTCTATACTTGATTGGGGTTTATCCAGAATTTTGGTGGATTTATTTGAGGAGTTTTACAAACCTTTTCATGCTTGCAAATAAAGATTTTACATGCAGAATTTTACTACTATTCAGTAAAGAACTTGATTTTCAACCTATTTCTACTTGTTGTTTCTAAATCATTTCTGATTATGAAAGTTAGCTTAATGTATCTATTTTCTTTCCATTTTTTTGGATTTGGTTTTTTATTTATGGTTTGTGAGAAATTGCTGTTTTCGTACTGCAGTGTTTATGATTTCAGATTTACAAAACTGCCGTGTCTTGATATTTTCTGATTTTACTTGACTACTCTATTTATATTGAAAAATTTTGAAACTTGGTTTTCTGTTACTATACATATAGGGGAACACCCCAGATTTTTCGTGGATTTATTTACTGAGTTTTCATGCTGTTTTCCTGACTTTGAATACGATCTTCTGATTTCTGGCTGAACATATTTTCTGGTTTCTATTTAGTTTTGAGTTATATTTTTGTGAAATACTGTATGACTTATATATGTTTGTTGGATTCAGTTGGGAGTCTATTTTCTATAACTTTCGACAGATTCAGGTTTTCATGTTTGTAAGAACGGGAATCTCAGTTTTACTACAGTATGGTCTTACTGTCCTGAACTAGAAATTTGGTTATTTTATCCTTTCATGTGTTATCTTGCACCCGTACATATTTTTTCTTGCAACTTAAACTTGTTACATGATCATGCCATATTATTCTTGATATGTTCTGCCCACCTACATGCTTGTTTGATAATAATAAATAACCAAGCTGGGGTTAAGGGAAAGATCTAATAGTGGATAATTCAGAAACGTGTACTCGGAAGGGGATCCACTGATTCTACGTGATTACTTGATACATGATGCTTGACACGTGATTACTTGACACTTGCACGCAAGACACATGATTACTTGTCACTTGCACAACTTGACACGTGATACGTGATACATGATACATGATACTTGGAGCTTGGAGCTCGATTACTTGATACTTGTCCCTGAGTATACTGCCTTATATAGTCCACTATGGAATCTAAAGCGAAACCATTTTTTGTAGCAACCATGTAGTAAAAAACGAGATAAATGAAGTGCTACCTAGATAGTAATAGCTACAAGACTTGATACATGACACTTGAACATGATACATGCTTACTTGATACTTGACTACATGATACATGAGACTTGATACATCACATTTGTTACATGATCACATGATACTTGATACTTGTTACTTGTTTACATGATACTCGTTCACTCGACACTTGATACATGCTACTTGTACTTGTTCACCTTACCATGCTAGTTGTTATACATTATTATCATGCCTATTCCATGCTATTTGTTTAGTTTTTCCTATGTACTTGTATCCTGCGTTACAAGTGGCCCGTAACTTGCATTGATCGGAGTTTTTTTTTTCCTATTCCTGCAATTGTTTAATTGCAGATTTTGGAGACCAGGTGTCAGATGGTGTTTGTGATATAAGATACTAGATGCTGGAGTTTTGCTATCATGATTTCTTGCGATTATTATTATTTTCTGTTTTGAACAATTGTACTTGATTACTTAGATTTATTTGTATTTGGACAATGTGACCCAGGATATTTAACTTATTCAGATCTGGATTATTTGAGATTAATATATTTTGGTTCCAAGTATTCTTGTTGGTATTTTGAATCATATGTGCATACTTGGTTGATTCTTTTGCTTTCAACTCTGATTATTCTTGTTAAATTGCAGATTTTGGAGACCATGTGTCAGATGGTGTTGGTGATATGAAATACTAGATGCTGGAGTTTTGCTATCATGATTTCTTGCTATTATTATTATTTTCTGTTTTGAACAATTGTACTTGATTACTTGGATTTATTTGTATTTGGGCAATGTGAACCAGGATATTTAACTTATTCAAATCTGGATTATTTGAGATTAATATATTTTGGTTTCAAGTATTCTTGTTGGTATTTTTAATCATATGTGCATACTTGGTTGATTCTTTTGCTTCTGACTCTAATTATTCTTGTGAATGTTGTAAAGATTCTTGAACAATTTATAGATGATGAAAATCATTCGTTGGGCTTAGTCACGTATCTGTATTCCGTATTCTCTTTTGGGAAGCGGGGCGTGACATGCATACTTGTCGGATTCTATGCATCCCACTCTACATAGGTCCGGTGCAAGCCCTTATCGTTCTCCACATTATAGGGTTTAATTCCCCGCTATGCAACTAATCCTACTACGATGACTACTACGAGATATAGATAAATGTGAGTATTAGCCCACGCCTCGATAATTTCGGAGGTAAATCTCTATCCATAGATAATTCCGAAGATTATTTCACTCACACCTGGGAATCTTTGAGAATACCCTACACCGTAAGCTATGGCGCCTCATCCCACAAATACCCCATGAGTGTCGCCTCGATCCCGATAATTTCGGAGATCAATCCCATACCGCAGGTAATTCCAGAAACTATTTCACTCACACCTCGATAATTCTGGGGATTATCTAACACCGTAAGCCATACTGAGGTCCATAACCCATATTCTCATTTCATCATATCACCATCTATTGCATGTCCTTATCTTTTTAAGTTAGTTAATTATTTATTAGATTTGCGAATCTGTTAGAGTTGGTGTACCCTACCGGGTTTAACTCAACTGAACAACAACTAAAATCTTAACCGCCAGTAGTTAGGGCCCTACTCAATCTCTAAAGACTCATATCTCAACCATCAATACCAAAACATTCAATAAAACTCACAATCTATCATCAAAACGATTATATAAAGAAAAACTTCTTGAATCAACAAAATCCAAATCTATATAATGTACTCATAAGATTCCAGAATTCAAACAAAATATTAAATCTATTAAATAAAAAAAAACCATATTTTGAAGCCGTAGAATATCACAAAACATCAATTCTTTGAAAACACCTATAACTCTCTTAATAAAATCATAAGAATACAATTATAATTCTATTATAATTAAAACATAACTCTCTGTGAAATACTGTAATCAGTAGTAAAAACATCATATAAAATAGTAGAGTAAATATCGAGAAAACAATCATTTAAAAGAAACGAAGAAAATCACAAACAGCCCAACAGAACAATTGACGGTCGACTGCTCAAGTAGGCAGTCGACTGGCAATTGAAATCCCCAAGTAGCAGCATGACGGTCGACCGTGCGGCCGACCGTGACCTGCTGTATTGTAACCCCTATTTCTCGTTTTGCATATATTTGATGTATTTTCTTTTTTTTCTTAAGTATTTTGTTCCTTCATGTATTTCTCTAGATCCGTATATTGGGGTATTTTCAATATATATATTCATTTTGTGGCTCAATCTTGATCTTCTGTGACCTAATTTCTATTTCTTGATTGGTTCTTGATTATTGTCGTAGTTTTTCGTTCTCCAATTGTGTTTTGTTCTCTTTATTGTTGTCTTTTGGTGCTTGTGGTGTGTTGGTGGTTCATTCCCTTTTTCAATTCCATTATTTTTTTATCCCAATTTGTTCACCAAAGCCTAATTAAACCAAAATCCTATTTGTATTCCTATTTGATTTGACCCAAATCCACAACCCATTGGCATAACCTATTATTACTCCTAATACCCATTTAAACCCACAACCCAACTTATATTCAAACCCTAATCTCCTCATATATATATACTATCTCTCTCTCCCCCACCTGAACCCTAACCCTACTGCCTCCATACTACCCGGCCTCCCCCTATCTCTCTCCCCCGCTACTTGCGCCGCACACCCCAACCCGACCCCAGGCCACCCCTATTCGGCCTGCACCATCCCGTTGCCCAAACACCCCGACACCCAACCCCCCATCTATCCTTGGCCATCCGACCACTCCTTGCACCTCCTACACCACCATATACAATCCCTAGTCTCTCTCATCCTCTCTCTTGGTGTTCCCTCGTGGCCGCAAGCCACTATTGTCGTCGTCTCTCTTTGGATCATCTCTCTCTTTTAGTGGAGTTTGTTCGTGTGGAGATTTTTACTCGAGTTGCTTGGATTCATTAGTTTGTGAATTTTCGTTCGTGGGTTTTGTTCGTTGCCGGGATCCGCTCCCATTATTCTTAATTTTCATCGTTCTTCATCTTCGGTTAAGGCAAGTAACTTGTACTCCAATTCCTTTGTATGATACAAGTCAAAAATACTACCTATAATGTAGTTTGGTCTAGAGACGACTCTTGTTTGTGTTATTCTTGATGGGTTTTGTCTCTATAGTGCTATTTGACCATAGATGACTCACGACATAAAATTTGACATGAAATAACTTAGGTTTTGCCCGTTCTTGATTTGATCATGTATGTGAGACTTTTGTGAGAATTCATGATTTTTTTTAGACCCATGTGATATACTTTGTGTGGACATGCTAGATACCCTAATTCATGATGTTTGGACACTTGGTAGAATCGATTTAATGTTGGTTGTGTTTTGAACAAGTTTTGTATGATATATGTTGAGTTGTTGTTAAAGGGAAAAATTTGTATTTTGACGATGATCTGTTTTGTTTGTTGTTTTGGACTATCTTGAAGTCAGTATCTTAATTTCAGTATAAAACATGAGTTTTATAGAATTTCGTCCATTTTAAAACCCCTCTGACCTTGCTGGATTTCATTTTCGTATGTGTGAGATATGACTGTTTTACTATACGGGTATAGATCTTTTCCAGATTTCGTTTCTTGGTGTTTTTGATGACTAAATCATTTTAATAACTGTGTTACGCATATTATTTTGATCCAAAACTTTGGTCAGTTTTACTATATCTAGTTAGAGATTTCCCAAAATTTTGGTGGATTTTATTGATAAGTTTTATATGCTGTTTCATGCTCGTTTATGAAAACTATACTTGCTGTATTTTGCCCGCTATTCTGTAAAGAATCGTATTTTCACCTTATTTCCTACTACTGTATGAAAAGTTCTTGTGAAATATAAAAGTTAATATATTTTTTCTATTTTCATCTCCCTTTGGTGGATTTGGATTTCGTTTCACTGGTTGCGAGATATTATAGTTTTCGTATAGCACTGTTGGGAATTCCAGATTTGCCAAACTATCATTCATCGATGATTTATGATTTTTGATGACTGATCTAATTTTACTGGAAAATTCTGAAACTTTATATTTAGATACTGGACATATAGGGAAATACCCCAGATTTTTCGTGGATTTATTTAATGAGTTTTGATGCTGTTTTACTGACTGTAAATTCGTTTTCCTGATTTCTGGCTGAACTTATTTTCTGTATTTAGATCAGTTTTGAGCTATGTTTTTGTGAATTAATATATAACTTATTAATACTCGCTGGATTCGGTTGGGAGTCTATTTTCTAGATGTTTCGACAAATTCAAATTTGCATACTTGTAACACTGGGAATCACTGTTTTACTATAGTATGGTCTTGCTGTCCTTAACTAGAGATTTGGTTCTTTTATTCTTTCATGAGATATCTTGCACTCGTACATGTATATCTTGTAACTTGAACTTGCCACATGATCATGCCATGTTAATCTTGATATATTTTGCACATACACATACTTGTTTGACATTAATAATAAATAATCAAGCCGGGGTTTAAGGGACAGATCTAATAGTGGATAATTTAGAAACGTGTACTCGGAAGGGGATCCACTGATCCTACATGATTACTTGAGACATGATACTTGACACGTGATTACTTGACACTTGCACACAAGACACGATACTTGTCACTTGCACAACTTGACACGTAATTACATGATACATGATACTTGGAGCTTGGAGCTCGATTACTTGACTTGTTCCTGAGTACACTGCCCTTTATGGTCCACTGTGAAATCTAAAGCGAAACTGTTTGTTGTAGCAACCATGTAAGGTAGGCTGCATGAAGTGCTACCTAGATAGTAATAACTACAAGACTTGAACATGATACATGCTTTCTTGACACTTGACTACATCATACATGAGACTTATTTACATGAGACTTGAAACATGACACTTGATACTTGATTACTTGTTACTTGACTCTTGATATATGCTACATGATACTTGATCACTTTACCATGCTAGTTGTTTATTTTGACATCAGGCTTATACCATGTTGCTAGTTAGTTTCCCCATGTACTTGTATTCTACATTATAAGTGGCCCGTAACTTGCAATTGACGGGTACTTATTTTTCTCTTTTCCTCTTTCCTGCAATTGTTGAATTGCAGATTTTGGAGAACATGTTCCAGACGGTATTGGTGACATGAAGTATTAGTGCTGGATTTTATTATTATTATTTCTTGTAGCTTGCTTGAACAATATTGTATTTAATTACTTGGATTTATTCTTGTATTTGGGCAATGTGACCAAGAATATTTGTTTTATTCAGATCATGACTATTTGAGATTTATATATTTGGTTTCAAGTATTCTTATTGATATTTTGGTTCATATGTGCATGTGGTTGATACTTTTGCTTCCGACTCTGATGATTCTTGTGAATGTTGTAAAGATTCTTGAATAGCTTATGGATGATGAAAATCATTCGCTGGGTTTTTGTCGCGTATCCGTATTCTGTATTCTTTTTCGAAAGCGAGGCGTGACATGTATAATCGAAATGGATCTTGGTGCATGTTTTGGTATGATACTCGATTAAAACTTCGTAAAATCAAAATTAAATTTCCTAAGATGATTAATTATCACTTGTATAACATATAGGAGTTATTAAAACACATCAAGACACATCAAGATCTTAAAAGGTAATTTTTCACCAAAATATTTCAAAATCAGAAAGGTATGTATGTATATGTTCATATGAGTGTTTCAGCATCTGTTAGGCATCAAAATAACATCGTATATAGGTAGTATATTATTCAAGACAATCTCAGTACTCAAATAATCAAGATTCAAATCAAAACTCCACAAAACACTTTAAAAACCCAATTCTTCAAAACAGTATAAGTGTATATATATAGGTGTAGTTAGTGTATGTTCACATCAGTAACTTCAAGAAACTTGTTGTAGATTTATAGTATGAAGTTCAAAACCATCTTAGCAATAAAACCAAACAAATCCATTCGAAAAGCTTTGCAAAACACAAAAACTCAATTTTCGGCCGTACCTTTCAGACCCGAAAACAAAACTCCTCTTTCACAATCAAAACTTGATTCTTTTCGTTCAATAACTCTTCTACAACTTGTTATATACATGCCCCACTAAGTAAAATAGTTTACTTGTGAATATATGTGAATACTACATACATATAATCGAGTTCCACTCATCCAATTTCATAACAGATCATATATGCATACATACACAATAATGGTGAAGATTTATTTTACTTTTTGCAATAATTAACATACAAACTCATTATAATAATTTAAACAACAAGTATATGAAGGAAGACACCTTACTCATGAGTTCTATTAGGTTCTTTAACTATCACAAGTCATTAAATTAGGGTTTTAATCATCAATAGTGTAGTTTCCTGAAAAAATCTACTCATCAAAATTTATTATGTCTTCATACCATCATCTAACATGATTTCTAATAGATAAATCATCACATACAACATGCTTAGAACAGTAAGAGAACAACCATAAGTCACTCACCATATTGAAGAATCAACCAAAGATAATAAAGAAATAAGAAAAATCCCTCATTTCGCAAGAAAAACCAAGATCCTCGCTTTAAAAACTCTAAGAAAATAATAATAAGAACCCTTTGCGTTGTGAAGCAAAGAGACGGCTGCACCTCACCCTATATAGGCCGGGATTTGGGTATCTAGGGTTTCTTGAATATTTTTGCAAAATACCTCTTTTAAATATATCTTTACATATATAGATTCTTATACTTGGAAGTTAAATAAAACCATCTAAATTGAGATTTATAAAACAAAAAAAGTAACCTATATTGGCCGGCACTGTTTTGAAAACCCAGAAAACGAAATTGCATTTTTGCCCCTCTAAGTGGCAATTTTGCAAAAAGACCATTCTTTATCAAAACTTGCAAAATAAACCAAATTTATTAAAACAAAAAGTAAAATCTTTACCTCTGTGTTGACTAGGCATTATGCCCAGCCCAATAATCCAAAAATCTGGAGTTTTTACTCCGAGTGGTAATTTTGCATAAAAGTCCATCTTTTTGTAATATTTGCAAATATGTCAAATAATTATCAGAAAAATCTAGAAAATTCACAAATAATATCTAATAATAAATAATGAGTTTCCCAAAATAATCTTTGACTTTGAACTTTCCCAGAAAATATTTGCACGTGGTTTGCACGTGTAAAAAAGGTAAATTTTAGAAAAATATTTATTAAATCACCAAAAAATTATTTTAATTCATTTATTAATCTTAAAAGAATTATTCAAAAATTTAGGGTATTACACTTTAAAACGAAGAGTTTAGAACTCTGTTCGTCACTTGCCCTACTTCAACAACTCGCCAACTTTAAAACGTATTCAGAGCTTAGTTGGTCCTTCGAGCTAGTCCAATAACTCGCTAAATCTAAAATCACGAGTTCGAAGTTTAGTTCGTCACTTGAGCTACTCCAATAACATTCTAACTCTAAAATAATGAGCTAGGAGTTCAGCTCGTTACTTGAGCTATTCCAATAACTAGCTAACTCTAAACAACGAGTTCGGAGCTCAGCTCATCACTCGAGCTACTCCAATAACTTGCTGTCTATAAAATAACGGTTCGAAGCTCAGTTCGCCACTAGAGCTAATCCAACAACTAGATAATTCTAAAACGATGAGTTCCGAGCTCACCTCGTCACTCGGGATACTCCGAAAACACGCTAACTTAAAAGAATGAGTTCGGAGCTCAGCTCATTACTCGAGCTACTCCAACATCTTGCTAACTCAAAATGAGTTCGGAGCTCAGCTTATCACTGAAGCTACTCCAACAACTAGCTAATGCAAAACAACGGGTTTGAAACTCATTCCGGAAGCACAACACAGAGAAAATGTGAGAAAAGGCAAAACATATGGGTAATCTTTATTTCATATCAAAATTATGGTACTTGTTTGAGATCAAAGTGTAATGCCCCGAATTCCAAAATACGGTAATTCGTAGCACAACAGGATCTTTTACTTCAGATTCATAAAAGTTTATATTTTGGGTTTCTTTTTATTGTTTGACAAGGAGAGCGCGACTAGAGCGGCAAAGGCTTTTGGCGACTGCAGCGGTGACGACAATGGCGATGTCAGTAAAGGTATTTAGATCTCCACCTTCCTAATTTTCTTCTTCCTCTAATTTGTGTTGTTTTGCTCTATGTATTTGATTTTGAGTTTGCGTTTTGTTCAATTTATTTAATTTTGACTTTCTTCTTCTTCTGAATTTTGCTGATTTAAGGAATTTTCTATGATTTGAAGAACATTATAATGAGGGTTATTGTGATGCTAGTAAAAGTGTTTAATATTTTTTTAAAAAATGGATTGTTTTAACTAAATGTGTATCACGCCACGCTTCCCCTTATAACGAAACACAGGCACGTAACTGAGGCCAGGGGAATGATATAAGTATGCCAACTCGTATCATCCATAAGCTGTACAAAATCATTAAGCTCAACAATATAATAATAATCACATGAATAAGAATATAATACAATACCCAATATTTGGGATACAAGAACTTATAAAGAAAGTCTGAGAATGTACAATGCAGTAAAATAGTTTGCCAAGATCATTCAGTATCCCATCATTTGTACCTGTATAAACATTAACTCAAAAGTTGGGATAGGGTGCTCGTTAGAGCAAGCTTCAGGCTGAAGTAGTAGCAAGTAGTGAAATAAGAAGGTAAGATATAACAAAAAAACAAGAAACAAGGGACAAGCACTGGCAATTCAATCACCGAAAAAACATGGTAACGAGAAATAGTACATATCAAGAAAGGAAATAAGAACTGGCGATACATTATAAAACAACATGATCAAGTGTAATTCAATTGTCAACTAAAACAAGTTTCAAGGTATAGTCAATCGAGTACAAGGAACCCAGTATACAGAAAATATGTCATGTAAACGAGAAACATAAAAACGTGTAAACAGGACTCATGTAAACTTGTAAACAGGAGACATGCAAACTTGTAAATGGAAATCATGTAACTTCTAAATAGGAATCATGCACGTGCTCAGGGTTAATCTTAAGTCTGTCATTCTTTTATCAATCCTATATAATGCACGCAATCTTGCGTCTCATACCACAAGTTCGGGTGCATACAAACACTTGAACATTTAGACTATAATTAATGGTGAATTCTATAGGATTATGTATTCAGATCTTCCAGTGACAATAACATGAAACATATCATGTAAACAGGAACGTGAAATCATGTAATCATGTAATCATTTAGTCATGTAATCATGTAATCATGTAATCCAGTAATCGTGTAATCATATAATCATGTAATCAAGAGTCACTATTACGAGAAACACGAGCCTTCATCCGAGTATACTCTCCTATATTGTCCACTACTAGGTCTTTCCCTTATTACCCCGGCTTGTTATTTTTTTTACAACAATTATACATGAACATGCAATCAATGAAAATGGAAAAGGATCAAGAAGATATCAAGAGATATGCAATGCATGATATAGAGCTCAATTTATTAAATGCGAGAAAGAGACATATTTATATTTAAATACATGAAGATACAAAGTCTGAACAATAGTACACTACTGTACAAAAGCTCACTTTCCCACTACTACAGGAAAGATAATTCAGTTCCGTAAGGTGTTCCAGAAACTAGACTCCCTGTCGGTTCCGATGCATACCCACATGACATATTATAATCAAAGTAGCTTTGTGTATAATTTCATTATTTTGCTGGTTTCGTATTCAGGCAGCATGTCCGGGTCAAATTCTTATATATAGAAGTTAACTGTAAATTCATTTAAAAATCTTACAAAATTTATAAATTAACTCCTAATCATGCTAAGTAACAACCTAGTTAATCTCAGGTCTTAACTGTACTGATAACACATTGTTTTTATCACATAATCATGACGATGTACCTCGAAACAGAAATATGTAATTAAAAATGTTATAGTACTAAAATCAGTGTATCTTGCAACCTACCAGTTGGATTCTAGATCCGTCAATTATTCTGGATTCTAGACACAGCGGGTTACAACTTTCATTTATAAAGTTCTCATTTACATTATCAGTAACTTGGTCGAAATCTCACTATAAGTTTGATTAAACAGCAGAACAACAATATAATAATTGTAATTGTAATGATTGTGATTTATAAATATGTAGTTTAATATGTATAATTGAAAATTCATTCACATCTAGTAACTAGAACGGATCTTATTGTTAACATGATGAGAGTTATTATTTCTACGATATCAAATTTACGGATATAGCCATACTATTAAATACAATCAAAATTCACTCCAATAACTATATTTTATGTATACACGCTTATTTATATATCAATCGTAATTGTGTTCATGCAATGTATATGATGACTGTCACAGCCTGCTTCCCAAAAAGAATACGGAATACGGATATGCGGCTCAACCCAGCGAATAATTTACATCATCCATAAGCTGTTCAGAATCTTTACAAGAAATCTCAGAATAATCTGAGTCGGAAGACAAAAGAATCATCCTCACACAGACATATATATCTCAAAACAAAACAAAGTGCAAACAAAAATTAATTGAAATCCATTATTATAATAGTCTCAACTAAACAGATCCGAAAAAGTTAATATACTGGGTCATATTGCCCAAATACAAATAAAATCCATATACTCAAATACATTGTTCAAAAGCAACAGATAATAACAATAGCAAAAGAAGTCCAGCACTAATATTTCATTTCTCCAATACCATCGGGCAAACGACCATCCTGATCTGCAATCAATAAATTGCAGGAGAAGAAAAAAGAAAATAAGTACCCGTCAATGCAAGTTATGGGCCGCTTGTAATGCAGGATACAAGTACATGAAAAACTAAACAAATCTAAACAATGCCAAAAAAGATATAGCATGATATAGCAGAATCAACTAGCATGGTATACTAACATGTGTCAAGTGTTAAAAATCAAATAGCAAGCAGTCAGATATACAGATAGTGTCAAATAATGGTGTCAAGTGATAATGTCAGACAGATAACAGATAATCAGATAATCAGATGATCAGAAAATCAGATAACAGATTCAGATATCAGATATAGATACAAATTCTGATATAGAGACAGATACAGATACAGATACAGATTTAGATACAGATTCTTATAAGTCTTGTATTAATTAATAACTAGGTAGCACTTCATGTGCCATCATTTTATCACATGGTTGCCACATTCAAAACAGTTACGTTTATAGATTTCGTAGGGGCTCATATAGGGTCGTGTACTCAGGACCAGACAGACAGATATCAAATAACAGATCCAGACAGACAGATAGAACCTAGTGGCTCTCTTCTTCCCTACACCTTCCTATAGGAAGTAATGTAGACAGGGTACAGAATAACATATAACAGATAATCATATGGAAAACACGGCCCTCCTTCTAAGTACACATTTCTATGCTTTCCCACTACTAGATCTTACCCATAAGCCTCGGCTTGATCATTTTACAATTATTTTCATAAAGATATGTATGTGCAAGAAACAGAGTAAATCTAGTATGATATAACGACCCACAAGTTCAGAATAATAGATAAGCATATACAGATGGTAAGATAGTCACATAACAGAACAAAATAGGGTACTTCCTAATTCAGGACAGCATGACAGTACAGTACTAAAACAGCGATTCCCATTTCCACAAATGTCGAAACCTGAATCCGTCAGAGAATCTAAAAAATAGACTTCCAACCGAATCCAGAGTGTACATATAAGTCATATAGTGTTTTAGAAAAATATAACTCAAAAATAATTTGAAACCAGAAAATACGTTCAGCCAGAAATCAGTAAATCGAATTCACAGTCAGGAAAACAACATCAAAACACCTCAAATAAATCCAGGAAAAATCTGGGGTAATCCCCTATATGTCTAGTATCAGAATATAAAGTTTCCAAATTTTCCCGTAAGATTAGTTTAACCAACAAAAATTAGAAAACATCAAGAAATGATAGTTTGGCAAATCTGGAATTCCCAACACTGTTGTACGAAAACTGCAATATCTCGGAAACCGTGAAACGAAATCCAGATCCGTCAGAGGAAGATGAAAATAGACAAAATAAGATAACTTCCATATTTCATAAATATTTTTCATACAAGAAAAGAAATTATGGTGAAAATACAAATCTTTTCAGAACAGTGAGCAAAATCTAGCAAGTATAATTTTTATAAACAAGCATGAAACGGTATATAAAACTCATCAATAAAATTCACCAAAATTCTGGGTAATCCCTAAATAGATATAGAAATACGGTACAAAATTTCAGATCAAAATAATATATTTAGTACAAGTATCAAAATAGTTTAGTCACCGAAATTATCAAGAAACGAAATCTGGAAATAAGATACACCTCTGTAGTAAAACAACCATATCTCACACATACGAAAACGAAATCGATCTCTGTCAGAAAAATTGGAAGGAAGACAGATTTATCTAAAAATCATGTTTACTATTGAAATTAAGATCCTGACCTTAGTATGGTCTAAAATAGCAATCAAAACAGATCATCGACAAAATACAGAATTTCTTTCAGAAACAAAACCAACATAGATAATACAAAACTTGTTCTAAATATAACCAAACATGAAATAGAGTCTACTAAGTGCCCAAATAACATGAAATAGGGTATATAGCATGTCCACAACAAATATCTCATATGGATCCAAACAAACACACAATTTCTCCTAATTATCTCATAAATATAATCACATCAAGAACGATCAACACCTAAGTTGTTTCATGTCAAATTTGTGTCGTGAGGCAACTATGGTCAAACAGCACTATAGAAACAATACTCATCAACATACATCACACACGAGTTATCTCTAAAACTCAAGTACACTACAAGCAGAATTTATGACTTGTATCATACAAAGGAATTGAGTACAAGTTACTTGCCTTAACCGAAGATGAAACGAACACCAAGAATAATGGGAACGGTCCCGATAACGAACAAAACCCACGAACGAAGATTACGAACCAAAGCAATCTGCATGTGCAAACTCCGTGCACGCGCAAATCCAAACAAGAGAGAGAGAGATCGGGAGTAGCACTGGCGGCGGCGGCGCTGGCCGATGTTGGCGCTACTGCTGCTCCTGTCACTACTGTCGATGCCGGCGGACGGAGAGGAGGACGGGAGAGAGACGGAGAGAGATGGAGATGGTGGGGTAGTGCTCGGGAGTATGGTAATGGCGGCTAGGGGATGTGCAAGTTGGGCTGGCGACGGGAGTAGGGTGCAGGTGGATAGGGATCGGGGTGATGGTCGGGGTTGACGGTGCAAAACAGAGAGAGGGAGAGATCGGTAGGGTTTAGGGTTTTGGTAAGAGAGTTATATAGGGTTTAGTTTAGGGTGGGTATTTGGGTTAATGGGTAGTTTAGGAGTAGTAGTAGGAGATTGGGTTTAACAGGATTTGCACAGGATTTGAAATAGGATTGTAGGCTAATTTGGCTTTGGTAGTTAATTAGGGATCAAAAGCAATATGAATAGCAGTAGGATTTGCAACCAAAACACCACGAGCATCTAAGAACAAAACAAAGAGAACAAGGACCAACTGAAAAGTGAAATAATAATAACGGTCAAGAACAAATCAAGGGACAAAAAATCAATCACAAGAAGAGCAAAAATGAACAAAAAGAATATATATTGAAAACAACTCCAATATATGGTCAAAAAATACAAGAAGAGTATAAATACTCAAGAAAGAAGAAAAAATACACCAAAAATACTTAAAACAAAAAACAGGGGTTACAATCCTACCCACCTAACAAAAAGAATTTCGTCCTCGAAATTCAAAAAGAAGATACATAGGGTAACCCCGAAAGAAAAAGAAAAGAAAAGAAAAGAAAAGAAAAAAAAACAACCACTACTCAAATAAATGAGGAAACTTCTGCTAACCTCCTCCAGCTCCCAAGTTGACTCACTAGGCGAGTGAGGATTCTAAGCAATACGAACCAACTTGATGACCTTGTTCTTAAGCACTTTCTCCCGCCGATCCACAATAGCAACTGGCAGAATCTCACAAGTCAAATCCGGCCGCATGATCAACTCAGAGTAGTCGATCACGTGACTCTCATCGCAGGTATATCTCCTGAGTTGTGAGACATGGAAAACATCGTGCACTCCTGATAATGCTGGTGGCAAAGTGAGACGATAGGCCACCCTGCCTACTCGCTCCAAAATCTCAAACGGTCCAATAAACCTAGGGCTAAGCTTGCCCCCAGCATCGAACCGAATGACACCGCGCCACGGCGATACCTTAAGGAAAACATGTTCACCAACGAAAAACTCCAAAGCCCTCCAATGAACATCAGCCCACCGCCTCTGCCTATCCTGAGCTGCCTAAAGATGCTTTCTGATCTGATTCACAGCATCAACTGTCCTGGTGATCAACTCCGGACCCAATGACTTTCTCTCACCAATGTCATCCCAGCACACTAGTGATCTGCATTTATGCCCATAAAGTCCCTCGAACGGAGCAGCTTTAAGACTGGCTTGAAAGCTGTTATTGTACGAGAACTTTACGAGATGCAAATGGTCCTCTCAAGATCCACCGAACTGCAACATACAGGACCGCAACATGTCCTCAATTTGAATAGTCCGCTCTGATTGTCCATTAGTCTGGGGATGAAAAGTTGTACTGTACTTCAACTTACTCCCCAAACTAGCCTGAAGATTCTCCCAAAACTGAGATCTAAATCTCGTATCCCTGTCGGATACAATACTAACTAGAACCCCATGAAGCTTGACAATCTCTTGCATGTAACGCTCAGCAAGGCTCTCAGTAGACTGACCGACATGAAAGGCAATGAAGTGAGCACTCTTTGTCAAACGGTTGACAATTACCCAAACAACATTGTGACCCTTAGGACTCCTTAGCAAAGTGGTTACAAAATCCATGGTGATATGTTCCCACTTCCACTCCGGAATAGGAAGCGGTTGAAGAAGTCCAGCGGTTCTTTGATGCACTACCTTAACCTGCTGACAGATCAAACACTGAGCAACAAACCGAACTACATCCCTTTTCATACCATGCAACCAGAAATGAAGCTTCAAATCTCGATACATGTTAGTACCGCCAGGATTGATAGAATACGAAGACTGATGAGCTTCCTCAAGCAACCTCCGAAGAACTTCACCCTTAGGGACACACAACCGGGAACCAAAACGAAGTGAACCATTGGCATGAATAACCATGTCCATTCTGGACCCAGACTTAACCTCAGCTCGAAAGCCCTGCAACTGCGCATCACCAGCCTAAGCCTCTTTGATCTGGTCAACAGGAGAAGATTGAAGCTGGAGCGCAAGACAACACCGACTAGAACTCAGCAACAAAACCTCCAAATCCAACCTCCGCATCTGCTCAATGAGATTACTCTACTGAGTAAGAAACATAACTGCCGGTATCTTGCTCAAAACATCGAACACCAAGTTTACTTTACCAGGATGGTATTGCAAACTGATGTCATAACGGCCATAAGCTCCAACCATCGCCTTTGCCTCAGTTTTAATTCCTTCTGGGTGAAGACGTACTTGAGACTTTTGTGGTCTGTAAAGATCTCCACTCAGTCCCCAAGTAAATAATGTGTCCACAGCTTCAAAGCATAAATCACTACCGCTAACTCTAAATCATGAGTCGGACAGTTCTTCTCATGCAGCCTCAATTGCCTCGATGCATACGCAACGACTCAGCCCTTCTACATAAGAACTGCTCCAAGACCCTTACCTGAAGCATCACAGTGAACTACAAATTTGCCTGAACCATCTGGAATAGTCAACACAGGCGCTGATGTCAATCTGTTATTCAACTCAACAAAAGTCTCATTGCACTCACCAGACTAACAAAACTTCTGATTCTTTCCTGTCAGTTTAGTTAACGGCCCTGCAATCTTCGAAAAATCTTGTATGAATTTTCGATAATAGCCAGTGAGACCAAGAAAACTCCACACTTCGGAAACCGACTTAGGAATAGGCCAATCTTTCACAGCAACAATCTTAGAAGGATCTACAGAAAAACCATCGCCCGAAATGATATGCCCCAAGAAAGAAACCCTGTTGAGCCAAAACTCGCACTTGCTGAGTTTTTCATAGAGCTGATTCTTTCTGAAAGTCTGCAGAACCACTCTATGATGCTCAGCATGATCTTCACGATTCCAAGAATATACCGGAATGTCATCAATGAAGACCACCACAAATCTATCGAAGAACTAAAAGAAAACCCGGTTCATAAGACTCATGAATACAGCTGGCGCATTAGTGACCTCAAACGGCATCACAAGATACTTATAGTGCCCGTATCTAGTCCTGAATGCAGTTTTCTGTATATCCGCAGCCTTCACCTTGACTTGGTGGTATCCCGAACGAAGATCCAACTTCGAGAAAATAGCAGCCCCATACAATTGGTCAAATAAATCATCGATCATGGGCAAAGAATACTTGTTCTTCATAGTAACACCGTTCAGTTCCTGATAATCAATGCACAGACGATGACTGCCATCCTTTTGTTGACAAAAAGGACCGGAGCATCCCAAGGCGAAACACTTGGTCTGATGAAACCCAAATCAAGCAACTCCTAAATCCGCACCTTAAGCTCTGCTAGCTTAACCGGTACCATCCTGTAGGGACTAATTGATATCGGCGCAGTATCAGGCTGAACATCAATACCAAACTCCACATCCCTGTCAGGGGGTAAGCCAGGCAACTCATTTAGAAAACATCTATGAAATCCCGAACTACTAGAGGCGCAGCCTCACAGCCTGAGTGCAATTCCATCGCACAATCCACTTGTACCACTGCAGTCTTTGCTCAGCCAAGGGAAGACTCTCCAGTATGGAACTTAAATTCTGCTCGATCTGAAATTCTGAAAACAACTTTCTTGGCATGGCAATCAATAATAGCATGGGCTTTACCCAACCAATCCATACCCAGAATGACGTTGAATCCTGAATTCCCAGTTATAATCAAGTTGGCTTTGAAATCTGCGTCCCCAATAACAACGGGACATTACCTGTACTCACGGAAACAAATGACAACACCACCACCTGTCAAAATGTTCCAAGCCTTTGACATGTTGCTGCAATCCAACTGATGGTGAGCCACAAATTGAGAGGAGACAAAGGAATGGGTTGCCCCAGAATCAAAGAGAATATGGGCGGAAAAAGAGCAAACAAGGATGACACCTAAGGAATCAAAAGACAAGGAGAAAGAAAAGCAGACAATCAAGGGTGAGGGAAAACAACAATGCAGAAGATAACAGAAAGAAATAAAGCAAGACCAAAAGAAAACAAAGAAAGGAACAAAAGGGAAAGCAAAGCAATAAAACAACAAAAACAAAATATATCTGCTACAACTCCATTAGCTGTCTCAGCATCCACAGCAGTCAAGTTAAAAGCCTGACCTCTCCTCGGAACAACGGCCCTCTGACCGGCAATCTGTCGTTGAAGAGGAAGCGATGGCCTAACTGGACCACGAGTTGGAGCTGCCTGCTAGACAAGACCCCTGGCTGGAAGAGCTACAAGCTGCTGCGGGCAATCCCGCACAGAATGATCAGTAGCACCACACCTAAAGCATCAACGAGAGGAACGAAAACAGTTCTTATGCTTATGCCCAAAGATCTGGCTAAAGTTGCAAAAACCACCCCTCGGAAAACTAGCAGAAGGATACGGAGCTGCCCTGACAGGATGGGCATGCATAGGCCTCCGAACAGGACCAACAGAAGGCCTAGCAGCAGCAACGGGAACAGTCCACTGAGAAGAAGTCGAACCACCACGAGCCTGCTCCTGAGCTTTAGCTGCCTCAAGAGCTTCAGTATAAGTACACAAACGGAGAGTGACAAGATGACTCTTGATATCCTGCTCAAGCCCATTCGTGAATCTACGAGCCCTATCCTCTTCGGTTGCTACAAGAACGATAGCGAAGCGGCTAAGTCTAGTAAACTCAGCGGTGTACTCATCTACAGACCTGTTTAAGGGCCAGGAACTGCTGCTTCATCTCAACTCGAGTACTACTGGGGAAGAATTTCTCCAAGAATCCCCGAGTGAAGGTAGCCCAAGAAATAGGCCTCTTATGTCGCTCGGACTCGGCCATCCACCAGATATGAGCCAGAACCACCAACTGGATGGAAACCACATCCACCCTTTAGCCTCGGCAACACGAGCCGCTGAAAGCAAGCACTCAATCCGGATCAACCACTGTTCAGCCTCCAAAGGTGTCTCAGTGCCGAAAAAACGATCGGGATGCAGCCTCATGAAATTCGTGAGTGTACCTGGACAAGGTGGAAGAGCTGCCTGCATAGACACAACGGGAATCTGATCCCGAGAAGCTTCCAGAGTAGCCATCACTAGATCACTGTGGTTCTGCTGCTGATTAATCAGCCGCTTCAGCATAGTAGTGACAGCCTCAATCGGATCAGGCTGAGACTAAGAAGAACCCCTACGAGCCATAGTCTACACAAAAATAAAAACAATCAACATTCGGATCCGAGTTGGTAAAAATTTCATTTTGTATATATATATATGTGTGCGGTTAATGAAATGTTATGCAGATCCCAGTACGAGCCAAGCCTGTCTAATATATTAGGCAACAAATACATTAGCCAAAACTGGACTCTGATACCACTAAAAGCCTTATCACGCCCCGCTTCCCAAAAAGAATACGGAATACGGATACGCGACTCAACCCAGCGAATGATTTGCATCATCCATAAGCTGTTCAGAATCTTTACAACAAATCTCGGAATAATCAGAGTCGGAAGCCAAAAGAATAATCCTCACACAGACATATATATCTCAAAACAAAACAAAGTGCCAACAGAAGTTAATTGAAATCCCTTATTATAATAGTCTCAAATAAACATATCCGAACAAGTTAATATCCTGGGTCACATTGCCCAAATACAAATAAAATCCATATACTCAAATACATTGTTGAAAAGCAACAGATAATAATAATAGCAAAAGAAGTCCAAACTAAGATTTCATTTCTCTAATACCATCGGGCAAATGACCATCCTGATCTGCAATCAACAAATTGCAGGAGAAGGAAAAAGGAAAACAAGTACCTGTCAATGCAAGTTACGGTCTGCTTGTAATGCAGGATACAAGTACATGAAAAACTAAACAAATCTAAACAATGCCAGAAACAGATATAGCATGGTATAGCAGAATCAACTAGCATGGTATACTAACATGTGTCAAGTGTCAAAAATCAAATAGCATGCAGACAGATATACAGATAGTGTCAAATAATGGTGTCAAGTGATAATGTCAGACAGATAACAGATAATCAGATGATCAGAAAATCAGATATCAGATTCACATATCAAATACAGATACAGATACTGATTCAGATTCAGATTCAGATACAGATTCTTATAAGTCTTGTATTAATTACTAAATAGGTAGCACTTCATGTCCCTTCCTTTTATCACATGGTTACTACATTCAAAACAGTTACGTTTGTAGATTTCGTAGGGGATCATATAGGGCCGTGTACTCAGGGTTCAGACAAACAGATATCAGATAACAGATCTAGGCAGACAAATAGAACCTAGTGGTTCTCTTCTTCCCTACACCTTCCTATAGGAAGAAATGTAGACAGGATATAGAATAACAGATAACAGATAATCATATGGAAAACACGGGCCCCCTTCTAAGTACACATTTCTATGCTTTCCTACTACTAGATCTTTCCTATAGACCCTGACTTGATCATTTTACAATTATTATCAGACAGATGTGTATGTGCACGAAACAGAGTAAATCTAGTATGATATAATGACCCACAAGTTCATAATAATAGATAAGCATATACAGATGGTAAGATAGTCACATAACAAAAGAAAATAGGGTACTTCCTAATTCAGGACAGCACGACAATACAGTACTAAAATAGCGATTCCCGTATCCAAAAATTTCGAAACCTAAATCCGTCAGAGAATCTGGAAAATATACTTCCAACCGAATCTAGCGAGTACATTTAAGTCATATAGTGTTTTAGAAAAACATAACTCAAAACTCGCTTGAAACCAGAAAATACGTTCAACTAGAAATCAGTAAATCGAATTCACAGTCAGGAAAACAGCATCAAAACACCTCAAATAAATCTAGGAAAAATCTGGGGTAATCCCCTATTTGTCCAGTATCAGAATATAATGTTTCAAAATTTTCCTGTAAGATTAGTTTAACCAACGAAAATCAGAAAACATCAAGAAATAATAGTTTGGCAAATATGGAATTCTCAACATTGCTGTACGAAAACTATAATATCTCGCAAACCGTGAAACGAAATCCATATCCGTCAAAGAGAGATGAAAATAGAAAAAATAAGCTAACTTCTATATTGCATAAATATTTTTCATAAAAGAAAAGGAATTAGGGTGAAAATACAAATCTTTTCAGAACAATGAGCAAAATTCAGCAAGTATAGTTTTTATAAACAAGCATAAAACGGTATATAAAACTCATCAATAAAATCCACCAAAATTCTGGGTAATCCCTGAATAGGTATAGAAATACTGTGCAAAATTTCAGATCAAAATAATATATTTAGTACAAGTATCAAAATAGTTTAGTCACCGAAATCACCAAGAAATGAAATCTTGAAATAAGATACACCTCTGTAGTAAAACAACCATATCTCACACATACGAAAATGAAATCAATCTCTGTCAGAAAATTTGGAAAGAAGACAGATTTTTCTAAAAATCATTTTTACTATTGAAATTAAGATCCTGACCTCAGTATGGTCTAAAATAGCAATCAAAACAGATCATCGACAAAATACAGAATTTCCAAACATGAAATAGAGTCTACTAAGTGTCCAAATAACATGAAATAGGGTATATAGCATGTCCACAACAATTATATCACATGGATCCAAACGAGCACACAATTTCTCCTAATTATGTCACAAATATAATCACATCAAGATCGGTCAAAACTTAAGTTGTTTCATGTCAAATTTGTATCGTGAGGTAACTATGGTCAAATAGCATTATAGAGACAATACTCATCAACATACATCACACACGAGTTGTCTCTAGAATCCAACTACACTACAAGCAGAATTTATGACTTGTATCATACAAAGAAATTGAGTACATGTTACTTGCCTTAACCGAAGACGAAACGAACATCAAGAATAACAGGAACGGATCCCGGCAACGAAAAAAACCCACGAACGAAGATTATGAATCAAAGCAATCCGCAGGTGCAAACTCCGTGCACACGCAAACCCAAATAAGAGAGAGAGAGAGATCGGGAGTAGCACTGGCAGCGGCGGCGCTGGCCGATGCTGGCGCTGCTTCTGCTCCTGTCGTTGCTGTCGATGTCGGCGGATGGGGAGGAGGACGGGAGAGAGACGGAGAGAGATGGTGATGGTGGGGTGGTGCTCGGGAGTAGGGTAATGGCGGCTAGGGGATGTGCGGGTTGGGCTGGCGATGGGAGTAGGGTGCAGGTAGAAGGGATCGGGGTGATGGTTGGGGTTCACGGTGCAAAACAGAGAGAGAGGGAGAGATCGGTAGGGTTTAGGGTTTTGGTAGGAGAGTTATATAGGGTTTAGTTTAGGGTTGTGGGTATTTGGGTTAATGGGTAGTTTAGGAGGAGTGGTAGGAGATTGGGTTTAATAGGATTTGCATAGGATTTAAAATAGGATTGTAGGCTAATCTGGCTTTGGTAGTTATTAGGAATCAAAAGCAATATGAATATCAATAGGATTAGCAACCAAAACACCACGAGCACCCAAGAACAAAACAAAGAGAACAAGGACCAAATGAAAAGCCAAATAATAATAACGATCAAGAACAAATCAAGGGACCAAAAAATCAATCACAAGAAGAGCAAAAATGAACAAAAGGAATATATATTGAAAAAACTCCAATGTACGGTCAAAAAATACAAGAAGGGTATAAATACTCAAGAAAGAAGAAAAAATACACGAAGAATACGAAAAACGAAAAATAGGGGTTACAATGACAATAAAGTCTACGATTTTTCGATGGGTAATGAATCAACGGAGGTAGTGGAATGATTCAATGCAACATATATCGATTTTTTTAAACATGAAACGATCACAAGCATGTAACAATATGACAATTCAACAATTGAGATCTACAAAGAGTGTTTTCATGAATATGGATGATAACGGATTCCAAGACACGATAATCAATATGAATACTACTTGCGAGATGTCAAAAAAGTGCTTGCACAAGAACAATAAAGGTGTACACGAGACACTTGCCTTTACGCGACGAATAACTGAAAGAAGAGAATCTCAATGACAACAGTGGCGATGATGACAACGAGTAAGAGCAACGACAATAGCAAGCAAGACGGAAATAGCAACAAGACAACAACTATGGTAATAAGAATGGTCGCGAGTAACACCCTTCGAGTAACACCCTTCTGGAGAGGATCTCATCCACTGCAATCTTTTCATCAATATGTATTGTTCCAACTATGAACTCAAATTCTGCATGCTCCTTCCCTTTGTATACTCTGGTAGTCTGATATATCCACGAATTGATTTGTTGATGCACTTCACCAACATTGGTCCTCTTATAATTGCAATCGGACAAGATGGAAATGAACCATTTAGGCGAATGCAGCAAGGGATGAAGAAGAAAGGTGACTGTAATCCCCGTTTCCGATTATACGGATTTCTCTTTTTCCTTTCTCCGTATTCGTGTATTTCAACTTTTTTCTATAAATTCTTTTATTCTCTTGAACCTCATTGCTTTTATTTGAACATCCGATTAATTTGTTTGAACCCAAAAATTTCAATCCATACTATTATTTATTAATATTTAATTATTTGTTGATTTATTGTGTAAAACCCAAATCCTATTCATTCTACAATCTATTTCTTCTCTTGTTGGTTATATATTTTAAGTCCAAATCAAATTTTCACTCTATAGTCCTAACCTGTTCTATTAGATTACTATTATTGTTATTTTTTATTATCTTTTATTATTTATATTCAAGCCCAAATTCAGGCCGACATTTGAATGCCCAAACCTATTAGCATATTCTTTGACCCAAGCCTATCTTCAATCAAACCCCAATTGCATACAACCCCCCCTAATCTCCACTAAACAACCAAGCACCCACTAATCTCCTATAATCTCTCCATTATCCCTTAAACTCTAACCAACCTCCTAATTATCTTCCTATTCTCTCCCCTAACCAATTAATTAATACCCAAATTTCTTATCTTTCCCCTACCAAACCCAGACTCACTTCTTCTTCTTCTTCTTCTTCTTCTTCTTCTTCTTCTTCTTCTTCTTTCTGCTTCTTCTACCTAATGCCAGCACCATCCCCTAGCTGCTACACTCCCGAGCCCTCGTTGCCCTCGCTTCCACCACCTTGCGACTGCCACCCCCATTACTGCTCGAGCCTTACACCTTGCGGCTCCTCCTCGACCTCCCGCCATCTTCTTCCTCCCACCTTCGAACCACCACAACCTCGCTGCCTCGATCCCCCACCACTACCACTGTTGTCCCCCTCCCCCCGTCTTCATCCTTGCATCCTCCTAACCCTTCCTCAACCTCGCGACCACCACAGTCTCCACCCCCTGCACCCTGACGCCCTTGCGACCACCTACACAACTGTTGTCGCCTTCCTAGACCCATCAACTCCACCTCGACCCTACCTCGACCGAGCACCCCGAGCTCCTCTACCTGCATCGCCTCTCCTAACACCTTGCCACCACCGCTTGCACCTCCTTCCCCGCAACCAGCCTGCACCACCCCCGACAGCCCCTCCTCCATTGCTGTGTACACCCTCTGTGGCTGCTACCCCATCGACTATAGCACTCAGTCACCTCCACCATCACCGACTGTCACTCCTGCCTCCTTCACACCACCCATCAAAGCTCGGCGTGCAGCACCCTGGCCCCCACCTTCTCATCCCCCAACTACAACCCACCTCGTAATCGTGCCCCCGAGCCCCTACCGCATACTACCTCGACCGCAACCACCTTCCTCCTTCTCCCCTGAGATGCAACCAAAGCCACCTGCTCCTCCATCCTGCCATTGCCTCACCGCCGCTACCTCAACATCATCCTCTACCCTCCTGCCATTGCCACAACCACCCGAAGTCGAAACCCATCTCTCTCACCGTAATACCCCTCCTGCCCCATCGCCCTCCATCGCTCTCCATCAACCTCCATTGTCGTCCCCTTATCTCGAGCCACCAATGCCACTGCACCACCAATTGAACCATCTCCTCGCCATCCTCGCCACCACCGAATGCCAAGCCCCTCAACACCTCCTCGCCTCGCCTCACTTGTCTCCATCCATCCATCGACCTCCACCTCAGCCTCGTCCCTCCCTCGTCGCCCCTCCAGTCACCACCACTGAGCGCCATCGACTGCCTCCTCATCGCAGCCCCCCTCTTCAGCTGTTGCACCATCCACCATTGCAGCAGCCTCACATCCCCTTGCTGCCACATCTGGTTGATGACACTCGAGCCTCTGTCCACCACAGCGCACCTCCTTACTGTTGCTCCTGTCTCCTACCCTCAGCGACGCCGAAGCACCTCGATAGCCCCTCCTTCCAATGCCTTGGCCACTGTCTCTTGCGATGTTGCTGCTACCTCTCTTGGTGTTGCTGCCGTCTCTTGCTATGGGTTGCCTTTGTCTCTTTTTGTTGTGCACCATTGTTCTCACTCGTGTTTTTATCGCACGTGCAAACGCCGTAATAAGGCAAGCATCTCTTGTACATATTTTATTTCTAATGCGAGTATTTTCTGAGAAATTCAGCAAGTAATTTAATTAAATATTGTATATAATTGATTTCCATTATTGATTCATTATTGTATCATGTTATTGATTCACAGTCTTCTAATCGTGTCATTGTAAATGATTTAAAGCTCTAGCAATTAAATTATCATATTATTGGACATTCAACTTTGCTGTTCTATAAATTGTCTGGCCTTGTACTGAGGTTTCGACCCAGTTCCAGATACTGAAACTTAGAACTTTGTAGACAAAAATTGCAGCACACTGAGTCTTGAATCCGGAACATCTTACAGATTCTCAATTCGATTTATAGATTGTAAGTTATTGACATTTTAGTACTAGCAAGTTATAATTTCTAGAACCAAGACTGTGCACGAAACCCGTAAAGAATTAATTGATCGACATAGTTACTGTAATTAAAATGTATCGTGTGAATATGCATTGGAACCGGCAGAGAGTCTATTTTCTATAATCTCTTACAGAATCAGATTTTCTTTCCCGTAGTAGTGGAAAAGTGAATTTGGGTATCAATAGGTGTTGTTGTCCAGAACTTGTATTATTACTTTTTTGCGTATAAATTTATTATTTTTTATATTTAATGAATTGAAGTATGTATATTTCGTGTATTGCATAGTCTTAATATTGTATTGATACTAGCATTCTCATCGATTGTACCCATTGCATAATTTGACATATTTCGTCAATAATTGATCGTAATTAAATGATAACAAGCCGGAGAAATAAGGGTCTGCTTAGTAGTGAACAATATAGGAGAGTATACTCAGAAGGGGATATTGGTCACTACCCATATTGGTCATTGTTATCGGTCATATTTTTTATTGATTGATTGTGGATTACTGACTACAATATCTCAATTTATCATGTATTGGTCATCGGTCATTAGTTATCGGTTATTGGTCATTGATATTGCAAGACCCTAGTATAGGATCCTATAGGATTCACTACTATAGTCTAAACGTTCACTTGATTGTATGCACCTGAACCTGTGGTATGGGACGCAGGATTGCGTGTATTAGATTGGTTAATAAAAGATTGTTAGACTTAAATATTGACAATAAACATCGACTATTGATTTATTAATATTGATTATTGGTCATCGATTATTGATTATTGATTATTGTTTACCAACTATTGGCCCCATTGAATATTATTTATCAACCATAGTTTATCGATTATTGATTACCGACCAATGCATCATTTATTGATCCTATCATTGTTTATTGTTACGATTATTAATTCCATTGATTGTTGGTTGTTATTTATGACTATTGATTATTGATTATTGATTATTGTTATCGTCTATCATTTATTGACTCTAATATCGTTCTAATATCATGTTGTTCTTATATCGCTCTTTTATTGTTTAACTGCTTGCTACTACTTGTCGTCCGAAACTTGCTCTAACGGGTACTCTCCATCTTTCTTTTGAGTTATTATTTATACAAGTACAAATGATGAGATATTGAAGGAACTTGATGTACTGCTATTACATTGTGTATTCTCAGCATTTTGTAAGTTCTTGTATCTCAGTTATTGGTTATTACATTATATTCTTGTTCCTGTGTATTATTATATTATTGAGCTTACTGGTATTGTACAGCTTATAGATAATATGAGTTGGTATACTTATATCATTCACTGGGCCCCAATTACGTGCTTGTATATCCGTATAACGGGAAGCAGGGTGTGACAGCAAAGAATGTGGTTCTCAGGATGCAATGGGCAGCAAGAGGAGAAAGGTGTTCGGGTTTGAGAGGCAGTCGGTGGATGGCAATGGCGGTGCAGGCTGGTCGGGGGCGTGACAGTGAAGAGGCGGTTGTGATGGCACCGGTGGAGTTGACGGTGGTGCAGAGGCTCGAGATGCATGCAGCAAGGGATGGGTTTCGGTGAGGTGTTAATAGGGAGAAGGAGCGGCAATGGAGATGGCAATGGGTTCAGTCGATGGAGTTGTGGCATTTGGGGCTAACGAGGAGGCTGCGGGGCATCGAGTGGTGCTGGTGCAGGAGGTTGGGTGAAGGGTAGTGGTGGCTCGGTGGCGTGGAGGCAGTCGGGATGACAGTCAGAGCTGAGTGCGGGTTGTAGGCGGTCGGTGATGCTTGCGATTGTCGATGGAGGGAGGGAGAGGCCTGCGAGTGGAGCTCGGGGTTGGGCGGTGCTCGGTGAAGAGGTGGATACTGTGGTGGATAATGGCAGTGGCGAGGTGGTGCTCGGCGGCGAGGTAAGCAGCAAGGTTGATGGTGACTGGAAGATAGCTCGGGAGAGATAGGAGTATTGGGTTTAGGTTTTAGAATGAAGTCGAAGGAGAAGGGTTAGGATTAGTGGACAGTTGGTGAAGAGATTATGAGGATTAATTAGATCATGGGATAGTTAATAAGGTTGTGGGGGTGATGGGGTAACCTAAAAGAAAGTAAAGAGAGTAATAATAGGGATTTGACAGTTGGTTTAGTATTTTGCTTGGATTTGGTTGAGTTGAGTTGACTAAGAATTAAGATTGGGCATGAGTTGGGCATCACAATTTAAAAAAAATCAAATAATAATAGTAGTATGATTAAAATTGGATTTTGATAAAATAATAGATAATCACGAGAAAAAGGAATAAGATTGTAGGATGAAATAGGATTTGAGTTCTCACAAAATAATCAAATACCCAAATGAGTGTAATTGTATTCAAAAGAATAAAAAGATTTATGAAAAATTGAAATACAAGACTACGAAGAAAATAAAAATAAAATCCATACAATTGGAAACGAGGGTTACAATGTGGGTTTGAGATTATATTGGGAATGAGTTGGTGAACTGTGAAACATTGAAATCATAAACTGAATGATTTTTGTAAGATTCCAGTGAGATTCTAGTGAGATTTTTGTGATATTGGGAATGAGATGGTTAGGTCTGGGTGAATTCTATGGCTTAGATTTGGAGAGAGCATAAGGAGAACAAGTCAGGTTGATCAAATAACTTCAATTTGTCCCTAAAATTTGTTACAAAATCTTACAATTTCAAGATAACCACACTCTCACGGTCATTGTATCAATGTCACATTATATAATAAATATCTATATAATAAAACTCAAAGAAAGCTATCAAGTGGCTATCATTCAATTGGGTTGAAATCAATGGTCCAGAACTAACCACATTAAACATATTTTTCCGCCCAAAAGTTTCTCCCCAAAATTCAAATTCAAATCCCCCAAAACAACTCATTTATTTATTTATTTATTTATTTATTTATTTATTTATTTATCTCTCTCTTTCTCTCTCACATTCTCTCTCTATTTACTCAGAAATTTATATTTTCAGATTTTTTATGCATTTTTTTATTGCTCATGTTACATTGAAAATAGCAAATATCTCATCACAGTTAAATTTCATCATTTTCCACACTCAAAATTCTAAGAGGTTGGATTTTACACCACCATTTATAATTATTTTTCAACATATACTATTGGAAACATTGACTTTTATTTACAACTCTAATTATTATTTTACTATTCAAACTTGAGCTACATAATTGTTATTTTACTGTTTACAAGACTTTCATATGCTGTATCGTTTCGAAGACGTGCCATAGGCACGTACCCACGGGAAAATCTAGTTTATATAAAAAATAACATTTATCTCCCCCTTCATAAGTAGTGATGCATAATCTTTTGATTTCAATCTACCAAAAAAAAATAATAATAAATTAGAGAAGCAATGAATCAATATTGCACACAATTATATTATATGTATAGAACTATTATTTAACGTCAATTTTAGATAATTATTTTTTATTTTATTTAAATTTACAAAAGCAAAAATGTTCTTAGCTTATGTTATTTATGTTAAATGCTAACGGATCCTAACGCTACGCTAAACGTTATCACTATTTTCAACATTGGTCCCCCCCTACTCCGCTTTGAGTATCCCTTGGATTCGTCGACACTGTTTAGGGGCCAGAGGTCAACTTGTGGAACTTCTTGCCTGGATCTTCAACGCAAAGGCGAAAGGCAATCTGCGTCCGTAGTCTTCAAAGCTTCATCCTCATCCGTAAATTTTCAAGTCCTTCTCGATGAGCATATCCTTAAGGCGAATGTCCTCTAACTGTCCGAGTCGTTCTATTTTTGAGCGGAGCCAGATCCGAAAGTGTATCTGGTCTTATTTTAGGACCCGGACTCAGATCCGTATAGATCGGGTCAGTTCCGGTCCAATTCCGGGTCCTGGTCAGGTCCGGATCGAATCCGGGTATCTGGTAAATGTGACAGTGCTAATTGTTGTAATATTTACTTTTTCGGGAATTTGGGACTGCATCTGTAGTGTTGCATGCTTACAATGGCTTCTGAGCTCATCTTCTCGATTGTTAAAATTTCAGTAGGCTTACCCCACTTTTCGCGAGATTGCAGTAAACCCACTGCTCATTTTCTTTATTTTTGGTTTGCTATACTACCGGCCTAATGTAGTTGCAGTTTGCCATACTCTGTCCAAAATGACAGTCACGTACAATATTGAGACTATTTTCGTCAATTTTTTGGGGGTTATTTCTGCCTAAACTACCCATATTGTTTTTTAATGAGTACAAAATTTATTATAATTTTGTGGCTTTTGTTTTTGGAGGGGATGTTCACATATTTATTAAAATTTTTAAAAAAATCTCCAATTAAAAAAGTGGCTTGAGTTTTCTTTTAGTTACCGTAGAGGTATAACTGTCTAACCAAATTAATTTAACGAAAGAAGTGATCTGATTGCAAACAACTACTTTAATTCGTTAGTACAACAAACCGTAAAAAGAAAATAGGTAGGATGAGTTTTTTGTAAACTCGCAAAATGTTTAGTGGGTTTATCCTTTTCGTGTTTATTATCAACATTTGGAACTACAAATTTAACACCAAAAAATTGTACTAACTTACCTTTGTAAGTTACTCCTATATCGGAAATAGAATTCCCACTTTTGTTTATTGGATCACATGGGAACAAATCCCAACATAAGAGCAGCAAAAGAAAAGAAAAAATAGACCAACGGACAGAAACAGTCCACACATTGAGCTACAAGGCAGCTTTAAGGCTACAGCAGAGAAAAGCATAGAGCAGTCCACCCGCAGCAACGAAAGAAGAAAACTGAAAATGAAGACAGTGGAACCCTCAGATTTGGATTCGGTTACTTTATTCATAGTACTAGTGTTATTCTGTGCAAACTGCACAGTCTAAAATAGTTTTGAAAAAATCATAAAATTATATAAAACTCCAAAAAACTATGAAAGAATTGAAACAAACGTGTGAATATATTACTGAAATCTTCATTTTTCGTCTTTTTTCATCCTCACATAAGCAGTGAAAAATCACTGTCAAACCATAATATTATGCAATTGAATATTACTAAAATGAAAAAAATGCATGTAATGAACTAAATAAAGAAAATATTTATAGTACTGTAACGCCCCGAATTCCAAAATACACTGAATTCGAGATTCCACAGGATCTTTACACTTCATTTAGTACAATTTTACAAGGAAATTTGAACTTTTCACTTTACATCAGAGTTTACATAGAACTTTACACTTTACATTGCACAGCGGAAGTAAATTTACAACATTTAAACAAAGTACAACATCATTGAATAATCTTTAGGTATCTGTTACTCTTTAATCTTAACCATATCATTTACCCTGCATACAAATCTGTGGGTACGTCAGTTTATTCAACCGACGAACATCATACACGGCCATCCTCTCTATGCCGGAAATAGTATAACTCATTTTCCATATTTAACAAACACAAACTTGTCACATATCAAACTAAAGGGAATACCCTATTGATATCGTGTTGTGATCGTGCACTTAGTTCTTAATGCAATTATTTATATTATATGACACTAATACACACTTGTTCGGATTCTATGCATCTCATACTACATAGGTCCGAGGGCAAGCCTCTTAATCGTGCTTCATCTTTGTGGGGTTCAATCCCTCGTCATGTCTTAATCTACTACTATAACTACGGTAAGTATCCTAGATGATCTATGAGTACAAGCTCGTGTACAGAAAACCTGGAGGGGAACCACACGCCATGTCTTGACTCATCAAGCATGCATTCTGTGGCAATTCAGCCTCCTTCATGGCACACGATTCTCTTGCAGTCACCAAAAATTCCACAAGCATGACTAAAGTCCGATCATTACTGAGTAGTGCCCACGCCATGTCTTGACTCATCAAACATGCATTCTGTGGCTCACACCCGCACCGTAAACTCTAGCTCTCATACTTGTGTTTTTCTCTCACTTTCATCACATCTCCACTATGTACTAATCCTTAGTTTTTATTAGAATCATGAACAAAATCAAAGCTCTAGAGTTAGCCTCTCCACTAAACCGGACTTATTCATTCATTCAAACATGACCAACCTTGGTCTTTCATTTCAAATTTCATTTCATTTCTTTCCAATTGCCGGGGGAGACTTAGCTACTCTTTTGTTTCAATTCCAATTCATAATTACTAAAATTGAGCGTTTCCAGCTCATAAGTTCATCTTCATAATCATAACATATTTTCTTTTTCAATAGCATGATTTCCAATTTATTTATGAGTCCATAGCCATACATGGAATTATATATTTCATCAAATATCAATTTCACATTTAAATCACATCACTAAATGAATATTCACATTTCATAAATTTCACACTATTCTCCAATGAGAATAATTCACATCGCATCACTACATATAATTTCTATCTTTATTACACTTCTTTTCTAGCATTTTATTTCAAGTCCTTTTTTGCAAAGTGCAATTTTCATAACATACAAGTGTAGAACCATAGTTCTAAATTATACATTTATTCTCAAAACATACTCTATCTCATGTAAATAATTCCCAAATTATTTTTCATAAATCCCACGTATTTTTAGGATAATAGTCATATTTTTTTCATAATTTTTTAATCATTAAAAATCCCAAAAAAAAATATTTTTTTCCACAACACAAACTCAGCCGAGACCAAGGATCGAACCAGCGACCACAGGGAAACCAACCGAAGGCACAGGCCACTAGGCCGAACACACTAGGCGTTAAAAGAGGGCTGAGAGCATTAAATGCTCTAGGCTGCGGTTCACTTTATTTTAAAAAATACAACAAAATATGCGGTGTTAACAAGATTCGAACCCCCAATCTCTGAGAAGCCGCACAGCACTGTAGCAATCAAGAGCATCCCGACC
Source organism: Hemerocallis citrina (assembly GCA_017893485.1). Taxonomy (NCBI): domain Eukaryota; kingdom Viridiplantae; phylum Streptophyta; class Magnoliopsida; order Asparagales; family Asphodelaceae; genus Hemerocallis; species Hemerocallis citrina. The sequence continues at coordinate 426,650,976 of CM030358.1, read as the reverse complement.
ACTCGAGCTACAAGCTCGGGTTGTCACAAACACAACTCGAATGTTACTTAAATTGATTCTCTCTGTTTATTAAAACATTTTGATGTTCAACAAGTTCTCATTTAATTTTACTCTTACTAACTTGCTGTAGAAATTCCAGATTAATAATTCTCATCATAAATTATACTCCAGTATATAAAAATAATTTTTCCAATAATTAAACATATATCTACCATACAATTTGGTTAAATTTATATACTACTACTAACACATTCCTTTTTCGACATTCTTATCTAATTTAACATCACTAATCTCTTTATTAGCAATCAATTCTCTGTTTTTAATCATTTCACAAACCCCCAAATTATATCTTTAAGTCATTCATACACATTATCACAATAGTCTATTTAAGCACATAAAGTGACATTTTCAATCCACTAGTTCTTGCATATAATTTTTTTTTATGCTAACGATGAAGTTTTCTTCAAACAATCCATGGCTATAATCAATTCGCACACCACTTAAATTTTAATAATAGAACCACATACAATTGCATATCTACATTTCAATCAATCAATAGGTCATTTTTCCAATTAATTGTGTACTCTTATTAATCTTTTTCATGCATCATTCTTTCAATTCAAGTCTAGCATGCTTCCTAATTAGAAATATAGAAAATTTACCTACCTTAATTGGAGAGACTACACTTAGCAACACCTCCTAAACCAATGTCCTTGCAAAAGAACGATCCTCCTCCTCGTCGACGCGCACACAAGCCTCCACAATGCCAACCTGAGAGCTCTTAATGCCGGTCTCCTCTTTGTTGCAAGCACAAATCCCCACACAATCTCTCAATCTTTTAACTCACTTTTTAACTTGTTAAACTACTAGCAATGTATTTTTAACTATAGGTTTGGAGGAAATAATTAGCACAAGAATACTATGCGGGGGGGGGGGGGGGGGGGGGGGGGTGGTATTTATACTAAAAATTTAGGAAAATGGAAGGCTAGGATTAACTTAGGAGTTAGGATTAAAAGGCTAGGATTCAAGGAGGAGTTACAATAACCAACCATGATCAAGTAACCACCACCCATGTCTCCACTCAAAATTTTCTTTTCCCTCCAAAGCTCAAAACCGGCCATGCACAAGTATGGTGCATTTGCACGTGTATGTGCAATGCACGTGCATGTAATTGTCTTCAAAAAATTGTACATTATATTTTACATAAAAATAATCTTTAAAATGTATTCTACATTACAAGTTGTAAAAAAAAATAGCTCATGGGCTTTAGTTTATGGGCCAAAATAATAATTTATAAAAAGAAAATAAATAAATTCAATTTGGGCTTTAAAAGAAGGCTTTTGTCTATTTGATCAAGGGCTTTATATAAAAATAACTAAAGAGCACTTATTTAAACATCTGTACTCATCATAATGAAAATAATTATAAGATTTAATTCTACCAAAAATATTGCACGTGCACATTACGTGCAAAATAAATAATTTTCATTAAATGAAAATCGGGGCATTGCAAGTACCTTAACTCTTCATCCTTGCTCTCTTCTTCAATTCCAAGTTTTTTTTTGTTTTTTTTTAGGTTAAAGGTGGGATAATGCCACCCTGTTTCATTAATAAGAGGTTAATAAAACACCCCGGAGTACCGGGAGAAATACAGAAGTACAGTGCAAGAAATAAAACATACCTCCCCAACAAACCCTTGGGGTGGAACTATCCCTACATCAAACTACCAAGAGTACAGTAGGTCGATAAAACACAAAAAAGTAGAGTTGGCTGTTAATGGGCGGCTTGGTGAGTATGTAGGGTGCCCTCCCTCAATCCAGTGTCGGCCCAAACTCTACCTCCTCGTCATCAAATTCTTCCACCTGGAAGACTCGGCCGATCCTCCCTCTCGCTCCTGTGGCAGCAGCTGTAGCCCAAAAAGAGATAAAATGCATAATATGAGTGAGGTTACCAGAAATAGTATTACAAGAAGCACGAAAATAAAAATGTTTCTGTCTAGCCATAACACCCATGTAGTTGACGTAATGACAATGTACCACGCATTCTTCATTTCTTGGCGAGTCGAGGCAAATTTGGGGCCAATCCATAAATCCTCATATTCGCTAGGGTAGTCACTTGTACCTAAGGCTCGTAGTACCTCCACCATAGTTGCCTTACTCCAAGGGCAGTGAATAAATAGGTGATTTAAATTCTCTGTATGCCTAGTGCAGAACCCACAGTTGGTCGCAATCTGTGGTTGTCTTTTGGCAAGATTTTCTCTGCTGAGGATTGCATTATTGAGTACCAGCCAGAAGCAGACTCTGACTTTAAGAGGGGCTTTTGCCTTCCATAACACCTTAGCCCAGTTGGGCCTGCATCCTCGATAGTGAATTCGGTGATACAGAGACCTGACCGTGAATGCTCCCTTAGTTTCTAGTTCCCAGCGCATCTGATCTGGGCCTTGGGCGCACATCACACCCGTCCGTGTTATGTGTTCTTGCAGTTCAAGCAATTGCTGCTATAACTCTGGGGTAAGAGTTCCTCGGAACGACGGTCTCCAATTCCCCTCTTCCAGGTCTCAGCCACAGAAATATTTGGCCGATTCGTTTTCTCAAACAGCTCAGGGAAGGCTTCCTTAAGGGTATGGGCCCCATACCATTTGTCCCACCAAAATCTAGTTGACCGTCCATTACCGATTGTCGACGTAACTGCCGGGTTGAACGGACCGCTTGCTTTTGTAATTCCTTTCCAGAAGCGCGAAACTTTAGGCCCTACTCGGAAACCTAAATTTCTCGTACCTTTTCCCCAGAGGTAAGGCTAGATGAAGTCTTGCCATCCTTCCCCGCTGTGGTGAAATATCTTCCACCACCATTTTCCCAAAAGGGCAAGGTTCATATCTCTTAGGTCGATGATACCTAGCCCTCCATGCTTCTTCTTCATGCAAGCGATACTCCATTTGACCAGGTGGTAGCCTTCCTTATTCGAATCTGTCCTTTTCCACTGGAATCTTTTTTGGATCCGGTCTATCCTTTGGATAACCCATTTAGGAAGTTCAAAGAACGACATGTAATAAATGGGTAGATTATAAAGAACTGAGTTTATGAGTACCACCCTGCCCCCTAGTGAGAGCGTTTTTCCTTTCCACCCTGCCAGTCTGTCCTCCACCCTATCTATGATGGGCAGCCAGTCCGCCTTAGTGAGCCTCCCTGGTCTGAGCGGTAGCCCTAGGTATTTGATCGGGAACTCCTCCGTTAGATAGTTTAATATGGTGGCATGTTCCCATGTTTCGGCATCGGATAGAGTAATTGGAATCAAAGTGCTCTTGTGGAAGTTTATTCTGAGGCCTGACCAGGCTTCAAAACAGTAGAGTGCCCCTTTAAAACAGATCTTTTCTGACTTGGTCCCATTACCAAAAAGTAGGGTGTCATCAGCGTACTACAGAATCGTGCACCCTTGATTAGACGTGCTGCTGACCACTGGTGTTATCCAACCTTTGCTTCGGCAATTCTCTAGCATACCCTTCAGCACATCCGCTACGATAGTGAATAGAAGTGGTGATAGCGGGTCCCCTTGCCGAAGTCCTTTCTTGCTCGGGAACGGTGGCCCTGCCCTCCCATTCACCGAGATTGCCGTTTTACTAGAGTGCAGACACTATCTGATCCATCTTATCCATTTATCCCCAAACCCCCTTCTCCTGAGGGCTTCTAGCAGGCACTCCCAGTCAACCGAATCGTAAGCTTTTTCAAAGTCCAGTTTTAGGAGGAAGTTCTTAGAGTTGCTTGTATGGCAGCAGTGGATAACTTGCTCCGCAGTGGCCACACAATCTAGAATACATCTGCCCTTGATGAAACCTGTCTGAGTTTTGCTAACTAAGCTGTCCATAATGTATCCCAGGCGGATGGCCAGGACCTTAGTGATAATCTTAGCCGAGCAGTTTATCAGGCTGATTGGTCGGAAATCCCCTACTCTCGTAGACTCCTCCCGTTTAGGGATGAGGACGACTTCCGCAAAATTGAACATGCCCAGTCTGAGTCTGTTGTTAAAATATTCATTCCAAGTTCTTCTTCTCACTATCCTCCTTTTCATTCATTTCCTTTATAACCCTTGAGTTAAAATCCAAGTTAGAATACAATAAATACTTCGATAAAAATTGTAGTTAAGGTGAAGAGTCTTTGATGAGTGAAATTTCTATATAATTTTTAGTACCCTTTAATGTAAGTCCTCGTTTATTTCTTTGAAATTTATCTTATTTCTACTCAATATTATTTGTTTGTTTATTTTTGTAGGAATGAGATGGATAAATACATAAGATGGGCGTTTTGTGAAAAATCATGGAAGAGAACATGGTTTAAGATTTCAAAAATTGGAGCCTCAAATGCGCGTGTTTACAAATTGGCTCATGAAAGAATCAATAAAAAATATTTCGGTCAACTAGGGGGAATAAAAATTTGTAATAAAAATAAAATTTGAGTGAATTTAAATTAGGATTAGTAAATTAGTTAGTTTAAAAGTTAATAGTTTAATTCTAATCTATGAATTTTTAAATTAATTAATTAATTTATTGTACTTAAGCTAAACCTTAATTATATTAAACCCCAACCTACTACCCTATATATAGACGAAGAAACATCTCTAATCTCTAATACTATAATGGGAGAACCCCTTAACCCAACCCGTGCAACGCACGGGTTGGGTTACTTTGGTAAATATTTTCGAAAGTGGACCTGTTTGGTAAATATTTTCAAAAGTGGATCAGTTTGCAAATTATTTTCTTTTTACTTAGGGACTAACTTGGGTAAATATTTTCGAAAGTGGACCTTTTTGTAAATATTTTCGAAAGTGGATCGGTTTGGAAATTATTTTCTTTTTACCCTTTTCATTATCCTTCAATTTTTTCCACGTGCACGTGTGCACGTGTATGATACTTGTAAAAGTAAAAAAGAGAAGGGGTTTAGGTGGTAGGGGGCGGCGCGGACACTAGGGAAAAAGAAAAAATGAAAAAAATGAAAATAAAGAGAGAGATAGCAGCTTCATGGACTCTGTCTTAGGCACTCCAAGACGAAACAGAGTTGCTGGCGCACGGTTCGAGGACGAAATCGAGGTAGGGACTTCGGCTCTGTCCTGGGCATGGTGACCAAGGCACTGACGTGGCAGGTGGTGGCACTGCTCACGTGGCGACGTTAGCGGCTACATTCAGCGGATTACGAGGAACAGACAGAGAAGGCTGTGCTTGCGGCTCGACTTTCTGTATCTTCTCTTTTTATTCTAATTTTTTATTATACAATTAATGACAGTATTTGTTAGTTGTAATTTTATTTTGAACTAAATTTATTTTTTTGGAGCTGCAATGTAGCCCAGTTTTGAGAACACAGTTTTAATTCCACATTATTTTTCTATTTTTTCAGGATTGTGTGTTTGATTTTTGTTCTTAATGCTTACCATAGTTTGGCCAACTTTTGTATGACTTATTAAATCATGAAGCTACCAAACTGGTAATTTGTGATTTCGAATTTATAAAATTAGACACCGTTAAAAGAGTGAACCGCTGTTAATGTGACCGTTAAAAAATTCATCGTTCTTAATGAATTTTGAATTAGTAATTTGTGCATGAACTATGACAAATAATTAGTTGAGAATATTTTTTATATTGCTTGAGAGAGAATATTGAATAATTTGCGGGTTTTGGTCTACAACTTGTAAAAAGAATATTTTTATTCGCATGGAGTTATAAATTGTATGGGATTAATTAGGTGAAATCAAAAGCCCTAGAATTGATTTTGCAATTAATAAACTACAAAATTTCATATTTCGCTCCCTTTTAATTAATTTAGTTAGTTCATTAGATTAATTTAATTTAGTTGCTTTGTTTATTAAATTTCGATTTTCCAAATAGTAATTAATCTAGTAATTTCGGTACTTGATAAAATAATTAGTCATTGCGGGTTCGATACTCTTTTCACTTAACTATACTACTTGTGATTTTGTACACTTACAAATAATTCACATCAAGTTTTTGCAAGTGTACAAAATCACAAGTAGTATAGTTAAGTGAAAAGAGTATCAAACCCGCAATGACTAATTATTTTATCAAGTACCGAAATTACTAGATTAATTACTATTTGAAAAATTGAAATACATCTATTAGTCGATAAACTATATCAATATCGATTACCGTGATATTGATTATTGATTATGATGCCAGGTTATTGATTCCTATTGATCCATTGATTTATTATTATACTGTTATTTCATTGTTCATTGCTTTCTCTACTTACTGTCCATGACTTGCTCTAAGGACAATTTTTCTTCTCCTTTTAGATGAAGTGTATACAGGTAATGAAGGAGAATTTCCTGATGGAATTGGAGAACAGACATTCTAAAGACTTAATGCTTTGTAATTGCTTATCACTTTAATGAACTATTGTATTGAGACATATTGCTATTGTGTTTAAGACTTATTATTGTATTGGACTTATGTCCTGGATTTTATTATTATTCGAGATGTTGGACTATTATTGTATTTGAATATTTTTATTACTTCATTTGAAGTATTATTGTTCATGAGATTATTATTATTATCTACGCATTGTTCTGTATTGATTATATTGTTGAGTTGATCGGATAAACAGCTTATGGGTAACGTTAGTCATTCATTGGGCCAATGTCATGTAATCGTATTCTGTATTTTAGGAAAGTGGGGTGTGACAAGGTTTTTAGTGGTATCAGAATCTGGGTTTGGATAATATATCAGTCAAATATGACTAACAAAAGGAAGTTTGGCTTTGATTGATTTATTAATCAGATTTGAGTTTTATCAGGTTGAATCAACTGTATGTGCAATACAGTGATTGCATGAACAATTTGGTTATGTTCATGATTGTGCATATGAATGTGAGAATTGGTACTAATACATATACTAGTATATATGTATGATACATATGCAAATATTTAAATGTATGATACTACATCATATATTTTTGCCAAGCACTATAATCCAACCACTCATCACACCTTCATCGTGATCAATGGCTAAGATTGAGCCATTGAAAAAATGTCTCCAAGAGAAACAATGGGCCAAGAGCATGGTTTACAAAAAAACCACCTTCACACTTGGCCTCATTCTCCTCTTCCCTTGTCCCTTCATATTTCTTCATTGCTCCTCCCCCTCATTCTCTCACCCAAATTCAAAAATTCCCTAGTGCAAGAGAGAAGGAAGAGAGTGAGAGAAAGAGAAAGAGAAGCTGATCAAGGGAGGAGTCCTTGGAGGAGGGCAAGAGGAAAAAGGCTAAGCTAACCATTCCAAGCTTCAATTGAAGGGTGGGGAGTTCTCTAAACTCTAAACCTTTTGTCTTCTTTTGATTCTTGAATGAAATTAGTAGTAGTAGTAGTAATGGGTCTTAATGGTAGAGATAGATTGTTCAAAATCTGAACTTGAAAACAGAAAACACATTTGCATGCTTGTATTCTCGAATTTCCAGAGAGCAATGTAGATAGAATATGACCTTGAAATTTTTACAGAATGAACTTTTACATGTTAGGGGACTACATGAATTATTTTAGGATTTTTTTAACTTATTTGGTATTTTAAAGAAATCACTTTGGTTGACTAGGTCGTAAGGCAGAGACTGGTTCTGTCTTTTACCAAACCTAAAATTGAAAGAATTTTTAGAATTTATTGATGCATGATCTATCTCTGCAATTTTTACCGTAGTATCTTGTCTGAATCTAGATCCTATAAAAAAAGATTGAAATTATTTTGATGAATTTTGATACAAGTTCAAAATAGTTTAAGCAAGAGTATTCATGACAGAGACTGGTAAGCAGAGGAACTTTTGTACAGGATTGAAATAAGTAGAAATCATTGAATACTTAGAATCAAGATGAGATCTTTTGTGTATAATGTGCATGATGATGTCTAGTTTCTAAAAATACAAGTTTGTTAATAATTGGACATGTGTGTGATTTATTGTGAAATTTTAAGTAAGTACTATGCAGAACTTAGTCAGAATTGACACACCGATGAGATTGCAACTCGATGGCTCTGTATTGCAACTCTGCTCTAAGGCAGTAGCTATAGATCTATTCAGGAGTGTCCGAAACTCTTCACTATGCAGTGATAGAAGCAGTCATGAGTAGTCAAGCTAGTGGTCCTTCTGTATTTTTGGGACTTGTACTGTCCTGTGTTTTGTATATGTTAATGACTATGCTGGTTTATGATGTATGCTTGTTTTGATGGGGGTTGATTTTGTTTCTAAGTGCAGTCTTCGTTAAGTGTGAGGGGGTATGAGATCATAATTTTGTCTCTAGTAGAGGAGTACGACAATAGTCCGCTACACTCTCTATGATTCAATGTTATGCTATCTCGAACCCGCGCACTCGCAAGGCTTAGCTCTTTCTACAACCCCGTCATTAGTTGTTTGTAATAGCTTTCTCTTTCATATCTAATATATATATTCGAATGTGAGATAGGGTTCCCCTACCGTTTGCTAGTCACACTACAAACGGCAACGTCTATCCCGGCGTTTCTATCCTGGCATTTGGGTATGAATGCCGGGATAGATGACATTTTTTTTAAAAAATTCACTTATCTATCCCGTCATTTGGGTTAAACGCTGTCACGCCCCGCTTCACAAAAATATGGAATATGAGCGCATGACATTGGCCTAGCGAATGATAAACGTCATCCATAAGATATTTATCCGATCAACTGAACAATATAATCAATACAGAACAATTGCACAGGCAATAATAATAATCTCATGAACAATAATATTTGGAATGAAGCAATATTAAATTTCCAAATACAATAAATCAACATCTGGAAACAATGATAATATCCAGGTCATAAGCCCATTACAATAATAATCCAATCACAAATAGATAATAAGTCTCAATACATTATGTTTGATAAAACGATAAGCAATTAGAAAATATTAAATCTTCAGAAAGTTTGTTCTCCAATTCCAGCAGGCAATTCTCCTTCATTACCTGTGAACACTTCATCTAAAAAGAGGAGAAAAATTGTCCTTAGAGCGAGACATGGACAACAAGTAGAGAAAGCAAGGAACAATGGGATAACGATATAACAATTAATTCAATGAATCAATAGGAGTCAATAACATGGGATAATAACAATAATCAATATCATGATTATTGATGCAATGACTATAAACAATGATTCACTATAAACAATGATTCACTATTCGATAACAATATTCAATGATCAATATCAATAACACTTAGCCAAGATTCGATATCAATAGGAACAATGATGAACAATATGCAGTGTCGATGTTGTGTGATCATTAAGTCTAATAATCATTTTAATTCTAAGTAATGTAGCACCTTATGCGTCCCATTTATTTACCACATGGTTGCTACATACAAATAAGTTACGTTTAGACTTAGTGGTGGATTTTATAGTTCATGTACTCGGCACGATAATACTATTCCATCCATAACGATAATTTATCCATAAGATGCTACAAGATCACAAGGTCACAAGATCACAATAACACATGATCACAAAATAACGATATAGAGAACCACGAGCCCCTTATCTGAGTACAGTCCTTATATTGTCCACTAGAGTACAGTCCTTATATTGTCCACTACTAGAGTTAACCCTTAAACCTCAGCTTGTTAATTATTTTATCAATGCAACAATACATTATGCAATTTACTAGACGAATGTGTAATACCCCGATTTTTCCTAATATATAAAGATTATTTATTTTGTTGCACGTGGTATGCACGTGTAATATTTTGGCTATTATTTTCAACATGATGAATAAGCATATTGTTTTCTAAAGCCCAAATGATAATTTACTTATCTTTCTTTTAAAAATATTTATTTTGGCCCAACTAAATTTAAGCCCATAGATTTAAAACCCTTTTTATTATTTTTCTACAACTTGTAGGTGTAACATCTCTTTTGAAAAGACTTATTATTTTTATGTACAAGTTTTGTAGGGTGATTGGTGCACACACGTGCATGTTGCATACACGTGTGGAGCACACTCTTTGTTGGCCGGTTGGAGTAAGTAATGGGATAGGATCATGGGCGGTTACTTTGGAGGTGTGGGTAGTTTTGCAACTTCCTAGTGAATTCTAGCCCTTGATCTTCCAACTCCCTAATGCATCCTAACCCTCCATCTCACTCTAATTTGTGTATAAATACCCCCTCTCATCCTCTATTTCTTTTACACTAAAATTATTATTGTAAGAGAAGTATTTGTGAGAGTTGTGTGTGTGCTTTTCTGTGGGAGACCGAGTAGCATTCTGAAGGTGCCGGTGTGGAACAAGGAGCAAGGAGCAAGGAGTGCGGCACTGCATTGAGGAACTTTGCTGGATTCGATTATTTCTTCAAATAAGGTGGGTGTTTCTCAGGACTTCTAATGTAGGAATTATACCATGATTATTATGATTGCTACCATGTTATGAAAAGTGAATTGAATGTATTAGAAATTGCCTGAGCATGCTGTTGATAATAAGAACGAAAGTGTCGGTACAGTCGACTGTCGCATGAACCAGTCGACTGGTACGAGACAATTATTTTTGTGATGTGGTGATAAACATGTATGCAAATAGACATAACGGTGTGATTACTAAGTTTGTATTTCCTTGTGACACATATGATAGAGGGATGGTAAATGGATGAAAAGAACTAGCGATGATTAACAAAATTAAGAACTGTCGGAGCAGTCCACTGACACTGTGTTCAGCCGACTGGTACTTCGATTTAATTATGATTATTTGGAAATTCCATGTGATGAGATATTCCATCATGTTGATCTAGCGTAATGATTTGAGAATTATATCTTCATCTTCGTAAGGAAGTTATGAATAGTGTCAATGCTGTTTAAAATATTTCCTTAAAGAAAAGAGCATATTAGTAACTTGAAATTCCATGCTACGATGTTTCTGAACAAGTAAGGAGTGTGGTGTTTATGAAATACGAATGTATGTATGCTGTGATGAAAATGCATGTGAGAACGGTGGAAAAGATAAATCCTGTTGTTGAATTATGGAACTGATCAGTCGACTTAGTGCGTGTAGCCAGTCGACTGAGCTGAACTTAGAATTGTACTATTAAAAATCCCAGAACAGATGACTGGTGAATGAACAGTCGACTGTCACGTGGATGATACTGTGAACATGAAAAGTTGCGGGACAGCCGGCTGGTCGTGTACAGCAGCCGACTCTCCCGAGTATTTATGATGAACCTGTATTTGACTGTATGAGTGGACTGGTGTTCTTCCAAGTCGACTGTACAGAGTGGACTTTGATATGTATGAGATTTCGTTTTATTTATTGATGTTGGAAGTTGTGAACTTTATGATTGAAGTCAATGAATTCTTATGACTGTATGGATTTATGTGAAAAGAATCATAGATATGAATTGAGAATTAAATAAACATGAAAGGCTAAGATCATAATAAGAAAGTCTGTGAGACTCTAAAATGAATGATGAGCTGAGAATGCTCAATTGGAAATAGTGAACTTGAAATTGAAATGAAAGAGTAGCTAAGTCTCCCCCGGCAGTGAAATGAAATGATATTGAAAAGAAGACCAAGGTTGGTCATGTGTAAATGAAATGATAAGTCCGGTTTGGTGGAGAGGCTAACTCTAGAGCTTTGATTTTGATTCATGATTCTAATAACTTTAGTACATAGTGAGGAGGTGATGAAAGTGAGAGAAAAATATAAGTATGAGAACTAGAGTTTACGGTGCGGGTGTGTGAGCCGCAGAATGCATGCTTGATGTGTCAAGACATGGCGCGGGCACAACTCAGAATGATCGGACTCTAGTCACACTTGTGGGATGTTTGGTGACTGCAAGAGGATCGTGTTCAGGGAGGAGGCTTGAATTGCCACAGAATGCATGCTTGATGAGTCAAGACATGGCGTGGGGTTCCCCTCCAGGGTCCAGTGCACGAGCTTGTACTCATAGACCATTTAAGATACTCACCGTAATTACAGAAGTAGAGTAAATCATGGCGAGGGATTGAACCCTATAAAAATGAAGAACGATTAAGAGGCTTGCCCTCGGACCTATGTAGTATGGGATGCATAGAATCCGAACAAGTGCGCATTAGTGTCATGTAAATTAAATAATTGCATTAAGGATCAAGTGCACAACCACGACACGACATCATTAAAAGTTCCCTTTTGATTTATATTCTTATTATGAACAAGTTTGTGATTTGTTAAGAAATGAGATTCATTATACTGTTCTGGCATAGAGAGGATGGCCATGTATAACTATCGTCGGTTGAATAAACTGACGTACCCACAGTTTTGTATGCAGGATAAATTACATGTAAAGAGGAATGGATGCATAAAGATTTTATTATGTTGTTGTACATTCATGTAAATGTTGTATATTTTGCTTCCGCTGTGTAAATATAAATGTAATATGATGTAAACTCTGATGTAAAAAGAAAAGTTTGAATTTCCTTGTAAAATTGTACTAAAAGAAAGTGAAAAGATCCTGTAGAACATCTCGAATTCAGTGATTTGGGATTCGGGGCGTTACAGAGTGGTATCAGAGCCAAGTTTTCTACGCTTTCACACTTGTACAAATTTATAAGGAACGACACCCTAGATGTGGACATTAGAGTGTGTGTTTGAGTTTAGAGATTTAAATGTAAGTGACTTACATTTGTGTTGCTCTATGATTTATGCTTCTTCCTCTCTATTCTAAGATGGCTGATCACTTCGACCCTGCTGGAGGCGACGACTGGCATATCATTGAGGAAGAGTACCATCCTGGACAGGCTGATTCTGAGGACGAGTATCACCCTGGGCAAGCAGATTCTGATGATGAGGAGTGGCCTGAATCTCGAGAGATTACCCCACCTCCAGATTCATCTGACGATTCTTCTTCCGATGAAAAAGAGGGACCAGCTCTGAGTGGCACTGTGGCTTCTCTTCAGAGGCAAGTGAAGACCCTGAAGGAGAGAGTTGGAGTTTTGGAAGCTCAGCTGTCACAGCGGAAGGACGATTTCTCTGTTCTCAGTCACCGAGTGTGGGAACTTGAGAAGAGAAAGAACCTGACGGATGTGTTGAAAGATGAAGTGGATGAACTGCGGGAAGAACTTCGAGCAGCGAAGAGGACCCGTAGGAGTTAGATTGTTGTAGCTTCTATTTTCTTCATTTCTGATGTCAAAAATGTTTTTAATTCGAATGTATAAACTTTGGAATTCAATGAAATGCAAGTTGGCTTAAATTCTTGTCTTATACTTCAAATTTAATGGATCTTTTGCATCAGAATATGTCGAGAAGAGGGGCTAGGAATGGTGAAGGTTTGGACCTGGAGACCGAGCTTGCAAGGGTTTATCAGACGCTGAATGCAGTGGCTGTGAACCAAGGAAGGGGGTCTGCGAATCTAGTGCCCGAGGCGATTAAGCTAGTGGAATCGTTCAAGAGAATGAAACCACCAGTATTCGAGGGAAAGTCAGACCCAGATGCGGCTGACAACTGGATTCGGCAAGTGGAGACGATCTTCGAGGTGTTGGAGATACCGGAGGGCAGCAAGGTCAAGTTGGCGACTTTGCAGTTGGAGAAGGATGCGGCTGTTTGGTTGTAGTCGATAAAGAGGACTATGGGAGGCTTGTTGCTCGGCTGGGAGGAATTTCTGGAAGAATTCCGCAGCCACTATTTCCCCTCCGACGCCCAGGAGAAGAAGGCAATGGAGTTTCTGTCACTTCAGCAAGGCAGCATGTCAGTGAGGGAGTATGAGACTAAGTTTACTCAGCTCTCCAGGTATGCTCCAGAACTGGTGATGGATGAGGCGAAGAAGGCTCGCAAGTTCGAGCATGGGTTGAGGCCAAGCTTGAGATCCCGGATGATACCTCTTGGTATCCGGCGATTTGACAAGTTGGTGAAGAGGGCGGCAGCGACGGAGGCGGATATGGAGCAGTTCCATGTTGTTCAGAACCGGAGGAACAACTGGCAGTCCGGGAAGAGGCCTGCACAATCGGGGAGTTTCAAGAGGCAACCATCTGCACAGAGGTTCAAACCGACAGGGGCAAACGCTATCAGTGTAGCTGGAGGACCTGAAAACAATGTGGGGAGACCTTCTACAGTCACCTGTTACAACTGTGGAGAAGTGGGACATTACCAATCTCAATGTCTCAAACCACGGGCTGGCAATCACAATGTGCCAATACAGCAGACTGGGAAGAGGCCGTACCAATCAGGGCGAGTATTTGCTTTGACAGAAGCTGATGCTGATGAGGCAGATCAGGTCATCTCTGATACGAGGGCTGGTGTTTAGATTTTTGTCATTTCTTTTCCCGTTGTTTAGTGAGACTCTTATGTAATGGTGTGTATTATGTAACAGGCGAACTCTATCTTAATGGAATGAAAGCTGTTGTATTGTTCGATACTGGATCCTCTCATACATTTGTGTCTCCAAAATTTGCTAAAGTGTTGGGAGTTGAACCGAAGATTTTTCCAGGCAAGATCTTAGCAGTAGCTACTCCATCAGGGAAAACTTTGACCACTGATCGGTATTATGCTGATTGCGAGATAGTGATTGGAGATCGAATCTTTGGCATTGATCTGATCGAGCTGACTATCTTGGGAGTTGATGTTATCATTGGCATTGATTGGATATTGGTGTACAGTGCAAGCATCGAGTGTAAGACCAAGACGGTAACAGTGAAGGCTCTAAGTGGACCTGAAGTCACTTTCCAAGGGAAGCAGAAATGTTCTAAGCTGGTGGCAACTATCCGCAAGGAAGAGACTCCTGTGGAATTGCAAGGGATTCCTGTGGTTCAGGACTATCCGACCGTGTTCTTGGAAGATTTTCCTGGGTTACCCCCACATCGTGATGTAGAGTTCAGCATCACTGTTCAACCGGGAAATGCACCCATTTCTAAGGCACCGTATAGGATGGCTCCAGTGGAACAGGATGAGGTGAAACGGCAGATTGAGGAACTGTTGGGAAAAGGCTTTATTCAACCTAGTTCGTCACCTTGGGGAGCACCAGTGCTTTTGGTAAAGAAGAAAGATGGATCGATGAGAATGTGTATCGATTACCGGGAGCTAAATAAGGTCACTGTTCAGAATAAGTATCCTATTCCTCGAATTGATGATTTGTTCGATCGTCTACAAGGAGCAGCTGTTTTCTCCAAAATAGATCTTCGATCAGGATATCACCAAGTGCGAGTGAAAGCTGAAAATGTGCATAAAACTGCATTTAGAACTCGGCATGGGCATTACGAATTCTTAGTTATGCCATTCGGAGTGACGAATGCACCCGCAATCTTCATGGACTTGATGAACAGAGTTCTGAGGCCGTTTATTGATTCTTTCGTCGTGGTGTTTATCGACGATATTCTCGTGTACTCCAAGTCTGAGGAGGAGCACGCCGAGCATCTGGCAGCAGTTTTGCAGAAGCTGGAAGAGCAGAGGTTGTATGTCAAGTTATCCAAGTGTGATTTCTGGAAATCTAAAGTGGCATTCCTAGGTCACATCCTTTCTAAGGAGGGAGTGGCAACTGACCCTCAGAAGATAGAGGCAGTGAGAGATTGGGCTAGGCCTACTACAGTGAAGGAAGTCAGAAGTTTCCTTGGGATGACTGGATACTACAGGAGGTTCATTCAAGGTTATGCTCAGATAGCTGTACCGCTTACTGGACTGACCAAGAAGGATGTGAGCTTCAAGTGGACTGAGCAATGTGAGGCGAGCTTTCAGGAGTTGAAAGATAGGCTGACTACTGCACCTATTTTGGCTTTGCCTAGAGCAGGTGTCGAGTATGATGTTTATAGCGATGCTTCACATCGTGGGCTTGGTTGTGTCTTAATGCAAGAGGGAAGAGTAATCGCTTATGGATCTAGGCAACTACGACCGCATGAGAAAAATTACCCGACTCATGATCTGGAGTTGGCTGCGATTATCTTTGCTTTGAAGCAATGGAGGCACTATGTGTACGGTGAGAAGTTGAACATGTACACGGACCACAAGAGCTTGAAGTATATATATCAGCAGAGGGATCTCAATCTGAGGCAGCGGAGATGGTTGGAAGTGCTCGAGGATATGCGACCTGAGATCAAGTATCATCCTGGAAAGGCTAATGTTGTTGCTGATGCACTTAGTCGCAAGAGCAGTTTGGCCAGTTTGATTACAACTCAGAGGCATCTGATTGAGGAGTTGGACCGAGCAGGTATTGAGGTTGTCTTGCAAGGATTTGGAGCATCTTTGGCTCAGTTGAAGCTTCAGCATACTTTGAATGCAAGGATCATTGCAAGTCAGGAGGTTGATGCTGATATTTTGGAGATGAAGGAGCAGGTTGGTGCTGGCAGGTTGCCCGGATTTCAAATCAGGGATGGAGTGCTGTGGTTCGGAGATAGGCTGTGCGTTCCAAATCAGGCGGACCTGAAAGAGAGTATTCTTCAGAAGGCGCATGCTACTCTTTTGTTGGTACATCCTGGGAGTACTAAGATATACAAGGACATCAAACAGCATTTCTGGTGGTCAGGTTTGAAGCGGGATGTGGCTGAATTTGTTGCGAAGTGTGAGGTTTGTCAGCAAGTTAAAGCCGAAAATCAGAGATCCGGAGGTCTATTACAGCCGTTACCTATTCTGAAATGGAAGTGGGATAACATCAGTATGGATTTCATTACGGGATTGCCTAAGAGTCCTAAAGGCAATGATGCAATTTGGGTTATAGTCGATCGACTGACCAAGTCCGCTCACTTTTTGGCGATGAAACTCACTGCTTCGATGGACAAGTTGGCTGAGATGTATGTTGGTGAGATTGTCCGACTTCATGGCGTTCCGTCAACTATTGTGTCTGATCGAGATGCGCGGTTTACTTCGCATTTCTGGAGGAGTCTTCAGACAGCTTTGGGTACCAAGACAGATTTCAGCACTGCTTTTCATCCACAGACCGATGGGCAGACCGAGAGAGTCAATCGTATTCTTGAGGATATGCTTCGGTGTTGTATACTAGACTTCGGAGGCAGTTGGGAAAGGCATTTACCTTTGGTAGAGATTGCCTACAACAACAGTTTTCAGGCTAGCATTGGGATGGCGCCGTATGAAGCTTTGTATGGCAGGAAGTGCAGGACTCCTATTTGTTGGTATGAAGTTGGGGAGCGTCAGTTGTTTGGTCCTGAGCTTGTGCAGCTGACTTCTGAGAAGATTGATCTGATCAGGAAAAGGTTGGTGGAAGCTCAGAGCAGGCAGAAAAGCTATGCAGACAACCGGAGAAGGGACCTTGAGTTTGAGGTTGGTGACTTCGTCTTTCTGAAGGTATCGCCCAGTAAAGGTGTGGTTCATTTTGGCAGAGGCGGGAAGTTAGCCCCGAGGTTTATAGGCCCGTATAAGATATTGAAAAGGATTGGGAAAACGGCTTACCGGCTTGAATTACCGGGCGAGTTGTCTCAGGTGCACAATGTCTTCCATGTGTCTATACTAAGAGGCTATATTCCAGATCCGAGTCATCATTTGCCTGAAGTGCCGGAAGGTTTGCAGTTAGACCTGAATTACATCGAGACTCCTGTCAAGATTGTTGACCGTAGGGAGAAAGTCTTGAGGAATAAGACGATACCGATGGTCAAAGTAGTCTGGAGAAACCACTTGGTTGAAGAGGCTACTTGGGAATCTGAGGAGAGGATGTTGAAGGACTATCCTGAGCTTTTTGCTTGATTGTATCTTTGTATCCTTGTATCTTTGTATTTTAGTATCTTTTGTCTGTTGTTGTTGTTGTGTTGTATTTCCTGTTTTTCTCGCTCTTGGCTGTAGTTCCGGGGACGGAACTATTCTAAGGAGGGAGTGATGTAATACCCCGATTTTTCCTAATATATAAAGATTATTTATTTTGTTGCACGTGGTATGCACGTGTAATATTTTGGCTATTATTTTCAACATGATGAATAAGCATATTGTTTTCTAAAGCCCAAATGATAATTTACTTATCTTTCTTTTAAAAATATTTATTTTGGCCCAACTAAATTTAAGCCCATGGATTTAAAACCCTTTTTATTATTTTTCTACAACTTGTAGGTGTAACATCTCTTTTGAAAAGACTTATTATTTTTATGTACAAGTTTTGTAGGGTGATTGGTGCACACACGTGCATGTTGCATACACGTGTGGAGCACACTCTTTGTTGGCCGGTTGGAGTAAGTAATGGGATAGGATCATGGGCGGTTACTTTGGAGGTGTGGGTAGTTTTGCAACTTCCTAGTGAATTCTAGCCCTTGATCTTCCAACTCCCTAATGCATCCTAACCCTCCATCTCACTCTAATTTGTGTATAAATACCCCCTCTCATCCTCTATTTCTTTTACACTAAAATTATTATTGTAAGAGAAGTATTTGTGAGAGTTGTGTGTGTGCTTTTCTGTGGGAGACCGAGTAGCATTCTGAAGGTGCCGGTGTGGAACAAGGAGCAAGGAGCAAGGAGTGCGGCACTGCATTGAGGAACTTTGCTGGATTCGATTATTTCTTCAAATAAGGTGGGTGTTTCTCAGGACTTCTAATGTAGGAATTATACCATGATTATTATGATTGCTACCATGTTATGAAAAGTGAATTGAATGTATTAGAAATTGCCTGAGCATGCTGTTGATAATAAGAACGAAAGTGTCGGTACAGTCGACTGTCGCATGAACCAGTCGACTGGTACGAGACAATTATTTTTGTGATGTGGTGATAAACATGTATGCAAATAGACATAACGGTGTGATTACTAAGTTTGTATTTCCCTGTGACACATATGATAGAGGGATGGTAAATGGATGAAAAGAACTAGCGATGATTAACAAAATTAAGAACTGTTGGAGCAGTCGACTGACACTGTGTTCAGCCGACTGGTACTTCGATTTAATTATGATTATTTGGAAATTCCATGTGATGAGATATTCCATCATGTTGATCTAGCGTAATGATTTGAGAATTATATCTTCATCTTCGTAAGGAAGTTATGAATAGTGTCAATGCTGTTTAAAATATTTCCTTAAAGAAAAGAGCATATTAGTAACTTGAAATTCCATGCTACGATGTTTCTGAACAAGTAAGGAGTGTGGTGTTTATGAAATACGAATGTATGTATGCTGTGATGAAAATGCATGTGAGAACGGTGGAAAAGATAAATCCTGTTGTTGAATTATGGAACTGATCAGTCGACTTAGTGCGTGTAGCCAGTCGACTGAGCTGAACTTAGAATTGTACTATTAAAAATCCCAGAACAGACGACTGGTGAATGAACAGTCGACTGTCACGTGGATGATACTGTGAACATGAAAAGTTGCGGGACAGCTGACTGGTCGTGTACAGCAGCCGACTCTCCCGAGTATTTATGATGAACCTGTATTTGACTGTATGAGTCGACTGGTGTTCTTCCAAGTCGACTGTACAGAGTGGACTTTGATATGTATGAGATTTCGTTTTATTTATTAATGTTGGAAGTTGTGAACTTTATGATTGAAGTCAATGAATTCTTATGACTGTATGGATTTATGTGAAAAGAATCATAGATATGAATTGAGAATTAAATAAACATGAAAGGCTAAGATCATGATAAGAAAGTTTGTGAGACTCTAAAATGAATGATGAGCTGAGAATGCTCAATTGGAAATTGTGAACTTGAAATTGAAATGAAAGAGTAGCTAAGTCTCCCCCGGCAGTGAAATGAAATGATATTGAAAAGAAGACCAAGGTTGGTCATGTGTAAATGAAATGATAAGTCCGGTTTGGTGGAGAGGCTAACTCTAGAGCTTTGATTTTGATTCATGATTCTAATAACTTTAGTACATAGTGAGGAGGTGATGAAAGTGAGAGAAAAACATAAGTATGAGAACTAGAGTTTACGGTGCGGGTGTGTGAGCCGCAGAATGCATGCTTGATGAGTCAAGACATGGCGCGGGCACAACTCAGAATGATCGGACTCTAGTCACACTTGTGGGATGTTTGGTGACTGCAAGAGGATCGTGTTCAGGGAGGAGGCTTGAATTGCCACAGAATGCATGCTTGATGAGTCAAGACATGGCGTGGGGTTCCCCTCCAGGGTCCAGTGCACGAGCTTGTACTCATAGACCATTTAAGATACTCACCGTAATTACAGAAGTAGAGTAAATCATGGCGAGGGATTGAACCCTATAAAAATGAAGAACGATTAAGAGGCTTGCCCTCGGACCTATGTAGTATGGGATGCATAGAATCCGAACAAGTGCGCATTAGTGTCATGTAAATTAAATAATTGCATTAAGGATCAAGTGCACAATCACGACACGACATCATTAAAAGTTCCCTTTTGATTTATATTCTTATTATGAACAAGTTTGTGATTTGTTAAGAAATGAGATTCGTTATATTGTTCTGGCATAGAGAGGATGGCCATGTATAACTATCGTCGGTTGAATAAACTGACATACCCACAGTTTTGTATGCAGGATAAATTACATGTAAAGAGGAATGGATGCATAAAGATTTTATTATGTTGTTGTACATTCATGTAAATGTTGTATATTTTGCTTTCGCTGTGTAAATGTAAATGTAATATGATGTAAACTCTGATGTAAAAAGAAAAGTTTGAATTTTCTTGTAAAATTGTACTCAAAGAAAGTGAAAAGATTCTGTAGAACATCTCGAATTCAGTGATTTGGGATTCGGGGTGTTACAGAATGATAGTAACAATAGGATGATAACTTGAATAGAACACTTAAAGTGATGAAAATAGGACACTAGGATCATGCAATGCAACATACACACTTTAATTCATACAATACTATGATATAGGAATAATTAATCTTTAAAAATTGAAAAGTGAAATTCTGGATAGCAAGAGTAGTCTGTAAAAAAATTCAGTTTTCCGCTGTTTTAGATATCGAAAACTGAATCTGTCAGAAATTCTAGAAACTAAACTTACACACGATTCCAACGCATATTTAAAGTTCAAAATCCGAGATCAGTAGCTAGTTTAACACAACATTCATTACAGATTGTATGTTCAGGCAAAATCTCGATATCATGTTGTTATAATTTTAGAAATAGTAAAAAATCAATACTAAACTCATTAAAAATATTTTCTAGACTCCTAAACATGATTACTAAAAGTCTGGAAATTATCAAAGCAAAATTTTATCATTTGATCAGCCTTTTTACTGTTTAAACATGAAATGTATAAGAATCTGAAAATCTGAAAGTAAAAATACAGCTGTAGTAAAACGGACATAACTTTTGCTACACAACTCGGGATTTAGAAATTAAAGATGTTTTGGAAACTAAAAAGATAAGGCTAAAATTCTTATTCATAACTTATTTATTTTAAGATCATTTACTGGGTCAAAAATAGCAGGAAACATATAGCCAGCAAGCAACATGCAGGGTTTTAGGGTATTTTTCGTGAAAATTAATTAATTAAACACGATGGGTATCGATTCTTTAGTCAATAAATTTCTCAATCAGCATGATGAGTGTCAAAACATGATAAATAAAAATTAGAACACACATATACATCAATTCTAACAACATCCAACATCAAATCGATCAAACAACATACAACCCAGCAATTGTCTCTACAATAATTCATTTGTGTGATAATTATATGAACAACCCTATTATCAATTCTACATGAATGCATGAAAGATTCAATCTTTGGAGTCAAATGTGACACGATATCAAGAATATTGGGGTTATCTCGTGTAAATCCTCAATAGACCCAACGAAAGAGATGAACAATGTACAATACGATAAACAAAGGGATCTACTTGCAAGAGTTTCAACTAAACTTGCATTTGGTACAATTAACAATTCAAGAGGACAGTGACTTGCCTTATTTATGGTGAAAACGAATACCAAGAATAACGGGATGAGAATCCCGTCGGCAACGGCGACGATCGCAAAACCAAGCAAATATCGATGTGACGATCACGATTGGGTACAGATCTCGATGACGATCAACGATCAAATGCAAGATCAAGCAACCAACGACCGAGATTCAAGGATCAAAATCAAAGATCAAGATTAAAGATCGAGATCAAAGGTGATCGAACGGCTGAGATCGTAAGCGGTGATCAAGGTGAGATCATCAAGATCGGGTCGATAGGACGGCCCAGATTCGATGATCAAGAATCAATAGCAAACACCCATGGCTTCCGCTCTGGCTCCGATCGACGGCGGCAACTGCAGCTCGGCTTTGATGGCGAGGAGTGTTGGGGCCAGTGTAACCACTGTTTCCTGTATATGTATTTTCTGCTGTATTTCATTTCATTGTACTCTATTTATCAATCCAAAATTCTGTATTTTGTTTCCAGTTCTAATAAAGTCATTTAAGTTGTTTCAACTTAATTTTTGCCCGATCTATTTTATTTGCATCTTGTCTATCAGCTCAATTTGCTATTTTTCTTGGAGAATTGACCGATTCAATTTACCTAATTCATGTGGCCTAATCATAGTGATTTTTGACTCAATCTCCCTTTGGATCCTACTCAAACACGCAACCCTACTATATAAATACCCTAACCTAGGTTAACCCTAACCCTTATTACCATTACTGTTTGTAACCCCCATTTTTGCAAATACGTATTTTCTGTATTTTTTTTGAATTTTTGAATTTTTTTTTGTAAATTATTTTTCCGTTCTTAAATTCTTTTCCTTAAAATGTATTATTGGATCTTCTATTAAAATCTATTTTCGATCAGTAATTTTATTGTAACTATTTTCAAATAATTCTTATATTATAATACAAATCTTATTATTGTTATTATTACTTTGGTTTCTATTACTATTACTGTTATAATTACTATACTATTATTATTTTTATCATTTTTATTATTATTATTATTATTATTATTATTATTATTATTATTATTATTATTGTTATCAGTATTATTATTTTTATTATTATTATTACCTTTTGGTTTTATATTAAATAACCTATTTTTACCTCTGATTGGATTTTAACCCAAAAACCCAAACCGATTATTTTATTGAAGTTTTAAACCCTATCCTATCTCTTATTGGATCCCTCTTATTAAACCCATTAATATCCAACCCAATAACATTTTACCTAACCCTACCCATTAAACCCATTACCTGACCCGTTTCCACCCTAACCCTAGATTTTAACCTAAATAAAAACCCATACAGTTTAACCCTAAAAACCCTACATCCAGCCGCCTATACTCTCCCCCATATCCTGTTCACCTTCTCCATCCTTCACCTTCTTCCCCTGTGCAACCCACTCCCGACATCCATTATCACCTGCCGACATCCTCATCCGCCCACCTCTCTCTCTCCCGATCCCTCCTGTGTGTGCCTTTTGTCCCTAGCAATCCCGTGGCACTTTCCCTGTCGCCCTACAGCCGCGACGACACAGCCAACCTCCCTGCACTGTCCTTCCAATCACCCCTCACCTCCTATCGCGTCGCCTTCAGCCGATGCCAACCCCTACCCTGTGCTCCTCTCCTGTCGCAGCAGCGCAAACAGCCAGTCGCCAACAGCCCGATGCTTCTCCTGCAGTGCCGCTGCCCTTTCCCTCTGACGCAGCCAGGCAGCCAGCACCTCGCCATCGCATCCCCTGCCGCCGTGCTACCTCCTTCCGAGCACAGCCACCCGCTGTAGCCTCATCACCCCTCTGTTCAGATAGCTGGCAGCAACAGCGTTGCTGCCCCGTTCACCTTGCACCCCCGTCCTCCCGCTCGTCTCTGACAGCCTGCGGCCCCGACACTCTCACTCTCTTGTGTGCGAGAGTGGTCATGTATTTGGTCTCGTTGTGATCGTGGGCTTGTGTTCGTGGTTCGTGTTCGTGGTTCATGAGTTGTTCATTGAGTTCGTTTCCGGTAATCCGTTCCCGTAATTATTGCTCTTACTTCGCCATTTCCGTTGTCGTCTCTGAGGCAAGTAACTTGTATTCTTTTCTTTGTGTAATACAAGTACTAAATACCTCCTGTAGTGTAGTTGGATTCTAGAGACAATTCGTATATGAATCCTCTGTTTTATATTGTCTCTATTGTGTTGATTCGACCGTAGTTGCCTCACGACATACATGACATGAAACAACTAGGGATGACCACTTTTTGGATGTATATATGCATGCTATTTTGTGATATCGTGTACTTGATCTGTTATTCGTGCTATAACTTGTCGTAGACTTGCAAAATACCCTACACTGTGTTGTTTGGACATCTAGTACACTATATTTTATGTTTGAGTTGATTTGGATGAGTTTTATATGAACTAGATGATTTTATGTTCGAAGAATAATTCTGTATTTTCTGTTACCTTGCTTTTGATCAGTATTTTAGACCCTATTAAGGTCAGTATATGAATTTTATTTGTGAATAAGATTTGTAGAGAGTTCTTTCTGCTTTCAAGATTTTCTGACAGATCTCAATTTTGTTTTACGAGTTGTGAGTTATGTCTATTTTACTATAGAGGTGTAAAGAGATTTCTAGATTTTGTTTTGTATGAATTCTGAAGAGTAATCTATTTTTATCATGATGTTAAGAGTATTTTTTTGATCCAATAAATTGCACAATACAACTAAACTTGATTGGGATTGAACCTGAATTTTTGTGGATTTATTTGATGAGTTTTACCAACCGTCCTATGTTTCCAAACAATTACTATACATGCAAAATTTTTATACTGTTCAGTAACGAACCTGATTTTTGACCTAATTCTATTTGCTGTTTGTAAAATATTTGTGAATATGAAAGTTATCCTACTGTGTCTATTTTATCTTCCTTTTGGTGGATTTGGATTTGGATTTATTGTTTGTGAGATATTGCTATTTTCGTACGACAGTGTTTATAATTTCAGAATTACAAAACTACTGCATTCTGATGTTTTCTGATTTTTGTTGACTAAACTATTTATATTGAAAAATTATGAAACTTTATATTATGATTCTGCACATATAGGGGAATATCCCAGATTTTTTGTGGATTTAATTAATGAGTTTTCATGCTATTTTCCTGACCTTGAATACAATCTTCTGATTTTTGGCTGAACACGTTTTCTGGATTCAAATCAGTTTTGAGACTTGTTTTTGTGAAACACTATATGATTTATATACATTTGCTGTATTCAGCCGGAAGTCTACTTTTCAGATTTTCTGACGGATTCAGATTTGCATGTTTGTAGCAACGAGAATCCCAGTTTTAGTGCAGTACTGTCTTGCTGTCGTGAACTAGAATTTTCGTTGTACTATTCTTTTATGTGTTATCTTTCATCTGTATATGCTTGTCTGTCACCCTGAACCTGTTAATTGTTTATACCATGATATTCTGACTCTGTTTTCTGCACATACATGTCTGTCTGATAATAATAACAAAATAACCACGCCGGAGTTTGTGGGAAAGATCTAGTAGTGGAAAATATAGAAATGCGTACTTGGAAGGGGGCTCATGTTTCCCATTTTATTATCTGTTATGTGGTACAATTCTGTTATTTGAACCCTAACTACATTACTTTCCTATAGTAAGGTGTACTCAGAAGAGAACCCTTAGGTTCTATATGTTTGTATGGATCTGCATCTGATAGCTGTCTGTCTGATACCTGAGTACACGGCCCCATATGATCCCCTACGAAATCTAAACGAAATTTGTTTGAATGTAGCAGCCATGTGGTAAAAGGATGGACGCATGAAGTGCTACCTAAATAGTAATAACACAAGACCTGTAATAACATGACATTTGTTATCTGTATCTGTTATCTGACATCTGTTATCTGTTAGACTGTTACATGCTACTTCACATTTGTTACCTGTTTACCTGTATGCATGACACTTGACATCTGTTACATAATATCCGTACCTGTTAGCATACCATGTTACTTGATTCTATTTTCTGATTTATGTTAGGCATTCTGTTTTGCTCTGTCATATCTATTCCATGCTATGTTTGTTTCTGCTGTTAATTTATACATGTTTCTTTTATCCCTGTACTTGTATCCTGCACTAGAAGTGGCCCGTAACTTGCATTGACGGGATTTTGTTTTTCTTTTTCTTCTTCTTGCAATTTATTAAATTGCATATCAGGGTGATCAGCTGCCAGATGGTGTAGGTGATCTAACATATTAGTTGCTGGAGTTTTTGCTATTATTAGTTCCTATTGCTATTTGAACAATTGTACTTGATACTTGGTGTAACACCCCGAATTCCAAATAAGACCGAATTCAAAGTTGCATAGGATCTTTACACTTCACTTCGTACAATTTTACAATGAATTTAAAACTTTTATTACAACAGAGTTTACATCAACGCAGCGGAAATATAAATTACAACATTATACATGAATTGAATAATAACTTGAATATTTTTTTAAGCAGCATTCAATCTTTAGTCTTGTCATTCACTTTATCCCGCATAGAAATTGTGGGTACGTCAGTTGTATACAACTTATGTTAGGATATAATACATCAATTTCTCTTACTTGGAAAACACATACTTGTCACAAAACAAACTAAGGGGGACTACCCTATTGATGTTGTCTGTGAAAGTGCAGTTAGTCCTTAATGCAGTTATTAATATTTACATGACACTAATGCCCACTTGTTCGGATTCTATGCATCTCATACTACATAGGTCCGAGGGTAAGCCTTTAATCGTTCTTCATCTTGTAGGGTTCAATCCCTCGCTATGAATTAAACTACTACAAACTATTGTAGAACATAATCGAAAAAATATTGGGGATTTTATTAAAATATAATCGAAAAAAACATAAGGAAAAATATTGTAACCCCTGTTTTTCCAAAATGGAATTTTCGTATATTTTCTGTATTTAAAATTTTCGCAAATTATTTTTTTTTACGGTTTTCAAATTCTTTTGTCAAAATGTATTGTTGGATCTCCTATCAAAATTTATTTTCGATCAATAATGGTATTTGTAACTATTTTCTATGATTTTATATTTTTAATACAAATCTTAATTTTGGTATTGTTACTTTGATCTCTATTATTATTGCTACTACTGTTATTATTAGTACTTCTATTATTTTTATCATTTTCTGATTATTATTATTGTTATTAGTATTATGGTTATTATTGACATTTTGACTGGTTATTAAAAATCCATTTTTATCTACTAACTGTATTTGTAGTATTTTGAATAAATTTTATTTTTGTAACGCCAATTTGCATTTTTATTATAAACAATTTATTTTATTGGTTATTTTATTTTACTATTGAGTTTTTAAAACCCTAATTCAATTTTTAACTACCCTATTGGATTTCTATTAAACCCAATACAATACCCCATGCCCGTTAACCTACCCCGTTATTAATACCTAACCCATTATACCATTCTATATCCATTACCTATATCTATTTACCCCTGGATCCTAAAGCTCTGTTTGCAACCATACATTCAATTATAACCCACCCAATTAAATTAATCCCCTAACATCCCTAACCAAATATACCTACCTTCCTAGTTTAAAACCATCCAACCCTTACCTGTGAACTACCGAAGTCAATTTTTCCCCCTCCCCAGACCCGGTTGCCCCAGGAGCACACCCGACCCATTATTTTTCCTTTTTTCTCCTCCTGTAGCCGCCACCAGTGTGTGCCTCCCATCCTTCTTCAAACCTAGTATATAAATACCCTTATAGATCTAAACCGCATGCTGCATATTTTTTTGCCAAACCATTGCGCATATTCTTGTGCTTTATCTCTCTCCCATGTCTCTTCATCTGCCGTCCCGTACTCTCTTGCTCTTGGGATTTTCTTGCCCGTGCTCGATTGCGCGTGTGGATCGTTCGTGAGTTCGTGGATTTTCGTTCGTGGGAATTGCTCATACTTTTGAGTTCATCGTTCTTTATTCCGATTTAAGGCAAGTAACTTGTACTCCAATTCATTTATTTGATACAAATCAAAAAGTTCAACTATAGTGTAGTTGGGTCTAGAGACGACTCTTGTTTGTGATATGCTTGATGAGTTTTGTCTCTATTGTGAAAACTTGACTGTAGATGACTCACGACACAAATCTTGACATGAATTAACTTAGGATTTGCCCGTTCTTGATTTTGATCTTGTATGTGAGACTTATGCAAGAATTTGTGTTTTGGTTGAGACCCATGTGAAATAATTGGTGTGGACATGCTAGATACCCTAATTTTGGATGTTTAGACACTTGGTAGACTTGATTTCATATTTGTGCGTATTTGGATCAATTTTTTTGAATCTATGTTGATTTTGATTTTTAAGGGAAAAATCTGTATTTTGTCACTGTTCTGTTTTGTTTGCTGTTTTGGACTATCTTGAAGTCGGTATCTTAATTTCGGTATAAAACATGAGTTTCAGAGAATTTCGTATATTTTCAAACCCCTTTAACCTTGCTTGATTTTGATTTCGTATGACTAAATTATGACTGTTTTAGTACAGAGGTCTCGACCTTTTCCAGATTCTGTTTTTCGGTAATTTTGATGATAAATTATTTTAAAGAACTATGCTACGTATATTATTTGGATCAGAAACTTTGGTCAGTTTTTTCTATACCTATCTAGGGATTACCCAGAATTTTGGTAGATTTTATTGATGAGTTTTATATGTCGTTTCATGCATGTTTACAAAAGTCATACTTGCTATATTTTGTTCGTTGTCCTGTAAAGAATTGTGTTTTCACCCTGATTCCTTTTACTGTATGGAAAATATTTGTGAAATATGAAAGTTAATATATTTTATCTATTTTCATCTCCCTTTGGCGGATTTGGATTTCGGTTCATGGCTTGCGAG
The DNA here is from genome assembly GCA_017893485.1 of Hemerocallis citrina. NCBI lineage: Eukaryota > Viridiplantae > Streptophyta > Magnoliopsida > Asparagales > Asphodelaceae > Hemerocallis > Hemerocallis citrina. The sequence goes on along the minus strand of CM030358.1, from coordinate 426,622,307 downwards.
ATATTTCAGTTTTCGTACAGCAATGTTGGGAATTCCAGATTTGCTAAACTATCATTTTTTGATGTTTTCTTATTTTTTATGACTAAACTAATTTTACTGGAATATTATGAAACTTTATATTCTGATTCTAGACATATAGGAAAATACCCTAGATTTTTCCTGAATTTATTTGAAAGGTTTTGATACAGTTTTCCTGATTGAGAATTCGTTTTTCTGATTTCTGACTAAACATATTTTCTGTTTTCAAATCTGTTTTGAGTTATGATGTTGTGAATTACTATATGACTAATTTATACTTGCTGGATTCATGTAGAAGTCTATTTTTCAAATCCTTCGACGGATTTAGATTTTCATTTCTGTAGCGACGAGATTCCCTATTTTAATACAGTAGTGTCTTGCTGTCCTGAATTAACATTTGCATGATTCTATTCCTTTATGAACTGTATATCATCTGTACCTGTTTATCTGTCACCCTGAACCTGTTACATGTTTACACCATGCTATTATCACTCTGTTTTCTGTACATACATGCCTGTCTGCTAATAATTATCAAATTATCAAGCCGGGGTTAAGAAAAAGATCTAGTAGTGGAAAAGCATAGAAATGTATACTTAGAAGGGGACCCATGTTTCATATCTGATTATCTGCTATTTGTATGAGATCATGTTACATGATCGTCTGTTATCTGTTATCTGTATGAGATCATGTTACATGATCGTCTGTTATCTATTATCTGTATGAGATCATGTCACATGATCGTCTGTTATCTGGTATCTGTCTGAACCCTGAGTACACAGCCTTATATGATCCCCTACGATATCTAAAGCAAAATTGTTTGTTGTAGCAATCATGTGTTATGTTTTTGGGGCGCATGAAGTGCTAACTAGTTACTAATTAATACAAGACTTATAAAAATCTGTATCTGTATCTGAAACCTAAACCTGAATCTGTTATATGTATCTGGCTATCTGTTATCTAATTACCTGTTATCTGTCTGACATTATCACTTGACACCATATTTGACACTATCTGTATATATGTCTGTATGCCTTTTTATTTTGACACTTGACACATGTTAGTATACCATGCTAGATCTGTTTCTGCTATTAATTAGATCTGTTTAGTTATCCCCATGTACTTATATCCTACATTATAAGTGGCCCGTAACTTGCAATTGACGGGTACTCGTTTTTCTTCTTCCTTCTCCTGCAATTACTAATTGCAGATTAGGATGGTCAGCTGCCCGATGGAGTATGTGATCTAAAGTACTAGTTGGCTAGAGCTTTTTGCTATCTTTATTTATTTTCTGTTATTCATTTTGAACATTGTATCTGCTACTTGGATATTTATCTTGTATTTAGGCGATGTGACCCAGGAAATTTGACTTATTCAGAATTTGATTATTTGAGATTATTATATTTGGTTTCAAGTAATTTCTGTTAGTATCTTATTTCAATTATTCATGTTGGTTGATACTTTTACTTCTGACTCTGATTATTTCTGTGATATGTTGTAAAGATTCTTGAACAGCTTATGGATGATGAAAATCATTCGCTAGACTTTTGTTACGTATCCGTATTCAGTATTCTTTTTGGGAAGCGGGGCGTGATAGGGTTTTTAGTGGTATCAGAGCACCAGGTTTGGCTAATATATTAGTTGCCTAATTTATTAGACAAGCTTGGCTCGATCTGGAATCTGCTCAACATTTCACCAACCATGTATGCATAAATGAATCATTATCAACTTGATCTGGATACTAGTCTTATTCCTTTCTTTTTGATCCCTTATTTGAATCCTTGATTCCTTATTTCTTCCATCTCTTTTAGTCGTTCTCATTTGTTGATTCCTTATTGGGTTTAGTTTTGTTCTTTCCGTACCCATATTCCTTTGATTCTTTCATTCATCTTTATTTGCTGACTCATTTTGAGTATCATGCTAGTTATTCTTTTCCTGCTATATTCTCTTGAAATTCCGCTTGTGCCCCATCGTTTCTCTTTCTTCATATTCAATTCTTTGATTTCTTATTTTCTTTCGTCCCTTGTAGTCGTCCTCCTTTGTTGACTCTTTATTGAGTATAAAATTCATTCTGCCTATATTTTCTATATATATATATATATATATATATATATATATATTCGAATATTTTTTAGTATTTCGATTATTATTTGTTATATTTTGGATCTTCTATAAAATTGTTTTCTAAAACGAAAATTTTGTTATTTCGAATAATTTTGTATTTTGATATCACAAATTTCAAAACGTAACTTCGTACTTAAATTGAGCAATCAATATCTAAGTACGTGTGGAAGATTGCATCATCTCATTCATTATTTTCTTGTAACTGGATGTTGAGATGACAAACATGCAACTAGACGTCAATGGAGGCAAATTACAAATGGATATCGGGGAGGCAAAATGTGCAACCGAATATCCAGACGGTAACCTTCAACCTGTTGTCGTGGAGGCAAACCTGCAACTTGATGTCGAGAAGGCAAGTCTACAGATGGATATAAATGAGGCGAATCCACATCAAATGATTTTTACTATTATTATTGTTTTCCTTATTATTATTATTATTATTATTATTATTATTATTATTGTTATTACTATTACTATTATTATTATTGTATTTTTCTTACTATTTTATTTTTGATGTTGATATTAAATTACTTTAACCAAAATGATGAACCCCAAATTATTTTCTGTCTTGTATTATTATCCTTACCGGTATTGTTATTATTTTATTATTATTATTTTTACCACTATGTTTATGATGATGATGATTATTATTATTATTTTTGTCATTATTATTTTTTTATTATTATGTGTTGATTTTTGTATTATTAATATTATATTTGTTAATGCTCACTAGTTTTGACCTAATTATTTAAATTAAAGCCCTCCTCTAAATTCCAATTTTTAATCTGGTGTCTCATTCTTTTCTTCCTGCTCGGATCGTCGCTTGGTGTCACATGGTCTACATCGACTTGTCTGCAGCTTGGAACGTCACCATCAGAGTGGCACAGCGGAAGCGTGGTGGGCCCATAACCCACAGGTCCCAGGATCATATTGTTGCTTCTTCTTCCTTGCATTGTTTTGGTTTCCCCTATTTCTTGCAATTATTTGATTCAATTCTTCCTTGTCTTTTCTCTCTTTGAATTCAGTTCTGCCGACTCCCTTATTGCTTTGTTATCTTGTGTTGATTATTTCCTTTTGATACTGTTTGTTCTCTTTTTGTCACTCCATTTGATCTCATTGTTATCCACTTCTTTCTTTTTCTGGTGATGTCACTGCTTTTTTCTTTTTCCCATTAGCCCTCTGTTTTGTTGCCCTTTCCCAGTTTGCTTTTGCCTTGTCCTATGTACCGCCTAAGCAAATTTCGAGGATGAAATTTTGTTGTAAGGTGGATAGGATGGTAACCACTGTTTTCCCAAAAATGTATTTTCGTACATTTTCTGTATTTAAAATTTTCGTAATTTTTTTTTTTGGTTTTCAAATTCTTTTGTCAAAATGTATTGTTGGATCTCCTATCAAAATTTATTTTCGATCAATAATGGTATTTGTAACTATTTTCTATGATTTTATATTTTTAATACAAATCTTAATTTTGGAATTGTTACTTTGATCTCTATTATTATTGCTACTACTGTTATTATTAGTACTTCTATTATTTTTATCATTTTTTGATTATTATTATTGCAATTAGTATTATGGTTATTATTGACATTTTGACTGGTTATTAAAAATCTATTTTTATCTACTAACTGTATTTGTAGTATTTTGAATAAATTTTATTTTTGTAACGTCAATTTGTATTTTTATTATAAACAATTTATTTTATTGGTTATTTTATTTTACTATTGAGTTTTTGAAACCCTAATTCTATTTTTAAGTATCCTATTGGATTTCTATTAAACCCAATACACTACCCCATACCCATTAACCTACCCCGTTATTAATACCTAACCCATTATACCAGTCTATATCCTTTACCTATATCTATTTACCCCTGGATCCTAAAGCTCTGTTTGCAACCATACATTCAATTATAACCCACCCAATTAAATTAATCCCCTAACATCCCTAACCAAATATACCTACCTTCCTAGTTTAAGGTAGTGTTTGGCCCAGCTTAAAATTAGCTTAGCTTCTCCTTAAGGAGAAGCTAGGCCAAACGTATATTTTGAAAAGCTCTACAAAAAGAGAAGTAGCTTTTTTTTATAAAGAAAAAGGAGCTCTAAAAGAAAGCCCTCTAGATCTACTTCTAGCTTCTTGCTTCTAGATCAAAACCAACAATTAAACCCTTCACTTCTACTACATCCTCCTCCCCACTTTTCTCTCTTGTCACTCTCCTCCTACCTTAAGTCTCCAAAACCATGAGAACTTATCACGGGTTCTTCTCCATTTGGATAGCAACTGCATTGCTCTTCTCGATCCTCCAATTCTCTAATGGAAGAACCCACTTCCATAAACCCAAAACCCACCACAGTGGAAGACACATCTCGCAGTCCCCTCTTCCTTCCCCTTCAGCCGAACCACCAACATCCCCCAGCAATGCCACCAACAATAATAGTTCTTTGATCCCTGACTCTTGTATCTTCAATGTAAGATCTTTTGGTGCAGTTGGGGATGGCAATATCGATCCCCAAACCGAATCAAACCGATCGCCTCGCATTTCCCGTCGTCTTCCTCTCATGATGGTGGAGATTAGGGTTTAGGTGAAGATGACATCGGGATTAGGGATTTGGTGAAGATGGTGAAGATTAGGGATTAGGGATTTGGTGAAGATGATGTATAAAAGTAGCTTTTAATTGATATATGCCAAACAACTTCTAGCTTAAAAGTAGCTTTAAAGTTAAAGAAAAAAGCTGACTATTCAAACAGCTTCAGCTTTTAATTTCAAAGCTGTACTTTCTAGCTTCTCCTTCTGAAGTAGCTTTAAAGCTAAAAAAAGCTAGGCCAAACGCACCCTAAAACCATCCAACCCTTACCTGTGAACTACCGAAGTCAAATTTTCCCCCTCCCCAGACCCGGTTGCACCCCAGGAGCACACCCGACCCATTATTTTTCATTTTTTCTCCTCCTGTAGCCGCCACCAGTGTGTGCCTCCCATCCTTCTTCAAACCTAGTATATATATACCCTTATATATCTAAACTGCATGCTGCATATTCTTTTCCCAAACCATTGCGAATATTTTTGTGCTTTATCTCTCTCTTGTCTCTTCATCCGCCGTCGCGCGCTCTCTTGCTCTTGGGATTTTCTTGCGAGTGCTCGAGTGCGAGTGTGGATCGTTCGTGAGTTTGTGGATTTTCATTAGTGGGAATTGCTCCTACTTTGAGTTCATCGTTCTTTATTCCGATTTAAGGCAAGTAACTTGTACTACAATTCATTTGTTTGATACAAGTCAAAAAGTTCACCTATAGTGCAGTTGGGTCTAGAGACGACTCTTGTTTGTGATATGCTTGATGAGTTTTGTCTCTATTGTGAAAACTTGACTGTAGATGACTCACGACACAAATCTTGACATGAATTAACTTAGGATTTGCCCGTTCTTGATTTTGATCTTGTATATAAGACTTGTGCAAGAATTTGTGTTTTGGTTGAGACCCATGTGAAATAATTGGTGTGGACATGCTAGATGCCCTAATTTTGGATGTTTAGACACTTGGTAGACTTGATTTCATATTTGTGCGTATTTGGATCAATTTTTTTGAATCTATGTTGATTTTGATTTTTAAGGGAAAAATCTGTATTTTGTCGCTGTTCTGTTTTGTTTGCTGTTTTGGACTATCTTGAAGTCAGTATCTTAATTTCGGTATAAAACATGAGTTTCAGAGAATTTCGTATATTTTCAGACCCCTCTAAACTTGTTTGATTTTGATTTTGTATGACTGAATTATGACTGTTTTAGTACAGAGGTGTCGACCTTTTTCAGATTCGGTTTTTCGGTAATTTTGATGATAAATTATTTTAAAGAACTATGCTACGTATATTATTTTGATATGAAACTTTGGTCAGTTTTTTTTATACCTATCTAGGGATTACCCAGAATTTTGGTAGATTTTATTAATAAGTTTTATATGTCGTTTCACGCATGTTTACAAAAGTCATACTTGCTGTATTTTGCTCGCTGTCCTGTAAAGAATTGTGTTTTCACCCTGATTCCTTTTACTGTATGGAAAATATTTGTGAAATATGAAAGTTAATATATTTTATCTATTTTTATCTCCCTTTGGTGGATTTGGATTTCGTTTCACGGCTTGCGAGATATTTCAGTTTTCGTACAGCAGTGTTTGGAATTCCAGATTTGCCAAACTATCGTTTTTCGATGTTTTCTTATTTTTGATGACTGAACTAATTTTACTAGAATATTATGAAACTTTATATTCTAATTCTAGACATACAGGGGAATCCCCCAGAATTTTCTTGAATTTATTTGAGAGGTTTTGATGCAGTTTTCCTGACTGAGAATTCGTTTTCCTGATTTCTGACTGAACATGTTTTCTGTTTTCAAATCTGTTTTGAGTTATGATATTGTGAATTACTATATGACTTATTTATACTCGCTGGATTCGTGTGGAAGTCTATTTTCCAGATCCTTCGACGGATCCAGATTTGCATTTCTGTAGCGACGAGGTTTCCTGTTTTAGTACAGTAGTGTTTTGCTGTCCAGAATTAACATTTGCATGATTCTATTCCTATATGAACTGTATATCATCTATACCTATTTATCTGTCATCCTGAACCTGTTACATGTTCACACTATGCTGTTATCACTCTTTTTTTTGCACATACATGCCTATCTGCTAATGATTATAAAATTATCAAGCCGGGGTTAAGGAAAAGATCTAGTAGTGGAAAAGTATAGAAATGTGTACTTAGAAGGGGGGCCCATGTTTCCCATCTGATTATCTGTTATCTGTATGAGATCATGTTACATGATTGTCTGTTATCTATTATCTGTATGAGATCATGTCACATGATCGTCTGTTATCTGGTATCTGTCTGAATCCTGAGTACACGGCCCTATATGATCCCTACGAAATGTAAAGCGAAATTGTTTGTTGCAGCAACCATGTGTTATATTTTTGGGGCGCATGAAGTGCTACCTAGTTAGTAATTAATATAAGACTTATAAAAATCTGTATCTGTATCTGAAACATGAATCTGAATCTGTTATATGTATTTGGCTATCTGTTATCTAATTACCTGTTATCTGTCTGACATTATCACTTGACACCATATTTGACACTATCTGTATATTTGTCTGTATGACTTTTTACTTTGACACTTGACACATGTTAGTATACCATGCTAGATCTGTTTCTGCTATTAATTAGATCTTTTTAGTTATCCCCATGTACTTGTATCCTACAATATAAGTGGTCCATAACTTGCAATTGACGGGTACTTGTTTTTCTTCTCCTTCTCCTGCCATTACTAATTGCAGATCAGGATGGCCAGCTGCCCGATAGAGTATGTAATCTAAAGTTCTAGTTGGCTGGAGCTTTTTGCTATCTTTATTTATTTTATGTTGCTCATTTTGAACATTGTATCTGCTACTTGGATATTTATCTTGTATTTGGGCGATGTGACCTAGAAAATTTGACTTATTCAGAATTTGATTATTTGAGATTATTATATTTGGTTTCAAGTAATTTCTGTTGGTATCTTGTTTCAATTATGCATGTTGGTTGATACTTTTGCTTCCGACTATAATTATTTCTGTGATATGTTGTAAAAATTCTTGAACAACTTGTGGATGATGAAAATCATTCGCTGGGCTTTTGTTACGTATTCGTATTCCGTATTCTTTTTGGGAAGCGGGGCGTGACAAATATATTTATTAATTATATATATATTCCATAATGTAATAGTTACGTAAATAGAAAATATGTGCATTACACGTAAAAGTTATTTTAATCAAAATAAGGAAAAATGAATTTTCTTTATAAAAATAGATTTGAATACCTAAAATAAATAATTGAAACATAGAAATATCACACATAACGGAAGAAGAATACGTAATCGGTATGTGCATCGATAACACGTAAAAAACACGTAAAAATACAGAGATTGAAATATTGCATTTGAGTTGACTCAAATAAGATAAAATCAATACAGGAAATGCATAAATAGTCAGAATCCAAAATACATAGTGAAATACGTTGCGGATATCACCAGTAACGATTAACACACGAGGGTAAAATTATCATTTCCAATTTTACGGGGTGTTACACTCTCCCCCCCTTAGAACAGTTCTGTCCTCAGAACTAGATAGGGTAAAGGTTGTATTTTGTACATACTAAAGAAAATATCATTATCGTATAAAGAAAACTGCAAACTTACGAAAATAAATATAGTATAAAAATAAGCAATGAGAAAAAACAAGATAAAATATATATAAGAAAACTATGAGTATCAAAAGTTATAAGAACGGAACAATAAAACTAGAAAAATTGCATTAGACAAGAAATGTGACCATAAAAGATAGTATAGATTGAAAGAAGTTTCATACAAAATAATATCAGGTAAAATAGTAGATAAAATGAAAAATAAATTAAGTCATTAATTGTGGAATAGTTTGAAAAACAATGCAATAAAGAAAAACATAGTCAATGGATAATTTCTAAGTAGATTTGTAGTCAAAATTTATCAAATTAATAAGCGGTAGAAAATCGCAAACTGAATTGGTACTGTATAACAAAAATTGAATTAGCAATTTTAAAATAAGTCTATTGGATAAAAGTTTAAAAAACAAACGAGAATGAAATTTAGTTAAAAGTATAGACAACATAAAAATGATTATGTATACCAATAAAATAATTTGTAAGCTAACTATAATAATTATACATATGATTTGAAAATTAAAGATATAGAAGGCATACATCGAAATACCTTCGAGTTGTCAAGTAGTGTAAGAAAAACCAACATACAAATTTATATACGTACATAGGCATCAAAATTATGAAGGTGAAACAACAATATTATGATACGAAAATTACAAATGATTTGTAGGAGTAAAACAAAATATTATAGTAGAAAAACAATAACACATCACAAAAATTAATTATATAGAAGTAAATTATGAATCGTAAACAAAATATATAAATAATCTAAGATAAGTTAGTAGCAAAATACGATGAAGTGGTACGAAATGCTAACTTATGTAAAGATCCAAAATAATAAGAAGAAGGCGACAAGATAGTTGAGATTAAGTAGTAAATATACAAGTAGGATAAATATAGAAATCAGCATAAATAATATAATACTAGGTTATAAAATATTATAAAATAGTATAAGCTAGTACAAAAATAGAATAGTGGTATGTAAATATTATAGAAAACAAAGTAGGGGTTATCAAAGTAGGAAATTTTTCCTTCTGGTGTAGGTTCGCCTTATTGGTGTCCAATTGCAAGCTCGCCTCCTCGACCTGAAGGTGCAGAATTGCCTCTACGACATCCTATTGCAGTTTGTCTTCTGAACATTCAGTTGCAGACTTTGCCTCCCCAATGTCCAGTTGCAGTTTCCCTCCATTGACGGCTAGTTGCAGATTTGCCCTCTCGACATCAGGTTGCACCAAAATGGGAGATGGAAAGATGTAATCTTCGATTTGTACCTGGATATTGGGTGTTTTAATATGGTATGGTATTATATTTTGAAGTCGGTGATATAAAAATAGGAGTAAAAGAAAGTTACACGATGAAATATCAAGATCGATGTATAGGATATATCAACATAAATGGTACTAATTAGTAGCAATGAAAAATGATTTATAACATTAGGACGAAAATAATGTTTAGTATATCCACGAGCTGAAAATACAAATGAAAACGATAATGATGTAGTGTATGTATTATATTGAAGAAGCGTAAAACTACAAAATTTATGAGTAGCGATTAATAGTAAAAGTGAATATAACAAAACAAATTAGTAGATAATATGCAACAATCATAGTATCGAATCTAGATAATAAAACAAAATGGTAGGCCATATTTATATGGGTAGAACATTTCAATCTTGTTAAAAATATACCAAATTTTATAAGACAATATAAGGAAATGGAAAAATGTAGAATCACGAAATCAAATCATATAAAATAAATGTACACAAGCAAAAATTCATAAGCAAAATTCAAAATATAATAGAAATAATAAACGAAGAAAATAATAGTTGCAATATTAATTTATTAAACTGCAATGAAATACGTGAAGTAATAGCAAATGTAAACGGATAAATATAAATCGACATAAAAACATGAAAGAAAAAAATTTAAGATTGAAAGACAAATAAAACAAGTTCAAAAGATTAAAACTAAGGAAGATAGACAAAGTAATAGATATCCAATGGATTTAATAATATAAGAAAATATTCATTTGAAAAATATTGAATGTTGAAAAGTACTATGATAAAAATTCACGAAAAAAAATTTGAGAGGGAAGTGTGTTTACGTGTAATGTATCATGAATGCAGGTTCAACCAAACACGCTTCCGCGCGCCACTCTGATACTAAGGGGAAATGTGCTCGCATACAATCTCACTTTAATTGCATACGAGGAGAGCATCATGAATGAAGGTCAATAGCTACTTCATTCATGACTCCAGCCATCCAATTGGAAAAGGGAAGAGAAAACATCAGTGTATAGAGCAACACAAATGTAAATAACTTACATTTAAATCTCTATAGTCTGAACTCACACTCTAATATCCACCATAATGTGTCGTCCTTATAAATTTATACTACTTACTGAAGCGTGGCTCTGATACCACTCTGTGACACCAAAAATTCCAAATAAGACCGATTTCAAAGTGCCACAGGATCTTTACACTTCACTCCGTAAAATTTTACAAGGAATTTAAAACTTTTATTCCCACAGAGTTTACATCAATGCAGCAAAAATATAAATTACAACATTATACATGAATTGAATAATAACTTAAACATTTTTTTAAGCAGCAATCAATCTTTAGTCTTGTCATTCACTTTATCCTGCATAGAAACTGTGGGTATGTCAGTTGCATACAACTGATGCTAGGATATAATACATCAATTTCTCTTAGTTGGAAAACACATACTTGTCACAAAACAGACTAAGGGGGACTACCCTATTTATGTAGTGTGTGAAAGGGCACTTAGCCCTTAATGCAGTTATTAATATTTACATGACACTAATGCACACTTATTCGGATTCTATGCATCCCATACTACATAGGTCCAAGGGCAGGCCCTTAATCGTTCTTCATCTTGTAGGGTTCAATCCCTTGCTATGACTTAAACTACTACAGTAACTATGGTAAGTATCTTAGATGTTCTATGAATTACGAGCCTATGTCCAAACAACCTGGAGGAAAATTCCACATCATGACATGATGCATCATGTAGACAACCTATGGACAATTCAGCCTCCTTCATGGGACAATGGCACTCGTAGTCACCAAACACCCCACAAGCATCGCCACCGGAACGATAATTCTGGAGACTTGTTCACGTCATGACATGATGCATCATGTAGACAGCCTGTGAAACACTTTCACACCGCCAATCCGATGGCCCTCATACTTGTATTTTTTTCTTACTTTCATCACATGTTCAATATGTGTCTAAATCCTTAAGTAATTGAATCATGAATAAAAATCAACACTCTATAATTCAGCGTTACATCCACATAAGTCTTAAAAATATCAATCATTATCCATGACCCAAACTTGGTCACAATTTATAACCTTCCTCTTTTCAAAACTTTCATTCCTGCTGATGTGAGGACTTAGCTAAAATTCTACTCTAAATTCTCTTTTCAAGTTCATTATACTTGTTCACAAATTTCACAATTCATCATGTTTCTTTTCAATCAATTTTCCATGCACAACTTGCATATTCTTAAACAATCTCACATTAAATTCTACCCAATAATTTATAAGTCAAAATTCCATTTTGAGCTCTTCACAATTTTCTATGTTCATGAAAATTATTCTCATCTTTGATTACAAAAGAATTATATTTTAAAGAAACTTTATCAATCACTTTTCCCAAAAATTTCTTCTAAACCTCATTATAATAAGTCAAAATGTGATAGAAAATTTTCCATAAAGTCTAGTTATGTTTCTGATATTTCTAATAATTTTTCTATATTTTTAAAACTCTTAAAATCTCAAAAATATAATATTTTATCCAAAAATCAAAGATAAAAAGTTTGGCCGAAGCCAGGATTCAAACCGAGCACAACAAACCCACCCCAGCTACAGTAACGCTCTTAAGGCGCCACCGAAGACCAAAAAGTCCATAGCAACTTGCTGTTTAAAGTGTGACTCAGATTGCACTTAAATTTCAGTGCTCGAGTTTGAATAAAAATCAGATTTTGGTAAAAAACAATGTTTCTGTCGAGACTCGAATCCAAGCCCCCTGGCTCCGCTCGTTACAGTAACGTTTTTAAAATGCACCCGATGACCAATAAGTCCAAATGACTCACCCTTAAAGAAGTTTGGTTAAAACACTTTTGTTTGTGACTGTACTGTTTCTAGATTATTTTATAAAACTCGATTTTTCCTTATTCGAATGGTTCTTATAAAAAGCAGATTTTTTCTGAGTATAATTTCTAAGGAAAATAGTAGCTTGCATTTTCATAATTTTCATGGAACTTATTTTTTAACCTAAAACTCTTTCTCCCTTAGTTAGTTTAATACATAGATCAAAATAAACTCATTTCGACATAAAAACATTTATTTTTATAAGAATCTTTTTATCACAATTTTCCTCATTCTCATTGAATTCAAATACAAATTTTCATTCTTTCATTCCTTACTAAAGATCTAATTCATCAATTTAGTCCTATTTCTCAACTACATATTTTAAGAGACAAATAGGGCTAAATAAATCAAGTCATCACAACACTACTTGTATAAGGCACATAAACTTACCTTTATCACAATTTCATCTATTTAACATTTCATGCCAATTAATTTAAATTCCATAATCTATCCATAATCACAATTCCCACATATTGTATCTTTCATTTGATGCATAGACAAAGTTTCACAAAATCATAATTCACCCATTTTAGCATGCAAATAAACTACCAAGTCATCATACACATATTCACATACACATTCTATTTATTCGACTACTTTTTCATGTAGATTACTTTGGTGATCTTTTCCTCTTAATTCCTTAAACAAAAGCATGACAATATTTTCTATTAATTTTTAACATGATCACAATGTCAATTTCTAGCATGGTTTCTAATTAGAAGTTTGAGAAATCACCCACCTTATGTAAGAGTATACTAGCAATTGAATTCCTGGAATGAAGAGCTCCTAGTAGCAAAACTCCTCCAAATGCTCCAAGAGAAGTCCCAATCGTCTCCTCAAAATCTGTGCAAGGAAAAGTGTCCAACCTTCTCTTCGGCAAGCAACAGAGAAGTACTCCAACTTCATGAACAGTGACCAACTCATGGTACACTCACATAATATATATGTATCTACATATATATAGGCATACTTAATATACATGTGTAAAAGTGAGAATGTGGAGAAAGCAACATGGTTGCTGATGGATGAGTGGCTTTCTGATTTGACAGGAGGAGGAAAAGGAAAGAGGGAGAATTGTGCAGAGTATATGTATACACACACACACACACACACACACACACACACACAAATGAATAGATGCACTACAAACTGTGCAGGCTATAGCGGCGCTTTTACAAGGCTATAGCGGCGTTTTTTTGCGCCGTTATAGCTCATAACGGCGCTTTTGAAATCGCCGCTAAAAGCGTCATTGGAACGTGCGTCGTTATAACCATATAGGCTATCGCGGCGCGTCTGGACGCCGCCGCTATAGGGTGGACACCTATAACGACGGGGCCAAACCACCGTTATAGGGGTGTTACGTTTTTTTAATATATTAGCTATAGCGGCGCTTTTCCCAAAGTGCCGGTACTGCACCTATCTATAGCGGCAATTTTTTCAAGCGCCGGTACTGCACCCCGATTAAAGAATTAGCATTGTTATCCTACTGCGGCCCTGGTTCGGCGCCGCGATAGAGGTGCCCAGAAACTGGAGTATCTATTGTGACATTTCGTGGTAAACTCCGCGATAAGGTTTTTTATTTTTTTAATTTTTTTTAATATATTTTATTTTAAAATTTCAATTGAAAAATCCAATAATTAATCGCATATTACAAATACATTTAATCATATTAAACTTAAATGCAAATCAGGTAAATCAATAATATCATAATCAAGAATCAAAATTCACACATCACAAAAAACAACTCAATAGAAAACAAAATATGTAACACATAGTTGTCATACAACGAGTATCAAATGTATATGTTGTACAATACTTAGTTATTACAAAACATAGATATAATACTTACAAAACATTTTAAAAGAAGTTCAAATTCAACAAATTACAGCAGGGGAGTTTCCTCGTGTGGCCCGCTGTTGCTTCCAATTCCATCGTTATTTTGCCCTAGTGTATGTGCGTGACTAGAAACCGATGGAATACGCTGGCCCTGTAGAAAAAACATAAATATTTCAGTAAAGTAATGGATATGAGAGGCAACATATACACATACACATACACATAGAAATAAATAACTGTATAAATGATAACTGTATATAGGAAGCATCAAATGAGGGTGGCTCAATTTGAACATGTTAAAGATATTTTCCTGACTTTTCAATGAGATTATGATTATCATACTCAATCTGCTAATTCTACTTGCCTTAACCCTAATTCGATGTAGGTTGGTTAATCTGCATCAATCTGGTGCAAGAGGAAAATGGAGCCCCTTTTCCACAGAAACATTCCGAAGTTGGATTAATGGTCCTTACCTATGCTTTAAGCTGAACCAGATAACACAATAGAAGAAGCACCATACAGAACTACATTTCTGCCAGCACTAATCATAACTTTTGCGATATCTTTCTTTCGGAATGTTCTTCCTTTTCTTTATTCCCATTTTTCTGCAATATGATTTTATCTTAATGAATATTAATTATCATTCCATCAAGAAGGCCGTTTGCGAACCATTTGATGTGTAAGCAGTAAAAGCTAAACTACTTAAAACTAAAAGTCATAATCAGGGCCGGCCCGGAGATTCGGGTTGCCCTAGCCAAGCTCATATTTTGTTGCCCCTTATTATTTTTTTTAATAAAACAACGAAAGGTAAGAGTAAAAGCAAATAAAATAAATTTTCGCAAAGCCATGGAAAACACCAAATGTATACTAAGCCATGGAAAGCAATTTATGCAAAAATATTTCATAATTTAAAATAAAAATCAATCTAGGAACTGAAAATTTTGTAATCTCCAAAGCTATAGAACATTTAGCAAACTAAGATTTACCTATGTGAAAAGACCTTGGGCATAGATCACAGAAACTATCATCTTTTCTCTTATTTCTATTTCTCTTATACATTATACTGTAATGGAGGGGAATTACAATATAGTCATTTTGGATTACCTTACTCTCTTGTATATGGTTCTTAGCAAATGTCAGACTCCTTATCCAACAAAGACAACAGTCCTAAAGGTTTCTACATAAATATCAAATATTGGAGACTAATTATAAAGCAAAAATTTATTGCTCAAAAAAATTATAAAGCTCGCAAAGGTAAATCAATTAGCCATACCTGTTTGCACCCTCAGTCCGCAAAGTATGGACGCAAAAAGAGCACGCATCATCAGCAGCAGCATTCAAATCATCAACATTATGTGTGATGACTATGATGGGATCCACTGTCAAAGCTCGCAAAATGGCTGACAACTTGAGAAGTCTTCTCCTTCAGATCAAGTAGTTGAAAATGAAACAGAGCCAGAGCTGAAAAACAAATTCTGTAAGTTATCATTCAAGAAACTGTAGCCATTTGTTTGCACAGGAATGCAAGTTCCTTCACCATCTTCACAAATGATACCAAATCACAAATTACAGGTTGTCTCTTCAATTTGATGTTCAGGCGCAAAGTTGAGAACATAATGATGATACTACATATATACAATCAGATCCATAAAGCATGGAACAGTTCGGTAGTCATATGCAGCAGATACTATATACAGGCACTAAAGGGCAGCATCTATTATGAAGTCGGACTCACTTATATCAATAAATGCATGAGATTCTTCGAAACAAAAAGGAACAAAAGAATTACACCAAGAGGAGACCCCATTAACAATAATGGCCCATGCTTGTGATAAAACATGAATATATTTAAATATGCTGGTAGTTGGAAGCAAAGAAAAAAATTTCCCTGATTTTTTTATTTTGATGACTAAACATCTTTTCTAAAAAACTATCAGAAACCACAACATTACCTTGGATAAATATACATACTTTCTCGAAAAGATTCAGACAATCCTGGTTGTCTTCAAAATCAACTTTGTTCCAGTTTATGCCGTCATTAAGATATTCCACTACAACAAACATGACATTTGATAGCATTCATAAAATGCTATAGTAGACCTACGATAGCGTTTTACAAACGCTATCAAAAGCCCCGCTATAATAAGTCTATAGCGTTTTGACCAAACGCTATAGAAAGTATAGCGTTTTAAAAATGCTATAGAAACGATAGCGTTTTAAAAAACGCTATAGAAACTATAGCGGTTTGTAAAACGCTATAGATTCTATAGCGTTTCCGAAACGCTATAGAATCTATAGCGTTTTACAAAATGCTATAGATTCGCGTTTTGTAAAACGCTATAGAAACTATAGCGTTTTTTAAAACGCTATCGTTTCTATAGCGTTTTACAAAAAGCTATAGATTCGCGTTTCCGAAACGCTATAGAAACTATAGCGTTTTTTAAAACGCTATCGTTTCTATAGCGTTTTTAAAACGCTATAGAAACTATAGCCTTTGTAAAATGCTATAGAATCTATAGCATTCGGCAAACTCTATAGTTTCCATAGCATTTTGTTAAAACGCTATAAAATTTATAGCTTTTCGGCAACGCTATTGTTAGACAATCCAATAAAAGAATCAAACATACAACATTTTTAAAACGCTATCGTTTTGATATTTGTGGTTTTTTACAGCATTTTAGGAACGCTATTTCGTTTTAACTGTATACAAAAAAAAATCTACGGATACAAATAAAAATCGATTTATCGAAAATGTCAATACACCATTATAACTATAAAAGTTTCGCAAATTTGTGTACAAATATATAAAAACATACCAACATAGAAATATCTACACAATAAACTGATACAAAAGTTCATCCAATAAACTTAAAACTGACGACAAAAAATTCTTGAGTGCCTAACATCAACACAACTCGCAAACTTAAAACTGACGACAAAAAATTCTTGAGTGCCTAACATCAACACAACTCGCAAACTTAAAACTGACGACAATAAATTCTTGAGTGCCTAACATCAACACAACACGCACTCTTCGTTTCATCCACGACGTCTCCAATCTGCAAATGTAGAAGAAAAAATGTCAAACATAAGATTCATGTAGTCATAACTCCTAATTCAAGGAGGTTGATCAAATAGTTACTGAGGACAATCTAAGAAGCTTTAAAGTTGTATACTCACTTGAAATAAGCTTGTGTAAAAATAAGAGTCCATAAACTTCAGGTTGTACAAACCATTATTTATATTTAGGTCCATCCAGAAGCACGTACTTGAGCCTTACTCATTATGTCTTAATAGTCATAGTTAGACTCATCATTTAGTAAATAAAAAATTAGTGCCTGAAAAAAAGAAGTTTGATACAGTAAGAAAAAAAAGGTAATGGGAAGGTCGAAAGTCCAAAATAGAAGTAAAGACAAACTCGTCCTAGGTAAATTCAAAGTTGTACAACTCTTGAGCTCTCCTCAGTCAGTAACACAATTCAGTCAGTAACTCTGAAACAATCTAGCATCAGTATTAATACACCAAGAATAAAATGCTTGCACTGAACAGATGGATATCCTTTCTTTGATACTGCTATATTCTGATAGAAAGGAAAATTCGACGAAATTAGTTTGGCTTTTATTCTTGATTGAATTCAGTATATGAAATTGATAATACAAATTGCTTGAGTTGTTCAAAAGAAACAGAAAATTCCAGATCTTGACAAGTGAGAAGCATTACAATTTTTTTAGCCAAGCCTGAGAATAATTGCATGGTAAAACATATTTCTGTTGTCTACATAACTAACTTAATTGGATCCTTTTGAACATATGTTACAATATCAATCAGACTCCAATCGAGATTGCTAGCTAAATGAATTAGAATGCCTCGAGTGAGTATGTACCATGTATCGGCCGGCAACTAATTTTGCTCACTGCATAATTAGTGATCTCAGAAAAAAAATAATAATAAAGAAATAGAGAGACTGAAGCATGTTTGAAATGTATATTATAGAATGTAATGTATGAATCTTCACTGAAAGAGAAATAATTTGTTAAATCTCCAAATTCTGAAAGATCGTCATCGACACAACAAGATGGATCTCTTGTACAAAAAGCAGCTCTCAACAAGGTCCAGAAATTCCTAGATCTAACATGAATTTATTAAGTAAACGATCGATAAAAAGAATAAATTAGAAGGTCTGATTTTCAACCTTCATTACACTGGCTGCAGAAACAAAGCATTCTCAATTAAATTATACACGTACATACATGTTTAAATTACTATTGTTCATGAATAAAAATATTTAATATGCACCAAGTTTATGAAAGAGAGATCTTTAAAAAAAAACAAAAAAAAAACAAAAAAAAAACCAAGCAAGTGAACAACAATTATATATATATATATATATATATATAATCCTTTTGAGGGTTTCTCTCTGTGATTTACCACGGCTTTATTGAACTGCAATTCTGAAGCCCTTGGCAATATATATATATATATATATATATATATATATATATATATATATATATATATATATATATATATATCCTTTTGAGGGTTTCTCTCTGTGATTTACCACAGCTTTATTGAACTGCAATTCTGAAGCCCTTGGCAATTCAAGTTGTCATGAATATAAGCATGTAGTTCAAGAAAGCTGTGGAAAACAACAAAGGGAACCATTTGCGAGATGGAAAAAAACAGATAGTAGAAGAAGAAGAAGAAGATATAATTAGCTAATTAATTGAAGGCTTTTGGGTTAATAGAGGAGAGCTCAAGAGTCCATAACTATTTGAAAAAAAACTTCATCAATAAATAATGGTTTGTACAACCTTAAAGCTTATTTCAAGTGAGTCCATAAACCATTACCCGTATAAGAGTCCATAACTGTGTGCCTAAAAATACTACTGCAAAAAAAACTTCAGGTTTGTTACAGATTTATTTTGATCAAATTCAAACACTTCATCAATAAATAATGGTTTGTACACAGTCTATCAAACTAATGTTTAGAAGTACATATACCTAGATTTTTTTGCTACATTGATAAACATACTATAATGTTGGCCAAATTCTTCAACTGAGATATATAAACCAATCCTACTCCTCGATAAGTCATGCCTAAAAATACAAAGTAGCCAGGTCAACTTCTCTGGAGGACTTTTAAACTGATAGTTAGTGAAAGTAAGTACACTTCAATTGACCCACAGTGGTCCTAATGTTGATAGATACATCTAAATCAATAATAACTGTGTGCCTAAAAATACTACTGCAAAAAAACTTCAGGTTTCATAATTTACATACAACTGATTATCACTAAAATACTTTATTAATTATCTGAAACTAAAAATGGGCAAAACTTAAGAAACACAGAACAATGTTGCCATCAAAACAAACAAAAACAACCAAAACCGACTAGTGATCTCCTCTTCCTCTAATTCCACCAGATTAATTTCTATTATGATCAAATAATCAGATAATAAGACAAAAAGTCATGAAAGGACAAGTTATTGATCATAATTTACATACAATTAATTATCACTAAAATTCTAGATTAATTATCTAAAACTAAAGGGGGGCAAAACTCAATCAAACACAGAACAATGTTGCGAACAAAACACACAGAAAACAATTAAAAACAACTCGGAAATTTTGCAACAATATAAAAGCAGAACACCAAACCCATCAAAAACCTAGTTGAATTTTTTTCAAATTCTAAAAAGATGCAATTACCCAGTTGACTGAATGGACAATATATGAATCAAAACAGGACAAATAGCAATTACATCAACCAAAAATTAGATATGTGCGAAGCAAAAGTAATGAAAGACTAGTTAATTATCATAATTTACATACAAATAATTATCACTAAGATACTTGATTAATTATCCCATAAAATTACTTGATTAATTATCAAAAACTAAAAAGGGGCAGAACACAATAAAACACAGAAGAACAATGTTGCTAACAAATTAAAGAAACAAAAATTAATCAGAAACAGCTTTCCCCTTGTTCTATTAGGATTAAAGAAAATATCAACTGCATATATTCCTTACATGTCCATTATATAACTACTATATTAAATCTTCAAAAACTTCATCCCAACCATCTCCTTGAAGATACTTAAAATTTTTTAGAAGTAAAGTAATGTACCTAGTTAGCATCCAACATCTTGATGTGATCGGTCGGCCATGCAATTGCAAGTCCCATAACCTCATCTAGAGTATCTATACCACCACCTCGCCTAAAAAACGGTGCTGAAGGTTGTCTTACTTCATCCACCCAAACTTTGGAAGCATTTTGCCCAAGGGGTACACAGTGCACTACCACCTCAGGATCATTTGTCACCCATCGCCCAATAGCAACCACTTCACTCGGTGCCTCCCAGTTTAACAATTCACACCTTTTACTTCTACGATTACTGCTGCCATTGAGTGACTAACATGAAAACATAAAAAAAAAGTTATTTCAAGTGTTATATATATATATATTAAAAGTACTAAAGCTGTACTGGGTTACCTGTGGAGTATCAGTTGCATTAGTAGTTGATAAAGGATCATTGTTAGACAATTTTGAGTGCTTATCCTCATCCTCATCATCCTCATCACCATCATCGTCATTATCGTTTTCACCATCAAAATCCACATTATCATCATTGTCGCTATGATCTTCTTCATCATCTTCACTATCCTCTTCATCTTGAGCATCACTATCTTCTTCCTCCATATCGTCATCACTATCTTCTTCCTCCAGATCATCCTCACTATCCTTTTCTTGTTGAACCATACTCTGTAAAATAACAAACTGAATTATAAATCTATTATGTTTAATCTAATCAGCATTCAAATGAAAATCAATATTCTTACCTTCTTATTTTTCTTATGTTTCTTATGTTTTGAGTAAGAAGAGTTTTTACACTTTGTTTGCTTTTTAAGTAGAGTTGTCAACTCCTTCACTGTTTCAGCAAGTGAATCCACCTTTCCTCTGAGCTCAACTACTTCGGCAGAGGTTGCAATCGAGGCACTTAATTTAGATAGGTTGGCTCCTGCTCCCATCGAGGATAAACGGCCTTGTCGTTCAGGCTTGTTAAATACCCTTGAATATGCATCACCTTCATAACCCGGGCCTACGTGGGATGTCTCGGGTGGCGAAGAAGCTAGTTCTTCTTTCACCTTTTTCTAGAAAATAAAAAAACTCAAAATTAATATGAACATATGATTGAACAATAAGAATCTGTATTTAACTAATAGTAAACTATGTGATAAAACAATTTTAGAACCATACTATAAGATCAACATCATCTGGCTTTCCTGCTTCACCGTTCTTTTTTGTATATGCTCGATACCAACAACGAAGCCTAACTTTATCTTGACAAATGGAACTGTCACGCCCCGCTTCCCAAAAATACAGAATACGGGCACGTAACACAAGCCCAGCGAATGATTATTATCATCCTTAAGCTGTTTCAGAAATCTTACAACATATCTCAGGCAGTATATCAGAGTCAACATATATCAGAGTCAAAATATCGCAGTCGGAAGCAAAGAGTGGAACCAACATGCATCACTGAGAAAGTTTTACCAACAGGAATTAATTGAAATCAAATATCTTGTTCTCAAATAAAAACAACAGAGTCTGGAACAAACATTCTGGGTCACATCGCCCAATACAAAATAAATAATACACGTGTCTCAAATACTGAAATAATCAAGTCTCAGAAATACAGAATAGTGTCATAACAAAAAACAGAAATAATAATATCAGCATCTAATACTGCGAACCACCAGAACCTTCTTGAATCTGTCCACCGTAATCTGCAATCATCGAATGCAGGAAAAAGGAAAAGGAGAAAACACAGTACCCGTCAATGGCAAGTCCGGGTCACAAATAGAATAGGATACAAGCACTTGGGAAAAACTAAACAGATCTAACTAATCATCAGAAACAGACCTAATATGGTATGGTAAACTCAACTAACATAGTATCCTAGTAGATGTCTCAGATGTTAAGTGTCAAGTGTCATATAACAGAAATGTCAGGTAAACAGATATTCAGATATGTCAGGTAAATCAGATAACAGGTTTCATATAATAGATATTCAGATTCAGATTCAGACTTCAGATTCAGATTTCCATATATCAGATTCAGATTCAGACTTCAGAAATATAATCAGATCTCAGATTTCAGATTAATGTAAGTCTTGTGTGATTACTTTCTAGGTAGCACGACATGTACCCCAAATTATATCACATTCTTGCTACAACAAAACAGTTTCGCTTTAGATTTCGTAGGGGATATTATAGGGCAGTGTACTTAGGGTAGACAGATATCAGAACAGACAGATAGAACCTGGTGGTTCTCTTCTACTCTACACCTTCTTACATAAGAAGCAATGTAGACAGGGTCAGAAACAGACAGATAATTATATGGGAAACACGGACCCTCTTCTAAGTACACATTTCTATGCTTTCCCACTACTAGATCTTTCCCATACCCCGGCTTGATTACTTTTGTTATGGTTATTAAATAGACATGAATGTGATCTACAGGGTGTCAAACTAACATCATATGATCAGGTTTTAGGTTTAAGGCATCAGATCAGTAAGTATAGATGCAAAACTTTCACAAATACGAGCAAAATGGTGTATGTCTATAATCAGGTCAGCAAGACCAGTCTGTACATAAACAGTGATCCAAAGATCTACAGGCATGCAAATAATGATCCGTCGAAGGATCTGGAAACTAGACTTCCACACGCTTCTAACGGTTATAATAAATCCATATGCTATTTCACAACATCACAACTCAAAACACAATTCAACACAGTTTGCATGTACAGTCAGAAAACAGGGGAATAACTTAGACCACATGAAAACAGCATACAAAGTCATTAATTAAATCCACGAAAATTCTGGGGTAATCCCCTATATGTATAATCTCAAAATATAGATTTTCATATTTTTCCAGAAAGTATAAATATGTTTACAAAAATAGGAAATAGCACATCACACAGTTTTGATGGATCTGGAATCCTTCAACACCGCTGTACAAAATGGAACACATCTTGCAATCAGCGCATCAAAATCCACTTCCGCCAAAACAGGGTGAAAGTAGATACAATTTCCTAACTTTCATATCTCACATGAAATACTCATACAGTAATTAGAAATACAGTAAACACGGCATTCAACATACAATCACACGCAGTTTATAGCAAAAGCGATCTATAGAAAAGAATATAGGACACCACTCAAAACTCATCTTTAAATTATCACAAAAATCAGGGAACTACCTAATATCATATTGAAACACTGGACAAAATCTTGTAGCATGAAATTATGTCTAACTTAGATCTTGAAAATAAATTGTCCACAAAAATTACCCCGAACTGAAACTGGAAACTACTAACATACAGTTACTAAAATGATCATAACTACTCCATACGAACTCCAAACAGGGTGAAATCAGTGGGATTAGAAATTAGATTCAATTATCTACAAATTTCTCAGAAATAGTCATGTTGAGATTCGGACTCTAATCTAGGTAAAAACTGCAATCAATCCAGTTCAATCCAAATTTCCAGATTTCTCAATTAAGTTTCAAAACATCATAACTTCCTCAAAAATCATCCAAACTCTTCCAAATTCAAAACGCTGTCTACCCCCTGCCTAAATGTCATATCTAAGGGTTTCTAACCTGTCAAAATCCAATATTTCTCATATGGGTGTTCAAACAACATCGGGTATACAATATGTCACATACGCGATAACAATCGCGTTTGGGTGAATCCTAAGGCATAAACCTATCAAATTCATGTCCTAATTCGTCCATGGCCTGTTTTGAAACCTTAGAGACGAAATCCACCAATAAAGACGTGATCTTGGTCCGTCTCTAGTCTCAAACTATCCTATGTGTGAACTTTCTACTTGTATCAACCTAAGAAATTTAAGTACAAGTTACTTGCCTTTATGTGATGACGAACGCGACGAATCCAAGCCTTTCAAAGAGAATCCATGAGCAAGAGTCCTTCCACGCGCGATTTCAAACGAACCCACGAACAAAATCTTGCCTATGACCGTCTTCTTGAAGCACGCACTCAACCGGATGATACCCTCTTCACCAAATCAGCGAAGAGATGAAGGAGGGGCTGTTTTGAAGAGGTGGGCGCTGTTTTGGATTGGTTCGGCCACAAGGGAAGAGAGGAAGTGGTGTTTTGTGAAGCGGAGTTGTGAACAATGGAGGATGGGAAGGATTGCAATGGTCGGCTAGGGCAAGGGAGAGGAGAGGGAGGTCGGCTTAGGGTTTGGAAGGCAGGCCGGGATTTGCTTGAAGGAAGAGGTAGCCGGCACACAATAGGAGAGGGGAGAAATAGATTAGGGTTAGGGATTAATTAGCATTAGGAGTATATATATGAGATCAAATGCGGGTTAATGGGTAGTGGATATCAATAGGAAACAATGGGTATACAATTGGGTAATGGATATTGGGTAGGTTTCAAATGGGGATACAAAATGCAATGAACCCTATAGCTCCTAAAAATCTCCTTAAGGCCAAAAATCTCAAATTGGTCAAAACTCTCCTAAAAATTCACCATGACCCTAAAATAACATTTATACATGAACGAGACCAAGAATTTGAGAAAAAGAGCTCAAAATGTCGAGAAACGGCCAAACGGCGCACAACAGCAAAAAGGAAGTCAAAACTGCCAGAAAAATATTATAGAATAAAAATAATTAAATTTATTATTCTGAAAAATACAATGGAAAATAATAATTCACAAAAATGAAAAATATCCTCAAAAATACCAAAAGTGAAAAACAGGGGTTACAGGAACCCTCTTCTTTCTATATAGCAAACAGATACAATCAATACAAACATCAAAATTATAAACAACACATTTAATAAATATAATGAAAAAAATTTATAATTAACTCACTACTATTTCAGATTCTATCCGAGCATATCCCTTTCGACTACCACGGTAAGGGATACTTTGTTTACTTCTCATTTCCTTGAACTTTTCACTTTTTGCCTACAAGACAAATTGTACTCTAATATAATTAATTTTATATAAAAGATAAGATATAGCAAGTTAAACAGAATAGTATACATAGTTTTTTACCTTGAATTTTGGGTTGTTTCTTGATTTTACAAATTCATCCCACTCTCTTTGACTTTTGTAAATCGGTTTCTTGTTTAAGCTTGCCCCCAATTTTGCTTTGCGTGCCCTGGCAGATCTTCCCATCGCTTGTAGGGTGTAAATTTTTGCTTCTCTATCACGTCCATTGAATGTGAACTTTTGCTGAAGTAATATGTGTATATATAAATTATTATCATAATAATAAGCACAAAGAATTAAATGAAGTTAACCTTTTTACTTATAACCGTATCTCTGTTAGTTTTCTTTTTCTACTTTTTAGGTAATGGTCCTCCTCTCATACTCAAGTGTAATTCTTTCTTTAGATGATATCAGCTCCTAAAGAGGAACACTACAATTAGTTATAGTTACGTCAGTTGTTTGGTATAGTATGGGAAAGAAAGAACTAAGGACTTCAGCACTACAAAACAATGGCTAACCGCAAGACTAGTCCAGCTTATGTTTACACTGAACGAGCTATCATGTTGAGTTTATGGTAAAACTGACATAAACATAAGTAGAAATATGTTAAGGATATGGTCTATACAAAAAAAAACTGACATAAACATAAGTGGCTCTCATTCATTTGGATTAATTAATTGAGAACCGGTTTTTTTTGTTTACAGATCAATAAAAAAGAACCACAACCAATGAGATAAGATTTGATAAATTGAGAAAAATAATAATTAATTAGATGAGTGCATCATAAATTGAGAATCATACGATATAATGAACTTAACTCATCTTCCTGGT
This sequence comes from Hemerocallis citrina, assembly GCA_017893485.1. NCBI lineage: Eukaryota > Viridiplantae > Streptophyta > Magnoliopsida > Asparagales > Asphodelaceae > Hemerocallis > Hemerocallis citrina. The sequence goes on along the minus strand of CM030358.1, from coordinate 426,596,076 downwards.
GTAAATGGCACAAATCAGAGAAATTTGGTACCTGGGATAGGCAAATAGTTCTGTGAACTGAAATCATTGTTTCTTTTGGAGAAAGAATTAGCAGAGTGGATGACTAGAATGAGATCAACTACCTTGAGATATTTACTTGGGTGAAGTTTGTTTTGTTTTCATTATTATTTGGTTAGATGCAATATAAATTTCTTTTGTCAAATCTATCACCACATCTCTTTCTTGAGGTTAAGCATTTCATTGTAGCAGAATTGAAACTATATAAGAGGATTGACATCATAATTCAGTTATCACTGTGAAAGATTATAAGAAGAGCATGACCACTACCACCATAATACAACTTCAATTTGGAAATGTATATAGGAATCACAAATAGGATTGCAAATCCATGTCAAACTTGGTAGTAATTGTACAGGATCCATATGAAAATGTTTGCACTAATCACTTCTCTTTCAATTCCTTAAGAAAATGCAGGGGAGTAAAATAAATCCAATTAATCCAATTAATCTTCTTGTCTACATGCACTCACAAGGTCCTGCTATTCTCTTTTTCAACTACCTATATGCAAGGGCAGAAGCTGTTTTTATGGTGTTTCCATCATTGTGATACTTGTTAAATGTGGATTCATGTCAATCTTCTGGCATTTAATTAAGTAATGTGTCAATAGTTTGATGATTCTTAGTTTTAAAATTTTTAGCTGCATTCCTGATTTCAGCAGTGTATTTCACAAGAAATTGTTGTTTTGTGCTATGCTTATTCATAATCATTAGCTGTAGCAGAGACAGTAATTTACTTCAAAGGTTCTCAAAAAAATCAAGGAAAAGGTGAAAAAAGTGCATATAATTTTTAACAACAAAATTTATTTCTAATGAAACTGAGCAAAGATGAATCAAGTAGAAAAAAATCATATGGTCTGTGAGGCCTTGCATTTCTGCTTGTTTTTGAGAATATACTTCTTAGTTATTATGCATTTCTGATCATCCGATGTCTTAGCCATATATTTGTCTTAGACATATATTGGTAACAAATATATATATATATATATATATATATATATATATATATATATATATATATATATATATAACAAATCTATATATTTATATATATATATATCTTACCTTTATTGCTTGCCAATAAAATTCTTTAGTCTCCTCAGATATCTTTCTCCAGTCATCATATTTCAGCGGCACCATCTGACGTGCTAAAACGCCTACAAAAGAAGATAGTTTTTTTGAGTTTTCCCCAACAGGTTGACCGAGATCATTTAACGTCACTTCCAACTTTTGTCCGCTGACAGCCGATAAATTACTACAAGTTGTGTGTCCACGAGTCCTGGTCGTGCCTTCTGACTGTTGTGCTTGTTTCGATGTTTCTTCTCTCAATTCATTTAGAGTCGCATCGCCAATAACATTAGAGTCTACATGTTCTGATATACGAATCACATCATTTGATGCCTTCTCTTTCAGTTTTATTCTTCCCTTTTCTTTTTCCTTTTCCTTATCATTTTCCCTTCTCTTTTTCTTTCCCTTCTCCTTTCTCATTTTCTTGTCCGCATCCCTCCTTTTCCTTTTACCTCCTTGTTTTGAGCACTACAAATGATCCAAACAAGAACATGATTGTGAATAATACATAATAAATATGTTATTGTATATGTGGATAAATGGTTGATAATAGTTTTTACCTCTTCTCGAGCCATGTTTGAAAGAAAGACACCTCACTTAAATAGATAGCCAAAATCAGGGAAAAAATAAACATGTTAGAAAGATTCATCATCATAATTAGAAATTTCAACATGCAAATTATCACTAACAAAAATATAAAAATAATGAAGTAAACGAGTGATTATAGAAATTGTGGCAGAATCAGTTATAATAAGTTTCACTATGAAGTAATGATAAAAAATATAAATAGTTGCGCAACAAAACAATATGAAAAATTACACATAGATACCCTCACAGTTCTTTCTAACATACTCATTATCCTCATCATCAGTATTCTTATCAAGTAAGGATACATCTAATGGTCTTGAATAAACACTCTCATTATCCAAATCCAACTCATTAATACCTCTTGGTGGCGCCTTTAGAACAACATACCAATTAGATGAATCACTTTCCTTAGAATAAAACACTTGTTTTGCTTGTGACACTAGAATAAATGGGTCATTTTTAAATTGTTGTTGTCCTTGGTGCAGGTTAACCATTGTAAAACCTTCATCAATTTTGACACCAGTTTTCGGATTAGCCCAATGACCAAATAAAATAGGAATCTGAAAAGTAAAATAGTCCAGTAAAATAATATCTTTGATCACTCCATAATAAACAACTGGTTTGATCTTTTGGTGCTTATCCTTCGAGCTCGATCTGCTAACAGTTTTTGCCTCATATGAAACCCCACTATTTTGAGTTGACTTGAATGCATCTTTTATGTGAAAGCGATAGTCATTCACAACAAACCCAGAATAAGAGAGAGCATGCACAGATGGACCTTGTGCAAGCCCTCTTAACGTTCTGGATTTGTTATGAGTGGGCTTACCATGAGTCTGCCAATGAATCTGTTCATAATCAATGATACACTATTAGAATTATAGGCAGTAATATATAATAAGCCAAAAATTCAAGGATTATATATATAATTAGACCTTTTCTTTTAACCAGTCTGAGAATTCTTCTGAATGTCTATCTTGAAGTAAAGTATCATTTTTGACCAGACGTTTATCCAAACGCTTCAACTCCTTCAAGTGCATCCTAAAATAATTAACAATGGTTACATGCTCTTATGTAAAAACATTATCATTGAAAATTACTTTTCGTACTACACTTACTCTAAATAAGGCTCAACCTCGGCCATATTAAACAGTACACATCGATGAGCACTTTGTAGCCTTTGATAATCCAAAGTGATCGATGTTCCTTTGGAAATTGGCCGACCTTCAAGTATCTCATCATTCTCGAAATCTTGATTTCTATTTGGACGATTATCCATATCAGCCACTTGACTCATGCATTTACTGAAAAATTGCATGCACTCATCTAATAAATAGCATTGTTCTATACAACCTTCAGGTTGTGCCAAATTTCTAACATATTCTTTGAATGTCTTCATTTGTCTACAGAAAATAAAATTAATATTTTATGATAAAAACTACATAGTACAAATAGAATTACAAAATAATCAATTTGTTACCTTTCAAAGGGATACATCCATCTTTGTTGAACTGGGCCACATAATCGGGCTTCTCGCCCCAAATGAATTGTCAAATGAATCATAATATCGAAAAAAGCAGGAACAAAAAACCTTTCAAACATGCACAAAGTCTCAACAACATCTGCCTCCAGTTTTAACATTTCCTCCGGGTCAATGACCTTTTGACATAATGCATTGAAAAACGCACATAGTCGAAATATTGCATTTCTAGGCCCTTTTGGGAGAAGACCTCTTAATGCAACAGGCAACAATTGTTGCATTAACACATGATGATCATGAGACTTGAGGCCAATAATTTTACACTCGTCCACAGATATACAGTTCCCAATATTTGAACTATAACCATCAGGTACCTTAAGGTCAAATAACCGTTTACAAAACAGTTGTTGTTCCTTTTTCGAAAGAGTGTGTGGCGCAGGTGGCAGATAAGTTCTCTTTCCATTTTCCCGTTTTGGATGCAAGCCATGTCTAATTCCCATGTCTTCCAAATCCATACGTGAATTTATCCCATCATTTGTCTTTCCCTTCACATTCAGCAAAGTACTAATAATGCTATCACACACATTCTTTTCAATGTGCATTACATCCAAATTATGATGCAATACTAAATGCTGAAATTGAACAAAAAGAAAACAATTGAGATATATAAGAAACGTAATGTTAACTAATTGCCAAAAAAATATGAAAAACTAGATAATAAGATAAATAAAGTGGGTTATATATATTACCTCCCAGTAAGGCAAGTAAAAAAATATTGACTTCTTCCAAATCTGTACAGATTTCAACTTTCTCTTATTTTTCTTTGACCCCTTTCCAAAATCATTTTCAATATTTTTAATCTCATTCAAAATTCTTGATCCGACCATTAATCTAGGTGGTTCCTCAAGCTCTTGTTTCCCATCAAACCAACTTCTTTTGAACCGTAATGTATGTTTTGGTCCAAGAAACCGCCTATGGTTCAGGTAAACATTTTTTTTACTGTGTTTCAACCATTTAGAACAAGTATTAGTACCACATATGGGGCATGCTAGTATTCCCTTCGTAGTACATCCAGCCAGGTTACCATAAGCTGGAAAGTCATTTATTGTCCACATCAAAATTGCTTTCAAGTTGAAAAATGTTTTGGTGAAAGCATCATATGTTTGTACACCCACATCAAATAAAACCTGCAAGTCATCTATCAGTGGTTGTAAATAAATATCTATGTCATTTCCTGGTTGATGTGGTCCTGAAATCAATAATGATAACATAATATGTTCCTTTCTCATGCATAACCCTGGCGGAAGATTATATATTACCAGCATCACAGGCCAACAACTATGTGAGGAGCTAAGACCACAGAATGGATTAAACCCATCTGCAGCCAGACCAAGTCTAAGGTTGCGCGGCTCGGCAGCAAAAGATGGCCATTTATTATCAATTGTTTTCCAAGCCAAAGAGTCAATAGGGTGCCTAATTTTATCATCTTCACTTTTATGATTGTGATGCCACCGTAAATTTTCAGCAAGTTCTGATGTTTGGAACATTCTTCTAAACCTTGGAATTATTGGAAAATACCTCAAAATCTTAACTGACACTCCAATAAGAATCTTCTTAGTCCGATGATCCTTCTTCCACCGTGACTCATGGCACTTCCTACATTCATCATCATCTTTGAACTCACCTCTAAATAGGCAACAATCGTTGTCGCATGCATGTATGATTTCACAATCAAGTTTAAATGACTTAATTAATTGCTGTGCAGCTCGTGCGGATTCTGGAATTGTATTTTCATCAGGTAACATATCATGCAATATCTCCAAAAGATGATTAAAGCATTTGTTAGAAACACCATACATGGATTTATGCTTATATAGAATAATTGTTGCTGATAGCCTACTGTATTTAGTGCAACCAGGATATAAAGGAATATTAGCGTCCTTTAACATATTTGTTAAGTCATCCTCTCCCTCTTTACCATTAGATTCATGAATACCCTCATTATTAACATATGCATCTTCAATTATTCTATCTGGCAATACAGATTCCTTAGTAGAACTCTTCGCATTCAATCCTTCCCCATGCCAAATCCAATTTGTGTAAGTCATATCCATTCCACGCTTGAGCAAATGAAGTAAAAGCATATCCTCATTTCCACGACAGAAATTTTGGCAATCTCTGCATGGACATATAATCCAGTTTGGGTCCTCAGCAGTTGACTTCGCAATTTCCACAAACTGATGAACTGCCACTTTATATGCTGTTGTATTTCTATAAATTATAAAATAGTGGTCATAAAAGCATGTAATATCTTAATATCTATTATATATTAAAATATTAATTTGGGTAAGATTTCATTACTTGTTAAGATGAACCCAATCTTTATTCATTGTGATGACACACCAGCTCCTCTGACCTTGAAGAGATGACAACCGAGGAGAAATTAACAAGATAACACCAACAATACACACATCAACAACGTGGATCAAACTTTAATTGATACGATTTTAAAAATATGTTTTTTAAATATGTCATATCCATTCACCAGTTGCAAATCAAGAGGTACACAAATTACTAGCAAAAAATGTTAATGTAGTGGAACTAAGCCATAATGATAAACATACACATGCAACCTAATGTCATCCTTAACTCAAATAAGAACTTTCAATTGCAAAAAGTTTGTCTACTGTGACTAACTTTCCACTGTAAAGCAGTTACCATCACAATAAAGCTAGATCGATAATAGTAAACAGCCTCTTGCCGTTCCAAGTAACTCCAGACAAGAAGTTCTACAGAAAGAGTAGGCCACTATACTATAGATGGACTTGTAACTAAATGTAAGGATGTAATAAGTGTGCTACTTTATAGGTCATCCAAGTAAAATTGAAACAAATAAGTTTTAATAAGAGAGAAGCAGGGCGAAGAGAGCATGTAATTTTTTTACAAAACGAACTAAAACATACAGGTGCACAATTTCTAGACTAAACATTTGACTAAAATATATGCCCCAATGATATATAGACAACTTTACATTCACTATGTCCTGATTATCATTTATCTTAATAGATTGGTGGAAATCAAAAAGGGATTTAATAAACCGAAAGAAGTTCTTGGTTACAATCAAATGAAACCAAGAGCATTTTTTATACACAGAGATCAACTTAAAAGGAAAAACTCCAAGTGCCGAACGAGAACAGTATATACACACAATATCTATTCCTAGCTAATCATGAAGTAAAGTGTATACATCACATATAGTGCTATGCTAAAAACCCTATTTCTTTCTATGTTTACCTGCCAAGCCAAGGATGAAGAAGGGTTGTGTTAGGAAGAGAGGGCAACGGGGGCGCGGGCAGGAGGAGAGGGCGACGGTGGGGAGGAAGAAAGGGCGACGGCGGGTAGGTCAACGGGGGCGCAGGGAGGAGGAGAGGGCGACGGCGGGTAGGGCAACGGGCGCACGGGGAGAGGTTTTGATGGCGGGTCGGGGATTCGGGAGGCGCAGAGGAGGGGAAATTTGGGATCGATTTGGTGAAGAAGGGGTTTTGGAAGAGACGGAGAAGTTAAAAGGGTTTTGATGAATTTGGAGTTTTTATTTAGAATTTTCTTTTTTGCCCATATCTATTTTGTTTATTTACAGATATAATAGCGTTTCTAAAATGCCGTAAATAATATAGCGTTTTAAAAACGCTGTCATAACTAAGAGTAAATTTCAAAAATAATCAAAGACAACATTTTCTTCAAAAATGCTATTATTGATCACTTTCAATAGCATTAAAACTTAAATGCTATAATAAGTCCGCTGTAGAAAGCCCTATGTGTTGTAGTGTTCCTAGAATAAGAAATCATAACAGTGTCACAATATTAGATATAGATGACATAAATGATCAATCATAAATACCCGAAATTTACCTCTTGTTCCAACTTAAATAAATGGCGATTAAAATGTTGCTACAACCTTTCATTAGCATAATTTATGCAGAACTGTTCGAAATTGTTTTTTTGCAAAAGTGAATAAACAATCATTTTTTTTTGTAAACAATCATACCATTATGCTGATTACAAAATCATTGCTTGTAAACAATCAAAAAGGTTCTTGCTGGAGTTCTGATATGGTTGATGCTTCAGGTTCGATGACCATGCTTGTCGTGCATCTTGATTTTCAAATTTAAATTTCTAAATAGATGTGCGATGTTTACATATACAGATTAATCTTTTTTTCATGCTCACTGTGAATGTTTCTTATCTTACAAAATGAATATTTCTATCAGATAGCAGGTACTACTAGTATACCATTTTAACATCCTTATATAACCCATTTATAAGCAATAGTGTCAAGGATTTTGGAAGCAGGGAATTATATAAGCAATAGTGTCAAGGATGGATGCAGCTGATGAAATGCCACTCTCGTCCGTGAAGCATCTTCTTCATAGTCCGTTAATGAGAAATAGCGAAATAAGAGTTTTCATGCAGTTATTTGTAACCTGGTCTACCCATTTAGTAGTAGTCTGTCTGTTTTCATTGAAGGATTTTTATATACCCATCCTGTATGTGCACTGGAGCAAAATTCTATTAAATTGCTTCCTAAAATTGACTTTGAAATTCTTTTTTTTCTCCTTTGATGCAAGAATCCCATTTTAGACCAGCAGTAGACTAATAGTAGCAAACGAAGGAAAGAAAAATGGCTAGTCGTAGTAGTCTACTACGCACGCAAACATGAAAAATTCCAAAACTGAAGAACCACCTTCTCTAGTACTTTCAACTATCCATCAAGATACTATCTTAGAAATGAAGAGGAAATGAAGACACAAATTTCAATGCACCCAGAACGATCACCAAAACCCATTCTACTTGCCTAACACCTAGATTACCCTCAAAATGAATGATAATTTATACAGACAAATATATAATCCAGCCTTTTCAGGAGTCTTTCAAAATTGCCTCCAGCTTGCATAGGCAGTATGCAATCATGATATACTTCTCGGTCTTACTTTCAGTCTCTGGACAACATCCTGAATCTCACCATTACAATGAATGATTATCAGAGACCATAAATGGTCACTCCTAGGTATTTCTCGATCACCTATATAAATAAACCTCATTACTTCTCATGCCAAAATTACATCTAGTTATATTATCTTCCATCTCCTTAATGATCCTACATCATATAGATTGTAACATTTCTCTCCATCTTCTAATTTGGAAAATAATTTGAGCTTTAGTATGAAAAACTAATTCGATGAACTACAACATAACATGCATCTTGCAAACTATATTCTCAATATGACTAGTGATTAAATCAATAAAGAACAGCATATGCAAAGTGTTAAGACTTGGTGTCAACTCTTGATGTAAGGATATGATGATAGGTAATCGCCCTATCTTCCAGCAATTATTATCACAGCCACACTATTTACTACTTCAGCATACACCTAGTACTCCTGGATACTTATTTGTGCTTTAACACCTAGCCACATTGTAACTTTTAAACCTGTCATAAGGTCGCCTCTTTTACATCAATGAAAACAAGAAGTAGATCATATTTTCTCTGCCTAAATTTTTCCGGTGATCATTATAATATGTCAAAGCTTTGAAAAGTACAAGCCAATATATGTAAACCTCCCTTTCACAAATTTATTCATATTATTCACAAATATATGATACCACACAAAGAAAGGACCACCATGGTACGCATTTTAATTATATTTTGATGTACATCATAGATCACTGGAATATGAGAAAGGTAAAATCAATGACAATGCTAATTGTATGATGAGTATGAAATATAAATCCCTACAATTTTGTCTCCTGTAACAGTATACAATACTTTCCATGACTACAGATTCACAAACTGCTCAGAAAATCAAATTAAAACCGTGATAGAGACAAGGGGAAACCAGTGCATAATTCTTATAAAGCTTGTTTTGGCAAATTAAAGTATCAAAATTCTTGCCATATTGCAAAACAATTCAATAGCAAGATCCAAAACACTGACAGGAGAAAAATACAGCATTAGGAAAAATAGAGTACGAGCATTGCATATAATTCAAAATATAGGCAAAATTTGTGTCCTATAATAGTGATAAGTAAATAGAATCAAGTATTAAGCAATCATTTGTGTCCTTTAATAGAATCAAGTAAATAGAATCAAGTAAGTAACCATTAAATCAGGATATAAGCAATTGGGTTTGAGTGAAATTGAATCAAGTATTAAGTGCTCATAACAGATCAAATTTCTCTTTAAAGCTCACAACTTTGAAACGATCTCTACAACCCATAAGAGGTTTTTTTTTGGAAGACAGCACCCAAAATAGGGTTCAAAATATTACATTTCTACTTCACAAAGACAAAAAATCAAACACATGAGATGCAAATTGGGTTATTAAAGTTTGTTCAAATTTTAATCATTAAATCAGGATCAAAGCAATAGGGTTTGAATGAAATTGAAGCAAGAATTAAATGCAACAGCTAATAAATTAAAAACCCATGTTGAAATTATTAGGGGATTAAAAATCTCACCAAATGCAACGGCAAGGGCGGCGGCGACGGTGGTGCGGCGCGAAGGGTGGTGCGGCACGAAGGAGATGCGGCGACGGTGGTGCGGCGCGAGGGAGGTGCGGCGCGAAGGGTGGTGCGGCGCGAAGGAGATGCGGCGACGGTGGTGCGGCGTGAGGGAGGTGCGGCGCGAAGGGTGGTGCGGCACGAAGGAGGAGCGGCGACGGTGGTGCGGCGCAAGGGTTGTGCGACGTGAAGGAGGGGCGGCGACGGTGAGTGGTGAGGGGAGAGAGAAACGTGATTTGGGTTTAGAGTAATAGCGGGATTAGGTGAGTTGAGAGCGGGAGGGTTTAAGGGAACAGTGCTAGCGGGATTAGGTTAAAATTTTTGGGGAAATAAAATTGGGAGTGGGTTTAGAGCGCGTGAAACAAAATAAGATAATTTACCATACCTATCACGGCACGTATACATACCCGCCGCGATAGGGTAGGGTAAATTTCAGCACGGCATTTACCCTACTCTATAACGGCGCTTATTCACATCCGCCGCGATAGGTGCTAGATGTATAACGACGTTTTAGTCAAACGCAGAGATAGAGAGTGGGTTTTTTATAAAATAAAATTCTTCTATATCAATAGCGGCACGTTGGTGAAACGCTGGGACATATATGCCGCTAAAGGCCTAGCGGTTTGTAGTGATGATGAAACAAGGGAGTTGCTGGATTATAGCTTTCGGCAGAGCACATGGAAAGGATTTCGGCAAGGACAGAGGAAAGAAGAAGAGAGCATGATGGAGAAAGGTGTAGAGGTACGGGTATATGTATAGTTTGTGATAGAGTGGTTATTATAACTACTCCCCACTACACCGATTAACACCACTCACTCAAATTCAAACAATCAAATTTCCCTCAAAAAAATCAGCTGGTTTCCCCCTCATTTTCATGCATACACACGTGCACGTGCTTCACACTTGCACACACTTCATTCATACACACCTATATATTTAATTTAAAACCATATGTATATAATGTTTTTGATGCATATAAAATTAACTTAATTTAAAATTATACTTTTTTGTGCATGAATAAAAATAGGCACATATATACTTCATGAAAATTTATTTTAAAATGCAACTAGTACATGCATCGCAAACACGTGTGCGCACGTAAAAATACTGAAATACGAAATTTGACTTTATCAACGGAAAGTTATTAAAATATAATCGAAAAAAATATAAGAAAAAAATATATTTATTAATTACATATATATTCCATAACATAATCGTTACGTACATAGACCACACGTGCATTACACGTAAAAAGTATTTTAATCAAAATAAGGAAAAATGAATTCCGTTTATAAAAATAAATTTGAGTACCTAAAATAAATAATTTAAACACAGAAATATCACACGTAGCGGTGGAAAAATATGTAATCGGTACGTGCATCGATAACACGTAAAAAGCACGTAAAAATACAGAGATTGAAATATTGCATTTGAGTTGACTCAAATAAGATAAAATCAATACAAGAAATGGATAATTATTCGGAATCCAAAATATGTTACGGATATCACCAGTAACGGTACAAAATACACGTGCGTAACATACGAGGGTAAAATTGTCATTTTCAATTTTGCGGTGTGTTACACTTGGATTATTTCTGTATTTGGGCAATATGACCCAGGATTTTTGACATATCCAGATATGATTTATTTGAGATTAATATATTTTGTTTCAAGTAAATTCTGTTGGTATTGGTTCATATATGCATGCTTGGTTGACTTTTCTTGCTTCCGACTCTGATTATTCTTGTAAAATGCAGTAAAGATTCTGAAAACTTATGGATGATAAAAATTATTTGCTGGGATTAGTCACGTATCTGTATTCCATATTCAGTTTTTTGGGAAGCGGGGCGTGACACTGTTCAACCCCTAATCACAGTAGCCGCCCCCTTTACCCCCACTGTCCATCCATCGTCCTCCTGCCTCTTTGTCTCCCATCGCCTTGCCTGTGTCTCCTCGTCCCCATCTCCTCGACACCCCGTCGTTGAGTCACCACCGCCTCACCGCACCCGCTTTTGAACCCATCGTCTTCCTTCTCGTGCATCCATCAACTCGCCATTGCCGAACCCATTACCCCTGCCTCGTCCTCTCCTCATCATCATCCCCTACCACTACTCACCCCCTCATCGCCTTGCCATTCCTGAATCCCCGAAGCTTCCCCTGCCATCGCTCTTCTATTTCCCTTCTGAAAACAGAGCGTCTTGCCGCCTCTCATCGTCATCGTCGCCTTTCGTCGACTGCTCCACAGTCGAGCCTCGATGTTGCTACCGTCTCGCTGTTACAGTCACCCAAAGCCCATCACCGTCGCAGCTACCTACAGTCAAGCCACTACAGTCAGTCGCTGTGTTGATCAAAGGAGAGGGAAGAAAAAGATTGGTGTATTCAATCTCGGCTATCCAATCTCATCAAGATTGTGACCATCAGATCTGATCTAATCTGATCATCTTCATCATCAGCTCTTGGATTTCAGCTGTCCGTTTGTCTTGACCTTGATCATCATCAAGATCCGTGCCGATCCGTCCGATCATTGTTTGATCATCAACATCGAAATCCTTGCCTGATAGTGATCATTTCATCAAGATTCGCCCGGTTTGTGCATCGTCGTATTTATGTTCGTCGCCCGAGATCCAATCCTGTTATTCTATTCTTGCGTCGGATCCATCGTCTACACCCGAAGGCAAGTATCTCCTTGTACAATTTATTGTTCTAGCACAAGCTTTTATTTGAAAATACTGCAAGTAGATCATAGTTGTGACACCCCATTGTCTTATCATTTGATGATCTTATTTTACTCCTTATCAATTCCATGATCATAACAGTCACAATCTTTCGTTTGTATAATTGCTTCACAATTTGTTGGATCCATTTTATCTCCTAATTATTTGAACACATGAAACTAAGAACCTCCCTTGACTTGTAGATATATGTTGTATGTTGTATGTGTTGATTCTACTTTCCTTTGAGTTGAGAAACAAAATTGGCTTGCTGATTTGATACGTATTACATCATGATTTGGATTATACACTAATTTAGACTCATAATAGTCATTTATCATGCCACTTTTACGTACAAGAAACCATCTATGTTGCTGTTCCTATTTTTACTTGCTATTTCAACCCTGATAACATCAGAATTTGGACTTGAGTTCTCAACATAAAATGTATCCCCAGATGTCTAGTTTACTACTATTTTGAGGGAATTGAATTTCGAGTTATAGTTTGTGAGTTATCGCAGTTTTACTGCTGCTGTGTAGTAGAATTTTAGATTCACAATTTTGCTGCGACACATTGTTTCACAATTAATTTAACCATGCTACCTGTAAGATAATGACTTGAAATTTTGCATGCTGATACTAGACACACTAGAGAACATTTTCTAATTTTTTTGGAATTAATTAATGAATTTTTAGACCTGTTTCATACTTATAAACACAATTTTACAAGTTCTGGCTGAACACAAATCTTGCGTAGGTTGCTGTTTTGACATCCGATGCTACAACTTTTATGTATCTTGTTTATATGCGCTGGATTTGGCAGAGATTCTAGTTTCTATATTTTCTGACAGATCGAGATTTGGATTCTTTTAGCAATGGGAATCGCAGTTTTGGTGCAGCAATGTCATGCTGTCCAGAATTGGAATTCTCGTAGTTTTTAATAATTTTAATTTGTTTTGACCCACGAATATGCCTTCTAATTATCTTAAACTTGTTTCATGTTCTCGATCATGTTTACTTGCCCTGTTTCACACACTTTCATGCTTTTCTTGATAATAATAATAAATAAAAAGCCGGGATTAAAGGAAAAGTCTATAGTAGTGGACAATATAGGTAAGTGTACTCGGAAGGGGGCCCATGTTTCCCACTTGATACATGTTTCATGAACTATTTATGTTATTACTCGATTCATGAAATAGCATATTATTTGTAACACCGTAGATTTGATTTATGAGATTTTATGATTCTACGTGTTTTGCACGTATGATTTCATTTGTGTAATTTTTCGTATAAAATATTTTTATATAGTATTTGTTCTCCCTAATTTTTCCAAATTTTTTTTAAAGCCTAATTAAAATCTAAAGCCCAAATTGTCTTTTAAGTCCACTTTAATAATTAATTATTTTAATTATTTAAACCAATTGTTCAATTGGCCCATTATTCAGCCCATTTAACTTATTTCTCTTTTAAAATAATTTAACTTGTATTGTAGACTCTTGTCATGAATAAATAAATTTTTATGCACATGTACACCTGTAAGGAGGGGGTACTAGTTGGCACTTGCAAGCACTAGGGTGTGCATTGCACACCTTTACACTAGGCCGGATTGTGATGGACGGATGTGGGAGAGATGGAAGTGGGGGAGAGGTGGTTGTGTATCACGGGGTAGTTTTTGTAACTCCCTAGTTCATCTAGACCATTGATCTTTAACCATTTGATCACATCCTAGCCCTACATTCACCCCAAAAAATTATATAAATACCCCTCCCTATACTCTTCATTCTCACACTTAGAATTTTTGAAAGTAAAGAATAGAAAGAAAAGAAAGAGATGTAATTTGAGTGAGACTAAAGATTGAGGAGTTGTGAGATTGTGTGCTCTTTTGTTCTTCATCCAAGGAGGAGGCCGGACTACACTAGGGGGCAAGGCTTGGGTTGCGGCATCATTAGGAGGAGAAGCATTTTGGTGGCTTGATTTAGGAGGAGACGACTTCGCTCGATCATTGTAGGAGATCATTAGGAGTTTGTTTGTTTTTCTCTCCATCAAAGGTGGGTAATTCTCTTACACTTCTAACTAGGTTCATGCTAGAGTATGGTTGATGCATTTGAAAAGAGACATAGTTATTCTAGCCATATGTTATAAGAATAAGACAAATTAGAATGCTAGATTGTGTGTGAAAAGAATGATAATTAGTTGCAAATTTTGATAGTTAGTTTAATTTTGACATTTCTACCATGCTTTAATTGATGAATTGTGCTATTTCATGGAGACATGATTGTATGCTTAATTGGATTGAAATGTTAATCATGCTTAGTGGTGAATTTGCTATTTCAATGGTTAAAAATGTTAAAAAAGGGATTTTTGTTACTAAAATAATTAAGTAATATTAATAGTCATAATAAGAAGGAAATGCAAGAAGTTTGAATGCCAATTTACAAAAGAAACGATTTTGGTTGTACATATTTGAAATTGTAGACAAATTTGTAGTCAAATAGAAAAAGTGAGGTTTTTGTCAAAAATCAAGATTTAATATACTAATATGTTAGAAATGTATAAAAGTTATGTTCTGAAATTTTTGAAAGAAAATGGAGAAGAAACGAAATTAAAATTAGTTACTTTAAAAAAAAAGTTCAATGAACCGAAACTAAGATCAAACCCCCTGAAAACCCAATTCAAATCGGTTGGCCACTTAGCCTAATTTGTTAGTGGGTGTGTTGGGCGCGCTTACTGTAGCGTGGGTTCTGGCCTTGGTCTCAGGTTCGAAACCGAACAAGAGCCTTTTTCGTTTTAAAATTTTTTTGGAAAAAAAAATCCGAACTCGAGATTGGACTCATATGATTCCGAACCATCTTTATGACGTGGTTGCGCACTGTCCCTTTGGTTAGTGCGTGCACTGGCTTTGTCTGTGGTCGCTGGTTCGAAACCCGAACTCAGCAACTTGAAAACTTTTGTTTTTTTGAGTTTTTTGGTGATTTTGTGACTTTAGAAATTCGGGAAAAATCCTATAATTGTTATAAAAATATGTAGACTTCATGAAAAAAAATTGTACACTATTTCGACTTGATTTAAATAGCGTCAGAGAAAAAATTGAGTAGAACCTTGTAAAAATCGATATTTTGCACAAGTATAAGTATAAAAGTGACTTTTGAGTTATACTAAATTTATAAAAGGAGATTTTGTGTAAAAAAGAACTTGAAGTGTGTTTCAATATGAATTTTGTTATTATTTTGGGTTATATATGCTTTGGAAATTAAATGAGAAATATGATTTTAACATTTGGAGAAAAATAAATATTAGTACGGAAACTGAGACTTATTTTGGTTGAATGAGAATGTTATGAATTGAATTGGAACATTGAATTTTTGGAAAGAATGGAAATCACGTTAATTGTGAAAAAGAACTATATGAGTATGAGAACTCAAATATTGTGATTATGAATTGAAATTGAGAACTAGAGTGTAGCTAAGCCTCATACCAGCATCAAAAAGAAATATGTTGAAATGAAACGACCAAGATTTGGGTCATGTGACATAAATGGTTGAGACCGGTATAGTGGAAGGGCTAACTCTAGAGAATTGATTTTGTTCATGATTCAAATAACTAAGGACTAGATACATAGTGAAGACGTGATGAAAATAAGAGAAAAACACGAGTATGAGGGCCTCGGAGCTACGGTGTGAGAGTATTCACAGGCTGTCTTCACGATGCGTCGTGACATGATGTGGATATGTCTCCAAGAGTCCGTACCGTAGGTGGCGCTCGTGAGGGTGTTAGGTAACTACAGGTGGTGTCATGTCCCATGACAGAGGCTGAATTGTCCATAGATTCTTCACAATGCGTCGTGACATGACGTGGGATTCCCCTCTAGGCTGTCTGGACATGAGCTCGTAACTCATAGAACATCTAGGATACTTATCGTAGTTACAGTAGTAGTTAAGTCATGACGAGGGATTGAACCCTACAAGATGAAGAACGGTTAAGGGCTTGCCCTCAGACCTATGTAGTATGGGATGCATAGAATCTGAACAAGTATGCATTAGTGTCATATAATATGCATAACTGCATTAAGGACTAAATGCACCGGACTACCCGACATCTATAGGATAGCCCCTTGTAGTTCTTTTTGTGATCAAGTTTGTGATTGTTTAAGTATTTGAGAATCGTTATAATGTTTTTGGCTTAGAGAGGATAGCCGTATATAATATTTCGTCGGTTGTAAGTAACTGACGCGCCCACAGTTTCTATGCAGGATAAAGTAATTAACAAGACTAAAAAATACATGCTGATTAAAGAATGATTCAAGTGTTATACATTTCAATTTATGTAAATTGTTGTAATTTTCTTTCGCTGTAAATATGTAATGTAATTGTAAACTCTGATGTAACAAAAGTTCTTTATTTCCTTGTAAAATTGTATGAAAGAAGTGTAAAGATCCTGTGGAACTTCAAATTCAGTTGTGTTTTGGAATTCGGGGTGTTACAGAGTGGTATCAGAGCCACGCTTCCAAGTAGTACAAATTTATAAGGAACAACACTCTAGAAGTGGACATTAAGGCGTGAATTGAGTCTAGAGATTTAAATGTAAGTCACTTACATTTGTGTTGCTCTATGATTTATGCTTTTCTTCTCCTTCCTCTAAGATGGTGGACCACTTCGACCTAGCTGGAGATGATAACTGGCACATTGTTGAGGAAGATTACTATCCCGGGCAAGCTGATTCAGACGAAGAAGATCCTGAAGAATTTGAAGAGGAATGGCTTGAGTCCCGAGAGATCAATCCACCTCCGGATTCGTCTAATGATTTTTCTGACAAGGAAGAACCAGTTCCGAGTAATCTCATTGTGTCTCTTCAAATGCAGGTAGAGATTCAACGGGAGAAAATTGGGCTACTGGAGACTCAGTTGGCGAAGCGCAAGGATGATATTGCAATTCTCAGTCATCGTGTTTGGGAACTCGAGAAGAGGAAAAACATGACCGATGTACTAAAGGAGGAAGTGGAGGAACTACGGGAAGAGCTTCGATGAGCCAAGAGGAACCGTAGGAACTGGACTGTTGTATCTTCTTATTGTTTTCATTTTGATGTCAGAAATGTTTTAAATTCGAATGTATAAAGTTGAAATTCAATGAAATGAAAAGTTGATTTAAAATTCATGTTTATACTTCGAATTTAATGGATCTTTTGCATCCGAAGATGGCTAGAAGAGGAGCTTAAAATGGTGAAGGTTTGGACTGGGAAATAGCAATCAAACTCGTGGAATTATTCAAGCGGATGAAACCACCGGTGTTTGAGGAGAAGTCAGATCCTGACACGGTTGACAATTGGATCCAACAGGTAGAGACTATCTTCGAAGTCTTAGAGACTCCGGAGGGCAGCAAGGTGAAGTTGGCTGCACTGCAGTTCGAGAAGGATGCGGCGGTGTGGTGGCAGTCGATGAAGCGGACGATGGGGAACTTGGTTCTTGGCTGGGATGAATTCTTGGAGGAATTCCGCAATCATTATTTTCCCTCAGACATCCAGGAGAAGAAGGCCATGGAGTTTCTGGCGCTGCAGCAGGGCGGTATGTCGGTTAAGGAGTATGAGACAAGGTTCACTCAGATCTCGAGATATGCGCTCGAACTGGTGATGGACGAGGCGAAGAAGGCTTGAAAGTTCGAGCATGGTTTGAGGCCCAGTCTGAGATCCAGGATGATACCCCTCGGTATCAGGAGGTTTGACAAGCTGGTTAGGCAGTTCCACGCGGTTCAGAATCAGAGGACCAACTAAAATGTTGGGAAGAGGCCCGCAGTTTCTGGCAACTTTAAGGGATAGCCACCGGCCCAGAGGTTCAAACCAACAGGAGAAAATGCTGTCAACATAGCTGGGAGACTCGGAAACAATTGGGTGAGACCTCCTGTGGTGACTTGCTTCAACTGTGGCGAGACGGGACATTACAAGTCTCAGTGCCCTAAGCCGCAGAACGTCACCTGTAATGGACCGACGCAGTAAGTTGGGAAGAAGCCATACCAGCAGGGGCAAGTATTTGCCTTGGCTGAAGCTGACGCTGATGAGGTGGATCACGTCATCATTGGTACGAGGGAGGATGTTTAGAGTGTTTTATGTTGTTTCTCTTTTTCCCGCTTTTGTAGTTAACTATTATGTAACGAGTGTATGTTATGTAACAGGAGAACTTATTTTGAATGGAAAGAAAGCTTTTGTTTTGTTCAATACTGGATCCTCTCACACTTTTGTATCACCTAAGTTTGCTAATGTTTTGGGAGTCGAACCGAAAGTCTTTCCAGGCAAGGTCTTGGCAGCAGCTACTCCGTCAGGGGAGACTCTAACCATTGATCGGTACTATGCGGACTGCGAGACCGTAATTGGGGACAGAATTTTTGGGATTGATCTGATCGAACTGAATGTCTTGGGAGTCGATGTGATCATTGGCATTGATTGGATGTCGGTGTATAGTGCGCACATTGAGTGTAAGACCAAGAAAGTAACAGTGAAGGCTCCAGGTGGTCCTGAAGTCACTTTCCAAGGGAAGAAGAGAAGTTCTGGTCTGGTGGCAGCTATCTGCAAGAGGGATGTTCCTGTGGAGGTGCAACAAATTCCTGTAGTTCGAGATTACCCAAATGTGTTCTTGGAAGATTTGCCTGGGTTACCCCCGCATCGTGATGTGGAGTTCAGCATCACTATTAAGACAGGGAGTGCACTTATTTTCAAGGCACCGTATAGGATGGCGCCAGTGGAGCAGGATTAGATCAAACGGCAGATTAAGGAACTGTTGGAGAAAGGCTTTATTCAATCGAGTGCGTCACCTTGGGTTGCACCTGTGCTTTTGGTAAAGAAGAAGGATGGTTTGATGAGGATGTGCATCGATTACCGAGATCTGAATAAGGTCACTGTTCAGAATAAGTATCCTATTCCACGAATTGACGACCTGTTCGATCGTTTACAAGGAGCGGCTATTTTCTCCAAAATAGATCTTCGATCAGGTTACCGTCAAGTTCGAGTGAAAACTGAAGATGTGCATAAGAATGCATTCAGAACTCGACACGGGCATTATAAATTCTTAGTTATGCCATTTGGAGTGATGAATGCACCTGCAATTTTCATGGATATGATGAACAGAGTTCTGAGGCCGTTCATTGATTCTTTCGTCGTGGTGTTTATCGATGATATCCTTGTGTACTCCAAGTCGGAGGAGGAGCACACAGAGCATCTGGAAACAGTTTTGAGGAAGCTTCAGGAGCATGAGTTGTATGCCAAATTGTCCAAGTGCGATTTTTGGAAATCTGAATTGGCATTCCTGGGTCACATCCTTTCTAAGGAGGGAGTGGCAACTGATCCGCAGAAGATAAAGGCGGTGAAGGATTGGGCAAGGCCTACTACAGTGAAGGAAATCAGGAGTATTCTTGGGCTAACTGGATATTACAGGAGGTTTATCCAGGGCTATTCTCAGATAGTCGTGCCGCTCACTGGTCTGACCAAGAAGAATGTGAACTTCAAGTGGACCGAGCAGTGCGAGGCATGCTTTCAGGAGTTGAAAGAGAGGCTGACTACTGCTCCCATTTTGGCTTTGCCTAGAGCAGGTGTTGAGTACAATGTGTATAGCGATGCTTCACATCGTGGGCTTGGTTGTGTCTTAATGCAAGAAGAAAAAGTGATCGCTTATGGGTCTAGGCAACTACGACCGCATGAGAAGAATTATCCAACTCATGATCTGGAGTTGGCTGCGATTATTTTTTCCTTGAAGCAATGGAGACACTACGTGTGTGGTGAGAAATTGAACATGTACACGGACCACAAGAGCTTGAAGTACATTTATCAGCAGAAAGATTTGAATCTGAGGCATGGATGGAAGTACTTGAGGACATTCGTCCGGAGATTAAGTACCATCTTGGCAAGGCTAATGTGGTTGCTGATGCACTTAGCCGCAAGAGCAGCCTGGCTAGTTTGGTCACAACTCAGAGGCAGCTTGCAGAGGAGTTGGATCGGGCTGGTATTGAAGTTGTTTTGCAAGGCTTGGGATCATTTTTAGCTCAGTTGAGGCTTTAAGCAATGCTGAATGAAAGGATTATCGCAAGTCAGAAGGAAGATGTAGAGATTCAGAAGATGAAGGAGCAGGTTGGTGCTGGCAGGTTGTCCAAGTTTCAGATCAGGGATGAGGTGCTATGGTTTGGAAAGAGGCTTTATGTTCCGGATCAAGCAGAATTGTGGGAGATGGGAGAGTATTCTCCAGGAGGCACATGCTACTCTTTTGTCTGTACATCTTGGGAGTACCATGATGTATAAGGACATTAAGCAGCATTTCTGGTGGTCAGGTCTGAAGCGAGATGTGGCGGAGTTCGTGGCGAGATGTGAGATCAGTCAGTAGGTCAAAGCTGAGAATTAGAAACCCAAAGGTCTATTGCAACCGTTACCTATTCCGGAATGGAAGTGTGATAATATCAGTATGGATTTCATCACGGGTTTGCCCAAGAGTTCAAAGGGCAACGGTGATAGTCGATCGGCTAACCAAGTTCGCTCACTTCTTGGCGATAAAACTCACTTCGTCGATGAAAGATTGGTTGAGCTGTATGTTGGTGAGATCGTCAGGCTTTATGGTGTTCCATTAACCATTGTGTCTGATCGGAATGCGCAGTTTACTTCGTATTTCTAGAGGAGTCTTCAGACGGCTTTGGGTACCAAGACAGATTTCAACACTGCTTTTCATTTTCAGACCGATGGGCAGACCGAGAGAGTCAACCGTATTATTGAGGATAT
Source organism: Hemerocallis citrina (assembly GCA_017893485.1). Taxonomy (NCBI): domain Eukaryota; kingdom Viridiplantae; phylum Streptophyta; class Magnoliopsida; order Asparagales; family Asphodelaceae; genus Hemerocallis; species Hemerocallis citrina. The sequence goes on along the minus strand of CM030358.1, from coordinate 426,574,874 downwards.
GCTTCGGTGTTGTGTACTAGACTTTGGAGGCAGTTGGGAAAGGCACTTGGATCTGGTAGAGTTTGCCTACAACAACAGTTTTCAGACTAGTATTGGGATGGTGCCGTACGAAGCTCTGTATGGTAGAAAATGCAGAATACCTGTTTGTTGGTTCGAAGTTGGAGAGCGGCAGATGTTTGGGCCTGAGATTGTGCAGCAGACCTCCGAAAAGATCAATCTGATCAGGAAGAGGTTGGTGGATGCTCAGAGTAGGTAGAAGAGCTATGCAGACAATCGGAGGATGGACCTTGAGTTTGAGGTTGATGACTTTGTCTTTCTGAAGGTTTCACCTAGCAAAGGCATGATTCACTTCGGCAGAGATAGAAAGTTGGCCCTGAGGTTCATAGGCCCATACAAGATATTGAAACGGTTGGGAAAGCTGCTTATCGGTTAGAGTTGCCGGAAGAGTTGTCTCAGGTGCACAATATGCACAATATCTTCCATGTGTCTATGCTTAGAGATTACATTCCAGATCGTAGTCACTATTTGCCTGAAGTGCCGGAGGGTTTGCAGTTGGATCTGAGTTACATTGAGCTTCCGGTTGAGATTATTGATCTTCAGGAGAAAGTCTTGAGGAACAAGACGATATCGATGGTCAAAGTAGTCTGGAGAAACTAGTTGGTTGAAGAGGCTACTTAGAAATCTGAGGAGAGGATGATGAATGATCATCCTGAGCTCTTAGTGTGATTTGTATCTTCTTCTCTTTCCTTTCTTATCTCTTTGTTGTATTGTTGTTTTCTCACTCTTTAAGTGTAGTTCCGGAGACATAACTATTCTAAGGATGGAGTGTTGTAACACCCTAGATTTGATTTATGAGATTTTATGATTCTACGTATTTTGCACGTATGATTTTATTTGTGTAATTTTTTGTATAAAATATTTTTATATAGTATTTGTTCTCCCTTATTTTTCCAAATTTTTTTTAAAAGCCTAATTGAAATCTAAAGCCCAAATTATCTTTTAAGCCCACTTTATTAATTAATTATTTTAATTATTTAAACCCATGGCCAAATCGGCCCATTAGTGAGCCTATTTAACTTTTTTTCTCTTTTAAAACAATTTAACTTGTATTGTAGACTCTTTTCATGAACAAATAAATTTTTATGCACATGTACACTTGTAAGGAGGAGGTACTAGTTGGCACGTGCAAACACTAGGGTGTGCATTGCACACCTTTACACTAAGCCGGATTCTGATGGAGGGATGTGGGAGAGATGGAAGTGGTGGAGAGGTGGTTGTGTATCATGGGTAAGTCCCTAGTTCATCTAGACCATTGATCTTTAACCATTTGATCACATCCTAGCCCTACATTTACCCCAAAAAATTGTATAAATACCCCTCCCTATACTCATCATTCTCACACTTAGAATTTTTGAAAGTAAAGAATAGAAAGAAAAGAAAAAGATGTAATTTGAGTGAGACAAAAGATTGAGGAGTTTTGAGATTGTGTGCTATTTTTTTCTTCATCCAAGGAGGAGGCCAGACTACACTAGGGGGCAAGGCTCGGGTTGCGGCATCATTAGGAGGAGAAGAATTTTGGTGGCTTGATTTAGGAGAAGACAACTTTGCTCGATCGTTGTAGGAGATCATTAGGAGATTGTTTGTTTTTCTCTCCATCCAAGGTGAGTGATTCTCTTACACTTCTAACTAGGTTCATGCTAGAGTATGGTTGATGCATTTGAAAAGATATATTGTTATTCTAGCCATATGTTATAAGAATAAGACAAATTAGAATGTTTGATTGTGTGTGAAAAGAATGATAATTAGTTGCAAATTTTGATAGTTAGTTTAATTTTGACATTTCAACCATGCTTTAATTGATGAATTGTGCTATTTCAAGGAGACATGATTGTATGCTTAATTGGATTGAAATGTTAATCATGCTTAGTGGTGAATTTGCTATTTCAATGGTTAGAAATGAGAAAAAAGGGATTTTTGTTACTGAACTAATTAAGTAATATTAATAGTCATAATAAGAAGGAAATGCAAGAAGTTTGAATGCCAATTCACAAAATAAACGATTTTGGTTGTACATATTTGAAATTGTAGACAAATTTGTAGTCACATAGAAAAAGTGATGTTTTTATGTCAAAAATCAAGATTTAATTTACTGATATGTTAGAAATGTATAAAAGTTATGTTCTGGAATTTTTGAAAGAAAATGGAGAAGAAACGAAATTAAAATGAGTTACTTTTCATAAAAAGTTCAATGAACCGAAACTAAGATCATACCCCCTAAAAACCCAATTCATATCAGTTGGCCACTTAGCCTAATTGGTTAGTGAGTGTGTTGGGCGTGCTTACTGTAGCGTGGGTTCTGGCCTTGGTCTCAGGTTCGAAACCGAACAAGAGCCTTGTTCGTTTTAAAAATTTTTTGGAAAAAAATCTGAACTCGAGATTGGACTCATATGATTCCGAATCGTCTTTGTAACGTGGTTGCGCTTTGTCCCTTTGGTTAGTGCATGCGCTGGCTTTGTCTGTGGTCGCTAGTTCGAAACCCGAACTCAGCAACTTGAAAACTTTTGTTTTTTTTTTAGTTTTTTGGTGATTTTGTGACTTAAAAAATTTGGGAAAAATCCTATAATTGTTATAAAAATATGTAGACTTCCTGAAAAATAATTGTACACTATTTCGACATGATTTAAATAGCGTGAGAGGAAAAATTGAGTAGAACCTTGTAAAAATTGATATTTTGCACAAGTACAAGTATAAAAGTGACTTTTGAGTTATAATAAATTTATAAAAGGAGATTTTGTGTAAAAAAGAACTTGAAGTGTGTTTCATTAAGAATTTTTTTATTATTTTGGGTAATATATGCTTTGGAATTAAATGAGAAATATGATTTTAATATTTGGAGAAAAAGAAATATTAGAATGGAAACTCAGACTTATTTTGGTTGAATGAGAATGTTATGAATTGAATTGGAACATTGAATTATTGGAAAGAATGGAAATCATGTTAATTGTGAAAAAGAACTATATGAGCATGAGAACTCAAATATTGTGATTATGAATTGAAATTGAGAACTATAGTGTAGCTAAGCCTCATACCGTTATCGAAAAGAAATATGTTGAAATGAAATTTGAAATGAAACGACCAAGATTTTGGTCATGTGATATAAATGGTTGAGACCGGTATAGTGGATGGGCTAACTTTAGAGAATTGATTTTGTTCATGATTCAAATAACTAAGGACTAGATACATAGTGAAGACGTGATGAAAACAAGAGAAAAACACGAGTATGAGGGCCTCGGAGCTACGGTGTGAGAGTATTCACAGACTGTCTTCACGATGCGTCGTGACATGACGTGGATATGTCTCCAGGAGTCCGTACCGCAGGCGACGCTCATGAGGTGTTTGGTGACTGCTGGTGGTGTCATGTCCCATGATGTGGGATTCCCCTCCAGGCTGTCTGGACATGAGCTCGTAACTCATAGAACATCTAGGTTACTTATCATAGTTACAGTTGTAGTTTAAGTCATGATGAGGGATTGGACCCTACAAGATGAAAAATGGTTAAGGTCTTGCCCTCAGACCTATGTAGTATGGGATACATAGAATCTGAACAAGTACGCATTAGTGTCATATAATATTCATAACTGCATTAAGGACTAAGTGCACCGCACTACACGACATCTATAGGATAGCCCCTTGTAGTTCTTTTTGTGATCAAGTTTGTGATTGTTTATGTATTTGAGAATCGTTATACTGTTTTTGGCATAGAGAGGATTGCCGTGAATAATATTTCGTCGGTTGTAAGCAACTGACGCGCCCATAATTTCTATGCAGGATAAAATGATTTACAAGACTAAAGAATACATGCTGATTAAAGAATGATTCAAGTGTTATACATTTCAATTTATGTAAATTGTTGTAATGTGCTTCCGCTGTAAATATGTAATGTAATTGTAAACTCTGATGTAACAAAAGTTCTTTATTTCAGTGTAAAATTGTACGAAAGAAATGTAAAGATCCTGTGGAACTTCGAATTCAGTTGTGTTTTGGAATTCGGGGTGTTACATTATTACTCGATTCATGAACTTGTTATTACTTGATTCATGAACTAGTATATTATTATTTGATTCATGACCTGTCATGTAACCCCTGTTTCCCCAAAAATGTATTTTCTATGTATTTTCGGTATTTCATATTTTTGTAAATTAGTTTTTTCGCTTTCAAATTATTTTTTTTGTTAAAATGTATTGTCGGATATTCTATTAAAAACTATCTTCAATCAATAATTTTATTTGTAACTATTTCTTATGTTTTTTTATACAAATCTTATTATCGATATTATTACTTTGATTTCTTTTATTTATACTATTACTGTTATTATTATTTTTGTTATTGTTATTGTTTTTATTATTATTATTAATATTTCTACAAAATCCTAAATTTGTATTTTTATTAGTTATTGTATTTTCCTAATACCCAAAACCCATTTTTATTTTATTGGATTTCTTTTATTTAAAACCCTATAATTTTCTTAATGGATTTTTAAACCTTATTTAAAACCCCAGCCCAAATACCCATTATCAGATATTATACCAAACCCATTACCTATTTCTAAACCAAACCCATTAACTATTTCCCTATAACCCATTTAATCCCCAACTGCATCCATAACCCATTATATTATACCCGTTCCCTAACAACCCCAATAAACACAAAACCCTATACACCTGCACCCAAAACCCACCAAACCTGTTATCTCCTTTACCCCTGTTCTGCCGTCAACTTCACCCCTACCCTGTTAACCCTAAACTCAACCCATTATATAACCCATGAAACCTCTGTGCCGCTTCCCTACCCCGTCTTCAACCCATCTCCCTGTGTGCTCCCTCTCCCCCTATCTCTTCTCCCGTCCATCCCTCTCCCCCGGCCTCCCGCTCATCCTCCTCCCGACCATCTCCTTCCCTCTGCTGCCGCACCAGGCGACATCCCTTGTGCGCGAACCCCTGTCGCCCTACCCTCCTTCAGGTGCTCCTCCGCCCCTCTCCCCTTCGCTTCGCCGTCGCGACCACACAGCTACGCTAGCCCCATCTTCGCTCTCCCTCTGGTCGTGGCGCCTGACTGCAGCCAGGGCGACAGCAACGCGCCGCCCTCTAGCCAGTCACGACCAGTGGCAGTGCAGCTCCCCTATGTGTCGTCTGCTCCGCCAGCAGTGACTGCAGATCCACCCTGGCTCTTCCACGATTGCAGCATCTCACTGGCGCTGCCCTGAGCATTGCTGCCCACCACTGTGCTTGCCTCACCCTCGGACGTCCTCTCCATCCCTCCTGACCACCGGCCTGCTGCAGCAGCCCGCAGCTCTCCTGGTGTGCACCACCCTGTGCACAGCCCGAATGCCCCCGTCTCCCCTTCGGCGTTGCCCTCTGGCTGCCGACGTGCCGCGCCACTGCCCCTGGCCACCGTCACCGTCCTCCGCTATGCACAGTTTCCCCCTAGCTGTTCTCTTGATGGGTTTGATCAAGTGGATCCGAGCCGTTGATCTCTTGATCATCTTGATTATAGAGGGTTTGATCATCTTTGATTGGGAGCCATTCGATAGCCTTAATCATCTTGATCTGGATTGATTGATTCCTAGCCATCTGTTGGATCTTGATCATCATCTTTAATTATGGATCGTTGGATCACATTATCATCATCTTGAAGTTTTTGATCACTTTGATTGGTGGCCGTTCATTCGTCGATCTGATCCGATCTCCTTGATCTCTTGATCTCATGATCTCAGCCGTCCAATCGTGTTCGTGGGTTATTAGTTCTTTGGATTCGTGATCTTGTTCGTGTTCCGTGCGTTCGTTCACAGTGTTTTGCCCAGGAATCCGTTCTCGTTATTCTTGCTCTTGTGTTGTTCTCGTCGTCTCTCAGGCAAGTAACTTGTACTCAAATTCCTTTGTATGATACAAGTAAAAAAATATCGCTTGTAGTGTAGTTGGGTTCTAGAGACAATTGTGTGTGAAATCCCTTGTTGATATTGTCTCTATAGTGCTTTGACCATAGTTGACTCACGACAAAAAAATTTGATATGAAACAATTTAGGTTTTGCCCGTTCTTGATTTGATCATGTATGTGGAAATTTTGTGAGAATTTGGGTATTTGTTGAGATCCTTATGATAGACTTGTTTTAGATATATTAATTACCCTAATTCATGATGCTTGGACACTTGGTAGACTCGATTTCATGTTTGGTTGTGTCTGGATTAAGTTTCGTTGGATCTATGTCGATTTTGGTTTTTGATGAAATCTGTATTTTGCCAATATTCTGTCTTTATCAGTAATTTAGACCATGTTAAGTTCAGAATCTTAATTTCAGTATAAAACATGAGTTTTAGAGAAATTCGTCTTCTTTCCAACCCCTCTGACCTTACTCGATTTCGTTTTCGTATGTGTGAGATATGACGGTTTCCTACAGAGGTGTTGATCTTTTCCAGATTTCGTTTCTTGATGATTTTGATGATTAAATTATTTTGATACTTGTGCTACCCATATTATTTTGATCTGAAACTTTGGTCAATTTTACAATGTCTAGTTGGGGTTACCCAGAATTTTGGTGGATTTTACTGATGAGTTTTATATGCCGTTTCATGCTCGTTTATGAAAACTATACTTGCTGTATTTTGCTTGTTGTTCTGTAAAGAATCGTATTTTTATCCTGATTCCTTTTACTTTATGAAAAAAATTTGTGAAATATAAAAGTTAGATTATTCTATCTATTTTCATCTCCCTTTGGCGGATTTGGATTCGTTTCACTGGTTGCGAGATATTATAGTTTTCGTACAGCAGTGTTGGGAATTCCAGATTTGCCAAACTATCATTTCTTGATGTTTTCTGATTTTTTATGACTGATCTAATTTTACTGGAAAATTATGAAACTTTATATTTAGATACTGGACATATAGGGGAATACCCTAGATTTTTCGTGGATTTATTTATTGAGTTTTGATACTGTTTTCCTGACTGAGAATTGGTTTTACTGATTTCTGCCTGAACGTGTTTTCTGGATTCAAATCAGTTTTGAGTTATGATTTTGTGAATTACTATATGACTTATTTGTATCCACTGGATTCGTTTGAGAGTCTATTTTCTAGACGTCTTGACGAATTTATATTTGCATGTCTGTAACAGTGGGAATCACTGTTTTACTACAGTATGGTCTTGCTGTCCTGAACTAGAGACATGGTTATTTTATTCCTTTATGAGTTATCTTGTACACATACATGTTTACCTTGCAACTTGAACTTGTTACATGATCATGCCATATTATTCTTGATATGTTTTGCACACCTACATGCTTGTTTGACATTAATAATAAAATAATCAAGGTGGGGTTAAGGGAAAGATCTAGTAGTGGATAGTGCAGAAACATGTACTCGGAAGAACCTAGTGGTTATTGGAGCTTGTTTACATGTGGAGCTTGACACGATATACATGACACGTACACACATGACATTGGAGCTTGTTTGAGTTTGGAGCTTGTTTACATGATACATCATTACATGATACTTGGAGCTTGTCCCTGAGTACACTTCCCTGTATGGTCTACTGTGAAATCTAAAGTGAAACTGTTTGTTGTAGCAACCATGTGTTATGTTTTTGGGGTGCATGAAGTGCTACCTAGATAGTAATAACTACAAGACTTGATACATGACACTTGAACATGATACATGCCCACTTGATACTTGACTACATGATACATGAGATTTGATACTTGATACATACTACATGATTACATGAATTCTTGATACTGATTACTTGGTACATGACACTTGTTTACTTGATATTCGCACATGCTATTATACTTGCTCATCTTGCCATGCCATGATTTATATTCTGTTATCATGATTATACCATGCTAGGCTTATTACTTAGATTTACCTATCCCATGTACTTGTATCCTACATTATAAGTGGCCCGTACCATGCAATTTGACGGGTACTTGTTTTCTCTTTTCCTCTTCCATGCAATTCTTAAATTGCAGATTTTGGAGAACACGTTCCAGATGGTATTGGTGACATGAAGTATTAGTGCTGGATCTTGTTATTATTACTTTTGTAGTTTCTTGAACAATATTGTATTTTGATACTTGGATTTGTTTTTGTATTTGGGCTGTAATACCCCGATTTTCATTTATGAAAATTATTTATTTTTTTTTGTACGTTTTGTGCACGTGCAATTTTTGCAGTATAAAACCTTATAATTACTTTCAATATGGATAATGTGTGTGTGTGTGTGTATATATATATATATATATATATATATATATATATATATATATATATATATACATACATACATACATGTGTTCTCTAATTATTTTTATAATAGGCCCATTTTCTTCAAATAAACATAAGCCTTCTTTTTAGCCCAAATCAATTTTTTTTTTGTAAACCATTATTTGGCCCATTAAATGAAGCCCATGAGCTATTTCTTCTTTTATTACAACTTGTAAAGTAGAATATTTTTATAAGAGTATTTTTATAAAAAATATAATGTACAACTTTTTAAATGGAGAACAAATGAATGCACGTGCATTGCACGTACACGTGCAAGTAGCACACATAGTGGGCTGGTTTTGGTAAGGAGGGAAAAAGAAAAAAAGAGTTGAGTTATGGGTGGTAGTTGTTTGAATCATGGTTGGTTACTACAACTTCCCCTTCAATCCCAACCTTTTATTTTTAACTCCTAGATTGATCCTAGCCCTTCATTTGCTCCAATTTTTAGTATAAATACCCCCCTAGCCTAGTTATTCTTGTACTTTTCATTTTCCCAAAACCTATAGTAGAAAATACAATTTTTAGTAGTGTAGTAAGTGAGATAAAAAAAAAAGTTTGAGAGTTGTGGGTTGTGCTTGCACCAAAGGAAGGCCGGCATCAAGGAAGGCTCGGGATTGCACTTTGAAGGCCGGTTTTGCAAATCAAGGAGGAGGAGGAACGCTCTTTTGGCAAGCTCGCGAAGGACTCTTTTGTTTAGGAGGTGTTGCAATATTTATTCTCTCCAAATAAGGTGTGTTATTTTCCATGTTTCTAATTAGATATCATGCTAAGGTTGATTAAATTGATAATGCATGAAAGAAACTAATAAGAGCACATTTAATTGGAAAAAAGGCTTGTTAGTTGATTGAATTGATGCTAAATAGATTGCTGTTATTCCATCATGAATATTAAGTTGTATGTGAATTGTTTGTAGCTATGGAATGTTTGAATTAAAATTTGTTGTTAGTATCAAAACTAAATTCAAATGCTAGTAGATGAAATTGTTGCTTTATGTTCTTAGATGGAATTTTGTGATAATGTTTAGCATGAGTAACCTAAAATATATTTTTGGGTTTGTAAAAGAAAAATAAACAGGGAATTGATATAGGGAATATTAATGTTAAGTTGTATAAGAAATGTCGAAATGAGATGTGGTAGTATAGTAGTATACAATTTAAGTTAATTGTATGACAAATATGTGTTTAATTACTAGAAAAATTATTTTTAAATTACTGGAGTGTTAAACTATGTTTAATTAGACATTCTGGAGATTTACAAGAAATTTAGTAAAAAGCAAAACTCAAATGAGAGCTTTTGAACATCGAAATGTTCTAATTGAACAGAGGATGAATTTAATTAAAATGCGAGTTGTATTCAAGACAACTTGAGCCTATAGCTCAATTGGTAGGGAGGCTCTCTAATGCTACAGTGTGTGCGGCTTGTTCCCTTGGATCGCTGGTTCGATACTTGAGAAACCCAAATTTTTATGTGCGTTTGTAAAAAGGATTGGGAAAACTGCTTACCGGCTTGAATTACCGGAAGAGTTATCTCAGGTGCACAATGTCTTTCATGTGTCTATACTGAGAGGTTATATTCCAGATCCGGGTCATCATTTGCCTGAAGTGCCAGAAGGTTTGCATTTGGATCTCAATTACATCGAGTCTCCTGTCAAGATTGTTGATCGTCGAGAGAAAGTCTTGAGGAATAAGACGATACCGATGGACAAGGTAGTCTGGAGAAACCATTTGGTTGAAGAGGCTACTTGGGAGTCTGAAGAGAGGATGTTGAAGGATTATCCTGAGCTTTTTGCTTGATTTGTATTTTGTATTTTTTTTTCTTGTGCTTGTTGTGAGTGTTTTGTTTCTCGCTCTTGACTGTAGTTCCGGGGACGGAACTATTCTAAGGAGGGAGTGTTGTAATACCCCGATTTTCATTTATGAAAATTATTTATTTTTTTGTACGTTTTGTGCACGTGCAATTTTTGCAGTATAAAACCTTATAATTACTTTCAATATGGATAATGTGTGTGTGTGTGTGTGTGTGTGTGTGTGTGTATATATATATATATATATATATATATATATATATATATATATATGTACATGCGTTCTCTAATTATTTTTATAATAGGCCCATTTTCTTCAAATAAACATAAGCCTTTTTTTTAGCCCAAATCTTTTTTTTTTTGTAAACCATTATTTGGCCCATTAAATGAAGCCCATGAGATATTTTTTCTTTTATTACAACTTATAAAGTAGAATATTTTTATAAGAGTATTTTTATAAAAAATATAATGTACAACTTTTTAAATGGAGAACAAATGAATGCACGTGCATTGCACGTACACGTGCAAGTAGCACACATAGTGGGCTGGTTTTGGTAAGGAGGGAAAAAGAAAAAAAGAGTTGAGCTATGGGTGGTAGTTGTTTGAATCATGGTTGGTTAGTACAACTTCCCCTTCAATCTCAACCTTTTATTTTTAACTCCTAGATTGATCCCAACCCTTCATTTGCTCCAATTTTTAGTATAAATACCCCCCTAGCCTAGTTATTCTTGTACTTTTCATTTTCCCAAAACCTATAGTAGAAAATACAATTTTTAGTAGTGTAGTAAGTGAGATAAAAAAAAAAGATTGAGAGTTGTGGGTTGTACTTGCACCAAAGGAAGGCTGGCATCAAGGAGGGCTCGGGATTGCACTTTGAAGGCCGGTTTTGCAAATCAAGGAGGAGGAGGAACGCTCTTTTGGCAAGCTCGCGAAGGACTCTTTTGTTTAGGAGGTGTTGCAATATTTATTCTCTCCAAATAAGGTGGGTTATTTTACATGTTTCTAATTAGATATCATGCTAAGGTTGATTAAATTGATAATGCATGAAAGAAACTAATAAGAGCACATTTAATTGGAAAAAGGCTTGTTAGTTGATTGAATTGATGCTAAATAGATTACATGTTATTCCATCACGAATCTTAAGTTGTATGTGAATTGTTTGTAGCTATGGAATGTATGAATTAAAATTTATTGTTAGTATCAAAACTAAATTCAAATGCTAGTAGATGAAATTGTTAATTTATGTGCTTAGATGGACTATTGTGATAATGTTTAGCATGAGTAACCTAAAATATATTTTTGGGTTTGTAAAAGAAAAATAAACAGGGAATTGATATAGGAAATATTAATGTTAAGTTGTATAAGAAATTTCGAAATGAGATGTGGTAGTAGTAGTATACAATTTAAGTTAATTGTATGAAAAATATGTGTTTAATTACTGGAAAAATTATTTTTAAATTACTGGAGTGTTAAACTATGTTTAATTAGACATTCTGGAGATTTACATGAAATTTACTAAAAAGCAAAACTCAAATGAGAGCTTTTGAACATCGAAATGTTCTAATTGAACAGAGGATGGATTTAATTAAAATGTGAGTTGTATTCAAGACAACTTGAGCCTATAGCTCAATTGGTCGGGAGGCTCTCTAATGCTACAGTGTGTGCGGCTTGTTCCCTTGGATCGCTGGTTCGATACTTGAGAAACCCAAAATTTTATGTGCGTTTGTAAAAATTTAATGAATTTCCAACCCGAGAGCATTTAATACTCTCGATCCCCTTTTATATTGAACGGCACAATTGGCCACATGGCCAGAGTGTGCGGCTTGCTTCCTGTGGGTTGCTGGTTCGAATCCTGGCCTCGGCTAGAATAATATCTTTTTGGAAAAAAATGACTTTTGTGGTTTTCTGATGTGTAAAAATTATGGAAAAAATTACTATTATTATTCTAAAAACTTGTGTGACTTATGAAAAATAAGTTGGGAGTTATTGGGATAAAATAAAGTATATTTGGGAATAAAAATGTGGTTGGAACTATAGTTTTACACTTGTATATTTTGTGAAAAATGCGTTTTTTCAAAGGACTTGAGATAAATGCTAGAAAAGAAATATAACAAAGAAAGAAAGTATATATTATGAAGTTGGTATGAATTATTCTTATTAAAGAATAGTGTGACACTAATGAGTTTGTGAATATTCATTTTGGCTATATATTTGGTGATATGATTTTAATGTGGAAATAAATGTTGTGAAGTACACGATGTATAATTGAACTCCATGAATGGTTATTTTGACTCATGAATAATTTAGAAATCATGTGATTGGAAAAGAGAAATGTTATTGAGTATGACAACTCAAACATGTGAATTTGTGAATCGAAATTGAAAATTAGGGTGTAGCCAAAACTCACACCGGCAAGTGAAAAGTGATGAAATAAGATTATTGATATTGAAAAGACCAAGGTTGGTCATGTGAAATTGAAGAAATAAGACCGGTAGTAGTGAGAGGGCTAACTCTAAGAGATTAATTTTGTTCATGATTTCATTAAATTAAGAATTTAGTACATAGTGAAGAGGTGATGAAAGTAAGAGAAAAATACGAGTATAAAGGCCATCAGATTGGCGGTGTGAGAGTGAGCCACATAATGCATGCTTGATGCATCAGGACATGGCATGGGCACTACTCCGGAATTATCATCCCGGTGGCAACGCTTGTGGGATGTTTGGTGACTGCAAGAGGATCGTGTGCCATGAAGGAGGCTGAATTGTCCATATAGTATTCACGATGCGTCGTGACATGACGTGAGATTTCCCTCCAGTTTTTCTGTACATGAGCTTGTACTCATAGATCATCTAGGATACTTACCGTAGTTACAGTAGTAGATTAAGTCATGACGAGGGATTTAACCCTACAAGATGAAGAATGATTAAGAGGCTTGCCCTCGGACCTATGTAGTATGGGATGCATAGAATCCGAACAAGTATGCATTAGTGTCATGTAATGTAAATGATTGCATTAAGGACTAAGTGCACGATCACAACACGACATTAATAGGGTATTCCCTTTAATTTGATATGTGACAAGTTTGTGATTGTTAAATATGGAAAATCAGTTATACTGTTTACGACATAGAGAGGATGGCCGTGTATAATGTTCGTCGGTTGAATAAACTGACGTACCCACAGTTTGTATGCAGGGTAAATGACATGATAAAGATTAAAGGAGAAATGATGCTTAGCGATTATTCAAATGTGGATGTACCTTTATACAAATGTTGTAAAATTGCTTCCGCTATAAAATTTAAAGTGTAAAGATTCCTATGTAACTCTGATGTAAAGTGAAAAGTTTTAAATTCCTTGTAAAATTGTACTAAATAAAGTATAAAGATCCTGTGGAATCTCGAATTCAGTGTATTTTGGAATTCGGGGCGTTACATGGGCAATGTGACCCAGGATTTTGACTTATTCAGATCATGACTATTTGAGATTTATATATTTGGTTTCAAGTATTCTTGTTGTTATTTTGGTTCATATGTGCAGGTTGGTTGATACTTTTGTTTCCGACTCTGATGATTCTTGTGAATGTTGTAAAGATTCTTGAACAGCTTATGGATGATGAAAATCATTCGCTGGACTTTTGTCGCGTATCCGTATTTCGTATTCTCTTTTAGGAAGCAGGGCGTGACATGACATGTTATTACTTAATACATGAACTAGTTATATGATTACCCGATTCATGAATATGCTAGCTTGATACTTGATGCCTGAGTACACCGCCCTATAAAATCCATCACTAGGCCTAAATGTAACTTTTTGTAAGTAGCAACTATGTGGTAAATAGTTGGGACGCATGAAGTGCTACCTAGATAGAATTAAATATTAGACTTAAGAATAACTTGTTACTTGTTCACACTTGACACATGTCTTGCTTGATACTTGTTACTCGATACTTGTTCCTTAATGTTTGATACAACTACATGCTCACTTGCCACTTGTTCCTGCTACTAGCACTTGTTACCCAATCCTGTTACTTGAGTTGTCTTACTTGCTAGCTACTCTCTTGAACTCCACTACTTGTTGCATCCCTATTATATCATGTTATACATTCTTGATTCCAAATCATGTTTCATACTTTCTTGCAATTATTTTCATGCCCTTGCTTGTACTACTTGCGGCCCTAACTTGCCCTAAGGGCATTTGTCTTTGATTCTCCACTTTCTTCTGCATGATAAATACAGACTTTGGAGACGAGTTGCCTGCGGGAGTTAGTGAGCAAACCTTCTAGGCTTCGCTTGGGAAAGCTTGTTTCAGTTATTTGTATTTGAGTTATTTACTTCTTATTGCTATTTAGAACTTGTAACGGGCTTGTATTCCCGAAGATTTTACTTTTGATCCAGATCTTGAGTTTATTTGGGATATTTATATTTATTTCAAATGTTTTCTGTTGATCAATAAATTATTCATGCATGCGTGGTTGAATATATCTTGCTATATTTCTTGTTATGATGCTGAGTCGATCCTCCAGCTTATAAATAATGAAAATCATTCGCTGGGTTTTGTCACATACTCGTATTCCGTATTTCTTTTGGGAAGCAGGGCGTGACAGGTTTTTAGTGGTATCAGAGCCAAGTTTGGCTAATGTGTTAGTTGACTCATATATTAGACAGGCTTGACTCAGTCAGGATTAACTCAGCTATTAACAGGCCAAGCCATTGCATGAAAAATTGATAATCAACTTGATCTGGATACTTATTATTTTTGGTTTTGTGCAGACTATGACTCGTAGGAATACTTTGTCTTCCCGCTCGCAGGATGACCACCCTCAGTTGGCGGCTGTTACACAGGTATTGCACCAGATCGTCCAGATGCAGCAGGAGCACAGCAAGTTGGTAAAGGCAGCATTGGAGGCTGCTAACCGGAACGCTGTTACCCCATCCCCCGCTGTGCCAGCTCAGGTATCCTTGCCCCCTCATCTAGGTACCGTCGCAGACTTCATGAGAGTGCATCCTAATAAGTTTGCTGGGACTGAAACGCCACTAGAGGCTGAGCAGTGGCAGATTCGGACTGAGAGTCTGCTACAGGCAGCCAGGGTTGCTGATGCAGACCGTGTGGATGTGGTGAGCATCCAGTTGCTGGACTTGGCCTACATTTGGTGGAGGGCAGAGTCCGAGAAAGTAGAGCAGCCTATTGCTTGGGCCACTTTTGCTCAGAGCTTTCTTGAGAAGTTCTTCCCTAGCATAACCCGGGTAGACATGGAGCATCAGTTTCTTACCTTGGAACTTGTTGGTTGATTGGTTAGTGCTGTGTTTTGAATTTTGTTACATATTATATATGTGGTATCGTAACAAAAAGTTTTCTTGACATAGGGCACAAAATCCGAGGACGAGTATGCCGCGGAGTTCACCCGGATTAGTCGCTTCGCTACCGCCTTGGTGGCGAACGAGGAGGATCGAGCCCGGAGGTTCTTTTGGGACTTGGCCACGGGATTCAGGTACACCTGGCTTCCCATCGCCTTCTTACCTATGCTGATGCGTTGGAGGCAGTTCGAGCGGCGAAGCAGACTCGAGGTCGTGGGGCACCTCCTCAGCGAGTTGTCTAGTACCCTGCAGCTGTTGCTAGGCCCACTGGAGGGCCAATCAGGAGGCTAGTTCCATACCATCCTGCTAGGGTGGCTCCCTACCCTCCTGCTGCTCCATGGAGGGGAGGTTTCTGTCACGCCTGCTACGGAATACGGATACGTGACTAAGCCTAGCGAAGGATTTTCATCATCCATAAGCTGTTCAGAATCTTTACAACATCTCACAGAAATAATTAGAGTCAGAAGCAAGAGAAATCAACCACATATGCATAATCGAATCAAACATACCAACATAACTTTATTTGAAACAAATATATAATAATCTCAAATAAATCAGATCTAAAAAAGTTAATTATCCTGGGTCACATCGCCCAAATACAAAATAAATCCAAGTATCAAGTACATTCAAATAAGCAACAGAAACTAATAATAATAGCAAAAAATCCAGCAACTAATATCTCACATCACCAACTCTATCTGGCAGATGATCACCCTGATCTGCAATTTAATAAATCGCAGGAAGAAAAAAAAAATAAACTCTCGTCAATGCAAGTTATGGGCCGCTTGTAGTGCAGGATGCAAGTATATGGAAAAGATAACAAATAAAAAATAACAGCAGAAGAAACATGGCATGGAATATGCATATTAACAGAAATATATTATCTAACATGAATCAGGAAAAAAAATCAGATAGCATGGTATACTAACAGATACAGATAACATGTGTAAAGTGTCAAGTGGTAAGCAGACAAATATACAAATGATAGTGTCAGATGATAGCCAGACAGATTACAGATAATCAGATAACAGATGTCAGATAACAGATAGAGATAAACAGATAACAAATGTCATGTTCTTATAAGTCTTGTGTTTATTACTATCTAGGTAACACTTCATGCGCCCCAGGTTTTTATCAAATGGTTTCTACATTCAAACATTTTCGTTTAGATTTCGTAGTGGAGTCCATAGGGCCGTGTACTCAGGGATCAGAAAGACAGATATCAGATGCAGAGAGAGACAGACAGATAGAACCTATGAGTTCTCTTTTGAGTACACCTTCCTATAGGGAAGTAATGTAGTCAGGGTATCAGAAAGACAGAGTCGTTTATAGGGTAGTCATGAACACGTAACAGGTAGGGAACACGGGCCTTCTTCTCAGTACACATTTCTATATTTTCCACTACTAGATCTTTCCCTTAACCCCGGCTTGGTTATTTTATTATTATTACCAGACAGACATGTATGTACAGAAAACAGAGTGAGAATAGCATGGTATAAACATGTAACAGGTGCAGGGTGACAGATAAACATGTACAAATGAAAGATAACTTATAAAAGAATAGAACAACGAAAATTCTAGTTCAGGACAGCAAGAAAATACTGCACTAAAATTGGGATTCCCGTTGCTACAAACATGAAAATCTGAATCCGTCAAAGAATGTGGAAAATAGACTCCCGACCGAATCCAGAAAATACATATAAGTCATGTGGTATTTCACAAAACCAAGTCTCAAAACAGGTTTGTATCCAGAAAACGTGTTCAGTCAGAAATCAGTATGTTGTATTCAGTCAGAAAAATAGCATGAAAACTCAATAATTAAATCCATGAAAAATCAAGGGTATTCCCATATATGTGCAACATCAGAATATAAAGTTTCATAATTTTTCAATGTAAATAATTTAGTCAACAAAAATCAGGAAACATACAGATGCAGTAGTTTTATAAATCTGGAATTATACACACTGCATTACGAAAACAGCAAATCTCACAATCCATAAATCGAAATCCAAACCTGCCAAAAGGGTCATAAAATAGACACAGTAGGCTAACTTTCATATTCACAAACATTTTACAAACAACAAGTATAATTAGGTCGAAAATCAGGTTCTTTACTGAACAATATGAAAATTCTGTATGTATAGTAATTGTTTGGAAACATAGAACAGTTGGTAAAACTCATCAAATAAGTCCACAAAAATTCAAGATTAATCTAAATCAAGTCTAGTTGTATTGTGCAACATATTGGATCAAAATAATACATTTAACATCATGATAAAAATAGATTACTCTTCAAAATTCATAGAAAACAAAATCTGGAAATCTCTCTATATCTCTGTAGTAAAATAGACATAACTCACAACTCGTAAAACGAAACTACGATCTGTCAGAAGGTTTATAAAATAAACAGAATTCTCTACAAATCTTATTAACAAATTAAGTTAATATACTGACCTTAATAGGGTCTAAAATACTTAATGAAATTGGGGTAACAGAAAATACAGAATTGTTCCTAATGCCAAATCAACATAGATCATACGGAAATTGTCCAAATCATAACCAAACATGAAATATGGTGTACTAGACGTCCAAACAACATGCTATAGGGTATTTTGATAGTCCATGAAAAGTATAGCACGAATAACACATCAAGCACACGATATCACAAAATAACATGCATATATACATCCAAAAAGTGGTCTTCCCTAGTTGTTTCATGTCATGTATGCCGTGAGGCACCTAGGGCCGAATCAACATAATAGAGATAATATATAAAAAATGATTCACACACGAATTGGCTCTAGAACTCAACTACACTACAGGCGGTATTTAGTACTTGTATTACACAAAGAAAAGAATACAAGTTACTTGCCTTAACCGACGACGAAAACAGTGCAAATATCAAGAATAACGGGAATGGATTCCTGGGCAACGAACACAACGAAAAACTCCGAAATACCTACCACGAACGAATCACGAACCCAAAATGAGCACAATCCACGAACGCACGACCAACGAGCAATGAACACAAACCCACAAACACATGATAGCAAACCAACAACACGTGGACACCAGAGGAGCAGTGGAGGGTGCACTGAGGAGAGTCACACGGTGCACGGGGTGGTGGCACGGCAGTGGTTGTCTGACTGCCACAGAGATACGGCACAAGCGGCTGTTGCTGCAGTCCGCGATGCCGAGGACGCTGCTGAGCGGAGATGCGACCGAAGGGCGATGCGATACCAGAGCATGCTAGAGAGGGAGGAAGAGGATCGGGAGATGGCAAGGAGCGGGAGAGGGGTCAGGTCGGGAGGCACAGGGTGTAGAGGGGGAGAGCGGAAGTAGAGATGGGTGAGGCAACTGCATGGGTGTGAGAATATATATAGGGGATGGGTTATATAGTGTATTAGGGTTTTAGAACTATAGGGGTGAGTAGCGGTTGATGATTAGAGAGGGTATCGGGTTTGTGAGCTTACCGGGTTGGCTTCAAATGGGTGTAATGGGTTTAGGTTGTAATTAATGGGTAGTAGGGTTATTTAAATAGGTATTTGGGTTAGGAAAATGTTAACAGGTAAAAATAATGGATTTGAGTATTAAGTAATGGGTTTGGCTATTAGGTAGGAGTATTAGTGGGTTTAAAATAGGTTTAAATAGTGGGTTCAAGTAGAAATTAGAATAGGGTTATGAAGTAGGATAAATCCACAAGGAAAAATAGGGTGATACAACAATGAGATGGCACAAAAAAATAAACAATTAAGAAAAAATAGGCACGAACAATCGAGCAAAGAGGGTAGAAAATAATAGTTCTAACGAACAGAGACGAAACCAATGAGACAAATAGAATCAAGAACTCAATTAAAAGATGAAAAAACGATAAAATGAATATATGGAAGAATAAAGATCCTATATATGGCCAAAAGAGGTACAAGAAGAATACAAATACCCAAAAGAGAAAAATACACCCAAAAATACATAAAAAGAAAAACAGGGGTTACAGTTTATGTGACTTCTGTCAGATTCTGGGGCACGTGCACAGGGATTGCCAGCGAGCCAACCACCGATGTTTTGGGTGTGGTGCTAGTGACCACACAGTTCGGAACTGCCCCGGGGGCAGGCTTGGCCAGCCTGCAGTCGCGCAGGCTCGTGATCAGGTTAAGCCTCCACTTCGTCCTCAGCATCAGATTGTCAGTCAGAGGACCGCTACCCCAACGAGAGGTCAGGCCTTCAACCTGATAGCAGAGGAAGACGAGACAGCAGAGGAGGTCGTTGCAGGTATATTTGTGTTTTGTTGCTTTATTATCCATTCCCTGGTTTATTGTTTATCTTTGCATCATTCATTTGTGTAGTTTTCTTTTTTTACATCAATATTCCTTATTCCTTTTTATCTTAACTATTCATATCTTCCCATTTTTTGATTCTATCTTAGGTATCATTCTAGTTCATTCTTTCCTGCCCATGTCCTATTAGATTCCGGGGTGACCTATTCCTTCGTCTCCTCCCGCTTTGTGGATCAACATCAGTTGGAGTGCAGTGTTATGCCGGTAGCTTGGAACATCACCATAGGTGGCGGTGTTGTCATTTTCTCCAGGGAGTGCAAGCAGAGCCCTATGGTTATTGGGGGCACAGATTTCAAGGCAGATCAGATTGTGATCGGGAATTCAGGGTTTGAAGTGATTCTCGGCATGGATTGGTTGGCCGAGAATTCATGCTGTTATTGATTGCCGAGCAAAAAAGGTCATGTTCAGGATTCTGGGCTGTGTAGAATTTGAGTTCCATGCTGGGGAGACACCCCTTAGGCATGGTAAGAAGGTGGTTGATGAGGAAAGTTGTGTAATAGAGTTGCACACAGGTTGTAAAGCTGCACGTCTAGTAGTGCGGGAATTCCTGGATGTGTTCCCAGAGGAATTGCCCTGGTTACCTCCATATCGAGAGGTGGAGTTCGGCATTGAGGTTCAGCCAGGTACAGTGCCAATATCGAAGAGCCCATACAGGATGGCACCGATTGAGCTAGCAGAGTTGAAGGTGCAGATTCAGGGTTTGTTGGATTTAGGTTTCATCAGGCCTAGTGTTTCACCATGGGGAGCTCCTTTTTTGTTGGTCAATAAGAAAGACGGAACCCGCAAACTATGCATTGATTACCGAAATCTGAACAGTGTCACTGTGAAGAATTGGTATCCACCACCCAGGATCGACGACTTATTTGATCAGTTGGGCGGTGCTACAGTCTTTTCGAAGTTGGACCTTCGCTCGGGGTATCATCAGGTGAAGGTGAAGGCAGCAGATGTGTGTAAGACTGCGTTTAGGACCAGGTACGGGCAATACGAGTTCTTAGTGATGCCCTTCGGAGTCATGAATGCCCCAATAGTGTTTATGAGCCTGATGAACAGAGTTTTGTTTCCGTTTCTAGACAGATTTTTGGTGGTCTTCATAGATGACATCTTGGTGTATTCTCGGAACCGGGAAGAGCATGCTGAGCATCTGAGGTTAGTCTTGCAGGCTCTGAGGGAGAATCAGCTCTATGGAAAACTTAGCAAGTGTGAGGTCTGGCTTGATCGGGTCACGTTCTTGGGGCATATTATCTCGGGCGAGGGAATCTCTGTTGATCCGTCCAAGATTACTACAGTGAAAGATTGGCCAGTGCCTAAGTCAGTTTTAGAGGTGAGATGTTTTCTCGGGCGAGCAGGGTATCATCAAAAGTTTTTCCCAGACTTCTCGAAGATTGTTGGGTCGGTAACTAAACTGACAGGGAAGGATCAGAAGTTTTCTTGGGATGGGGCCTGTAGTGAAGCTTTTGCAGAGTTGAAGAGCAGGTTGATGTCAGCGCTAGTGTTGACTATACCGGATGGTTCTGGTGGTTTTGTGATTCACTGCGATGCTTCAGGCAGAGGTCTAGGTGCAGTGTTGATGCAGAAGGGTCGAGTTGTGGCTTATGCGTCCAAGCAGTTGAGGTCACACGAGAAGAACTACCTTACTCATGACTTGGAGTTGGCAGTGGTGATCTTTGCTTTGAAGATGTGGAAACACTATTTACTTGGAGACCGAGTGGAAATCTTTACTGACCACAAAAGTCTTAAGTATCTTCACCCAGAAGGAGTTGAACATGAGACATAGGCACTGGTTGGAGTTAATGTTCGACTACGACATCAGTTTGCAGTATCACCCCGGTAAGGTGAACTTGGTGCCAGATGCATTGAGCCGGAGGCCAGTTGCCATGTTCTTGACTAAGCAGAAGGAGCTTGTGGAGTAGATGAGAAGGTAGGACTTGAATGTGATTTTTTCGGGCGCTGATTGGAGTTGTATGATGCTTCATTTGCATTCATATCTAGTAGAGCAGATTAAAGAAGCACAGGCAGGTAATGAGCAGTTGCAGGGATTCAGAGCTAAAGTTGAGGTAGGTACGAGCACCGATATGGTCATTCACTCAGATGGATCACTTTGCTTTGGGGCTAGGTTGTGTGTCCCAAAGGGTGAAGTCTGCTCGATGAGGCCCACCAGTCGGTATACTCCATTCATCCCGGTGGTACTAAGATGTATCAGGACTCGAAGCTTCACTTCTGGTGGCATGGTATGAAGAGGGCAAGATTTGTGTCTCAGTGCTTGATCTACCAGGAGGTAAAGGCAGAACATCAGAGAACCGCCAAGCTTCTTCAACCTCTTCCCATTCTGGAGTGTATGTAGGAGCACATCACCATGGATTTTGTGACTGCATTGCCGAGGAGTCCTAAAGGCCACAATGACATTTGGGTGATTGTGGACAGGTTGACGAAGAGTGCTCACTACATCCCCTTCAGAGTTGGTCAGTCTACTGAGAGTCTTGCAGAGAGGTACATGCAGGAGATTGTCAGGCTTCATGGGGTTCCGGTCGGCATTATATCCGATAGGGATACCAGGTTTAGATCTCAGTTTTGGGAGAGCCTTCGGAGCAGTCTTAAGAGCAAGTTGAAGTACAGTACAATCTTCCATCCTCAGACAGGCAGGCAGTCTGAACGGACCATTCAGACATTAGAGGACATGTTGAGGTCCTGTGTGCTTCAGTATGGAGGGTCTTGGGAGGATCACCTGCACTTGGTAGAGTTCTCGTACAACAACAGCTATCAGGCCAGTCTTAAGGCTCCATCGTACGAGGCACTATATGGTCAGAATTGTAGGTCACCAGTGTGCTGGGATGACACTGGTGAGAGGAATTTGTTGGGGCCAGAGTTAATCACTAGGACTCTCAATGTAGTGGCTTAGATCAGGAAGCATCTTCTGGCAGCGCAAGACATGCAGAGGAAATGGGCAGATGTCCACAGATGGCCCTTGGAGTTTGCAGTGGGAGATCATGTATTCCTTAAGGTATCGCCGTGGAGAGGTGTTATCCGGTTTGGATGTGGAGGAAAGCTAAGCCCCAGGTTCATCGGGTCATTCGATATTGTGGAACGAGTAGGCAAGGTGGCCTATCTTCTTGCATTACCACCGGCTCTATCTGGGGTGCATGATGTCTTTCATGTCTCCTAGCTTAGGAGATACATCACGGATGAGAGCCATGTGATCGACTATTCAGAGTTATCTGTTCAACCGGATCTATCTTGTGAGATTCCGCCAGTTGCTATCTTGGAAAGGCAAGAGAAAGTGTTGAAGAACAAGGTTATCAAGCTGGTTCGAATTTCTTGAAATTCTCACTTGCCGGGTGAGTTGACTTGGGAATTGGAGGAGGATATCCAGAAGAAGTTCCCCCATTTGTTCGAGTAGTCTCCTTGTTTTCTTTTCTTTTGGGGGGTTGCCCTATGTACCACTTGTCTGAATTTCGAGGACGAAATTCTTCTTGTTAGGTGGGTAGGATTTGTAACCCCTATTTCCTGTATTTGTATTTTCTGTTGTATTTTATTTCATTGTACTCTATTTATCAATCCAAGATTTTGTATTTTGTTTCCAGTTCTATTAAAGTCGTTTATGTTGTTTCAACTCAATTTGTGCCCAATTTATTTCATTTGCATCTTGTCTATCAGCTCAATTTGTTATTTTCTTGGGGAATTGACCGATTCAATTTACCTAATTCATACGGCCTAATCATAGTGATTTTTGACTCAATCTCCTTTTGGATCCTACTCAAACCCGCTATCCAATAACCCACAACCCACAACCTTACTATATAAATACCCTAACCTAGGTTAACCCTAACCCTAATTACCATTACTGTTCAACCCTTAATCACTGTAGCCGCCCCCCTTACCCCCACAGTTCAACCATCGTCCTCCTGCCTCTTCGTCTCCCATTGCCTTTCCTATGCCTTCTCGCCGTCAACCTTTTCATCCTCGTCTCTGTCTCCTCGACACCTGGTCGTTGAGTCACCACCGCCTCACCGCACCTGCTCTCGAACCCATCGTCCTCCTCCTCATGCACCGATCAACTCGCCATTGCCGAACCCATTAACCCTCGCCTCGTCCTCTCCTCGTCATTATCCCCTACCACTACTCACCCCCTCGTTGCCTCGCCATCCCCGAATCCCGTAAGCTTCCCCCGCCATCGCTCCTCTATTTCCCTTCCGAAAACAGAGCACCTCACCGCCACTCATCGTCGTCGTTGCCCTCCGTCGACTGCTCCACAGTCGAGCCTCGACGTTGCTGCCGTCTCGCCGCCGTAGTCGCCCACAGCCCATCACCATCACAGCTGCCTACAGTCAAGCCACCATATTCATTCTCTATGTTGATCAAAGGGGAGGGAAGAAGAAGATTGGTGTATTGAATCTCGGCCATTCGATCTCATCAAGATCGTGACCGTCGGATCTGATCTGATCATCTTCATCATCAACTCTTGGATTTCAGCCGTCCGATTGTCTGGATCTTGATCATCATCAAGATCCATGCCGATCCGTCCGATCGTTGTTTGATCATCAACATCGAGATTTCTGCCCGATCGTGATCATCTCATCAAGATTCGCTCGGTTCGGACATTGTCATATTTGTGTTCATCGCCCGAGATCCATTCCCGTTATTCTATTCTTTCGTCGGATCCATCGTCTACACCCCAAGGTAAGTATCTCCTTGTACAATTTGTTGTTCTAGTACAAACTTTTATTTGAAAATACTGCAAGTAGATCGTAGTTGTAACTCCCCTTTGGCTTATCGTTTGACGATCTTATTTTACTCCTTATCAATTCCATGATCATAAGAGTCACAATCTTTCGTTGATATAATCGTTTCACAATTTGTTGCATCCATTTTATCTCCTAATTATTTGAACACATGAAACTAAGAACCCCCCCCCCGACTTGTAGATGTATGTTGTATGTTGTATGTGTAGATTCTACTTTTCTTTGAGTTGAGAAACAAAAATGGCTTGCTGATTTGATACCTATTACAACATGATTTGGATCATACACAAATTTAGACTCATAATAGTCATTTATAATGCCACTTTTATGTACAAGAAACCATTTATGTTGCTGTTCATATTTTTACTTACTGTTTTGACCCTGATAACATCAGAATTCGGACTTGAGTTCTAAACATGAAATGTAGCCCCAGAAATCTAGTTTACTACCCTTTTGACGGAATTGAATTCCGAGTTATGGTTTGTGAGTTATCGTAATTTTACTGCTGCTGTGTTGTAGGATTTTAGATTCACAATTTTACTAGGACACTTTGTTTTACAATTAATTTTACCATGCTATCTATAAGATAATGACTTGAAATTTTGCATTTTGTTACTAGACACACTAGAGAACATTCCCTAATTTTCTTGGAATTAATTAATGAACTTTCAGACCTATTTCATACTTATGAACACAATTTTATAGGTTCTGGCTGAACACAAATCCTGTGTAGGTTGTTGTTTTGACCCCTGGTGCTATAACTTTTATGTATCTTGTTTATATGAGTTGGATTCGGCAGAGAGTCTAGTTTCTAGTTTTTCTAACAGATCCAGATTTGCATTCTTGCAGTACCGGGAATCACAGTTTTGGTGCAGCAACATCATGCTGTCCAGAATTGGAATTCTCGTAGTTCTTGATAGTTTTAATTTATTTTGACCCTCGAACATGCTTTCTAATTATCTTAAACTTGTTCCATATTCTCGAAAATGTTTACTTGCCCTGTTTCGCAACTTTCATGCTTTTCTTGATAATAATAATAAATAACAAGCCGGGGTTTAAGGGAAAGACCATAGTAGTGGACAATATAGGTAAGTGTACTCGGAAGGGGGCCCGTGTTTCCCACTTGATACTTGTTTCAAGAACTAGTTATGTTATTACTCGATTCATGAACTAGATACTATTTGATTCATGAACTAGTATATTATTATTCAATTCATGGACTTGTTATTATTTGATTGATGAACTAGTAAACTATTATTTGATTCATGATCTATCATGTTATTACTTGACACACGAACTAGTTATATGATTACCCGATTCATGAACATGCTTGCTTGATACTTGATGTCTGAGTACACCGCCCTCTAAAATCCACCACTTGGCCTAATCATAACTGTTTGTAAGTAGCAACCATGTGGTAAATAATTGGAACGCATGAGGTGCTACCTAGATAGAATTAAACATTAGACTTAAGAATAACTTGTTACTTGTTCACACTTGACACATGTCTTGCTTGATACTTGTTACTCGATACTTGTTCCTTAATGTTTGATACAACTACATGCTCACTTGCCACTTGTTCCTGCTACTAGCACTTGTTACCCAATCCTGTTACTTGAGTTGTCTTACTTGCTAGCTACTCTCTTGAACTCCACTACTTGTTGCATCCCTATTATATCATGTTATACATTCTTGATTCCAAATCATGTTTCATACTTTCTTGCAATTATTTTCATGCCCTTGCTTGTACTACTTGCGACCCTAACTTGCCCTAAGGGCATTTGTCTTTGATTCTCCACTTTCTTCTGCATGATAAATACAGACTTTGGAGACGAGTTGCCTGCGGGAGTTAGTGAGCAAACCTTCTAGGCTTCGCTTGGGGAAGCTTGTTTCAGTTATTTGTATTTGAGTTATTTACTTCTTATTGCTATTTAGAACTTGTAACGGGCTTGTATTCCCGAAGATTTTACTTTTGATCCAGATCTTGAGTTTATTTGGGATATTTATATTTATTTCAAATGTTTTCTGTTGATTAATAAATTATTCATGCATGCGTGGTTGAATATATCTTGCTATATTTCTTGTTATGATGCTGAGTCGATCCTCCAGCTTATAAATAATGAAAATCATTCGCTGGGTTTTGTCACATACTCGTATTCCGTATTTCTTTTGGGAAGCGGGGCATGACAGCTAGCAACGGGGATTGGCGGCAGGGGCTGGTGGTCGACTATGGTGGCAGAGGGGGCGCGAATGGTTTTGGCACCAAAAAAATAAGGGAGAGAAGAAGCGGCAGGTGATAGCGATCGGGGCTTGAGTTGCTGGCAGTGGGGCGCAGCGAGGAGTAGGCGGTCGACTGGATGGTGGCAGAGGGTTGTCATCAGTCGAGGGCCTAGAAGGCGGTAATGGAGCTTTGCAACTTCGGTGATGGAAGTTCACAGCAATGGCGGTTGGTGGCCACTATTTTGGACACAAAACAGAGGAAGGGAGTCGACGAGGGGATGAGGGTGGTGGTTGATGGTGCTGGGGTGTGCAGTCGACAGGGGAGCAGTCGACGGGATTAGAGGACGAAGACGATGTGTTTAATAGAGTTTGATGGGTTCAAGTGGTTGCGGGGAGGGAGAGGGTGATGAGATGGGTTCTCGAAGTCGACGAGTTCGACGAGGCAATGGCACGGTGGAGGTTGATGGAGGTGGAGGACGGAGGGGCTGACGAAGGAGGGCGGCGATAGGTTCATTGGAGGAAGTGGGGGTGCAGGGTCGATGAAGGCCTTAGTGGGTTGGCAATGAGGACAGGATGGATGATGAAGACAGGGTCGGTGCAGGTGGTGGTAGATGAGGAGGGTGATGAGATGGAGCAATGGCAGGGGCGGCGAGACTGATGGGGATGAGGGCGATGAAGGTGATGCGAGAGACGATAGGTTCGACAAGGCGACGAGGACGACGAGGATAGGAGCACTAGCGACGATTGGGGGCATGGCAAGGGCAAGGACGAAGGCGAAGATGACTGGGTAATGACGACGGGGAGCAGGTGTTGGGTTCTCGGAATAGGCAGGGGGAGGAAGGGTGAAGATGGGGTGGGGGGTGGAGGGTTTCAACAGGGTAGGGGAGGGGGGTCTGTACAGTGAAGAGGGTTGGGTTAGGGTAGTGGCAGCTGAGGTGTTTAGGGTTAGGTAGGGTAGGGTTTTATAATAATATATAGGGAATTATTGGGATATTGGGGTTTTGGGTTAACGGGTAGGATCCAGTAGGAGGATATGCTATAGGGTTTAGGGTTTAGGGATCCAATAAGGAAATAACCAAATAAAAATAGGATCATATAACAAAATATGAATTGTATTACAATAACTACAAATACAATCAATAAATAGAAATAGGTTTTTAATAAACAATAAAACATAGTAATAACAATAATAATAAATAATAACAATAATATTAACAAAATAATAATACTAATAACAATGAGAATAACAATAATAATAACAATAATAATAATAATAATAAGATTATATAACAACATATAAATTTATTAAAATAACCCAAATAGAAATAATACATTTAAATTGAGCTCGAATACAATTAGCTGATCAATTAGGAAGAGAAAATAAAATTAAAATATGCCATTATTCGAAATAAATATAGTTTTTGATTAGAAAATGCTTTAATAAAAGATCCGAAAAAAATTCAAAACAAAATGAATTTATAAATAATCAAAATACAGAAAATATTTAGAAAATATGTATTTATCGGAATGAGGGTTACAAACGCTGAGATAGACAGGATCTATCTCGGCGTTTTTAGTATAAACGTTGGCATATATCCTATCTATCCCTGTATTTGTAAAAAAAAGCCGGGATAGTTTTCCTTCAAACTTTTTAACCCCCCTCCCCTAACACAATCTCAAGTCTCCCAATTTTTACAACACCGTCTCTCTGTCTCACCCGAATCCCCGACTCGACCTTCTACTGTTGTCGTGCTACCATGTCGCCGTCATCTTCCCTCTCCCACCATCGCTGTGACCCCCTCCCCCCATGCCCCTCTCTCATTCCAAGGCCTAAACCCCAGCCCTAATTGTTATTCGTCACCGTTCTCTGCTGTTGTTCGTTGCCGTTCTCCTCGACTGCCATTTGTTGCCTGTCTCCTCGACCATGGTTCCCAACACTCAGTCGAATTGGAGTGAGTAATCTCTTGACACTTGTCTCTCTTTCTCTCTTGGTATTTTTTTCTCCCATGGAAATAGGTTATTGGGTTTTCTTAGTTTAACCCATTTTTAGCTGCCCTTGAGTTCGTTGTATCTTGAGTGGTTGAAAATATACATTTAAAAAAAAAAATTTAATTTAAAATAATTGGTAGATTTGAATGTTGAGTGATGGAACCTTTCATATCTTCTTGAGTTTTGGCCCAAATTGGGAAAAGAGAATGGAAAAGGGAAGTAAGAAAGAGATGAGCATGCGATGTTTTTCATACGCTGGTTATCTTTGTTCTTTTTTACCCCTTTGTATGGATTGTAGAATTTTATCTCTATTTCAAAGTGCATCACCAGAGGAGATAAGGATATGGAAAATAATTTGTGAAGGTAAGAATTTCATCTATTGCTCTGATTTATTTACTGAAATTAGTTGATTTGCAATTTGATACCACTTTACAACTTATGCTACAACTTTTTCCTAAAACAGAAAAGCTCTCTTTAATTATCAATTATCAAGTTTAAATAGACGACTTATATTATTGTAATTATCTAAAACAAAAGAAGTATCTAAAAGAAAATAGATTTTTTTGCCGTACTGACCCACTTTTTGAAAATATTTTGCGTTCTGACCCACTTCCGAAAACAATTAGTGATCTGACCCAGGTTTGGACACGTCAGTAAAAAACGTTATTGGGAACAACGTCATAGGTTATTTACATGCCGTTGTTCCCAATAATGGCATCTATTTAAAAAAACCTCTCATGCCGTGTTTTGGAGTAATGGCATAGGTTATTTTTATTTTCAACCGCCTGTAGTCTCAATTTTAAGAAATAATTGCATGTGTGAAAATCCTATAACAGATGCCGCTATTTGCAAAAACGGCATTCTCATAACTGATGACGTTATTCTGAATTACGGCATCAGTTATTCTGAATAACGGCATCAGTTATTCAAACAAACTAATGGCCTCCTTGATGTCAAAGAACGTATGGTTTTCCACATGGAGATGCATTCATCCCTTAGGCACAAGATAACCCAAAGGACTAAAATGAAAAAGCTTTCACAGGAAGATTCCTTATCTCTTGCATAGACAGAGACGGAGTTGGATTTAATTTTGCTCGTTTGTGTATTCCAAATATGAATTCCAATAATTTTGCTTGTTTGTGCATACACAGGAGATGCATTCTAAATATGAATTTATTTTTTTCCAAATTGGAAAGCCACTGTGTATTGAATTTAATTTCCAAAAATGAATTGAATTGAATTGTTCGTTCATAACCAAATTGGAAAAAAATAAATTCATATTTGGAAAGCCAATGTGTATATGCAAAGAAACTATTAAATGATGCCGTTATTCAAAATAATGGCATCAGTTATAAAAATGCCGTTTTTGGAAAGAATGGCATATGATATTCGAACTTTCAGACTTGCAATTTTTTCTCATAATTGAGACTATATGTTTCTTCAAATAAAAATAACCTATGCCGTTACTCCAAAAAACAGCATGGGAGTTTTTTTTTAAATAGATGCCATTATTGTGAAAAATGGCATGGAAATTACCTATGCAGTTGTTTTCTGCTGACGTGTCCAAAACTGGGTCAGTTCGCTAATTATTTTTGGAAGTGGGTCAGAGCGCTAAATATTTTCAAAATGAGGGTCAGTACGGCAAAAATTTCAAAAAGTAATGCATTTACAAATCGCCAGATGTTAGTATTGGTGTGATATCCTAAATTTTTCTCATTGTGATTTTTCAATTCTCTTCCTTCTGTGTTCTTCTCTATATAAATAGAGTTGAAATATTTTGTGAATCTATAAATATGATATGATGTCAGTGTCTATATCTGCTAAATTTTCCCAACACCATTTAACTTTAATTATTACATCTTTTCTTAAGTAATTGTTTGGATATTTTTGCGCCCAAAATTGGCAGGCTGTGCATGTGTCCTACTAGTAATGTTCGTCTAGAACCTGGCTTTTACAAAGGAAAGCAGATGGCTCAATGTCTTCTCTGTTCATATGGGTGGGGCTTGATAGCTCAGCGAGATGGATCTGATACAATCTAAGTCACTATTAACCTTTCATCGTTATTTCCTTTTAGGTAGATGCTACTTTGCTGTATTTGCAACTTTATAATCCTCGTTGCTCTTCAGATACAATAAATGCAATGGTAAAGGGAAGCTACTGATATGGGGTAGATGATGTGGCCCCATCTAGACCATCAAATCTCATATTTCGCTCCCCTATGATCATCAGGTCAAACATGTCAAATGGGCATCAGTCCATTCAGGCCCACAGGCAAACGGGTCCGACCCGGTCCGTTAGGGTTTCAGAACCGTTTACCCCTACCTATAAATACCAGACCCCCTCCTCACTTCCAAAGGTAATAAACTTTTCCCCACCTGAACCCTAGCTACTATTGCTTTCTCAGTGACTGACTAGATCGTCGAGGGCCTGTCAGCGGAATTTCTCTCGGTGTTTCTAGGTAGTGTGCAGGTAAAAAAAAGCCGAGCCTCAAAGATCCGAGCTGAGCTATTTCATTGAGCCGAGCTACAAGATCCGAGCCGAGCACCTGACCTCTACCTCTCTCCTTCTACTCCCGAGCCGGTCCTACGGCCTACGGTCGGATCGATGCCAGTACCACATCTTCCGCTACACAAATTACAAGAACTCACACGTGTTGCCCCCAAAACCCAAAAAAAACAGCATCAGATTGGCAACATCTTTGGGAAGCGTAGGTATTGATGCCAGTCCGATCCCAGCCAGGGACGTCATCTCAAGTCCAAGCTCTCCCATGGCTCCCAAAGCCAGAAGTATAATGCCCCGATTTTCATTTATGAAAATTACTTATTTATTTTGCACGTAGTGTGCAAGTGCCATTTTTCGTAATATGAAATCTTAAAATTACTTTCATTATGAATGATGAGTATGTATATAGAAATATATGTATATATGTCCTTTAATTTTTATTTTTTATAAAAAGCCCTTTGTTTCAAATAAACTAAAGCCCAAAAGTCTAATTTATTTTTGTAAAAGATATTATTGTGGCCCATCAATTCATGCCCATGGATTAATTCTCTTAATAACAAGTTGTAAGGTAAACATCTTTTAAAAGATTATTTTTATAAAATGCATATGTACAAGTTTTTATATGGAGACTAGAGTAGCACGCGCATGCAACATGGTGTGCATTGCACACTATTCTCCTTGGCCGGTTTTTGAAGAGGTGGAGATAGTGTAGGGGTGGTTACTTAGTTGTGGGTAGTTAATACAACTCCTACTCTCATCCTAACCCTCCATCTCATAACCATCTACTAAATCCTAACCCTCCATATCACCCAAGGATGTAGTATAAATACCCCCTCCATTGTCTTCTTCATTAAAGATCCATTGAAAGAGAAAGATATATTTTTAAGAGAGTTGTGAGTGTGTGTACCTTGGAGGCCGGTCATCACTGCAGAAGGATTCTCGGATTGGCAATGAGTAAGGAGGAGAAGTCACATTATCACACTAGAAGGCTTTTACTGGATTTCGTTTATTTCGTCAATAAAGTGGGTGTTTCTCATGACTTCTAGAATATAATTCATGTTAGGATTGAGTTTGAATTGTGTATCCATGTGTAAACTGAAGTGATAGAATGACTGCTTAATTGAAATCTTTTCATGCTATATGTAATGTAGAAAATGTGAATGATTGATAAAGAACTAATGATATTTAGAAAATTGGAAACGACCTGTACAGTTGACCGATAATATGAGCAGTCGACTGACACGAGAAATATAAAGTATGTACAGATTGAAATTCCATGAAATGATGTATGTTAAATCATAATATTCTAGCATGCTAAGTTTGGAAATGATATTTATCTCTGTAGTCAAATACTGAGAAAAAGACAAGTGTATGATCAGAATTGTAATGCCCTGATTTTTCATTTATGAAAAATTATTTTATTTTGCACGTAGTGTGCACGTGCAATATTTTTGGTTGAATTAAATGTTATGATTATTTCCATTATGATGGGTATGGATTTTTAAATATGTGCTTTTAAATTATTTTTCTATAAAGCCTTCTTTCAATTAGACAAAAAGCCTTTTTTCTAAAGCCCAAAATTTAGTTCATTTATTTTATTTTTAAAATAATTATTTTGGCCCAAAAACTACAGCCCATGAACTATTTTTTATACAACTTGTCATGTAGAATACAATTTAAAGACTATTTTATTTTTATACAAAAATTTAATGTACAATTTTTGGACCTAGTTGCATGCACGTGCACTACACGTACACGTGCAATATGCATTCCTATGATGGCCGGTTGTGATCTTTTGGGAGGGAAACCAAAAATTTGAGTGGAGATCATGCTTGGTGGTTACTTGGTTGTGGGTAGTTAATGTAACTCCTACTTTCATCCTAGCCCTCCATCTTATAACCACTTACTTGATCCTAGCCATCCATTCTCCTTGATTTTTAGTATAAATACCCCCCCTCCATGGCTAGTTATTCTTGTGCTTATTACTTTCTACAAACCTATAGTCTAAATTATATGATCTAGTAGTGTTTGTGTGAGTTAAAAGATTGAGAGTGTGTGGGATTTTTGCTTGCAACAAGGAGAGGAGGCCGGCTACCACTAGAAGGAGGAGCTCGGTTTGCTTGGGTGTGCTTGGAGGCTTGTGTGCACGTGTTCAAGGAGGAGCATTTCGTTGCAAGGACATTTGTTTAGGGATTGCTAGTGAATTTTTCTCTCCATACAAGGTGGGTAAATTTTCTATATTCTAATTAGGGATGCATGCTAGATTAAATTGAATGAATGAGACATGAAAAATATTAATAAGAGTACACTTTTTGGACATTGACCTATGAATTGATTGGAATGTGGGTGTTTCTCATGACTTCTAGAATAGAAATCATATTAGGATTGAGATTGATTTGTTATTGTGTATGTGTAAACTGAAGTGATAGAATGATTGTTATATTGAATCTTCCATGCTATACATAATGTGGAAAATGTGAATAAATGATAAAGAACTAAAAATATTTAGAGAAACTGGAAATTACCTGTACAGTCGACCGATCATGTGAACAGTCGACTGGTACAATCAAACAAAATATGTACAGTTCGAAATTCCATGAAATGATGTATTTAATGTGTGTCGTTATCTTGACTTTCCTAGCATGTTAATTCGGAGTTAATATTTATCTCCGTAGACAAATAATGAGTAAAAGACAAATGTACGGTTAGAATTTGTATTTGGGTGAAAGAAAATACTAGTCATGTGAAATCTACATTTAATCGTAAACTATGTCATGATGATGGTAAATGGATAAGGATCGCATGTTTATGTTGGCATTGAACATACTGTAGTTTAATAAAAATGCTGTGTGTTAATTGAAGAACAGAAGAAAGAGATAATTCCTCAATTCGAAAATTTAACTCTACTCTGTCGACCGAATATATGTAGTAGTCGACTGTACTGAACATTAAAGGTTTCAAATTGAACTCTACAGAACAGCCGACTGGTACGGATGACAGTCGACTTCCTCGTAAATTATAATTAAATTTTGAACGCTGCGGAACAGCCGACTGGCCATGTGCAGCAGTCGACTCTTCCGAGCAGTTTATTGAAGAACTTTCCTTGGCTGAACAAGTCGACTGAGTATGCTCTAAGTCGACTGTCCAGATCACTTTCTGACATCTTAGAATTCTAAGATTTTCTTTATGATAAAGATTATGAATCTACTGTTGTTGAATGATTATTGGTTGTGACAATTTAGAAGAAGTAAATTCTATTTGTCTTTGCATGAATTTATACATGAAATGAAGTAAATCATTTTTGTGAATGTATGAAGGTTTGTATGATTGTGAAAGCTATGAACATGAAAAGGAAAATCTATTGTGATTATGAAAAATGAACTATTTGGTTTGAAAGGCTCAATTTTTGGTAATTATGAATTGACATCGAAACTAAAGAGTAGCTAAGTCTCCCACCGGCAATTGGAAAGAAATGAATTGAAATGAAATTGAAAAGAAAGACCAAGGTTGGTCATGTTTGAATGAATGAATAAGTTCGGTTTAGTGGAGAGGCTAACTCTAGAGCTTTGATTTTTGTTCATGATTTTGATAAGAACTAAGGATTAGTACATAGTGGAGACGTGATGAAAGTAGGAGAAAAACACGAGTATGAGGGCCATCGGATTAGCGGTGTGAGAGTGATCCACAGGCTGCCTGCTTGATGCGTCAAGACATGGCATGGGCACTACTCCAGAATTATCGTCCCGGTGGCGACGCTTGTGGGATGTTTGAGTGGCTATGGGTGGTGCCATTGTTCCATGGCGGAGGCTGAATTGTCCATAGGTTGCCTGCTCGATGCGTCGTGTCAGTGCGTGGGATTCCCCTCCAGGCTGTCTGGACATGGGCTCGTAGATCATAGAACATCTAAGATACCTACCGTAATTACAGTAGTAGATTAAGTCATAACGAGGGATTGAACCCTGTTGGATCCTGTAGGCGAGACAACAAACACTAGAGGGGGGGGGTGAATAGTGTTAATAAAAAAACTGCGGAAATTTTCTTCGGTGCAGTCGACTTGGTTGTGAACCAGTCGACTGATATGACCAAAATAAAGCAAAAACAGTAACTCTGTGCAGTCGACTTATAGATAAGACAGGCGACTGAAGACACAATGGAAATACAAATAATACGACACTGACCAGTCGACTGATAGTGCAAGGAGTCGACTGTCCAGATACTTTTTGCAGAATTTAAGTAAACAAGAGTAAATGCAAAATCAAGACAACCAATCACAGAGTACACAAGATATATCCTGGTTCGGTCCTCCCGACCTACTTCCAGTCCCCAAGCAACCCACTTGAGATTTTCACTATTCTTGAAAAAGTTTACAAGAATACCCTACGGCGTTAAGACAACAACCTTGTCTAACCCGTAGTCCTTTCTCTCAACTAGAGAAAGCAGACCCACTCTACTACCAAGAGTGAAACAAACCGACTCTACAACCTAGAGTCAAAAACACTCTCCAACCGAGAGCAAAAGGAACAAGAAAAACTTTACAGTCAACCTATAGCCTTGTTGGTGTATTGTGTTGTTGTACGTGGCTAAAAGCAAGGTCGACTTCTATACCCAGTCCAGAGCGAAATCGTTGCTATACTGGACTGAGTGTAGAGAACCAGAGAGTTTGAACTTGAAGGCTTGTTCTCAAATTTTTCACTTGAAATTTCTCAAAGACAGTGCTCGGTATCTCAAAAAGTTTTGTAAATGTTGTTAGATCTTTGTCAGTGAGATCTGAACTCTTTTTTATAGAGTTAGATCTCCTGAACGTTGGGGGACAGTTATTCCAACTGTCAACCAACGGATCTAAGAGCTGTTGCTTTTGAAAAATCTTGTTTGAAAACAGAAAACGGTCAAAAGCACTCGAACAGTCGACTGGGTTGCCATATGAGTCGACTGGTCAGAGTTTGAATAAATTTAAAACAGTTTTGTACTATCAGTCGACTGCCAGAAGTATTAGTCGACTGGTACTCAACAGTTAAATTACTTCAAACTGTTTTGACTCTTTTGGGGGTTTTGAAAAACACACATTATGAATTTTGTGAGTGTATGTGTGTGTGACAAGGCTTTACAATCAGACTAAGACTCAACAAAAGTAAAATACAATGTTTTACAAGACATAATAACTTGACACATTTGAGCTTGAGATCTTGAGTCTTGATTTGAGTCTTGAGTCTTGAGTGAAGTCTTTGTCTGTAGCCTTTGAGCTTGTTCATTTGTTCAGCTGAAATAATTTTTTGTATGTGCAACCTGCAATGTTAGCTTGTATAACATAGACACATATTGCAGTGTGTTGTGATCATCAAAATCAAGAATCAACAAACCCTACAAAGATGAAGAATGATTAAGGGCTTGCCCTCGGACCTATGTAGTATGGGATGCATAGAATCCGAACAAGTGCGCATTAGTGTCATGTAATATAAATAAATGCATTAAGGACTAAGTGCACAATCACAACACGACATCAATAGGGTAGTCCCTTTAGTTTGATATGTGACAAGTTTGTGTTTGCTAAATATGGAAAATAAGTTATACTATTTCCGGCATATAGAGGATGGCCGTGTATAATGATCGTCGGTTGAATAAACTGACGTACCCACAATCTTATATGCAGGTAAATGGCATGATAAAGATTAAAGAGGAACAGATGACTAAAGATGATACAATGTTGTTGTACATTTATTAAATTGTTGTAAATTTTACTTCCGCTGTGCAATGTAAAGTGTAATATTGATGTAAACTCTGATGTAAAGTGAAAAGTTTAAATTTCCTTGTAAATTGTACTAAAGGAAGCGGAAAGATCCTGTAGAACATCTCGAATTCAGTGTATTTGGGATTCGGGGCGTTACAAGAATTGTATTTGAATAAAAGAAAATACTAGTTATGTGAAATTTATATCCAATTGAAAACTATGTTGTGATGTTGATAAACAGATAAGAATCACATGGTTGTGTGGACAATGTACATATTGTAGTGTGACAAAAATGATGTGTGCTTATTGAAGAACAAAATAAAGAGATGATCTCTTAATTCGAAAATTAACCCTGTTCAGTCGACCGAATGCATGTAACAGTCGATTGTACTGAACATGAAAAAGTTGTATAGTTGAACTACCCAGGACAGTCGACTGGTATGAATGACAGTCGACTCCCCTGTAAGTGATATTGAGATTTTGAACGCTGCGGAACAGCCGACTGGCCTTGTGCAGCAGTCGACTCTTCCGAGCAGTTTATTGAAGAACTTTATTTGACTGAACAAGTCGACTGGATAAGCTCTAAGTCGACTGTCCAGATCACTTTTTGGCATATCAGAAATTCTTTGATTTGTTTTACGATAAAGGTTATGAATCTTATGTTGAATATTGGTTATGACAGTAAACTCTATTTGTCTTTGCATGAATTTACATGAAGTGAATCATTTATTAGAATTTATGAAAGTTGTATGAATGTGAAAGCTATGAGCATGAAAAAGAAAATCTGTTATGATTATGAAAAATGAACTTATGAGCTAGTAACGCTCAATGTTGGAAATTGTGAATTTTAATTGAAACCAAAGAGTAGCTATGTCTCCCCCGGCAATTGGAAGGAAATGAAATGAAATTTGAAATGAAAGACCAAGGTTGGTCATGTTTGAATGAATGAATGAGTCCGGTTTAGTGGAGAGGCTAACTCTAGAGCTTTGATTTTATTCATGATTCTAATAAAAACTAAGGATTAGTACATAGTGGAGATGTGATGAAAGTGAGAGAAAAACACAAGTATGAGAGCTAGGGTTTACGGTGCGGGTGTGAGCCACAGAATGCATGCTTGATGAGTCAAGACATGGCGTGGGCACTACTCAGTAATGATCGGACCTTAGCAACGCTTGTGGGATGTTTGGTGACTGCAAGATGATCGTGTGTCAGGGAGGAGGCTGAATTGCCATAGAATGCATGCTTGATGAGTCAAGACATGGCGTGGGATTCCCCTCCAGGGTCCGGTACAAGTGCTTGTACTCATAGATCATCTAAGATACTTACCGTAATTACAGTAGTAGATTTAAGTCATGGCGAGGGATTGAACCCTATAAAGTGAAGAACGATTAAGAGGCTTGCCCTCGGACCTATGTAGTATGGGATGCATAGAATCCGAACAAGTGCGCATTTGTGTCATTTAATATAATAATTGCATTAAGGATTAAGTGCACAATCACAACACGACATCATTAAGATTTCCCCTTTACTTTCATTTGATATGTGAACAAGTTTGTGATTTGTAAAGGAATGAGAATCGTTATACTGTTTCTGGCATAGAGAGGATGGCCATGTATAATTATCGTCGGTTGAATAAACTGACGTACCAACAATTTTATATGCAGCATATTTAGCTTGGTAAAGGTTAAAGGAGAACCGATGTTCAAAGATTATTTATTGCTGCATCTTTTGTGTAATGTTGTAATTGCTTCCGCTGTCATCATTTGTGAATTATTGATGTATATGCTTCTGCTGTAAAATGTAAAGTGTAAAATCTCTTGTAACTCTGATGTAAAGTGAAAAGTTTAAATTCCTTGTAAAATTGTACCGAATGAGACGAAAAGATCCTGTTGAAATCTCGAATTTAGTTGTTTTGGGATTTGGGGTGTTACAAGAAGGGCTGTCACCTCGGAGAGACATCCGGAACCTCCACATCACAGCCGCACGGACGCCCAGGGTTCCAACCAACCACGGGTTAACAGCATGGCCGGACACGGGCCGGGTGCTTCTCACTCGAACGCGACTGATTTACGGCGCGTCTTCTTGAATCGGCAGGCCAGTCGGACAAGGGGAGAGGCCGCTTCCAACTCGGTTTCGAACCATCGCAGACGGCCATCACTAGAGCGTGATCCAGGACACAGCCACTCGCCCCGTGGACCTTCGCCACCGCAGGATCCGGTCGGACAAGCCCAAGTTACAAGAGCTGAGTTTTCGAATTTTTAGGACGAGGTGCTCCAGGCAATCTGAGGCGAGCCTCGGACCGAGTCGCGCAATGACACCATCCCTCAGCCAGACGCCCGGGGTGGCGAATCACACGGCTCGACTCGCCCACTTGAACAAGAGGATGCCGTCCTCCGATGCCTCCGAGAGATGGAGCACCGACTCGCCCATCTCGGCGAGGGCGGACCGATACCCAACCATGGTTATCGGCAGACCCGACCCCCATTTCCACTCAAATCTTGGAAGCTGAATTCCCCAGAATTTTTAGGCCTCCCCAATTCGTGACCTACAACGGCGAGGGTGATCTCGCTGATCACATGGAGGGGTATAAAACCTTCATGATGATTCACAACGCTTCGAACCCTCTTCTGTGCCGCGCTTTCCCTACCACCTTGCGAGGTCCGCATCAGGAATGGTTTTCGAGGATTACCCCCCGCTCAGTCTTCTCGTTCAACCAATTGGAAGCGAACTTCCTAGCCCACTTCGTGACCAGCAGAAAGGTCGAGAAGACAAGTGCGTCCCTTGTGGACCTCAAACAGAAGGAAGGGGAGTCACTCCGCGAGTTCATTTGGAGATTAACCGACGAGGCAAGGTCTGTCTCCTCTCTCGACCCGAGCGTCACCTCGGCAGCTTTCCGATACAACGTTTGACACCCCAGCTCAAAGCCTCCTTGGCCAAAAAACCCCCATCGGCTTTCCCGACATGCTCAACAGGGTTGAGAAGTACATCTGGGCGGAAGAGGCCTTAAACCCTATGGGCACCAAAGAAGCCACTGGCAAGGGGAAGTTCAAGGAAGACGATGGCGAACCCATCAAGAAAGTCACGAAAGAGGCAGCCGGCCTCAAAAGAATTCCTACGG
This sequence comes from Hemerocallis citrina, assembly GCA_017893485.1. Taxonomy (NCBI): domain Eukaryota; kingdom Viridiplantae; phylum Streptophyta; class Magnoliopsida; order Asparagales; family Asphodelaceae; genus Hemerocallis; species Hemerocallis citrina. Next base: position 426,534,778 of record CM030358.1, on the reverse strand, counting down.
TCCTGCGATTTGAGAGGTATACTCCGCTGACATAGAACATGTCTGCTATACTGATCGAGATCGAGGATAAAGGGATCGTTCGACTCCCTCCCCAACCAAGTAACAACAAGAAGCGAGCCCAAAGGTTCTACTGCCGCTTCCATCGAGACAATGGGCACGAGACGGATAACTGTCGGGCCTTCAAAGACGAGATTGAGGCCCTCATCCAACAAGGATACTTGAGGGAGGTCACCCGGGAAAACCCAAGATATCGGAGGGATACGAGGAATCAGAGGCCTTCGCCTCCCCCTCGAACGATCAACCGGCGACCCGAGTGGGACCCCGAGCCCGAGGAAATCGGAGGGCAGGCCTTTAATACCCTAAAACTTCATTTTTAATAAAAATATTATTTTTCACGTGTTGTACACGTACAAACTTCATGTGTATATTATTTATTTATTTTGTATGAAATCACATTTTTGTATGAACAATTATTTTCCTTTATTTTTATAAAAAAGCCAAATTCTAAAGCCTAAAACACTATTTTATTGGTTGAGCCCACTTTAATAATTCTTTATTATCTTGGCCCACAAGCCTAAGCCCACTAATTGTGAAGCCCACCAATTTAATAAATCAATTAAATGGTCACACTTGTCATGTAGAGACAAATGGTGAACATTTTGATTAACTAAAATGTACAAACTTCTAAATAGGGGTGCTAGGTGTCACATGCGAAGCACGTAGTGTGCAATGCACACCCTTTTGGTGGCCGGATGGTGTGTGGAGGCATGGGAGAGTGGGTTGTGTGCATGGGTAGTTATTTGTGTGTGGGTGGTTGCTATAACTCCTACTCCTATCCTAGCCCTTCATTCTATAACCATCCATTGAATCCTAGCCCTCCAATCTACTTCAAAATTAGTATAAATACCCCTCCTATTTGTTTGTATTTTACACTAGTAGTCTATTGAAAGAAGAGAGCAATTACATAGGAGATTTATATTAGTGTGAGTTGAGTGTGAGTGTTCCCCCATTGAAGGCCGTCCATCCCTACAAGAAGAAGCTCTCGGTTTTTGGCAAGGAGCAAGGAGAAGGAGTTCGTGCATTGCAATCGAGGAGGAGAAGGCACTCGCTCGCAATCTAGGAGGCTCTAGGGGATTTTCGTAATTGGTTTTCTTCAAAAGGTGGGTGTTTCTCATGACTTCTAAAGTAGAAATCATGCTATGGAATGAATTTGAATTGTTATTATGAATTACTAGTTGAAATGAAATGCATGCTTGCCTAAATAGAAGGGAATTGAGAAATTAGGAAATATGTGTTGATTGATTACTATATTTATTAATTATGAGTAAAGTGAATGTTCTCGTTATTTCTAACGTTAGTATGCAAAATATGTCCTAAATGTGAACTATGTGGTTTAACTAGTAAAAGACTAACATCATGTTTATAGATTAAAGTGCTAAAGTAGAATGGTGCGTTAAAGATGAATTGATAGAATAAATTATTAAGAAATGATTGGTAATAGATGTCATGAAATTTCCCATTGCTGCTTATGCCATTAGAATAAATGAAAAGGAATGTATTTTTGCAAACAAATGATCGAATGCATCATGTGTAATTAATTAATAAAACAGAAGTTCTTATAAAGCAAATGATCATTGTGAAATACAGTATATTGTGAATTTTTAAGTAGATTGTGATCTGGAAAGTTATGTTTCAAAAAGAGAAGAAAATATATTTTTAGACTTGAAAAACATCGCAGAGCAGCCGACTGATCACATTTAACAGTTGACTGGCCTGATCGTTTATTTTTTTAAAAAAAATTATAACGGAACAGCCGACTGTCCATATAAGACAGTCGACTCCTCTGAGTATTTTATTCTCGAGCTTTAGAAACTCGCAGAACAGCCGACTGGTCATGGTTAACAGTTGACTGCCCTGGACAATTTTTTTGAGTTTAAAAGCATCGTAGAATAGCCGACTGGTGATCTGTAATAGTCGACTTCCCCGAAGTTTTAAGTAAATCTGTATTCTCTTTGTGAGATAATTTCTATGACCTATGTCTTAGGATAAATGAGATTTGAGACAGTTTTTACAAAGAGGAACTTATTTTGATTATTAACTTTTTATATAAAGGAAATTGAAGGGATTGTTTAAGAAATTTAAGATGAAATTTTGGTAATGAGAAATTTGAAAGGTATGAATTGCGAAACCTATTGAAAATGTGAACTGTTGAATTAGAATGGATTGAAATAGAATTATGTGAGTTTATAAACTAGTGAATGTGACATGTTTGAAGAATTTCAATTTTTTAAGTATCTATGCATTGAATTATTGATTGTGATGAATTATGAAAGATGTGAATACATGAATACTATGCTTTTGAAACATGAATGGTGATTAATCATGAAAGGATCTTATGAGCATGACATTGTAATTATGAGTTGAAATTGAGAATTAGGATATAGCCAAGCCTTATACCGGCAAGGAAAGAATTGTGAAATGATATTTTGAAATGAGAAGACCAAGGTTGGGACATATGAAACTGAATGAATAAAGACCAGTATAATGGGAGTGCTACATTCTAAGAGTTTGATTTTATTCATGATTCAATTAAACTAGGGATTAGATACATAGTGAAGATGTGATGAAAGTAAGAGAGAAACATTGAGTATGAGGGACATTGAATTGGCGGTGTGAGAGTATTCACAGGATGTCCCATGATGAGTCATGATAGGGCGTGGATACTGCTCCAGAGTACCGTCCCGGTGGCAACGCTCGTGGGGTGTTTGACGACTGTGGGTGGTGTCATGCCTATGGTAGGAGCTGAATTACCACAGGATACCTGCATGATGAGTCATGTGTCAGTGCATTGGGATTCCCTCCAGGGTGCCTGGACATGAGTTCGTAGGTCAGAAAATATCTAGGATACTTACCATAGTTACAGTAGTAGATTAAGTCATGGCGAGGGATTGAACCCTATAAGATGAAGACCGATTAAGGGCTTGCCCTCGGACCTATGTAGTATGGGATGCATAGAATCTGAACAAGTACGCATTAGTGTCATATAATATAAATAATTGCATTAAGGACTAAGTGCACATTCACAACACGACAACAATAGGATAGTCCCTTTAGCTTTGTTTGTGACAAGTTTGTTTTTGTTAAGAAATGAGAATCGTTATACTGATTTCGGCATAGAGAGGATGGCTGTGTATAATATTTCGTCAGTTGAATGAACTGACGTGCCCACAGTTTTATATGCAGGGTAAAGATGATTGACAATTAAAGTATACATGCTGTGCAAGATGGATTTAAATGTTGTTTCATGTAATTTATTGTAATGTTGCTTCCGCTGTGATAATGTACAAGTGTAAATGTAACTCTGATGAAAGAAAAGTTTTTATTTCCTTATAAAATTGTACGAAAGAATTGTAAAGATCCTGTGGAACTCGAATTCAGTTGTATTCTGGGATTCGGGGTGTTACAAGGTCATCCTACACTGCGTCCACGGTGACCCATGGGAGGGGAATCCAACACTTCCCGTAAGGCCTTCGTCAGAGAGGTTAACTCCGTTTGAGACCATCCCGCCCCCAGATTCAGCAACAACCGGTCTCTTTATCCGGAGAAGACCTGGAGGGAGTTCGGCTCCCGCACTGCGATGCCCTCATCATAAGTCTCATCATGGCAAATTTCGAAGTCCGCCGAATTCTCGTGGACAACGGAAGCTCAGTCAACATCCTCTTCTTAGAAGCATTTGAGAACCTCAAACTCCTCCGAGACAAGCTAAAGCCGGCCGGGTACACCCTATAAGGGTTCTCGGGCATCCTAGTGCAAATCGAGGGGATCGTGACACTGGATGTAACAGTCAGCACGACCCCCGTTACACAAACCGAATCAATGGACTTCATGGTGGTCAATGTCAAGGCGGCATATAATGCAATCCTCGGCCGACCTGGCCTCTGCTCATTTTAGGCTGTCCACTCGGCCTACCACTTGAAGTTGAAGTTCCCCACTGACCTTGGGGTTGGCATTGTCCGAGGGAATCAGAAGTCGACACGCTCGTGCTACATGGCCGCAGTTAGAGGCGAGGTGTTCCCCCTTGACGCGGTCGAGCTCCCGCCCGAAAGAAGCCAGCCTGAGTCAAAACCTACGGACGAATTGGAGGAGGTCTCATTCTAAGCAGAAGAGAAGTCTAAGTGGTTCCATGTGAGCCGCACCCTCTCTCCCAACCTAAAGCCAGGTCTGATTGATTGCATCCGCCGCAATATTGACCTCTTCGCCTGGACCCCATTCGACATGCCCGGGATTTCTGAGGTCCTAATCATGCATAGGCTGAGCGTCGGCCCTGGATCAAAGCTAATCCAACAGAATTGACGGAAGTTTTCCCTGGAGAAAAAACAAGCAGTAAAAGCAGAGGTAGAAAAACTATTGTCCGCCCGGTTCATTCAAGAGATCAGCTACCCCGAGTGGCTGGCTAACGTCGTGATGGTCAAGAAGGCCAGCGGGAGCTGGAGAATCTGCATAAAATTCATGCATCTCAACAGGGCATACCCCAAAGATCCTTTTCCCCTTTCGAGCATCGATGCACTGATCGATGCACCATCGGGTCACGAGCTCCTCACGTTCATGGATGGCCTTTCAGGCTATAATCAGATCCGGATGTTCCCTTTGGACATCGCCAAAACATCCTTCATCACCGACCAGGACCTCTACTATTACCGGGTCATGCCCTTCAGGCCCAAGAATGCCGGGGCCACCTACCAGAGGCTTGTTAATCGAGTTTTCAAAAAACAGATCGGTTGTAACATGGAGGTATACGTCGACGACATGCACGTCAAGAGCCGATGGGGCAGGATCATGTCGCTAACCATGAGGAAGCCTTTGGCATTCTCCGGTCTCATAACATGAGGCTCAATCCCGCTAAGTGTGCCTTCGGCGTCTCCTCGGGAAAATTTCTTAGGTTCATTGTCAGCCAGCGCGGCATAGAGGCGAATCTTGAGAAGATCCAAGCCATAATTGACATGGCCCCTCACAGAAGCATTAAGGAGGTTCAGCGACTATCAGGAAGACTGGCGGCCATTGGCTGCTTCCTCTTCAAGTCTGGAGAGAAGTCCCTCCCCTTCTTCAAGGCTCTGCGATGGGCGAAAGGCTTCCAATGGGGTGACCCCCAGCAACAGGCATTTGACCAGTTGAAGTCTTACCTCGCCAACCCCCTGCTTCTGAGCAAACCCGAACTGGGCGAACCCCTCTTTCTATACCTCTCAGCCTCAGAAAATGCAATCATTGTCATGCTCATCCAGGAAGAAGAAGGTGTTCAGAAGCCTCTCTACTATGTGAGCAAAGTCTTGCTCACGGCCGAGACAAGATATGCAAAGATGGAAAAGGTGGCATACACCCTGGTAATGGCCGCGCGAAAGCTCTGCCCTTACTTCTAGGCCCACTCTATCCAAGTGCTTACGGACCAGCCTCTCAAGGCCATCTTCCACAAGCACAAAAGTTTCGACCGCTTAGTCAAGTGGTTGATCGAACTAAGCCAGTACGACTTCAGCTACTAGCCCAGGAAGCGATCAAGGGGCAGGCCCTCGCCGAATTTATCACAGAGTGCACTATCTCCGAGCCATCTGACACTCAAGAGGCAGACCCAATCTGGGAAGTTTATGTCGATGGATCGTCTTGTGAAGTGCGAAACGGCACTGGCGTCATCCTCAAGGGTCCCGACAACTTCATTCTCCAGTATTCCCTCCGCCTTAACTTCCCAGCCTCGAACAACAAGGCGAAAGATGATGCCATGCTTGCCAGGCTCACCATGGCTCACAAGGCGGGGGCCACACAGATCAGGCCTTTAGTGACTCCCAGCTCGTGGTCAACCAGATCACCGGGGAGTGTGAGGCAAGTGACGCTCGAATGGTTCGGTACTTGGCTATGGTCCAGTAGCTCCTGACGTCCTTCGATAACTCCTTGGTTGAGCGAATCCCTGGGGAGCAAAACGCCCAAGCTAACTCCTTGTCAAAACTTGCCTCATCGTCCCTCGAAGGGCTCGACAACACCGTCCTAATTGAAGTTCTCATTGGTCCTAGCATCAACCTCCCCGAAGTCCTCTGCCTCGCCACCGAGCTTCAGCCGGACAACTGGATGACTCCAATCCAGAAGTTTATGGTCGAGGGTGAGCTTCCTTGTAATATCCCGAACAAATATTATATTTATATAATTATTATTTTTAAAGTTAAAATATTTTTATAGAAATTACTTGGTTTTTCTAATAAAAAGTTATCTGGATATATATACTAGTAAGTATATACAGGTATTGTATCAGTTTTGTGCACTTGTACAAAATCTTGAAAAATGCGTTGTTAAGAAAAGTTCTGAAAAATCCTGGGCAGATATTAAAAATTACTATTTTATTATTATTTTATTTTTATTTTCAGAATTGAAATATTTTTGGTGGATATTACCCAGTTTTACTAATAAACATTATCTATACGTATATACCAGTATGTGTATATCTGTTTTGTATCAAATTGATACAGGAATCTTCCGAGCCGGTAATAAAATTATTTTATTTTTATATCTCGGAATTAAATTATTTTTTTAAAGATTGATTCCTTTTTACTAATAAAAATTATCTGTATATACAGATATATGTACGTGTAGGAGCTGTATCAATTTTGTACATTCGTACGAAATCGTGTAGTATGTGATTTTGGGAAATTATTTTTTATTTTTGATCCATCATGATGAGATGGAGGGTAGGGATTAGATTAGGGTGTGATTGCAATATTTATTTGCAAATAAAACACCGATTGTCCTAACCATGAGAATTGTGACACTTGTTTTCATTCTCACCCACTTACCCACACTCCCATCTCCTATAAAACCCCCCTTTTACCCCATGGCCGGCCTCATCTCCAAAAGGGCAAGAAACCCTTTCTTTTGTGTGTCTCCATCTCCATCTCATCTCACTCCACCTCTTCTTCTCTTGTAGTTTCTTCTACTTGTGTTATTTTGGAAAAATTTAGAAAGAATGAAAAGGAAAAGAGAGATCAAATCAAAAGAGGGGTTTTCATGAGTTTCTTCATGTGGTGTTCTTGAGAAGAGGAGCAAGAACAAGGAGCAAGGAGGAGAAGGGCAAGCATGTTCTTCCTATACTTATAGGGTGGGGGTTCTCAACTCTTGTATGTTGTTTTATTTGTTTTGTTGTATGTTGTTACAAGATTTTGGGCCAAAAATCATGTGCATATGTGGATTGAGGACTAAAATAATGGGCACATTGTAATATCTTGGTCGGATATTATATTGTATAAATTATTATTTTTAAATAAAAATATTTTTATGAAAATTACTTGGTTTTTCTAATAAAAAGTTATCTGGATTTATATATACTAGTAAGTATATATATGTATTAGATCAGTTTTGTGCACTTGTACAAATCTTGACAAATGCGTTTTTGAGAAAATGTCTGGAAAATTCCGAGCTGATATTAAAAATTATTATTTTAATATTATTTTATTCTATTGTAGTGCCCCGAATTTTCAATATAATATCCCAAAAATACGTGGCATAATTCCAAAATCAACTTCAATGGGAGGGGTGAGGAGAGAGAGAGCCGTCTTCCCTCGAGACCTGAGCAGATCCTACGCTCAGGTGCTTCGGCTTCCACCCCCATGCCCCCCTCGTTATCATTATACATCCCAACTGCCTCTTCGATCCACATGCCATCCCCCACTAAACTCCAAAACCTCACATCCACCTATCCTTTCACACCCCACTTCAAATCCCGCCTTCAAACCAAAACCCTTCTTCCAACCTAAGCCTTTAGCCATTTACCCACAAAGCAACCTTTTAAGCATCTGAACAACCGCAGATCCACAAAGAAGATGGAACGCTGCTGCTTCAAGTGCGGGGAAGGTGACCATGCCACAGCCGAGTGCAAGAAGATGGGGTTCCATTGCTTTAATTGCAAGAAGTTTGGGCATAAGGTACGTGATTGTCCGCTGCATAACAGGCGAGACTCGCTGGTGATAGATCTGCCTCACAACAATGCCATCTCTCAGGCATTACCGGTGCTACATGCAAGCACCTTTCTCCACTTGATAAATCCCCACCGCATTCCCCTAACCAAAGATCTCGAGTGCGCTTTCAATTTTTCATGGGGAAGCCAAGGGCATTGGTGGGTCCTGAAGAGGGTCTGTGATGGAGTTTACCATGTTCAATTTCTAATAACCACTGAGGCTAAAGTTGCGATTGCAGAGGGAGTGTTTCATTTCACCGGCTACAACACTACTTTCTCCCCTTGGTCACTGGACTTTGGAGCCAGATTGAGGCCAAAACCCTGTTTCATCTGGATCAACCTGCCACTCCTACCTTTTCACCTGTGGAACAGGGAGTCCATTGACTGCCTTGTTAAGCCCTTCGGTAAGCTCATCACCCTCAGCCGTGAGATGACAAATGCGAAATCCCGAGATCAAGCACTTATCCTTATCGAGGTTGAAGACCTCACAATCATCCCTAAATCCCTTACTGTCAAGTACACTACGCCCTGGAATCTTCAAAGCCATGTTCATGATGTGCCAGTTCTGTTTCTTGGCAACCCAATCCCGGTTGAGGATGTTCAATCTGGCAAGGTTCAATTATTCACCACTGTAGGAGCCTCCGATGAGTTGGGCAGCACTAGCTTCTGGCGTCCTAAGATGCAAGATGAGGCTAGGGCAGACGAGGCTAGAGATCACCGGCATCAAACACCGGCCAAGAACGACATTGAAGATGTTTTGAAATCTCGAGATTTGGGGAAGGGGAGCCCAAATGTCCCGCATTCTCCGCATGCAGAAGCAAATTTGGAAAATTTTTTGAATGTCCCTAATTTGGCGGGATCATGCCTAAATGAGAGGATCTCACCTGCTCCAGCTATATTTCCCAAATCTACGGAGGACCCCACACCAAAATCAAATCCAGCCATGCTGGAGCTGCCTTTTGATCATATCTTCGAATCATCAAATAGCAACAACGATGTAGCCCCATAGGGTCGCGGGATAACTCAGCAAAATCTTGATGACTCATCAAATGAAAACTCACAAGAGGAAGTGAAGGAAATGATGTGGAAAGGCAAGCTTGTTACGCTTCCACTTTCCCTTTTCTCCAAAATTCAGCCAGCAGTGGAGGGAGCACTCCGTGAGTCTGTTAGAGAAGATGCGAGCAAGATGTATGCAGGGGAAAAGGTGATCTTCAGGGCTAGCACCAACAAAAGCGGCATTGAAAGCTTCCACACCCGCTCCCTGTTGCGAAGAAATGTTCCCAGAGCTGCAAGCTCCTTCTCTTCAGTTTCACCGGGCTTTCAGGAAGGTCCTTCAAAGAGGATGAAGCGCTCCAGATCTGCAGGAAAGATCAAGAGTACCAAGCCCTTCATGAAGCATTTTTCCACTACCATCAAGAAGAAAACTTTAGGTACCTCATCTTCAAATGCTTCAGTTACTAATGCGCATCTATATCCTTTCGAATTGCTTTCAAATGAGGATATTGTAGAAGTAGCTGAATCCATTGGAGTGGAGGCTAAAGGGTCACACTCGCTGCATGTCTTCAAGGGCCATCAGAAGGTTGTAGTTGATCAAACTAATCAACTACAACACTCTAAATAGCTGCCTGGTTATTGTTTGGTTTTTATTGGTGTTGTGCATTTTGATGCATTTATTTCCAATGAAGATAACTAGCTGAAATGTTAGAGGGTTGGGTAACCCTGACAAATGCTCCCTAATTAAAGAAGGAATCCATAGCTGCTCCCCATCTATTATCTGCTTACAAGAGACCAAGCTCAGGAAGCCAGGCCCACGAAAGCTTTCATCAATTGGAGGAGGTCTTATAACAAAATGGGTATAGCTTGACTCCACTGGCAGCTGCGGTGGCATTCTACTATGATGGAATAACCAACTCCTTGATTGTACATACTCGGCAGTGGATATTTTCTCTATTTTTGCTTCTTTCAAAAGTCAATCTTCATCTGAAGAGTGGTCACTCACTTTTGTGTATGCACCTTTTGATTTGGAGGATCGCAAACTATGTTTTTTTGAAATTCAACAGCGCAGAAGTCACCTCAAAGATGCTTGGGTTCTATATGGAGACTTCAATCTAACTATTTCAGATGCTGAGAGGTCCAGTGGAAAAGGCTCAATGTAATACCCTGATTTTCATTTATGAGAATTATTATTTTGTGTTATTAATTTGTACGTTTTGTGCACATGCAATCTTGTGATATAAAATTTTTATTATTTTCATTACATAAACAAATGAGCACACACACACACACACACACACACACACACACACACACACACACACACACACACACACACACACATATATATATATATATATATATATATGCGTTTCTATTGTTTTATTAAAGCCCATTTTTAAACAAACATAAGTATTCTTTTATTTTTAGCCCAATTTAATTTATTTTAAATATAAGCTATTTTGGCCCATTAAATAAAAGCCCATGAGTTTATTTACTTTTTTATTACAACTAGTAATGTAGACAAATTTTTTAGATTATTTTTATAAAAAATAAAATTTACAACTTTTAAAATAGGGGACTATGGGGAACATGTGCATTACACGTGCACGTATTTGTGCACCTAATTGTGGCCGCATGACATGGGAGGGAAGAAAAGAGAGAGTGGAGTTGTCGGAGGTGGTTTTTGTAGTCATGGTTGGTTACTACAACTACCCCTTGAATCCTAGCCTTTATTTCTTAACTCCTAGATCAATCCTAGCCCTCTATTTGTCTCAAAATTTTGTATAAATACCCCCCCTAGCCTAGTTATTCTTGCAATCTTCATTATCCAAACCTATAGTGAAAGAATACAATTATTAGTAGTAGATTGTTAGTAGGAAGTGAGAATAAAAGATTGAGAGATTGAGAGTGGGTGTGCTTGCATTCAAGGAGGCCGGCTACAAGCAAGGAGGCTCGGCATCACACTTGGGAGCTCTCGGGTTTGCACTAGGAGCAAGGAGGAGCACTCGTTTAGGCAAGCTCAATCTAGGAGGAGAAGGGCTCTTTCGTTTAGGAGGCGTTGTGTGGGTTTTCTCTCCAAATTAGGTGGGTGGTTTTTCTATACTTCTAATTGAGATACCATGCTAGAGTATTGAAATAATGATGCATGAAACAAACTAATAAGAGTACACTTAATTTCAAAAAGGACTTGCTAGTTGATCAAATGAATGGTTGATAGATTGCATGTTAACTTATGAATCTTAACATTGTGTGTAAATTGCTTGTAGTTATGGAAATATTGAATTGGGATTGTTGATAATGTCGAAAGTGAGTACGAAATGCTAGTAAATGAAATTATTGTTTTGCGTACAAATGGATTATCGTGATATTGGTTCAAATGAATAAAAATTGTCCTATGCATTTGGGTTTATGAAAGAGGGAAAAACAGGGAGTTATAGTTATAATGTGAATTTTTTTTATACCAATTTGTATTTGAGAAATGTCAAATTGAACTATGAAAGGAGTAGTATGGAAATTAAATTATTGTATGTGAAATGTGTATTTAATTACTGAAAAATTATTTTAAAAATACTGGGGTATTAATTTAAGTTAAAATATACATTCTGGAGATTTACATGGTCTTTGGTGTAAGCAAAACAAAGATAAGAGCTTTTGAACATCGAAATTAATTAATGGAACAGAGAACAAAGTTATATAGAATTCGATTTGTGGTTATGTCAACTTGAGCACATAGCTCAAGTGGTCGGTAGGCCTCTCTGGTGCTACTGTAGCGCGGGTGTGTGGCTCTGTGGTCGCTGGTTCGATACCTGTGTCCACCCTTTCTTTTGTATGCATTTTAAAAATATCAAACATCGAACAAAGAGTATAAAAACTTTCTGTCTCCCTTTCATATCGCTGAGCACAAATGGCCTAGTGGCTAGCGTGTGCGGCTGTCTTTTTAAAGGTTGGGGGTTCGATTCTGGGTGTGCCCAGAATGCATTTTTTTATATAATTTGATTTTTGGGGGTTTTCTTGATGTATAAAAATTTCGAAAAAAATACGGTCATTATTCTAAAATCATATACAACTTATGACAATTAATTGGGAGTTATTGAAATGAAATAAAGTGTATTTTGGAAGTAAAATTGTATTCGAAACTATGGTTTCTTACTCGTATAATTTCATAAAAATGTGTGATTTTACGGGGTGATTAAGATAAGTATTGAAAAGGAAAAATGATTGGAAAGAGAACATAACTGTGAATTCTTGTATGGATTATTTTGTTAAAAGAGTAGCATGACATGGTGATATTATGAATATTCATTTGACTAGATGCTTTCGTGATATGATTTTAATGTGGAAATAAATGTTGCTTATGGAATGCATGAGTTATAATTGAACCCCAGGTATGATAATTGATTCATGAAAGGATTGGAAATCATGTAATTGGAAAAGAGAAATGTTCTTGAGTATGACAACTCAAATATGTGAATTTATGAATTGAAATTGAAAATTAGGGTGTAGCCAAGACTCACACCGGCAATTGAAAGTAATCAGATTTGATGAATGAAATTGAAAAGACCAAGTTTGGGTCATTGAGAAATGAAAGAAATAAGATCGGTATTAGTGAGAGGGCTGACTCTAAGAGATTGATTTTGTTTATGATTTCATTAAATTAAGAATTAGTACAAAGTGAAGAGGTGATGAAAGTGAGAGAAAAACACAAGTATGAGGGCCTCGAGTCTACGATGTGAGTGTAATTCATAGTTTGTCTTCACGATGCGTCGTGACATAACGTGGGCACTACTCCGGAATTATCGGGATCTTGGCGACGCTTGTGGGGTGTTTGGTGACTGCGAGAGGATCGTGTGCCATGAAGGAGGCTGAATTGTCCATAGGTTGTCTTCACGATGCATCGTGACATGACGTGGGATTTCCCTCCAGTTTTTCTGTACATGAGCTCGTACTCATAGAACATCTAGGATACTTACCGTAGTTACAGTAGTAGAGTAAGTCATGATGTAACCCCTGTTTTTCCAAAAAGGTATTTTTCGATATTTTCTGTATTTAAAATTTTCGCAAATTATTTTTCGGTATTCAACTATTTTGTCAAAAGCTATTATTGGATTTTTCTATTAAAATCTATTTTTGATCCATAATTTTAGCTGTAACTATTTTTCTATAATTTCGTATTTGATGCAGTTCCTATTAGTAATATTATTACCTTCATTATTTTAAACATTTTATGATTTTTAATATTGTTACTATCCGTATTATTTTGCTAGTATGGTTATTTGCATGATTATTTTTATTGTTAAAATTAGATTATTTCATAAATTATATTTATTAATTATTGTATTAATTTTCTTATTGGATTATTTTCATTTTATATTATTTTTCTTGAATTTTTGACCTCCTTGTGCCGATTGTGCACCGTTTGTCCGTTTTTCGTTATTTTGAGATCGTTTTCTCATTTTCTTGGTTCCGTTCATATTTAATAATTATTTTTGGGTCATGGTCAATTTTTAGAAGTGTTTTGACCAATTTGAGATTTTGGGCCATTAAGGAGATTTTTAGGAGCCATAGGATTCATTGCATTTTGTATCTCCATTTTAAATCTATCCAATACCCATTACCCAATTGTATACCTATTTATTCCTATTGATATCCACTACCCATTAACCCACTTTTGATCCATATAAAAACAACCCATAATCCCAAAACCCTAAACCTAATCCTATTTTCCTTCTTCTCTAATCCACCCGGCCTCCCCTCCTTCTCATTCTCTCCCGGCCTGCATATTATACCCCAGGCCGACCCTCACTTTCCTCTCCCTAGCCATTGCCGTTCACCACAATCAAATCCCTCCACCATACTACAACTCCGTACTACAAAACCCTTCTTCCTTGCACTCCTTGTGGCCGGCCCTTCACCAAAACAGCACCCATCCATCTCAAAACAGCCCCTACACCTCTCTTCGCTGATTTGGAGAAGTGGGTATCGCCCACTTTGAGTTCGTGCATCAAGGATTCGATCGTAGGCGCGTTTCGGCTCGTGGGTTCGCTTGGAATCGCGTGGAAAGGCTTCTCGCTCATGGGTTTCTTTGCTAGGCTTCGTATCGCCGTGTTCATCATCAACAAGGCAAGTAACTTGTACTTAAATTTCTTAGGTTGATACAAGTCGAAAATTCACACATAGGGTAGTTTGAGAGTAGAGACGGCCAAAGATGATAATTTTATTTGTGGGTTTCGTCTCTATTCTTCAAAACAAGCCATAGATGACTTAGGACATGGAGTTTGATAGGTTTATGCCTTAGGATTCACCCAAACGCGATTTTGATCGCGTATGCGACATATTGTATACCCGATGTATGTTTGAACGCCCATATGAGAAATATTAGATTTTGACATGTTAGAAACCCTTATATATGATATTTAGATAATGGGTAGGCTGCGTTTTGAATTTGGATGAGTTTGGATTATTTTTGTAGAAGTTATGACGTTTTGAAGTTTAGTTGAGAAATCTGGAAATTTGGGTTGTACTGGATTGATTGTTGTTTTTACTTGGATTAGAGTCTGAATCCCTACATGGCTATTGCTGAGTAATTTGTAGAGAATTGAATCTAATTTCTAACCCCACTGATTTCACCCCGTTTGGAGTTTGTATGAATTAGCTATGATTATTTTAGTGACTGTGTATCGGTGGTTTCCAGAATCAGTTCGGGGTAGTTTTTGTGGACAATTTATTTTCAAGATCAAAGTTATACATAATTTTATGCCACAAGACTTTGTCCAGTGTTTCACAATGATGTTAGGTAGTTCCCAGATTTATGTGGTGTTTTAAAGACGAGTTTTGAGTGATGTATTATATTCTTTTCTAGAGATCACTTTTGCTGTAAACTACCTGTGATTGTATGTTGAATGCCGTGTTCTCCTTATTTCTAATTACTGTATGGAATATTATGTGAGATATGAAAGTTGTAGAATTTTGTCTACTTTCACCCTGTTTTGGCGGAAGTGGATTTCGATGCGCTGTTTGCAAGATGTGTTCAATTCTGTACAGCAGTGCTGAGGAATTCCAGATCCATCAAAACCGTGTTTTGTGTTACTTTCATTTTTGACAACATATCTATACTTTCTGGAAAAAATTTGAAAATTTATATTTTGAGACTATACATATATGGGATTACCCCAGAATTTTCGTGGATTTAATTGATGACTTTACCTGCTGTTTTCATGTGGTTTAAGTTATTCTCCTGTTTTCTGGCTGTACTTGAAAACTGTGTTGGAATGTGTTTTAAGTCGAGATGTCGTGAACTAGTATATAGATTTATTATACCCGTTAGAAGCGTGTGGATGTCTAGATTCCATATCCTTCGACGGATCATGATTTTCATGCCTGTAGAACTTTGGATCACTGTTTTTGTACAGACTGGTCTTGTTGTCCTGATTATAAACATACGCTAAGTTGCTCGTATTTGTGAATGTTTGGTACCTATACTTGCTGATCTAATTCCCTGAACCTAAACCTGATTATAACCTGTTAGTTTGACATTATTTAGTACACTCTCATGCCTGTTGATGATCTTAATAAAAGTAACCAAGCCGGGGTTTAAGGGAAAGATTGAATAGTGGATAATTCAGAAATGTGTACTCGGAAGGGGCCCGTGTTTCCCATGTGATGCATGATACCTTTGGGTTCATGTACCTGTTGATGCATGTACCTTTTGGTCGTGTACCTGTTACCTGTTGATGCACGTACCTGTTGGTCGTGTACCTGTTGATTCATGAACCCGTTGATGCATGAATCGGATGATTCGTGTACCTGTTTTTGATTCATGAACCTGTTTTCCTGTACCTGAGTATAATTTCCTCTATGGTCCACTATGAAATCTAAAACGAAACTGCATTGACTGTAACAACTATGTGATAAAAGGATGGCACATGAAGTGTTACCTAGATAGTAATAATACAAGATATTTAATACCTGACATTTGAACATGATACCTGAATAAGATACTTGACCTGATACATGAGATTGATACTTGCTACATGATTACCTGATTACCTGAATACCTGATAATTATACATGTTACCTGTTTAACTGTTGACACTTGACATATGTTTACCTATACCTGTTAGTATATCCTGTAGTTAGATAGTGTCCATGTGCTTGTATCCTACTCTATTTGTGACCTGGACTTGCCATTGACGGGTACTGTGTTTTTTCTTTTCATTTTTTCTGCATTCGTTGTATTGCAGATTTTGGAGGACAGGTTTCTGAAGGTATTGGCAAGATGATGGGCTAGAGGCTGAATTTTGTTATTACTATTCTTGTTGCTTATTTGGGACAAAATTGTATTTTGAGACTTGTATTATTTCTTGTATTTGGGCTATGTGACCCATGATTATTTGTGTTATTCAGATCATGACTATTTGAGATTAATGCATTTTATTTCAAGTATTCTTGTTGGTATTTGGTTCATATGTGCATGTGGTTGACTTTTCTGGCTTCCGACTCTGATTTTACTGTAAAGATTTCTTGAAACAGCTTAAGGATGATAATAATCATTCGCTGGGCTTTTGTTACGTGCTCGTATTTCGTATTTTTGGGAAGCGGGGTGTGACAGGGTTTTTAGTGGTATCAGAGCATCAGGTTTGGCTAATGTATTAGTTGCCTAATATATTAGACAAGCTTGGCTCGAACTGGGATCTGCGCAACATTTCACCAACCATGCATGCATAAATGAATTATTACTATCAACATTGATCTGGATACTAGTCTTATTCCTTTCTTTTTGATCCTTTCTTATTCGATTCCTTGATTCCTTGATTCTTCCATCTTTTTCAGTCATCCTTTTTGATTGATTTCTTGTTGGGTATAAATTCAATCTTTTCGTACCCATATTCCTTGATTTTGGTGCCATTCATTCTCTTTTGTTTTCTGCTTGGTCCGTCCGTCGGCATCGCTGGATGCTATTGGCAGAGTCTTCTCGATCAGAGTGGCACAGCGGAAGCATGGTGGGCCCATAACCCACGGGTCCCAGGATTCTCTTGTTGCTTCTTTTCCTTGTATTGTTTACTTCCCCCTATCTTTTGCATTCGTTCTAACCCGTTGACTTGTTGTTTGATTCAATTCTTCTCTGTCATTTTACCCTGTTGTTTTTGCCTTGTCCTATATATCGCCTACGCAAATTTCAAGGACAAAATTTTGTTGTAAGGTGGGTAGGATTGTAACCCCTGTTTTTCCAAAAAGGTATTTTTCGATATTTTCTGTATTTAAAATTTTCGCAAATTATTTTTCGGTATTCAACTATTTGTCAAAAGGTATTATTGGATTTTTCTATTAAAATCTATTTTTGATCCATAATTTTAGCTGTAACTATTTTTCTATAATTTCGTATTTAATGCAGTTCCTATTAGTAATATTATTACCTTCATTATTTTAAACATTTTATGATTTTTAATATTGTTACTATCCGTATTATTTTGCTAGTATGGTTATTTGCATGATTATTTTTATTGTTAAAATTAGATTATTTCATAAATTATATTTATTAATTATTGTATTAATTTTCTTATTGGATTATTTTCATTTTATATTATTTTTCTTGAATTTTTGACCTCCTTGTGCCGATTGTGCACCGTTTGTCCGTTTTTCGTTATTTTGAGATCGTTTTCTCATTTTCTTGGTTCCGTTCATATTTAATAATTATTTTTGGGTCATGGTCAATTTTTAGAAGTGTTTTGACCAATTTGAGATTTTGGGCCATTAAGGAGATTTTTAGGAGCCATAGGATTCATTGCATTTTCTATCTCCATTTTAAATCTATCCAATACCCATTACCCAATTGTATACCTATTTATTCCTATTGATATCCACTACCCATTAACCCACTTTTGATCCATATAAAAACAACCCATAATCCCAAAACCCTAAACCTAATCCTATTTTCGTTCTTCTCTAATCCACCCGGCCTCCCCTCCTTCTCATTCTCTCCCGGCCTGCATATTATACCCCAGGCCGACCCTCTCTTTCCTCTCCCTAGCCATTGCCGTTCACCACAATCAAATCCCTCCACCATACTACAACTCCGTACTACAAAACCCTTCTTCCTTGCACCCCTTGTGGCCGGACCTTCACCAAAACAGCACCCATCCATCTCAAAACAGCCCCTACACCTCTCTTCGCTGATTTGGAGAAGTGGGTATCGCCCACTTTGAGTTCGTGCATCAAGGATTCGATCGTAGGCGCGTTTCGGCTCGTGGGTTCGCTTGGAATCACGTGGAAAGGCTTCTCGCTTGTGGGTTTCGTTGCTAGGCTTCGTAGCGCCGTGTTCATCATCAACAAGGCAAATAACTTGTATTTAAATTTCTTAGGTTGATACAAGTCGAAAGTTCACACATAGGGTAGTTTGAGACTAGAGACGGCCAAAAATGATAATTTTATTTGTGGGTTTCGTCTCTATTGTTCAAAACAGGCCATAGATGACTTAGGACATAGAGTTTGATAGGTTTATGCCTTAGGATTCACCCAAACGCGATTTTGATCGCGTATGCGACATATTGTATACCCGATGTATGTTTGAACGCCCATATGAGAAATATTAGATTTTGACATGTTAGAAACCCTTAGATATGATATTTAGATAATAGGTAGGCTGCGTTTTGAATTTGGATGAGTTTGGATCATTTTTGTAGAAGTTATGACGTTTTGAAGTTTAGTTGAGAAATCTGGAAATTTGGGTTGTACTGGATTGATTGTTGTTTTTACCTGGATTAGAGTCCGAATCCCTACATGGCTATTTCTGAGTAATTTGTAGATAATTGAATCTAATTTCTAACCCCACTGATTTCACCCCATTTGGAGTTTGTATGAATTAGCTATGATTATTTTAGTGATTGTGTATCGGTGGTTTCCAGAATCTTTTCGGGGTAGTTTTTGTGGACAATTTATTTTCAAGATCCAAGTTAGACATAATTTCATGCCACAAGACTTTGTCCAGTGTTTCACCATGATGTTAGGTAGTTCCCAGATTTATGTGGTATTTTAAAGACGAGAGCGATGTATTATATTCTTTTCTAGAGATCACTTTTGCTGTAAACTACGTGTGATTGTATGTTGAATGCCGTGTTCTCCTTATTTCTAATTACTGTATGGAATATTATGTGAGATATGAAAGTTGTAGAATTTTGTCTACTTTCACCCTGTTTTGGCGGAAGTGGATTTTGATGCGCTGTTTGCAAGATGTGTTCAATTTTGTACAGCAGTGCTGAGGAATTCCAGATCCATCAAAACCGTGTTTTGTGTTACTTTCATTTTTGACAACATATCTATACTTTCTGGAAAAAATTTGAAAATTTATATTTTGAGACTATACATATAGGGGATTACTCCAGAATTTTTGTGGATTTAATTGATGACTTTACCTGCTGTTTTCATGTGGTTTAAGTTATTCTTCTGTTTTCTGGCTGTACTTGAAAACTGTGTTGGAATGTGTTTTAAGTCGAGATGTCGTGAACTAGTATATAGATTTATTATACCCGTTAGAAGCGTGTGGATGTCTAGATTCCATATACTTCGACGGATCATGATTTTCATGCCTGTAGAACTTTGGATCACTGTTTTTGTACAGACTGGTCTTGTTGTCCTGATTATAAACATACGCTAAGTTGCTCGTATTTGTGAATGTTTGGTACCTATACTTGCTGATCTAATTCCCTGAACCTAAACCTGATTATAACCTGTTAGTTTGACATTATTTAGTACACTCTCATGCCTGTTGATGATCTTAATAAAAGTAACCAAGCCGGGGTTTAAGGGAAAGATTGAATAGTGGATAATTCAGAAATGTGTACTCGGAAGGGGGCCCGTGTTTTCCATGTGATGCATGATACCTTTGGGTTCATGTACCTGTTGATGCATGTACCTTTTGGTCGTGTACCTGTTACCTGTTGATGCACGTACCTGTTGGTCGTGTACCTGTTGATTCATGAACCCGTTGATGCATGAATCGGATGATTCGTGTACCTGTTTTTGATTCATGAACCTGTTTTCCTGTACCTGAGTATAATTTTCTCTATGGTCCACTATGAAATCTAAAACAAAACTGCATTGACTGTAACAACCATGTGATAAAAGGATGGCACATGAAGTGTTACCTAGATAGTAATAATACAAGATATTTAATACCTGACATTTGAACATGATACCTGAATAAGATACTTGACCTGATACATGAGATTGATACTTGCTACATGATTACCTGATTACCTGAATACCTGATAATTATACATGTTACCTGTTTAACTGTTGACACTTGACATATGTTTACCTATACCTGTTAGTATATCCTGTGGTTAGATAGTGTCCATGTGCTTGTATCCTACTCTATTTGTGACCCGGACTTGCCATTGACGGGTACTGTATTTTCTCTTTTCATTTTTTCTGCATTCGTTGTATTGCAGATTTTGGAGGACAGGTTCCTGAAGGTATTGGCAAGATGATGGGCTAGAGGCTGAATTTTGTTATTACTATTCTTGTTGCTTATTTGGGGCAAAATTGTATTTTGAGACTTGTATTATTTCTTGTATTTGGGCGATGTGACCCAGGATTATTTGTGTTATTCAGATCATGACTATTTGAGATTAATGCATTTTATTTCAAGTATTCTTGTTGGTATTTGGTTCATATGTGCATGTGGTTGACTTTTCTGGCTTCCGACTCTGATTTTATTGTGACATGTTGTAAAGATTTCTTGAAACAGCTTAAGGATGATAATAATCATTCGCTGGGCTTTTGTTACGTGCTCGTATTCCGTATTTTTGGGAAGCGGGGCGTGACACATGACGAGGGATTGAACCCTACAAGACAAAGAATGATTAAGAGGCTTGCCCTTGGACCTATGTAGTATGGGATGCATAGAATCCGAACAAGTGCGCATTAGTGTCATGTAATATAAATAACTGCATTAAGGAATAAGTGCACAATCACAACACGACATCAATAGGATATTCTCCTTAGTTGATTTTTGAACAAGTTTGTGTTTGTTAAGCATGGAAAAATTAATTATACTGTTTCCGGCATAGAGAGGGTGGTCGTGTATAATATTCGTCGGTTGAATAAACTGACGTACCCACAGTTTTGTATGCAGGATAAATGACATGACAAAGATTAAAGGAGAACTAATGCTTAGAGATTATTCAAATGTTATTGTACTTTCATTCATGTAAATGTTATAATTTTGCTTCCGCTGTAAAGTGTAAAGATTTCTTGTAACTCTGATGTAAAGTGAAAAGTTTTAAATTCTTTGTAAAATTGTACGAAAGAAGTGTAAAGATCCTGTGGAATCTCGAATTCAGTTGTATTTGGAATTCGGGGTGTTACACTCAACAAGGGATATGAGATGCTTTCGTGATTTCATACATGACTTGGCCCTGATTGAACTCCCACTTTCAGGAAGGAAATACACCTGGTCCAATCTTTGAAGCTTCCCCTCAATGGCCAGACTGGACAGATTCTTGATCTCTGCAGCTTGGGAATCTTCCTTTCCTAACTGCATCCAGTATTCACTGCCAAGATTTTCATCTGATCACTGCCCTATCGTCCTCGACAATCAAGCCATCACTCATCAGGTTCATTATTTCAAATTTGAAAAAGCCTGGCTTCAACACTCTGCATTTGTCCCTTTAGTAGAAGATTGGTGGAAGACTTTCATGTGCACTGGGAACCCGGTTGATATTTTTGCAACAAAGCTTACCCTCCTAAAAACAAGAATTCGGTGCTGGAGAAATGAAATTTTTGGCCACATCCCAAAGAAGAAGAAGCAGCTGCAAGAGAAATAGCTGAAGTAGGAGATAGAGGCAGAGCAATCCCCTACTGCGGCTGAACCCCTAAAGGCAACCCAAGCGCAACTACAAAATCTTATCCGGACCGAGGTAGTATATTGGAGGCAAAGATCGAGAGTGCAATGGATAAAGGAAGGAGATGCAAACTCAAAGTTCTTCCACTATATTGCAAATGGGAAAAGGAGACGAAACTTCATACACAGTCTTATCATTGATGATACTCTAGTAACCTCTCCAACCCTGATTAGAGAGGCTTTTGAGAATCATTTTCAAGCAATTTGTGGTACAACTCCTCAGTCATATTTTCGGATTGATTGGCAATCTCTTTATCCCCAAACTGACTTATGCTTGGAGCATTTGGATGACCCGTTCACTATGGAAGAGGTTAAATTAGTTGTCTTTGGAATGAGCAGTGACAAAGTGCCAGGCCCCGATGGTTTCTCCATGAGCTTTTATCAAAATTTTTGGGATACTATCAAGGATGATCTTTTTTCCATGCTTCAGTCGGTACATAGGGGAGATACTAATCTCGACAGGATAAACTACTCCAACATCATGTTAATTCCCAAGTGTGAAGGGGAAAATTTGGTCTCTGGTTGCAGACCTATCAGTTTGCTCAATTGCTTCTTCAAAATTTTTACCAAAATCCTTGCCAACAGGCTAGCCCCTATCCTACACTCACTTGTGTCCTCTTCTTAAAGTGCCTTCCTGAAGGGTAAATCTACGGTGGATTGTTTCCTTGTAGCTCATGAAGATATCAACTTATGCAGTAAACGCCACTCTGATGCTCTTTTGTTCAAGATTGATTTTGCAAAAGCTTTTGACACGATAAGTTGGGAATTTTTGGCATGCCATCCTAGGTTGCAAGGAAGAGTGCTTACCTATTCAGTATCTTGGCATGCCATTATCTAATGGGAAGCTCAGCAAAAGAAATTGGCAGCCCCTGATCCTCAAGATTGAAAGAATACTCTCTGTGTGGAAAGGCAAAATTCTATCTCGAGGAGGAAGGCTTGTACTTATAAATTCTGTTCTCAGTGCTTTACCGGTCTACTTCGCTTCATTCTTCAAACTACCCCTTTGGGTTATCAAAAGAATTGATCAAATCCGCAGTTGGTTTTTCTGGTGCGGCTCAGACACTGATGCAAGAGGAGTGGCATGCATAAGGTGGCAGAAGATCTGTCAGCCTAAGAAGCAAGGTGGGCTAGGGGTTCTTGACTTGAAAGTTTTTAATGAAGCACTTCTGATGAAATGGTGGTGGAAGTTGGTAGCATCTGATTCGCTACCTAGCCAAACATTAACGAGTCTCCATCTTAGAAGCAACTCCAACACCCTCACATGCCCCTCAACTGCTTCCAGCTTCTGGAAGGGAATTTTTCATCTCAGAGAACATTCTTGTTAAATGTAAATTGGAGGTTAGGTAAATGGAACCTTATCAATTTTTGGACGTTGAAATGGATAAATCTCTACAATATTTCTTCTTTATGTCCAACGCTGGCTACTACAGCATGGAATCTAGAAGCTGATGTCCTTTCCCAAGGCTCCTGGATTGATGGAAAGTGGATCTGGCAACCGAGGTTTAAATGTGTCGCCAACCATTCAATTTGAGAGGAGAAGAAGAAACTTCTTGATCTAATTGTACACTTGCAGCCTTCACACTTAGGAGATCAACCTTCATGGAGACTCACTCCGTCAGCCTAATTCACTGTCAAGTCAGCATACAACTTCTTCATCACCTCCGACCTCCGCTCCCCATTTTTTGCTGCAACATGGTCTTCTTCAGCACCGCTAAAATGCAAAATCTTCATCTGGCAAATGAGTTGGGATAAACTCAACTCCAAAGAATTCCATCTCCAAAGGCTGGCCTGGAGACACGACATGCACAACTTGTGCATGTCCTGTCGAATCGACCTACAATATCTTTTTCGAATGCCCTATTGCCACTACTACTTGGACATATTTCACTGCACTTTTCAACATTCATACCTTGCCTTCTGACTTACAGGAATGCTTTACTTCTTGGTGCTTTGGAAATCAAATACACAGACACATTTGGCACCTTATGACAATCTCAATCTGTTGGAGTTTATGGCTTGCCAGAAACGAACGCACTATTTCTTCTAAGAATATGCAACCAAAGGAAATTATTTCTAATGCAATTTTTTGGTTTCGAAATTGGATAGATGGGATGGATAGCAGCAAGAAGAAGGCGAGACTCTTTCAGGAAATGGAGCAAGAGGGAGTGCAGGATGCCCTCCTTCGGCAGGTTTCGATTTTTGATGTTTTTGGTTGAAAAACTCTATTTTGCTTAAGTTGTTATTACTTTTTCAGTAGGTCTTTTTGGGGGATCAAGAGTTCGCCATCTGTGTTTAGCTGAACTATCTTGCCCCTTTGTATTATTTACCTGTAGTAGTAACTTCTATATTAATATATCTTTAGTGAGGTAGGGACTTACCCTACCTTTAACCAGTCAAAAAAAATCTTATTTTACAGAATTGAAATATTTCTGGTGGATATCACCCGGTTTTGTTAATAAACATTATATGTACGTATATATTAGTCTGTATATATCTGTTTTGTAACAAATTGATACTTGAATCTTCCTAGCCGGTATTAAAATTATTTTATTTTTATTTCTTGATATTAAATTTTTTTGGTATAGATTGATTCGATTTCACTAATGAAAATTATCTGTATATTCAGATATATGTTCGTATTTGAACTGTATGGATTTTGTACGTTTGTACGAAATCGTGTAGTATGTGATTTGGGAAAAATATTGTTTACTTTTTATCCATCGTGATGAGATGGAGGGTTACATTTGGATTAGGGTGTGATTGCAATTTAATTGGGTTTGATTGTAACATAAATTACAAATAGATTCCCCATTGTTTCGAGCCACAAAAAATGAGAACACTTGTTCTCTTTTACACCACAAAAACACACCTTCACTCTCTCTCCCTCTCCTATATTTTTCCGGCCCTACATGAAGGGCAAAGCCCTTTCATTTTGGTGTTCTCCTTCTCATCTCATCTCATCTCTTCATATCTTTTCACTTCTTCCTTACTTGATTTTAATTTAGAAAAAGATTGAAGAACGAAAACAAAGAGAGGATCAAAATCAAAAGAGGGGTTAGGGTTTCATGGGTTCTTTTTCATGGTGTTCCTGAGGAAGATCAAGAACAAGGAGCAAGGAGGAGAAGAGGAAAGCAAGTTCTTCCTAAACTTATAGGGTGGGGGTTTCTCATTCTCATGCTCGTTTTTAGTATTTTTATTGTTATTATTGTTGTATGTTGTTGTATGGAACTAATTTCATGTGCAATGGGCTAGAATAAGATGCATACAAGGGTTGTAGTGGTAGAATGCAAAATAAGACGATTAAGAATCAATTTTTGTAGTTCTAGGGTTAGAATTATTTAACTAGGTTAAAGGTTGAATTTTAACCACAACTTTATGTTAGAGGTTCTTAAGGGTGTTATTACATTGCTCAATGTTTTGTGGATTTTTGAGAGTTGTTTTGATGGGTGAAATGACCGTTCCCCCAAAACAGCGAGTGTTGGGCAAAAAACAGCAACTTGCTTTTTGGGGTGAAGATCGGCTTATATTCGAGGGGCTGGAACTTGGGGTTACCGACGGAATTTGGAGAAGTGCTCAACTAGGAAGTGGTAGGAGACATTCTCACCTTTCTAAAGTGCCTTATTTGTTTAAATTCAGATAAGCGGTACAAAACAGAGCAGCCAGCTTGGCTGAGAGTGATCACTATTTTGCTTCTTTGATGTTTTTGAGCCTTTTACTTACTGAATTTGGGAAAGTGTTCAACTAGAGAGTTGTAGTAGAGACTCTCAACTTTCGAAATTGCCCTATTTAGGTAGATTCCGATAAGTGGACTAGAAGTTATGCCTTTTACAAACACAGCAGTCAGCTTTGGCTGAAGTGCTCGTTGTTTTGATTGTTTGTTGTTTTTGATCCTCCTACTGGCTGAATCTGAGAAAGTGACCAACTACAGAGTTGTAGTAGAGACTCTCACCTTTCCAAATTGCCCTATTTGGTTAGATTTCGACAAGCAGAGCAAAAGTTACAAGCTCTCAAAGTTTCAGCTTTGCTGTCTTTTGTTAGTTTTTGCGTGTGTTCAAGGGACGGTTGATTGAGTAACATAAGGAATCTTAAAAAGTCATCAACTAGTGATTTGTATTATATGTTCCCATCTTTCTAAATTGTATGATTTGGTTAGATTCCGACAAGTAGAGCAAAAGTTACTAGCTGTAGAAGTTTCAGCTTTTTGTTGAAAATATGCAGTTTGGTTAACTGTTTGCGTATGTTCGATGGGTAGGAATTTGAAGTTCCTTACGGAATCTGAGAAAGTGGTCAACTAAGAAGTTGTAGTAGATGTTCTCACCTTTTTAAATTGTCCAGTTTCGTTAGATTCTGACAAGTAGAGCAAAAGTTACAAGCTGTAGAAGTTTCACTTTTTTGTTGAAATTCTGTAGTTTGGTTAACTGTATGCTTGTGTTCGATGGGTAAGAATTTAGAATTCCTTACAAGATCTGAAAAAGTTTTCAACTAGAGAATTGTGGTAGATGTTCTTAACTTTCTAAAAATTCTAATTTTGTTGAATTCCGATAAGCATAACACTAGTTGCTTCTAGGCTGTCTGAAGGTTTTTATGTCGCTTTAGGGTTTTTTCTTTGGTTGTATGTCTATTTTAGACTGTTATAAGATTCTTCTGTTGCTTCTAATCATAGAAGATCGGGTTTTACTAGTAAGCACGCTTAGTTGCTTCTAGGTTGTTAGAATACCTATATAGTTGCTTCTGTATGCTGTTGTCTCATACGCAGCTCGCCTTGCTTGTATGTAGTTGTTGGTCTCATAAGTAGCTCGCCTGGCTCGTATTTAGTTGTTGGTCTCATACAGAGCTTATTTGGCTCGTATGTATGTTGTTGTCTCATATGCAGCTCGCCTGGCTCATATGTAGTTATTGGTCTTATACGCAGCATATTTGGCTCGTATGTATGTTGTTGCCTCATACGCAGCTCACCTGGCTCGTATGTAGTTGTTGGTTCATACGTAGCTTGTTAGCTCGTAAGTGTTTTGTTTTCTAGTACGCAATTTTGTTGTGCTTGTCTAGGGTGATATTATTACCGTAGGGGCCATCGACCATCAAGACGTGTATTTATTTTACTCCTAACGGACTGTGGAAGAGTCACTACTCGTGTACCGTTAGATGTTAACCGGTGTTGGTTGATCGCGGACCGGAGCGTAGACGAAATCCAAGTTCATGGTAGTAGCATGCGAATACATTTGTATTGCTGGGGTCTTGGATCGATAGGCTATGAACGAGATCCTTAGGGATTCTGGTAAGTCTAGGTTGAGCACCTAGTAGAGTTATCTTGCGGTGTCGAACTTAAGACATAGCATGTTATGTTAATACTGTTGTCATCCCTAAGATTGTTCAGGGTTAGTGACATCGTTAGAGTAGTGATTTATGGCTATTACTACTTAACCTTTACTTATTATCATTTTCACCGAAGCAAAAGAGTTGGTGTTAAGGGTGATACATTATGATCCGACCTGTCCTATAGGCAGACACTAGGTGGTGTTATTGGGTTGTACCCTTCTTGTCAAAGGGATACGGTCTGTGCATTCTCACGGGTTGGGAGTACGGGATCCGTATCTCGTCTGTTAATTTCTGAAGTGCCATTATAAGGGCGGGCGGAGCTAGGGATGGGCCCCCGGAACTCCATCATGTTCTATACTTAAGGGCGAACAAACCATAGACTATGGTCTATCTGGTAGGTCACCACAGGGGATGCTTCGAGCTAACCTTTGCTGTCAGATACCTGCTAGGTGGCCACCAGGGACGCTTCGAGCTAACCGGTGCTGTCGGATACCTGCTAGGGGGCCACAGGGGATGCTTCGAGCTAACCTGTGTTGTCGGATACCCTACGTTCGTCAAATTTTTGAGTGAGGTCCGGTACGCCGGGCAATAGTGGCAAACAGAGACACCACTATATGACTACGAATGGCAGGATTATACCGTGTCAGAGCGACCTCATCAGTCACGCTGTATCTTTAGAAATATGTTGTGTACAAGTGTAGGATTCATGGCGCGGGTTCAATTCCTTATATAAGAAGAAACGGTTTGAGATGGGGCATATGTAGTATGGGATGCATACTGTTTCGGAGACTCGCTTGCATTAGAGTAAGAGTATCCTCACATTAGTTAATCTTGCATTAGATTTTAAGTCATAGCATACACTGACACATCAATTTTATATTCACGTTTCTCTTTTCATCAATCTGTTTGCTTAAAGTTGAGAATCGATGCTAGTCATCAACCTTAAAGCATCAGTATATGTACTAACATCCCCACTTCTATAGGTACCGGATTGCAAAATTACAGGTACTAGATTGCAAAATTACAAGTACTGGATTGCAGGAGTACAGGTACAGGATTCAGGAGGATTCAAGGCAAGAGAAGCAAGGAGTCACTTTTATTTATGTTTTCTGCTGTAATATATATTGATTACTATTGTTTCTTTTGTAACAATTGTTATAATTTATTTATTAGTTGGAAAGCATCCAAGTGAAGTAGCAAGTGTTGTTCTTTATTCATTGTACTCTGATGTAATTTGTTGAAAGTTGTAACACTTGGGCTTGTAAAGGTATTATTGTAACACTAATGTAATGTACTGCAGTTTTATAACATTCGGACTTATAATACATTTGTGTTGAATAAAAAGTTTTAAATTATTCTGTTTTTCTGTGTATTGTGGCTAATTGAAGGAAAAATTCTAACTTATGTCACGGTTTCCCAGTCTATGGAAATCGGGGCATTACAGAGTGGTATCAGAGTCGACTTCAATTTACAGTCCAACACAGTTAAACTTGGATGCCTTTTAGGAGTCGGATTTTAGCTAGTTGTAAATAATTATAATTCATATTGTTTTTTCTTTCAACTTATGTTTTAAAATTTTTCTATATCTGGACTAATTCCAGTATACATGTGTCTTAAGGATGGTATTCGAGGATATCCTAAAAGAGGATGTGTTGATGGAAGAGAGTGAGCCGATTTCGATGGATGATCCGATGATCTCGAGCGAGGAGCCAAAGGGGATTTCACTACAAGCTAAACTCAAGATGGACTCACCTTCACCATCACAGGAGCTAAGTGTGGATCAATGCACAGCGACGGCAGAAAGCATACGTCGGGAAATGAGGAAGCTGAGGAAGTACGTGACCAAGAAAGGTCGTTAATCTAAGCAACTAGGAGATACTTGCAGAGCTTCATTAGCAGGCCTAGCAGAGGAGCAGGAATACTTTAATTCCAGATTGGCACAACAACATCATGAATGGGAGCCGGATTGGCACAACTACATCATGAATGACAGCAAATCCAGGAGACCACCAAGGTTGTAGTATGCCGTTTCTGTGAGAGATTTGGGCACAAGAAATCATTTTGTCCACGGCAACAAGGGAAAAGATTTGTCCAGCTTCAGGGTTCGAGAACCGATGTCAGGAGCAGAAGACTCAGAAAACAGAGAGCAAACTTGGAGGCGCCAAGACAAGAAACTATTTCCTATGTGTTGAGCAAGGTCATTTCATGAGCTAGTGCCCGAGAAAGGACCCTCAGATGGAGGCCCACGTCTGTTACAAATGTGGGAAGATTGGTCATATCCGACCAGATTGTCCCCAGTTTCAGAAGAGTTGCGGCAGATCAGAACCGAAGATGAACTATAATGGAAAGGAGCCTGTTCACCAGGAGTAAGAGTTCGCACTTACTAAAAACCAAGCTGAAGAAGGCGGGAGAACCATTACCAGTATGTGCATATGGAACTGCAACTAAGTTTAAAAGTTGCATTTTGAATTTTTTTTAGACTAAAGAAGTTATATATGATGTAACACTTTTGTAACCGAATGGATTTATATATATATGAAATACATACAACTGTTTGTTCAATTTGGGTTCATCATATTCTTTGTCTGAACTATTTTTCAAGAAGTTGAGATGTGTGCAGGAGGAAACTCTAGATTTGGTTTTGTTGATTACACCATCTGGAGCAATCCTTATTACAGATTTATGCTATAAGGGATGTAAACTCAAAATCGGAGGAAAAACCCTAAATATAAGATTTGTTAGAGTTGGACCTAGCAGGAGCGATAGAAGGGCACACTGAGCATTTGACTGCAGTTCAGAGCAGCTACAGGAGAATCAACTTTGTGCAAATTGTCAAAGTGAATACTGGAAGTCTGAAGTGGCGTTCGTAGGACATGTCCTATTCTAAGGAGGGAGTGGCTACCAAACCGCAGAAGATCGAGATAGGTGAAGAATTATTCTCAGCCAAAGACCGTGAAGGAAGTAAGAAGCGAGATGATGAGATCAGGCAAGCCAGTATTGGAGTGATTACTCGACATTAGAGCTCAGTTTTGGCACGATGGGAGCCGCAACCGAATCTAAGTGCGCAAGTCAGAAGGCTTAGGCAGAAGATGCAGGGATTGAATCACCAAAGCGGCAAGTTGATGAAGCAAAATCTCAGAATTTCAGTATGGACTTCATCACAGGATTACCCAGAAGTTTGGAAATGAGTGACTTAAGTTGGGTTATTGGGGACCCGGTTGATGAAAGTCTGCACATTTTTGTGATAAAGATGACTTAGTCCCTTGAGAAATTAGCGGAAGTCCACATTGAAGGCGTAAGGAAGCGACATGGAGCGCCAGCGTCAAAAGTTCTGACCAAGATTCGAGAGTTACATCTCGACTTTGGCAGATACTTCAGGCAGCTTTTAGATCAAGGTCGGGTTCTTTGGAGAACCAGTTCGTGGATGAGCCATTTGGGAACCGGAAAGCCGTATATGATTTCTTTCCCTGAGTTGTTTAGAGTATGGATGTTTTTCTGTTTTCCTGACTTAACGTAGTTCTGAGGACAGAACTATTCTAAGGAGGGAGTATTGTAATATCCCGGTCGGATATTATATTGTATAAATTATTATTTTTAAATAAAAACATTTTCATGAAAATTACTTACTTTTTCTAATAAAAAGTTATCTGGATATACATATACTAGTAAGTATATATATGTATTATATCAGTCTTGTGCACTTGTACAAATCTTGAAAAATGCATTTTTTAGAAAATGTCTGGAAAATCCCGGACTGATATTAAAAATTATTATTTTATTATTATTTTTGAATTGAAATATTTTTCATGGATATTTTTAATAAACATTATATATACGTATATACTAGTCTGTATATATCTATTTTCTATCAAATTGGTACTGGAATCTTCCGACCGGTATTAAAAATATTTTATTTTATTTCTCAAAATTAATTTATTTTTGTACAAATTGATTCATTTTCACTAATGAAAATTATCTGTATATTCAGATATATGTATGTATTTGAACTGTATCGATTTCGTACATTTGTACGAAATTGTGTAGTATGTGATTTGGGGAAAATATCTTTTATTTTTGATCCATCATGATGAGATGGATGGTTAGATTTGTATTAGGGTGTGATTGCAATTTAATTGGGTTAGATTGTAGCATAAAATTACAAATAGATTCCCAATTGTTTTGAGCCACAAAAAATGAGAACACTTGTTCTCTTTTCCACCACAAAAACACACCCTCACTCTCTCTCCCTCTCCTATATTTGGTCGGCCAAAGATGAAGGGTAAAGCCCTTTCATTTTGGTGTTCTCTTCATCTCATTCCATCTCCTTCTCATATCATCTCATCTCTTCATATTTATTCACTTCTTCTTTACTTGGTTTTAATTTAGAAAAAGATTGAAGAACGAAAACAAAGAGAGGATCAAAATCAAAAGAGGGGTTAGGTTTTAATGGGTTCTTTTTCATGGTTTTCTTGAGGAATATCAAGAACAAGGAGCAAGGAGGAGAAGAGGAAAGCAAGTTCTTCCTACAATTATAGGGTGGGGGTTTCTCATTCTCATGCTCGTTTTTAGTATTTTCATTGTTATTATTGTTGTATGTTGTTGTATGGAACTAGTTTCAAGTGCATATGGGCTAGAATAAGATGCATACAAGGGTTTTAGTGGTAGAATGCAAAATAAGACGATTAATAATCAATTTTTGTAGTTCTAGGGTTAGAATTATTTAACTAGGTTAAAGGTGGAATTTTGACCCCAAATTTATTTTAGACGTTCTTAGAGTGTTATTACCGTGCTCAAATTTTTTTAGATTTTTTGGATTTGTTTTGATGGGTGGAACGAATGTTTCCCCCAAAGAACGAGTGTTGGGCAAAAAACAACAACTTGCTGTTTTGGGGTGAAGATCGGCTTATGTTCGAGGGATTGGAACTTGGGATAACTTACGAAATTTGGAGAAGTGTTCAACTAGAAAGTTGTAGTAGACATTCTCACCTTTCTAAAATCACCTATTTAGTTAAATTCCGATAAGCGGTGCAAAAGTTATGGCCGTTACATAACAGAGCAGCCAGATTGGCTGAGAGTGCTCACTGTTTTGCTTCTTTGATGTTTTGAGCCTTTTACATATTGAATTTGGGAAACTGATCAACTAGAGAGTTGTAGTAGAGACTCTCATCTTTCGAAATTTCCCTATTTGGTTAGTTTCCGATAAGCAGAATAGAAGTTATGCCTTTTACAAAACACAGCAGCCAGCTTTGGTTGAAGTGCTCGCTGTTTTGATTGTTTGTTGTTTTTGAGCCTCTTACTTGCTGAATCTGAGAAAGTAACCAACTAGAGACTTGTTGTAGAGACTCTCACCTTTCTAAAATGTCCTATTTTTATAGATTCCGATAAGTGGAGTAGAATTTATGCCTTTTAAAAAACACACCAGCCAGCTTTGGCTGAAGTGCTCGCTGTTTCGATTGTTCATAGTTTTTGAGCCTCTTACTAGCTAAATCTGAGAAAGTGACCAACTAGAGAGTTGTAGTTAAGACTCTCACATTTCCAAATTGTCCAATTTGGTTAGATTCCGATAAGTAGAGCAAAAGTTACAAGCTCTTAAAGTTTCAGCTTTGCTGTAGCTTTGGCTGTCTTTTGTTACTTTTTGCACGTGTTGATGGGACGGTAGATTGGGTCCCATAAGGAATCTGAAAAAGTCTTCAACTAGAGAGTTGTAGTATATGTTCCACCTTTCTAAATTGTATGATTTGGTTAGATTCCGACAAGTAGAACAAATGTTACAAGCTGTAGAAGTTTCTGCTTTTTGTTGAAAATCTGCAGTTTGGTTAACTGTTTGCGTGTGTTCGATGGGTAGGAATTTGGAGTTCTTTACTTAATCTGAGAAAGTGGTCAACTAGGAAGTTAGTAGATATTCCCACCTTTTCTAATTGTCCAGTTTCGTTAGATTCCGACAAGGAGAGCTGTTGTTGTTGATTTTGGTGTGGGAGCAAACGGATAGAATTTGTGGATTCTTAAGAACCTGAATAGTCAAACCGAAAACCTTTCCACCGTTGTTTGACCGTTGAATCTCGCCGTTCACCTGCAAAAAGTGCGATACACCGGGGTTGATCCCGGTGACGCACCCTCCGACGCTCAAGTCAGTAATCAGAAAAGATTATGAATGAGCGTTAACTGGCAAAAGATTGATTACCTATTAATGGTGGTGGATGGGGAGTATTTATAGCCGCCTTTGGGATCAGTTTAGGAATGAAATCCCTAATTCCCAGTGAAAAGATAGAGCGAATCAGGGCCGTTGATTAAATACAATCAGAAACCCTAATTCTATCAGCTGGACCGGGTTTCCTGCGGGTTGGGACCCGCACCCAGTTAAGATGGATCCGTTGGAGGGTTATTGGGCTTTTGAAAAAAAAGACCCAGAACCCATTTCAGACCCGTTTGTAGGTGAAATTACCATTTTACCCCAAAGCTTTAAGATTCGTGTCTGATTTGGACGGTTCCGATTTAAACCTATTTTTAGCCATATCATGATCCCCCCACTCCTGAAGACTGAGTTTGATCAGCTTTTGAGGAGTAGTTTTACTGTTTTAATGGCTTTCGGAGTTGTATCGGAGTCCAAACGAGGGATATTGAATCGTTGTATGAGGTATTAAGGTGATTTTCGAAGCTATTTGCGCGCTCAAGGTTGTTCTTGAGCTCTCTTGGACTCCTTGTGATTTTTCTTAATTTTTATCTATTTTTCGGACCATTTATTTAAGTTTGCGAAGTGTTGATTCATTGTTCAGGGGTCTTAATTAACCATTCTAAGCATTAATTATTTACCCAGGGGCTCAGAAATATTTTCCCGAATCTATAATTATTTTTTAGAATTTTTAATTAATTTTCCTGAATTTTAAATCATTTTTCGCAATTTTTAAATAAATAAATCGGTTTTAATAAATAAAAATTAATTTTTAATTCCGAATTATGACGTGGCATAATCTGGGCCCTTCATCAGCGTTGGGCACAAATTTCTAGAGGATCGGTTGGCCTGAGTAGCTCGGCACGCTCTTTCTTCGCATGCGGAGGTCGGTGCCTCGGTACCTTGGCACATTGTCCCCGGTAGTTCGGTAGCTCGGCACGTAACGAGCTGCCGAGCTACGTGGCAAGATCTGGATCGCTCATCACAGCACAAATCACGAAGAGGGTGGCTTAGATCACGAAAAAATGCTATCTTGTCGTTTTTTGGGTGTGACGTGATTTGAGCCGTCCATCATGTCCTTGCGCGATTTTTGACACGATCCAACAGCTAGGGTGGTTCGGCACCATTTTTCTTCAAATGTGAGGGTCGGTACCTCGGTAGTTCGGTCAGAGCGCTTCGGTAGCTCGTCTTCTACCCCTTAGTAGCTCGGTGGCTCTGCTATGCTATTCGGTAGCTCGGCTGAGTACTCTGGTGGGTCGGCAGCTCGGCCTCTGCCCCTTAGTAGCTCGGTGGCTCAGCTAAGCTGTTCGGTAGCTCGGCTGAGCACCCCGGTGGCTCGGCAGCACGAAATGAATCGCTGGGACACGTGGCTTAATCTGGAACGTTCATCCTGGCACGAATCACGAGGACAGGGCTCAGATCACGAGAAAACGTAATCTTGTCATTTTGTGGGCGTGGCGTGATCTGAGCCGCTCATCAGATTCGGGAATGAATTTTGACACAATCCGACAGTGGAAGTGGCTCGGCAACATTTTTCTCCATATGTGAGGGTCGGTGCCCCGGTAGCTCGGCAAAGTGCCTCAGTGGCTCGGAAAGTTACGAGTCGTCGAGCCACGTGGTTGGATCTGGGGTGCTCATCCTGGCGCAGACCTCGAAGTTGGAGGTTTAGATAACGAGAAAACGTTATCTTGTCGATTTGTGGGCGTGGCGTGATTTGAGCCGTCCATCATGTTCTGGCACGATTTTAGGGACAATCTGACGGTGAAAGTGGCTAGGCAGCATTTTTCTCCATATGTGGAGGTCGGTGCCCCAGTAGCTCGTCAGACTGCCTCGGTGGATCGGTGAGTTATGAGTCGCCGAGCGGCGATGTTAAGTGAACCGACGCGTCTTTCCTTTGAACCGTCACAGCTTTCTCTACTTTGTCGTTTCATCTCCCTTAATGGGCCTCTAAGGATTTCAAAAGCCCAACAGTCGCCTTTTTGGCTAAAATTCTCACCCCCTCACCCCTTAGCTCATTGTTCACTTTTTACTCTCAAGTTTTTACTTTTGCTCTCGAGTTTCTCTCCTAGCGGAGATCTGAGATCTGAGCTCAAGGGCGGTTGCACTAGCTGTTGCGAGGGCCAGGCAATTTCCGGCGAACTTTTTCTGATCGTGAACGTCACTTCAAGGTTAGTTTTCCTTGCCTTAGATATTTATTCGAGATGTCACGAGTAAACTCAGGTAGTTAGGCATCGTCCTCGGGAGATCGGAATGCCGAGGAGGGGAGAGAAGTAGTAAGCCGAAGGAAGGGGAAGGAGATAGTGGGGTCGTCCACTGCCGACGAGAAGGGGAAGGGAGTTGTTAGGTCCTTGGTAGTTGAGGAGGTGGTGGAGACAGTGAAGCAGGCAGGCGAGCTGGGTCGGATGCCGACCGTGTTTTCTGGTCATGCCAGGATAAGGCAGTACAGCGGCAATCTGCTGACTAAGGTTGTCATTGGTCGCGCGGAGACCTATGAAGGGAACGACCCGAGGGAGATTTCCGAGGTGGAAGACCTCCCCTTGGTCCTAACTGAGCGGGATCTACTCCGGACTCGGAATGGTTTCGCCATCCCCAAGGAGTACACGCTGGTTCTCCCCAGCCCTGGAGTGCGTGCAAACACCGACTTCCCACCGGACACCTGCGTCTTCGGCTACGACGCGTTGAACGCCGGTCTGCGCTTCCCTCTTCACCCCTTCGTGACCGTAGTTCTTCAGTGGTTCGGTCTGGCTCCCATACAGTACATGCCGAACACTTGGTGCCACGTGCTCGGGTTTCTGCTCCAATGCCGGACTGTCAAAGTGGAGCCGGAGCTCATAATCCTCCGAAGTTTATACCAAATCAATAGGATGAGCAAGCTCGAGCCTTGCTACTACCTGTCGCCACGGAAGGGAGTTAAGTTGATAGAGAATCTCGACTCGATAAAGTCGTGGAAGGGGAAGTTTTTCCTGATAAAGGGGCCCTCGGCCTGGGACTTCCCGACCCAGTTGAAAGATGAAGTGTCGAGGCATGCGAAGGCCGAGCCAGTGTTGACCCCGGTCGAGGCAGAGGTGGCGGCGAAATTGATCGGTCTCCCGATGTTGAGTTGGAGGGAGATGACCGAGGAGGTGCTGCACGGGTCGGGCCTTAGTATGATCGACCCGAGTACGCTCCTAACATCTCACTTTTGTGATTTTCTTTTCGTTAATGCCTTGTACATTTTTTTTAAACTTGATTTCCTTTTCACTTGGTCAGAGGCCCCGAACATGGACTTCAAGGGTATGATGGCTGAACAAAGCAAGGCTATCGATGGCAAGAAGAGGAAAAGGGCAAGCACGGGTCCCTCGTCTGGCCGACCCACCAAGGCACCTTCGGTCGTCATCACCACTACTCCTCAAGAGCCGTCCTCGGCAGTTTTTGTTCAGCCAACCCCCTCTGCCCCTGTAGATGAGGGCTTCTCCATCGCGGCGGCGCTGGCGCTTGAGGCCCCGCCCTTAACCGAGCATGCTGAGGCGATTCTGACTGAGGCTCACAAGAAGCTATTCGTTCCTGATTGGCGGGTGAAGAACCACGATGGCTTCTTAGGGGACTCGCTGATGAGCATGCAGGCGGTTTGTCATCTCATGACCCCAAAGGACCAAGCCGCCCTGAAGGCAGGGACAACCGGCGATGACGCTCTCGAGGTAGCTCAGTCGCTTGTGTCGGTAAGTTTTCTTTGATGATCCAATTTTTTCTTGAAAATTTTCTAAGTCTTTAGCTTGGTTTTTGTTGTGTTCTAACCACCTCTCCGTGCAGGCTACTTGCCACTTTGGCCATCTTCTCAAGGAGCATGCCGAGCATGAGAGGGAGCTGAAGGCTCTCAGCGACATGGATCGAGCAGAGAGGGCGAGGGCCATGAAGCAGCTCGAAGCAGAGCAGCATTGCTCGGACGCTCTGGTAGCCTAGGTTGCCGACCTTGAGGTGGCCTTGGTGCAAGCGAGGGAAAAGCTTGCTTCGGAGGTTGCAAAGGCGGCCGAGGAGAAGGCCGCAGCGGTGAAGGTTTTGGAGGCGGTGAAGCTGCAACAAGCCGAGGCCGTGGAGAAGGCGAGGGCGGAGATCAAGGCAGAGGCCAAGAAGCACATGGCGGCGAACATGGAGATGTCTTACGCCAGGGCGCTCGATCACGTCGAGGCTCGAGTCCCCGGCTCCCAAAGGTTGGGGTACATGCTGTGGCCCGGTGGCAAGGAAGAAGGCAAAGAGGAAGAGGAAGAGGAGGAGGAGGATGAGCAGCAAGGCAACGGGGCCCCTGCCAATCCCGAGACTGAGGTAGCCTACCCACGAGCCGAAGTGGCGGTGGCGGATGAGGAGGACGAGGTCGTGGCCGACCCCCGAGCCAGAGTGACGGGGGATGAGGGGCCGTCCACCGAGGTGCCTGTCACCGAGGCACCGTTGCAGGTGGATCCTTCATCCTCTTATTCTTGTAATTTTTTTTTGTTGTACTGCCTTGTAGCGGACTGGCCACCGCTCTTTTGATATGAATGAAACTTTTGTTCGAAGTCTTTTGACCCACTCTTGTTTAAAGTCTTTCTGAAACTTTTGACTCGAAATTTCTTCAAAATTTGGCTAAGTGTTGGGAGTATTTAGACTTGAAATTTCTTCGAGATTTGGCTAAGTGTTGGGCATTGCCTCTTGTACTTCGTGTTGATATGCCTTTGCTTTTCAAGTTGCCGAGCCGAGTCCAGTAGCCGAAGTCTTTCGTCTTCGCGCTGATCTGAAAGCAGCGAAGCGAGCCCTCTCGCGCAGCCGAGAGTGTTTCCTCAAAAGCGAGTTAGATCTAGAGGATCTCAAGGCAACATCGAGAGAGTATTACTCTGAACTGAAACAACTACGAAAGCGATCTCGCGAGACTCGTCTTGAAGGTGAGGTGGAGCTGCTTAGGAAGATGCTATTCAGCATTACACGAGCGGAGGGCGATCTTGTGGCGGAAGTTTAAGATTTGAAGATAGCTGAAGAAGAAGTTTTGGCAGAGGAAGAGGAGTTAGCCTCAGCAGTGGGTAAGTTAATGGCCGAGCGCGACGAGTTGACGGCGAAGATCGACGAGCTGAGGAGGGTTACAGTCAACAAAAGTATCGAAGTGACCCACCTTCGTCGAATCATAGCCGATAGCTCTGGCACTAGAGGCTCTACTCGGCTTCCTCGTTTTAAGATATCTGTGAAGGACGACTCCTTGAAGGATTAGATCGTTGAGCTCGAGGAGGAAGTTGCTCGACTCAAACCTCAGCTAGCAAGGATCAATGTTCGGAGCACGTCGTGTACTTGCGAAGAGAGTGAGAGAGGAATCTCTTTTTACGAGCTTGCAACTCGTTCGCCTGTCGTTAGGCAGAGCCCGGCTGATGCTCAAAGTGGAGTGGCTGCCTCGTCTAGTGGCGCTTCGATTAAGGCCACGGTCAGAGGCAGCGTTAAAGAGGCGTCTCGGTCTGTTGGTCTACAGACGAGCTCCGAGGTTAGGCGGCACCGTCCCCGGGTGTCTCTGAACCGAAATGTCCCCATTCTAAAGAAGCGTTGAATGAGTCAGTGTAATTATGCCTCTTTGAGCTTTTGTAGTCTTCTATAGTAGAACAGTTTGGCTTTGTAATTTGGGTTCCTTTGTATGATGAACCTTTTTAATGAAATGAAAGTTTGTTTACTCTCTTACATTCGTGTGTTGGGACTTGTGGTTTGTTTGAGTTTCAACGGTTGTGGGAGCAATTCCGAATGGCGAACCACTTCTAGCTCTCTTAAGAGCGAACTTGTGAAGCGGAATCGAGCCAAGTGTTGGACTCCGCACTCATCGTTAGAGTATATTTCAATGGTTGTGAGAGAAATTCCGAATAGCAAACCACTTCTAGCTTTCTTAAGAGCGAACTAGCGAAGCGGAATCGAGCCAAGTGTTGGACTCCGAACTCGTCGTTAGAGTATATTTCAACGGTTGTGGGAGCAATTCCGAATGGCGAACCACTTCTAGCTCGCTTAAGAGCGAGTTTGCGAAGCGGAATCGAGCCAAGTGTTGGACTCCGAACTCGTCGTTAGAGTATATTTCAACGGTTGTGGGAGCAATTCTGAATGGTGAATGATGAACCAAATATTATTCACTTTTAGGAGCAATAATCTTAAGGCAATTAGACATTTAAATGCTCTATATGTGGTATTTAACTCTAATTTTCTCTTTTCCATAGAAAACAGCCTAAAACAGCAAAACGAAGCAGATTCCGGATTTTAAGGATGATACTCAGAATATTGCAGATCATCAGTCGACTGATTCTCCCACACAGGCGACTGGACAGAGAAATCAAGTTTACGCAGAAGTCTCAACACAGTCGACTTACTCCAACACTAGTCGACTGGTAGGCGGCAGAGTTAAAAGATAAGATATTTGAAGATTCGTCCAAATCTAATCCAAATCAGAACAGAAAAGGAAGAATAGAAGAAAAAAGAAAGAAATAACATGCAGAGCAACAAGGGAGGAAATAAATAAAAGAAAAGGACTTTTCTATAAAAAGAAGAGTGCAAACCCTAATTCTCTTCTCTTGTTCTATAAATACCAACCAAGAAAGAAGCGGCGGGATCTCTCTCACTAGAGGAGGCCAGATCAATCATCAAGAACCGATCGTCGACAGCAAGTATCAAGAAGGAGAACAAGACGACTACTGATTGGGCTCAATTTCAACATCATACAAATCAGTGTTCTTCTATTCTTCCTTTGAATCTTATTTTTATTGTAGTCATGAACTCTATTTTATCAATCAATAAAAGTTTTATTATGTGGAACTTTCATTGTTGGGTAGATTGAAACCGTAGTCATGTAATGCTTATATTCTTCTGAATGTTACTCTTTTACTTATTGATTAAACCTGATTAAACGAATAACAATTTACATGAATCAAACTTGTTCAGATGTTTTAAGGGCAGTCGACTGAGCTGACAGCCAGTCGACTGACATACGGAACTTAAGATTATCAAGTTGTGCAGTGTAGATCTGAAGCTGTTATATGAGTATATTGAGACGACCCATATCTCGTGCTCATAACTTGTAACAAGGGAATCTCTAAGGGTTCTTGGTTTAATCAACTTAAGGGATCTAGATCTGATACCAATTTCTAGAACCTTGAGTGTTTGTTCGTTTCCACTGTTCTTATGTTTTCTTTAAGTGCAACTTAGTAGATACCATGCTAAATACTTAATGAAAGAAACGAATTAGAGTAGATACCATGCCTAATTCTTGGCTTAGGGAAACGTTACTTTAAGGAGTAGATACCATGCCCTTGAAGAGAACAAACATGAGTAATTGGAGTAGTATATAACTTAGCATTACTGACTATTGGTGGAAATCAAAACCCAACTACTTTAATAGAGATTTGTGACTCAACTTGTGATGCTACTTATTTAGATTTTTATCTTTTCATTTCTTTTAGATTTTCAGAACGACACTTCAATATTCTTGTTTCTTTTTATTGATTAGTAAGTTAGAATCTACAATCTCTGTGGGATCGACCCTTGCTCGTCACTACGCTTCTCCAAACGATTCGTACACTTGCGAGGTTTTTAATTTGTGTCTAGTTTATCTACTTATTTAGGTATCTAGATTGCACAACAGTGAACCACTTCTAGCTCGCTTAAGAGCGAGTTTGCGAAGCGGAATCGAGCCAAGTGTTGGACTCCGAATTCGTAGTTTGAGTAAAAGAAATTAAAAACAGAGAGATGCAAGTAATCACAAGGAAAATATGGAAGAAAGAAGCTCTTTATTGATAACTACTAGTTGGCTACTTCTAAGTTGCAAGCCATTACTACATTTAGAAAATAAAGAAGCAAAATACAAGTGAAAGGAAAGGAATGGTTCGACGTCTGAAGGTACTTAGAGAGGTGTTCAGGCGCTCTCTTGGTATTTCAACAGATGGTCGGCATTCCAAGCCCTGGGAATCTCTCTGCCTTAAAGGCCTTCAAGACGGTATGTTCCGGGGCGAACCTCTTTGGTGATCTTGTAGGGTCCTTCCCAATTCAGGGCTAGCTTACTCTTTCGGCTGGGGAAGGAGATAGCTAGTTTTCTGAGGACTAAGTCCCCTTTCTTGAGATTGGTAGGACGGACCCTTTTGTTGTAGGCCAGCTCGATCCTTCTTCGATAACTTTGCTGGCGAATTGAAGCTCTTTCACGGAGCTCATCGATCAAGTCCAAATTCGTCCGAAGCTCTCTGGAATTTTGCTCTTCTTTATAGGCCATAAGGCGAAGAGATGGTAGGCCGACTTCCAAGGGGATCACAGCTTCGGATCCATAGGTGAGGTTGAAGGGCGACTCTCCTGTGGGGGTCCATTTCGTAGTGCGGTAGTTCCACAGTATATTGGGAAGCTGTTCCACCCATAAGCCTTTGGTTGACTTATCGAGCCTCTTCTTGATACCGGAGAGGATCTGTCGGTTGGCATTCTCCACCTGGCCATTTGATTGAGGGTGGGAAACAGAGGAGAAGCATTGCTGAATAGCGAGGTCTTCGCATAGAGATCGGAATGTGGCGCCCATAAACTGTGTTCCGTTATCTGTTATGAGGATTCGAGGCATGCCGAATCTACAAATAACGTTCCTCCAAAAGAACTGCAGCACCTTGTTCTCAGTGATCGTAGCCAATGGCTCAGCCTCTATCCACTTAGAGAAGTAGTCGATCACCACGACTAGAAACTTGAGTTGACCAGGAGCTGGGGGAAACAGTCATAGCAAGTCCATCCCCCACATTGCGAAGAGGATCGGGCTTGAGAGAGAGGTGAGCTGTGCTTGGGGCAGACGACGAATGTTGGAGTACTATTGACAGGAGCTGCATTGCCGAACATGTCGTTCGGCATCTTGTAGGAGGGTGGGCCAGAAGTACCCATTGTTCAACACCTTTCTGGCGAAGGACCTTGACCCTGAATGTGCTCCGCCTATACCTTCGTGGAGCTCTTGTAAGGCATATGAGGCTTCTTCCGGGGAGAGGCACCACAAGTAGGTTCGTCTGTCTACTTGGGTGTAGGAGCATTTGTACAACCTTCAACAAGGGTGTACCGCTCCGCTCCCGTTCAGACTCGACGAGCTTCCTTAGGGTCTTCGGGGAGGAGGCCATCTCTTAGAAGTTCTATCAGAGGCTTCATCCAGTTGTCTTGAAGTTGGATGGGCAGCGACTCCATCGAGTCGGGAGTTTCTTCTTCTATGCTCGGTCTTAGGAGCACTTCAATCAGGACGGTCTGCTCGAGACCTTGAAGGGGGGAGGAGGCCAATTTGGAGAGGGCATCTACTTGGGAATTTTCTTCTCTGGGGATCCACTAAATTAGCGCCTCTTCGAATGAAGCCATGAGATTTTGGACCATGGCTAGGTACTTAGCCATTCGGTCATCTCGCGCCTCGTACTCACTTAAGACTTGATTCACAACTAGCTGCGAGTCGCTAAATATCCGGAGACATCGTGCCCCTGCTTTGCGAGCCATACCGAGGACGGCTATAAGCGCTTCATACTCCGCTTCATTGTTGGAAGCCTTAAAGTTGATGCGGAGGGAGTATTGGAGAACAAAGTCATCTGGGCCTGCCAGAATGACCCCGGCTTCACTCCCTTCGGTGCAAGAGGACCCGTCTACATATACTGTCCAGATAAAAGGCCTGTTTGCTGCTTGGCTGACCTCTGGGATGGTGCTCTCAACAATGAATTCAGCTAAGGCTTGAGCCTTGATTGCGATCCGAGGCTAGTACGATATGTTATGCTGGTTCATCTCGATCAACCACTTCATCAGACGGACGGAGGTCTCGGGTTTGTGTAGGACTTGCTTGAGCGACTGGTCAGTAAGAACGACCACCGAGTGGGACTGAAAATATGGGCGAAGCTTCCTAGCTGCCATTACCAAGGCATACACCATATTTTCCAGCCTTGGATAGCGGAGCTCGGCATCCCGAAGTACCTTGCTCACATAATAGATGGGCTTCTGAGCCTTGTCTTCTTCCCTCACAACGACAGCACCAGGGTTTGTTCGGAGGTAGCTAAGTAGAGGTAGAGTGTTTCCCCGAGGATAGGCTTGCTAAGGAGAGGGGGGTTGATAAGATAGGCTTTCAACTGATCGAATGATTCTTGTTGCTGTTGACCCCACTCGAAGCTCTTAGCCCCCCTGAGTGCCTTGAAAAAGGGAAGACACTTCTCTCCCAACTTAGACAGGAAGCATCCTATGGCTGCAAGGCACCCCGTGAGTTTCTGAGACTCTTTCACACTTTTAGGAGGAGCCATGTCCAGTATGGCTTTGATTTTTTCGGGGTTGGCTTCAATTCCTCTTTGGCTGACCATGAAGCCTAGGAACTTTCTGGACGAGACTCCGAACGCACACTTGTTCGGGTTGAGCCTCATATCATGCTTCCTCAATACACCGAATGCCTCTTACAGATCGCCCATATGATCGGCCCCATGGATGCTATTGACCAGCATATCATCAACATATACTTCCATGTTTCGGCCGATCTGGTTCTGGAAGACCTTGTTGACAAGGCATTGGTAGGTCGCACCTGTATTCTTCAACCCGAAGAGCATTACCTTATAGCAGTAGAGCCCCTGATCAGTAACAAAGAAGGTCTTCGGGATATCTGGGGAAAACATTCGGATTTGGTTATACCCGGAGAAGGCATCCATGAAGCTGAGCAGCTCATGGCCCGAAGTGGCGTCGATCAGGGTGTCGATGCTTGGGAGAGGGAATGGATCTTTGGGGCATGCCTTGTTCAGGTCCGTGAAGTCGATGCAAATTCTAACCCCCGTTGACCTTCTTAACCATAACAACATTGGAGAGCCATTCGGGGTAGGTGACCTTTGGTATGAACCGGGCCTTAAGGAGTTTGTCCACTTCTTCCTTTATAGCTTGCTGGCGCTTAGGGGTGAATTTGCGCCTCTTCTACTGGACCGGTTTGGACCCCGGAGCAACACTGAGGTGGTGGACGAGGAGCTCCTCAGTGATTCCTGGC
Organism: Hemerocallis citrina; assembly: GCA_017893485.1. Classification (NCBI taxonomy): domain Eukaryota; kingdom Viridiplantae; phylum Streptophyta; class Magnoliopsida; order Asparagales; family Asphodelaceae; genus Hemerocallis; species Hemerocallis citrina. The sequence continues at coordinate 426,490,446 of CM030358.1, read as the reverse complement.
ATGTTGGCAGCCGACCATGCGAAGAGATCATGGTTCTTTCTAATGCATTGGACTATGTCGGAACATAGGGCAGATGGGAGGGTCTTGCTGATGAAGAACTTGCGGTTCAGATCCTGTTCGGAAAAGAGCACTTCCTTCAGCTCATCCACCGATTCGGATATATGTTGGGCATTCCCTTGGGGAATATCAAGAGTTTCAAGGGAGAGGACAGGACCCCCGGTGGAGGTCATGTAACATGTGCGGGCCATCTCTTGACTACCTCTTACTTCCCCTACTCCAGCCCTGGTGGGGAACTTCATCTTGAGGTGATAAGCCAACGGGACGGCCTCTAGAGCAGCTAGGCCAGGTCTGCCTAGAATCACATTATAAGCAGCTAGGACATCGACGACCATGAAGTCCATCGGCTCCGTTCGGATAGCAGGAGTTTCGCCAGCGGTTACGTCGAGGGTGATCACCCCTTCAATGGTCACTGGCACTCCCGTGAACCCATGGAGCGTGTAGCCGGCGGGCTTGAGCCTGTCCCACGATAACTTGAGTCCTCAAAAAGCCACGAGGAAAAGGATGTTAACGAAGGTACCATTGTCCACCAGTATCCTCTCCACTATAAAATTCTCCATATGGAGGTTGATCAGTAGTGCGTCACAATGGGGGGTTCGGACACCCTCAAGGTCTTCATTTGAAAAAGTGACCAGGACTCCGAGGCCTTTGGGAGGGGGTAAGCCATGTACCGGGTTGACCTCCCTGGCGAAAGCCTTTCGAGAGGAGTTGGAGGTTCCCTCCATGGGGCCTTCATGAATGAGATGCAGGATGCGTTCCTCTTCGAACTCGGGAGTCTTATCGCACCTTTCAGAGTGCTTGTTAGCCCCCCTAAGGGGAGGAGGAAGCTCAATTCTGTCCTTTCTCACAAATTTAGACAGTTGCCCCCTCTGGATGAGGGCCTCGATTTCATTCTTCAGGGCCCGACAATCATTGGTGTCACGGCCATGGTCCCGGTGATATCGGCACCACTTCTCTTTATCCCTCTTCTTGCCAGGGGTATTCATTTTCGGGGCAGGAGGCAGAACCCCTTCCTTCTCAACCTCCATGAGAATGGTGGAAATGTTGGCATTAAGAAGGGTGAATTTCTCGAATCTTGGAGGGGGTGGCGCTGGCCCTCGTTGTCCTTCTGGAGCTTCTTAGCTTCCTCTTCTTCAGCTGCCTTTCGCTTGGTCCCAGAGGAAGACCCCTTAAAGGTGGGGCGATGCTCAGCTTTCTCAGCCCGGATATACTTCTCGCTTCTGAGAAGGAGGTCGTTGAAGTTTTGCAGGGGCTTCTTGGCTAGGGAGGACCGAAGGCTAGAGTTAAGGACATTTGATTGGAAGGCTGCTGCAGTGACCGATTGGTCGAGGGAAGCGAAGGACCTGGCTTCCGCGGTGAACCTTTTCACATAGTCCCTAAGCTTCTCACCATTCTTCTGACTGAGGTAGAGTAGCAAAATACTAGTCTTCTCGGTGCGGCAGCTACTTACGAAGTGTGTGACGAAGAGGGTCTCAAATTGTTCAAAGGAGAATATGGAGGATGGGGCAAGGCGAGAGTACCATTTCCGGGCCGGACCTTTTAGAGTAGCTGGGAAGGTCTTGCACAGTAGAGCATCAAAAGCTTGGTGGATCAACATGAGGGTCTTGAAGCTCTCGATGTGGTCCATAGGGTCTGACTCCTCAGAGTAAGTCTCGAACTGCGGAGGTTTGAAGCGGATTGGAACGGGTGCCTCCATGATAGTTCGAGAAAAGTGGGGTCGGCTTGGACGGAGGGTCCTTCCTCTCAGCTCCTCTTCCCTGTCCAGTTGGCCGAGGTGCCTCTCCATCTCATGGAGACGACAATAGACAGCATCATCCCTTCGACGGTAGCCAAATGAGTCTCTGGACTTATCTTCGTACGAAGGGGAGTGGGGGCTACGGCGACGGTAGCTCAGAGAAGGGCGAGGACTAGGGTTATGATGGCGGTTGCTGGGAGCTTGCAGAGGAGTTAAGGACCGACGTCGAGGACTTTGGATCGGAGGAGGAGTGGGGCCCCTCTGAGCATTGTTGTTGTCTGGTCGTAGGTTGAGGGCTTGCAAGATGGTTGCTTGAAATTGCTGGAACTCGGCACGGGTGATGGGTGCGGTATCATCCCTCGGGGGTTGCCGAGCGGCAAGAGAGTGAGGCCTTCTTTTACGGTGCTCAGGGGACTCTATTCATCTTCTATGAGGAGGGGACCTCCTATAATCTCGGCGACGAGGAGATCGCTCATTTGGACATTCTTGGTGGGAGGCTCCTTCACAGGCCCACCTTTCATCCAAATGGCGGCGAAGGTCCTCTTCTTTGTGCCGGTTGAGGACGGTATTGCGGAGTTCTTCGGAAGGCTGAGGATTGTAAGATGCCATTGAATCAGTAGAGGGGTTGTGCACGGAGACGTGGTCACGATGAAGAGGTTGTTTCTGATGGTTGGGATGGGAGACCCCTTCCGCGAAATTCTGGGGCCCGGTCTGACCCCGACGGGGCTGAAGGATCTGAAGAGGAAGTTGGTCCTGTTGCGGGGGCTGATCTGGTTGTGTTGGGAGTTAGCCCTGCAACTGGACAGTTTAGAGGGGGATCTCCTATTGCTGTTGAGGAGGAGTGGGTCCACGGTTGGACCCCCTGGATCTTAGTTTCCTTGGAGGCATGGCTAGAAATGATCATAACCAAGGGAAGAGGAAGGATTGCTATTCGTGGTTTCCCACAGACGGTGCCAATCTGTTGCTGCTGATTTTGGTGTTTAGAGAGAACAGATAGAATTTGTGGATTCTTAGGAACCCGAATAGTCAAACCTGAAACCTTTCCACCGTTGTTTGACCGTTGACTCCCGCCATTCACTTGCAAAAAGTGCGATACACCAGGGTTGATCCCGGCGATGCACCCTCCGACGCTCAAGTCAGTAATCAGAAAAAATTATGAATGACCGTTAAGTGGAAAAAGATTGATTACCTCTTAATGGTGGTGGATGGGGAGTATTTATAGCCGCCTTTGGGATCAGTTTAGGAATGAAATCCCTTATTCCCAGTGAAAAGATAGAGCGAATCAGGGCCGTTGATTAAATACAATCAGAAACCCTAATTCTATCCAGCTGGACCGGGTTTCTTGCGGGTTGGGACCCGCACCCAGTTGAGATGGATCCGTTGGAGGGTTATTGGGCTTTTGGAAAAAAGACCCAGAACCCATTTCAGACCCGTTTGTAGGTGAAATTACCATTTTACCCCCAAGCTTAAAGATTCGTGCCCGATTTGGAAGGTTCCAATTTAACCCTATTTTTAGCCATATCAAGATCAAAAGTTACAAGCTGTAGAAGTTTCATCTTTTTTGTTCAAATTCTGTAGTTTGGTTAACTGTTTGCGTGTGTTCGATGGGTTTGGAATTCCTTACAAGATCTGAAAAATTGTTCAACTAGAGAATTGTGGTAGATGTTCTAACCTTTCTAAAAATTATAATTTTGTCAAATTCTGATAAGCGTAGCACTGGTTGCTTCTAGGCAGTCAGAAGGTTTTTATGTCGCTTTTGGGTTTTTTCTTTGTTAGTATGTCAATTTTAGACTGTTAGAAGATTCTTCTGTTGCTTCTAATTATAGAAGATCGAGTTTTACTAGTAAGCATGTTTGGTTGCTTCGAGGCTATTAGAATACCTGTATGGTTGCTTCTGTATGTTGTTGTCTCATACACAGCTTGCCTGGCTCGTATGTAGTTGTTGGTCTCATACACAGCTTATTTGGCTCGTATATATGTTGTTGTCTCATTCGCAACTCGCCTGGCCTGTATGTAGTTGTTGGTTCATACGTAGCTTGTTAACTCGTATGTGTTTTGTTTACTCGTATGTAGCTGATTAGCTAGTACGTAGTTTTGTTGTGCTCATCTAGGGTGATATTATTGCCCTAGGATCCATCGACCATCAAGACATGTATTTACTTTACTCCTAAGGGACTGTGGATGAGTCACTCCTCGTGTACCGTCAGATCTTAATCGGTGTTGGTTGATCGCGGAACGGAGCGTAGATGAAATCCAAGTTCAAGGTAGCAGCATGTGAATATGTTCATATTGTCGGGGTTGTGGATCGATAGGCTATGAACCAGATCCTAGGGATTCTGGTAAGTCTAGGTTGAGCACCTGTAGAGTTACCTTGTGAAGTCTAACTTAAGACCTACCATGTTGTGTTTATACGGTTGTCATCCCTAGGATTATTCAGGTTATGTGACATCGTTAGAGTTGGGACTTATGGCTATTACTTCTTAACCTTTACATATTGTCATTTTCGCCGAAGGGAAAAAATTGGTATTAAGGGTGATACCTTATGTTCCGTCCTGTCGTGTACGCCGACACTAGGTGGTGTTATTGGGTTGTACCCTTCTTGTCAATGGGATATGGTCTGTGCCTTCTCATGGGTTGGGAGCACGGGATCCGTATCTCGTATGTTAATTTTCGAAGTGCCATGATAAGGGCGGGCAGAGCTAGGGGATGGACCCCCGGAACTCCGTCATGTTCTATATCTAAGGGCGAACAAACCATAGAGTACGGTCTATTTGCTAGGTGGCCACAGGGGATGCTTTGAGCTAACCTGTGTTGTCCGATACCTGCTAGGTGTCCATAGGGGATGCTTCGAGCTAACATGTGCTGTCGAATACCTGCTAGTGGGGCCATAGGGGATGCTTCGAGCTAACCTGTGCTGTCAGATACCCTACGTTCGTCAGATTTTTGAGTAAGGTCCGGTACGCCGGGCAATAGTGGCAAACGGAGACACCACTATATCACTGCGAATGGCGGGATTATACCATTTCAGAGTGACCTCATCAGTCATGCTGTATCTTCAGAAACAGGTTGAGTATAAGAGTATGATTCATGGCAGGGGTTCAAAACCCTATATATGAAGAATCAGCATGAGATGGGGCGTATGTAGTATGGGATGCATACTGTTCCGGAGACTCGCTTGGATTAGAATAAGAGCATCCACCCATTAGTTAATCTTGAATTAGAGTCTATGTCATAGCATACACTTACAAATCAATTATATATACACGTTTCTCTTTTCATCAATTTGTTTGCTTAAAGTTGAGAATCGCTGGTAGTTATCTGCCTTAAAGCGTCAGTATATGTACTAACTTCCCCACTTCTATAAGTACTGAATTACAAAATTACAGGTACTGGATTGCAAAATTACAGGTACTGGATTGTAGGAGTACAGGTACAGGATTCAGGAGGACTCAAGGCAAGAGAAGCAAGGAGTCGCTTTATTTAGGTTTTCCGCTGTAATATATGTTGATTACTATTGTTTCTTTTGTAACAATTGTTGTAATTTATTTATTATTTAGAAAGAATCCAAGTGAAGTACCAAGTGTTGTTCTTTATTCATTGTACTCTGATGTAATTTGTTGAAAGTTGTAACACTTGGTCTTGTAAAGGTATTATTGTAATACTGATGTAATGTATTGTAGTTTGATAATATTCGGACTTGTAATACATTTGTGTTGAATAAAAGTTTTTAATTTTCCTGTTTTTCTGTGTATTGTGGCTAATTGAAGGAAAGATTCTAGCTTATGTCACGGTTTCCCAGTTTATGGAAATCGGGGCATTACACACATGAAGATTCAAGTGGTAGAACACAAAAGAAGGCAATAAAGATTCGACTTCTGTAGTTCTAGGGTTAGATTTATTTACCTATGTTAAAAGTGGAGTTTCGACCTAAAATTTATTTTAGGGGTTCTCTTATGTGTTTTTACCATGCTTAAATTTTTGTAGATATTTTGGGGTTAATTTGATAGGCCAAATTACCGTTTGCCCTAATCCAGCGAAGGTTTAAGCCAAAATAGCGTCTTGCTGTTTTGGGTTAGTTTCGTAGTGTGTTCGAGGGGCTGGAACTTGGGGTTTCTTACGGAATTTGGAGAAGTTTCCACCTAAGAAGTTGTAGTAGACGTTCTCACCTTTCCAAATTGCCATATTTGGTTAGATTCCCATAAGTGGAGTAGAAGTTATGCCTTTTACAAGACACAGCAGGCAGCTTTGGCTGAAGTGCTCGCTATTTGACTTGTTCTATGTTTTAGAGCCTCTTACTTGTGGAATATGAGGAAGTGACCAACTAGAAAGTTGTAGTATACATTCTCACCTTTTAAAATTGCCCTATTTCATTAGATTCTGATAAAATGTGCAAAAGTTATAGACTTTACCAAACACAGCAGCCAGCTTTGGCTGAAGTGCTCGCTATCTTAAATGTTTGTTATTTTTGAGCCTCTTACTTGCTAAATCTAAGAAAGTGACCAACTAAAGAGTTTTAGTAGAGTCTCTCAAATTTGCAAAATGTCATGTTTGGTTAGATTCCGATAAGCGGCGTAGGAGTTATGGCCTTTACAAGTAACAGCAGCCAGCCTTTGGCTGTGAGCTCGCTGTTTGAGTTTTTCGATATTTTTGGATCTTTTACTTACTGAATTTGGAAAAGTGTTCAACTAGAGAGTTGTAGTAGAGACTCTCACCTTTTCAAAATTTCCTATTTGGTTAGATTCTGATATGCGGAGTAGAAGTTATGTCCTTTACAATTTACAGCAGCCAGCCTTTAGGCTGAAAAGCTCGCTGTTTGGGTTTTTCGATGTTTTTGGATCTTTTACATACTGAATTTGGAAAAGTGTTCAACTAGAGATTTGTATTAGAGACTGTCACCTTTACAAAATGTCCTATTTGGTTAGATTCTGATAAGTGGAGTAGAAGTTATGTGCTTTGAAAGTTTTCATCATGGCTGTGTTTTTGGTAGTTTGGAATTGTATTCAGGGGTAGGAATTTGGAATTCCTTATGGAATATGAGAAAGTGGTCAACTAGGAAGTTTTATTAGATGTTCCCACCTTTTCAAATTGTGCAGTTTTGTTAGATTCCGACAAGTAGAGCAAAAGTTACAAGCTGTAGAACTTTCAACTTTTTGTTGAAATTCTGTAGTTTGGTTAACTGTTTGTGTGTGTTCAATAGGTAGGAATTTAGAATTCCTTACTGAATCTGAAAATGTGTTCAACTAGAGAGTTGTGGTAGATGTTCTTACTTTTCTAAAAAGTCTAATTTTTTGGAATTCCGATGAGCCTAGCACTGTTTGCTTCTAGGGTATTAGCAAACTTTTTATGTGTCTTTTGCATAGAAAGATCGGGTTCTCCTAGTAGTATGCCTATTTTAGACTGTTAGTAGATTCTTCTGTTGCTTCTAATTATAGAAGATCAAGTTTTGCTAGTAAGTACGTTTGGTTGATTCTAGGTGGTTAAAATACCTGTATGGTTGCTTCTATTTGTTGTTGTCTCATACGCAGGTCGCATGGCTCGTATGTAGTTGTTGGTCTCATACGTAGCTTATTTGGCTCGTATGTTTTTTGTTGTCTCATACGCAGCTCGCCTGACTCGTATGTAGTTGTTGGTTTCATACGTAGCACGTTTGGCTCGTATGTGTTTTGTTTACTTGCATGTAGCTTATTAGCTAGTACGCAGTTTTGTTGTGCTCATCTAGGGTGATATTATTGCCCAAGGGGCCATCGACCATCAAGATGTGTATTTATTTTACTCCTAAGGGACTGTGGACGAGTCACTCCTCATGTAACGTCAGATCTTAACCAAGTAGGTTGATCACGCACCAGAGCGTAGACGAAATCCAAGTTCAGGGTAGTACCAAGCGAATATGTTCGTATTGCCGGGGTCTTGGATCGATAGGCTATGAACATGATCCTTAGTGATTCTAGTAAGTCTAGGTTGAGCACCTAGTAGAGTTATCTTGCGAAGCCTAACTTAAGACCTAGCATGTTGTGTTAATACTGTTGTCATCCCTAGGATCGTTCAGGGTTAGTTACATCGTTAGAGTAGTAACTTATGGCTATTACTACTTAACCTTAACTTATTATCATTTTTCGCCGAAGGGAAAGAGCTAGTGTTAAGGGTGATACCTTATGATCCGACCTGTCCTATAGGCTGGCATTAGGTGGTGTTATTGGGTTGTACCCTTCTTGTCAAAGGGATATGATCTATGCCTTCTCACGAGTTGGGAGCACGGGATCCGTATCTCGTCTGTTAATTTCTGAAGTGCCATGATAAGGGCGGGCGGAGCTAGAGGATGGACCCCCAGAACTCCATCATGTTCTATGCCAGAGAAGCGAACAGGCCATAGACTACGGTCTATGAGTTAGGGGGCCACAGGGGGATGCTTCGAGCTAACCTGTGCTGCAGCAACTCCAAGGGTTCGTCTGGTTTTTGAGTGAGGTCCGGTACGCCGAGTAGTAGTGGAAAATGGAGACACCATGTGCGTAGTGCATTGGCGGGATTAAACCATTTCAGGGAAACCTCATCAGTCACGCTGTATCTTCAGAAACAGGTTGAGTACAAGAGTAAAGTTTTTGGCGTGGGTTCAAATCCCTATACATGAAGAAACGACTTGTTATGGGCGTATGTGGAATGTGACACATACTGTTCCTGAGACTCGCTTGCATTAGAATAAGAGCATCCTCGAATTAATTAATCTTGTATTAGAGTCTAAGTCATAGCATACACTGACACATCAACTATATATACATATTTCTCTTTTCATCAATCTGTTTGCTTAAAGTTGAGAATCGCTGCTAGTCATCAGCCTTAAAGCGTCAGTATATGTACTGACTTTCCCATTTCAATAGGTACCAGATTGCAAAATTACAGGTAGTAGATTGCAGAAGTACAGGTACAGGATTCAGGAGGACTCAAGGCAAGAGAAGCAAGGAGTTGATTTTGTTTAAGTTTTCCGCTGTAATATATTTCGATTACAATTGTTTCTTTTGTAATAATTGTTGTAATTTATTTTATGTTGAGAAGCATCCAGTGAAGTACAAAGTTGTAGCATAGCTTATTTTACGTTCGTATTTTATGTTGTTCTTTATTCATTGTACTCTGATGTAATTTGTTGAAAGTTGTAACACTTGGGCTTGTAAAGGTATTATTGTAACACTGATGTAATGTATTGCAGTTTTATAACATTCGAACTTGTAATACATTTCTGTTGAATAAAAAGTTTTAAATTTTCCTATTTTTCTGTGTATTGTGGCTAATTGAAGGAAAGATTCTGGCTTATGTCACGGTTTTCCAGCATATGGAAATCGGGGTGTTACATTCCTCAAGATCGGGTCGAGGCTAGAAGGGCCCGGGTCTGTTCAATAATGTTCATCATAATCAACGAAAAACTCTTCAAACGCTCGTACACAACAACGGACGGCATACCCTACCTTCGTTGCCTGGCCCCTGATGAGGCCAAGTACGCTCTGAAGGAATTACATGAGGGAATCAGGGGGTGTCACATAGGGAGCAGATTGCTCGCTAGAAAAGCCCTAAACCACGGGTACTACTGGCCGACCAAGTTACAAGACACCCAGTGTAGCGCCCCGATTTCCATATACTGGGAATCCGAGACACGAGCCAGCACCTTTTCTTCAATTAGTCACAATACACAGAAAAATAGGAGAATTTAAAACTTTTATTTCAACACCCAATGTATTACAAGTCTGAATATTATACAACTGCAATACATTTCAATAGTGTTACAATAATACCTTTACAATCCCAAGTATTACAACTTTCAACAACTTACATCAGAGTACAAGGAAAGAAGAACAACACTTGGTAACTCTCACTTGAGTACTTTTCAACTAATAGACAATCCACATACATGTTACAGCGGAACTAAACATGACACTGACTCCTCGCTTTCCTTGCCTTGAGTCCTCCTAAATCTCGCACCTGTACTTCTGCGATCCAGTACCTATTGAAGCGGGGACGTCAGTATTCACTGACGCTTTAAGGCCGAATCATAGCAGCGAATCTCCCAAAACAACATACAGAAACATGGCAATTGTGTCAGTGTAGTTTAAGTGTTGGTGAGTGCTATGACTAGAATCTAACGCAATATTAACTAAAACTAGGATGCTCCTATTCTAATGTCAGCAAGTCTCCGAAGCAGCATGCAGCCCATACTACATGCGCCCCATCTCAAGCCGTTTCTCCATGTATAGGGATTTGAACCCGCGTTATGAATTTCTAATTGTACACAACCTGTTCCTGACAAATACAACGTGACTGATGAAGTTGCAGATACGGTCTAGTCCCGTTACTACAGTCAATAGTGGTGTCCTTGTTTGCCACTATTGCCCAGTCGCACTGGACCCTACTCAAAAACCAGACGAACCCTCGGGGTTACTGCCAACAGGGGAGCCCCCTGCCGCCCCCTAGCCAGACCGTAGTCCATGGACTGTTCACTTTCCTGGCATAGGACCCGACGGAGTTTCGGGGTCCATCCCCCTAGCTCCGCCCGCCTTATCATGGCACTTCAGGAATTAACAATCAAGATACGCAACCCGTGCTCCCAACTCGTGAGACGCCACCATACGTATCCCTTTGACGGGATGGTACAACCCAATAACACCACATAAGGCCTGCCCCAAGGGACAAGTTGGTCGTAAGGTGCCCCCTACAACCAACTCCTCTCCTTCCGGCAAAGGGTCTAAGTAAATGATCTTTATAAGTCACTACCCTAATGATGTCCCTAGCCCTGAACAATCTTAGGAATGACAATATTACAAACACAACATGCTATCTTTTTAACTAGACTTCGCAATATAACTCTAATAGGCTGCTCAACCTAGACTTACCAGAATCCCTCAGGATCCGATTCCTGGCCTATCGATCCAAGACCCTGGCCATGCGAACATACATGCATGCCACTACCCTGAACTTGGATTCCGTCTATACTCCGGTCCTCGATCAACCTACACCGGTTAAGATTTGACGGTACACAAGGAGTGACTCCTTCACAGTTCCTTAGGAGTAAGAAAACATATGTCTTGATGGTCGATAGCCCCTAGGGTAATAATATCACCCTAGACGAGCACAACAAACTGTGTACTAGCTAATAAGCTATATACGGGTAAACTAACCACATACGAGCCAATAAGCTACGTATGAACCAACCACTCCCTACGAGCCAGGCGAGCCTCGTATGAGATAACAACGTACATACCAGCCAAATAAGCCGCGTATGAAACCGACAGCTACGTACGGGCCAGTCGAGCCACGCACGAGCACAACCATATGCAAACAACCATACAGGTAATAAAACCGAGAAGCAACCGAACGTGCTTACTAGCAACTTGATCTTCTATTACTAGAAGCAACAGAAGAATCTACTAATAGTATATGATAGGTATTCTACCAATGAAAAGCCCGAAGGCGACATAACAACCTTTATCAACTAACTGTTACTAGTGATCTTTCCAATCCTTATTACCCATAAGGATGAGGAATGTCCCCATGATATGGTCCAATTTCAATTAGGACCTCACACACTAGAATGCACGGTTTCCTTTCCAAACGAACTAGAACTACATGTAACAAGGTTCTTGGTTTCTCTTTTGAGTTAGAATCACCTAGGAGCTAGATGCAAGGGTTCATGGTTCCTTTTCAATCTTTCACTACCATATACAATCAAACATGGTTCTTTAAACTAGAAGGCTACAATACCCTATTCAAGCATACATGATTCTAGCTAAGTAATCTCAACCACGGGATTCCTTCTAGGGATTAACTAGAGATACTTCTCCACGCAATATTGCAACTACCATATGATTGGTCTTTTACTAACGCTACAAGCATGACATGCTAGTCCTTTACTACGTCACAACCACGTCATGGATACAACTTAGGTAGAAGATACTACAAGTTAAGACATGATAGCTACTAGGTTTGGCATGGGTAACTCTTACTACCTTAAGCATGGTGTATAACTTAACATCCACCTACAACAACTAATCGTGGTATATGACATAACCATCAACCCACAATAATCTAATCATGGTGTATAACATAACCATCAACTCACAACACTCTTAAGGATGAATACGATTTAAGCATGCACTTATAACAATCTTAAGCATGAATAGTTACTACAATCTAAACATGAAGCCTTACTACAATTTAGCATGAACTCCTTACAACATGTACACAACATAAGCATGGTTCCTACAATATGTCTCACATCATACATGGTTTAAGAGTTTCCTACCATAGTCTAGCATGGTATACATTTTTCCTACAATGAATCAAGCATGGTATGATACTTCTTACCTTACTACAACAAATTAGCATAGATTTGTTACCTTAAAGATAGGTATCATCTAGCATGAATATCTACTAACTACTTAAGCATAATTATCATTATCCATCAACTAAGCATGAATGTCATTGAGCATGAATCTCTACTACCACCTTAAGCATGGACCTCCACTACTTAAACATGATTAATCATCACAACTCAAGCATAGATATATACTTAGCATGAATATACAACATTCCTAAGCATGGTAGGTAATTCTAACATCAATCCTACAACAATATAAGTATGGATAATTACTTAGCATTAACCTACAACAATCCTAAGCATGGTAGATTAATTTGACATTAATCCTACAACAATATAAGCATGGATAATTACTTAGCATTATCCTACAACAATCCTAAGCATGGTAGATTAATTTAACATTAATCCTACAACAATATAAGCATGTATAATTACTAAGCATTGTCCTACAACAATCCTAAGAATGGTAGATTAATTTAACATTAATCCTACAACAATATAAGCATGGATAATTACTTAGCATTAACCTACAACAATCCTAAACATGGTAGATTAATTTAACATTAATCCTACAACAATATAAGCATGGATAATTACTTAGCATTATCCTACAACAATTCTAAGCATGGTAGATTAATTTAACATTAATCCTACAACAATATAAGCATGTATAATTACTAAGCATTGTCCTACAACAATCCTAAGCATGGTATATTAATTTAACATTAATCCTACAACAATATAAGCATGCATAATTACTAAGCATTATCCTACAACAATCCTAAGCATGGTAGATTAATTTAACATTAATCCTACAACAATATAAGCATATATAATTACTAACTTGAGCATGAATAATAATTAAGCATGATCATCTATTAACTTAGCATGAACACTAGTTAAGCATGACATGTACTAACTTAGCATGAACAATAATTAAGCATGGTCATCTACTAACTTAGCATGAACAATAATTAAGCATGGTCATCTACTAACTCAGCATGAACAATAATTAAGCATGATGTACAATTTTCCTACAATCACCTAAGCATGATACTTACTTCAAGCATGGATCTTTTATCAATACTTAAGCATGGAGGTATAATCTCACTATAAATATAACGTAAACTATCTAACCATGGATATCTACACAATGGGAGCATGGGTTACCACCATACTCCTAATCAATGTCCTTTACTACTTCAACATAAACATACACATCCACTATAATTTTAGTTAAACACAACATCTACTACCATCTTATTTAAACATAAACATCTATTACAACTTTATTTATTCACAAACATCTACTACAACTACTTTATTTTAACATAATATCTACTATAACTTCATATAAACATCTACTAAAACTTCTTTATTTAACATAAACATCTACTAAACTTCTTTATTTAAACATAACCTTTATTATTACTAGTTAAACATAAAAGAGATCTTTTTAATCATTCTAAACTTAGATTAGTCTCTTTTCTTTTTCATACTAGAATTAGCATCTAAAATAAGTTCCTTTTACTTAAGTTTCATAAAAGGAAACAACAACAATAAAATAAAGTAAAGAGTCCTCCATTTGGGTTCAACCAACATATGCATTCTTTTTAGTCCCAAGTTCAAGTGTATGTTCTACAACCCCAAAATGGGTGTATTCACAAGGTCCATATGCTTATGTATGAGTCCACATTCAAGTCCTACAACCCAAAATGGTTGTATACAAGGTCCATATGCATGTGTTCTTTTTAGTCCAATTAATAACATAAGAACAACAACTACAACCATAAAGATTCAATCTTATGTGTTTATTAGGCATTACCACAAGTTACTTTCTTTCACCCATACAAGTTACAACACATATCACAAACCAACATACAACAACATCACAAGAAAGCACCCAAAGTAAAAAGAAACAAAACAAGGAGGATGAGAAGAAGAAGCACCAAGAACAACAACTCAAACAAAGGAAAACACAAGTGGAGAAACCCCCACCTTTGTTTCTCTTGATGGAAGGACTTGCTAGCTATTCTTCTCCTTCCCCTAAGCTCTTAGGAACTCCTAATAAACCTACAAGAAAAACTCTCAAGTTAGGAGTTCACTCTTTCTTTTCCTTTCTTTCTTTTTGTCTTTCTAAAAATGAGACAAGGGTGGAGGGAGGGGGTATTTATAGGTGGAGAAAAGGGTGGAGAGTGCAAATTTGCACACACAAAATTGCACAAAAACCCTCCCATAATATGGGGCCGGATTTACTAGGGGAGGTGATGGTGTGGTGGAGGTGTGGTGTGGGTATGGTGTTATGTGAGGAGGAGGGGAGAGAGCTTCTAGAAGATTTCTCCTAATTCTCTCATGCACATTTAGTCTAGGTTAAACACTTATAAAATCCTAACAATCTAATAGGTTTTTCATAACAAAGACAAGTGTTTTGTCCAAAAATACACAACACACAATTTGTATAATGTACTAATCGACATACTACATACACGTGTGTATACATATACGTATACCGAAAATCTTCGCATAATCCGTATAAAAATAATTTAATTTCGGAAATAATAATAAAATAAATTTTATTATTAGTTCGGAAGATCACGGTATCAATTTGATACAATACGGATGTATATTGACCGGTATCTGGGTACAGATAATGTCTATGAACAAACCGAGTGAAAATCACCAAAATATTTCAATTTTGGAATTAAAAAAAAATAATAAAAAAATAATAAAATAATAATTTATACAAGGTAATATCAGTCCGGAATATTACACCCAGGACCTCGTCAAAAGGTGCCGCCCTTGCCAATGAATCTCCTCGGTGAAAAGGCTTCCACAAGCCAACCTCCGCTCCGTGACAAGTCTGACCCCATTTGCTATGCGGGGGATGAACATGGTCGGCCCTTTCCCAAAAGCAACGGGCCAAAGAAAGTTTCTCGTGGTGTCCATCGACTACTTCACCAAATGGATCGAGGCAGAGCCCAGGCCACGATCACAAAGCACCAAACTCAGCAATTCTTCTGGAAGAACACCATCTGCCGGTTCGGGATCCCACAAGTACTTATCACAGACAACGGGACCCAATTCGCAGGCAAGAATGTTCGGAAGTTCTGCGAAGACATTTCCGTCCAGCAGCGCTTCTCATCATATGTCACTTTCAGTCAAATGGTCATGCCAAGAACGCGAACCGCCAAATCCTTGACGTCCTCATGAAGCGGTTGAATAATTTATCAAAGGGGTTGTGGGTCGACGAGTTGTCAAGCATACTCTAGGTGCACCGGACAACAAAGAGAATCCTCATGGGCGAGTCACAGTTCAACCTAACCTACGGCACAGAGGCGGTTATCCGCTAGAGATCGGGCTCCCTTCATCCAGGATCATGGCCTTCGACGAAGAAAACTACTCAACGGGCCTCTGAGCCAACTTGGATCTAATCGATGAGGTTAGGAAAAAAATCCGCCATCAGAAGAAGCATATACCAACAATGGATCGAGATGTTTTACAACATGAAGGTTCGGCCCACCGACATCAAGCTAGGTGACCTCGTGCTCAGGAAGCTAGCGGTATCCGACCAAGGCAAAAAGAGAAAATTGGCCCCTAATTGTGAGGGCCCGTATAAGGTCTTCGAAGTGGTATGCCCTGGCACGTACCGACTCACAGACCTAGGGGACTGGATCGTAAAGTGGCCCTGGAAGTCAGAACACCACATCAAGTTCCTTGAAGGGAAAGACTAAACTCCTATTGTAACAGAAACTCATGTAATCGGCACCACGTACCCCTCTCTTTTTTATGTGTAAATAAAAAGTGTAACCTTGTTTCATTTTTGTGCAAATTCCGGTGCCTCTAGCTCAACATTTGGCATAGACCCCGAGCCATACCCTAGCTTTCTGAAGCCTTAGGAGCTCGACACTCGGCATTGACCTCGAGCCATACCCTATATTTCTCATGGTTTTATGGGCTAGGTGCTCGGCAATAACCTCGAGCTGCTTCCCAACTTTCTCATAAGACAGGGCTCGATACTCGGCTTGCGCTACGCACAGCATCCTAAGCACTCTTCCACAGAGCGCGGGAGCTCGACACTCGACATCGACCTCGAGCCATACCCTAGGTTTCTCAAAGCTTTATGGGCTAGGCGCTCGGAAATGACTTCGAGCCACCCCCTAACTAAGCACTCTTCTACAGAGCACAGGAGCTCGACACTCGGCATTGACCTCAAGCCATACCCAAGCTTTATCAAAGCTTTATGGGCTAGGCGCTCGGCAATGACCCCGAGTCACCCCTTAACTCTTCACTCTTCTACAGAGCACGAGAGCTCGACATTCGGCAGTGACCTCGAGCCATACCGTAGCTTTCTCTAAGCTTTTGGGCTAGGCGCTCGGCAATGACCATGAGCGACCCCCTAACTCTTCTATAGAGCACGGGAGCTCGACACTCGGCATTGATCTCGATCCATACCCTAGCTTTCTCAAAGCTTTTTGGGCTAGGCTCTTGTAAATGACCCCGAGCCACCCCCAAACTCTTCACTCTTCTACAACGCACGGGAGCTCGACACTCGGCATTGACCTCGAGCCATACCCAACCTTTCTCAAAGCTTTATTGGCTAGGCACTCGACAATGACCCCGAGCCACCCCCTAAATCTTCACTCTTCTACAGAGCACGGGAGCTTGACATTCGGCATTGACATCGATCCATACCCTAGCTTTCTCAAAGCTTTATGGGCTAGGAACTCGGAAATGACCCCGACCCACCCCTAATTCTTCACTCTTCTACAGAGCACGGGAGCGCGACATTCGACATTGACCTCGAGCCAAACCCTAGCTTTCTCAAAGCTTTATAGGCTAGACGCTCGGCAATGACCCCGAGCCACCCCCTAACACTTCACTCTTCTATAGAGCTCGGGAGCTCGTCATTCGGCATTGACCACGAGCCATACCGTAGCTTTCTAAAAGCTTTATGGGCTAGGCACTCGGTAATGACCCCGGGCCACCCCCTAACTAAGCACTCATCTATATAGCATGGGAGCTCAACACTCGGGATTAACCTCGAGCCATACCCAATCTTTCCCAAAACTTTATGGTCTAGGCAATCGGCAATGACCCCGAACCACCCACTATCTCTCCACTCTTCTACAGAGCACGGGAGCTCGACAATAGGCATTGACCTTGAGCCATACCCTAGCTTTCTCAAAGATTTATGGGCTAGGCTCCCGGTAATGACCCCGAGCCACACCCTAACTAAGCACTATTCTACAGAGCGGAGGAGCTCGACACTCGGCATTGACCTCGAGTCATACCCAAGCTTACTCAAAGCTTTAAGGGCTAGGCGCTCGGTAACGACCTCGAGCCACTCCCTAGCTCTTCACTCTTTTACAGAGCACGGGAGCTCGACATTCGGCATTGACCTCGAGCCATACTCGAGCTTTCTCAAAGCTTTATGGGCTAGGCACTCGGCAATGACCACGAGCCACCCATAACATTTCTACAGAGCGCGGAAGCTCGACACTCGGCATTGACCTCGAGCCATACCCTAGATTTCTCAAAGCTTTATGGGCTAGGTGCTTGGCAATGACCTCAAGCCACCCCCCCTAAATCTTCACACTTCTACAAAGCATGGGAGCTCGACATATAAGCTCAAATAATGGAAATTTTCATTTTAAGATACTGTTAAAGTAACCTGATTGCCATCTTTGGCATGATTTTGTAACCAAAAATGGGTTCACTTCCAAACTAAGTATGCTGCTAGCATCCCCAGTTTCTTTCACTGTTAATGAAGCTGATTTCATGCATCTGATTGTCTTCTTGGCATGCATGTTTTTTTGACCAAAATGGGTTCACTGTGAACTGAGGATGCTATAGCTGTATGTCAAAATCCTCTGGGTATGCACAACAATTGGGTTTTAGATTTAGTTGGGCTAAAAAAGTAGTAGAGCAACATATAAGCTCAGATAATGGAAATTTTTATTTTCAGATACTGTTAAAGTAACCTGATTGCCATCTTAGGCATGATTTTTTAACATAAAATGGGTATACTTCCAAACTAAGTATGCTGCTAGCATCCTCATCTTCTTTTATTGTTAGTGAAGCTTATTTTCATGCATCTGATTGTCATCTTGGCATGTTTTTTTGACCAAAATGGGTTCACTGTGAACTGAGGATGCTATAGGTACGTACTCCAAAATCCTCCGGCCGGATATGCACAACAATTGGGTTTTAGATTTAGTTGGGCACAGTGAATTAGTAGAGCAACATATAAGCTCAGATAATGGAAATTTTCATTTTAAGATACTGTTAAAGTAACCTGTTTGCCATCTTTGGCATGATTTTTTAACCAAAAATGGGTTCACTTCCAAACTAAGTATGCTGCTAGCATCCTCATTTTCTTTCACTGTTAATGAAGCTTATTTCATTAAGATCTAGGATGGCAAGATCTAGGATGGCAAATTTTGATTGGTCTGTGATTGGATTGTTTAGTGGCTGTTGTCTATGTTCTTAATTGGGCTGTGATTAGAAAGAGAGGGCTCGAGTGGAGATCTGGAAACCCATATAGAGACATCTTGTTCATAATAATTTATTATTATTGTTGTTCTTGTCGCTCTTGCTGTTGTTGCTGATGTCTCTTTGTGTTCGTGTGCTGAAGGGAAACAAGGGATGAGAGAGAGATGAGGAAAATGCCGCTATGTTAGTCTGGTGTATCCAAAGTCTCTACCATTCTTCTTTCTGTTTCCATTTCTGGCTTCTGTATTTGGTTTCCTTCCACGATGACAGTTCCCTAAAAATACACTTGATATGAGCCCTATCTTATTTTTCTTATTTTTCTTATATTTGGTTTCCGTCCACGATGACAGTTTCATGGATTGTCTGAACAATCCATGAAAGACATGCTTAGATACTGAATTTTCATTTGTTTTACTATTTTAGATAGTGGATATTCCCAATCAGAGGAGAATATAAAGGTTTCAAGTTAGATACTGAATTTTCATTTGTTTTGTTATTTTAGATATATTTAAAAACAAAATTAAGTACTAGATTTTTAGCATTGCAATGTAATTATTTTACCTCTGTATATATCATTAACAATTCCATTTGCAATTGGCAGTTTGATCTTATAATTTAAGATACAGGTAGTTCTTTTTGCAAGTTAAAAAAATATGTATATTCTGTATTGTGGTCTACTGTTGAATTAAACTATTGTTTTTTTTTCACAGAGCTGTCGCCCAGATGAAGGAAATTCTAATGATCAGAGCTGAAGCTACTCGAGGGGTATGAATCTGCGGTCTTCCTTGCTGTTCTTATGTCCTCCTTGCTGTATGGTTGTTGTTCTTATGTCCTCCTCCTTGCTGTTGTTATGTCAGACTGGTTTTTTTTATGAGAGTTATGTCAGACTTTTAATTTGGGATATTTTGGATATTTGTCAGACTGGTTTGTTTGGATATTTGGGATGTTAGTCCCTATATTAATTTTTTAATTATGACACTATTAATTAATCAATGAATTTGGACGTTGATATGACACGTGTGAAACTTGATTATCTTTAATTATTCTTGTGTTTGTTTGTGATTTGCGTAGTAATATGCAACGAAATTGGTTGAATCAGTTGTGAATTAGTTTACAGGTTTTGTAAATGAAACTGTGAATTGAAATCGAACGGAAAACCGGAGTATCGAAAATAAACGGGCATAGCTAGACCGGCGTTTTAAAAACGCCGGTCTATATAATCAATTTGTTGGAGTGTGCGATATACCGGCGTTCCACACACGCCAGTGAATGTCGTCAGCTGTAACGGCACCGACGAACACCGGCGTTTTATAAAACGCCGGTGTATAGAACTACACCGGCATTTTTTGGTCACGCCGGTGCTTGTAAGTAGGGAAAACCGGGCACTCATAAACGCACATATACCGGCGCTCTACGACCGCCGGTATACTTTCGTTCTACACCGGCGTTTATAGAAATGCCGGTGAATGTATAAATATCGGCGGTTTACGACCGCCGGTGAATGTATATAGGGTGTAAAAGAACGGCACTCAGAGACCCACATACACCGGCATTTTCTGACCGCCGGTGTAGTTGTGACATTTGCCGGCGTCCATTAAAACCGCCGGTGTAGACCCCTTCGTTTCCGCGACGATCGCTTCGGCGGCATTTGGACCGGCGCTATTATAAACGCCGGTGAAATTTTTACTGGAGTAAAAAAACGCCGGTAAAGACGTAAAAAAATGCCGGGAAATCCAGTATCTTTTGTAGTGTTCACAAAAACATGACTCAAAACAGATTTGTATCCAGAAAACGTGTTCAGCAAGAAATCAGAAGTTTGTATTCATAAACAGGAAAACAGCATGAAAACTTACAAATTAAATCCACGAAAAAATCAGGGGTATTCTCTAGTATGTTTAGTATCAGAAAATAATGTTTTATAATTTTCCAACATAGATAGAATAGTCAAGTAAAATCACAAAACAGCAAAATACAGTAGTTTTGCAAATCTGGAATCATAAACACATCAGTACTAAAACAGCAATATCTCACAAAATATAAATCGAAATTCAGATCCGTCAAAAGGATGATAAAATAGATACAGTAGGATATAATTCATTTTCACAAAGTTTTTAGAGATAACAAGTACAATCAGGTCTAAATTATGTATCTTTACTGAACAGCAAGAAAATTCCGCAAGTATAGTAGTTGTTTCCAAGTATAGAATAGTTTGTAAAAGTCATCAATTAAATGCACAAAAATTAAGGGTTAACTCCAATCAGGTCTAGTTGTAACCAGCAAAATATTGGATCAAAGTACTATCTTTAACATTAGTATAAAAATAGATTACCATACAAAATTCATATAAAACTGGATTTGGAATTTTAAACACATCTGCAGTAAAATAGTCATAACTCGCAACTCATAAATTGAAACTGAGTTCTGTTAGAAAATCTGAAAATTAGAAAGAATTCTCTATAATTCATATTCGCAAATGATTTTCATATACTGACCTTAATAAGGTCTAAAATACTGAACAAGAACAGGGTAACACAAAAACTGAAATATCCTTTATGCATAAAATCAACATAGATCAACATATCCAAATCGCAACAAAACATAAAATAGGGTATACTGGATGTCCAAGCAACATGGTATAGGGTATTTAGTAAGTCTACAGCAAGTTATTGTACTATCAACACATCTATCATACGAGATCATACAACAAGTCATGAACAACATGCATGTATACAACAAGAAGTGGTCATTCCTAAGTTACTTCATGTCGGGGGTGACAACTACGGGCGACTCAACACAATAGAGACAAAATATAACAATGGTTATGCACAAGAATTGTCTCTAAAACACAACTACACTACATGCAATATTTAGTACTTGTATTACACAACAAAAAGAATACAAGTTACTTGCCTGAGAGACGACGATAAAAACGAAGCAAAAGCAAGAATAATGGGAACGGATCCCGGGCACAAACACAACGAACAAACGAACAAATGAACGAACCACGAACACAAACCAACAAACGGATCACGATGACGATCAAGAAGATCAAGATAATCAAACAACGATTGGGCAGATCAGCACGAATGAGATTGAAGATGATGAAGATCAAGAGATCCAATGGCTAGATCCAAGAGATCCAGATCTAGTTGATCAGATCAGATCGGACCATGATGATCAAAATTAGATCAACAGACGGCTAGGAATGCTTGATGATGATCATGAAGAGATCGGAGGGCTGAGATTCAAGGATCAACCACCTCTTTGATGAACAGCAACCCAAAGGCCGGCTCTGGTTCGATGGCGGAACCCAGGAAACAGGGACAGGCAACCAGTGGGGTGACGTCGATGGCAAACAGTGGTGGAGCACGATGAAGAAAGGGGATACGAGCCAAGAGGGGGCTCACAATGTCGATGTTGTCGCTGCTGGCTGTGCAGTCACTAAGGGGAGAAGAAGGGGGCTGGCTAGGGGTCGTAAGCAGGAGGGGATCGCCAGTAAGGGCACGACACTCTAGGCGGGGCACTGGGTGTGCGATAGCGGGTGCTCGGGCTGCTGTTGTATGCTACAGTCGTGGCAGGGTTACTGCAGTGGGCAGACTGTTGTTGTAGGGCATCGCGACTAGCTGCGGCTCGAAGGAGGAGGAGCACAGGGCGAAGAAGAGGAGAAGAGGTTGCGACAGGTGTGGCGCATGGCGCTCGGGAGGAGTGGGGAAAAAGGGTGGCTGGTGCAGCGACGCTGCAGGATGGTGGAGAGGAGCACAGGCGCACAGGGGAGAGATTAGGAGAGGGTGCAAGGCTGCCGAGGGGCTGGGGTTGAGTACAGGCGACAGAGAGAAAGGTTGGAAAGTAGGGGACGAAGTTGAAGTAGGCGACTAGGGATAGAGAGCAAGGAAAGATATACAGGAGTATAAATAGGTGGTTGGGTATTAGGGTTAGGCGTGAACAAGGGTTTTTGGGTTTCGGGTATACAACATATAGGTAGATGCGTATGGGTTGACGGGCATAGGTGCAAACGGGTAGGGTTTATATTGGGTTTCGGTTTTTGGGCTTAAAATCCAATAGAGAAATTAAAATAACTAATGAAAGTAGGTATATATAACAAAAATATATTTTGTACTACAATATGGAAATAATTTGAAATAACTACTAATACAATTAACAACATAAATGGATTTTTAAAATAGACAATCAAAGTTATAATAATAATAACAATAATAACAATAATCATAATAATAAAAATAAAAATAAAATAATCGTAATAATAATAATACTGAAGAATAGTGATACGGCTAAAAATGGGATTAAATCGGAGCCGTTCAAATTGGGCACGAAACATAAAGTTCACAGGGGCAAAATAGTAATCTCACTTACAGACGGGTCCGAAATGGGAATTGGGTATTTTCTTTAGGGCCTAATAACCCATGAACGTGTCTGTTCAACTGAGAACGGGTCCAAAACCCATTAAGAGTCAGTTTTGAAGGATACGAAGAGATCTTGATTTGTCCTCATCCTGAAGAGGTGGTTCTAACCACTTCTATCCAGCCACACCGGGGAGTAGAGTTTCGTTCTTATCTAGAAGCAGATCGCCACGACGACTAGGTGATCACTCTTTGACTACCTAAAGCTCTTTCATATTCTTTTCTGAGTATTGACAAGAGTGTCAGAGGGATCGTCGCCGGGATTATCCCCGGTATTTCGAACTTCGTGCAGGTCAACGGGAGCAGCTAGGAGTCAGCCCAAAGACGGTCGAAGTGGTCAGGTTTGACCCATCTGATTCCTCTTGAACTCACAAATTCATCTGATTGCCCCCCACATCGAAATCAGCAGCAACAGATTGACGTCATCTGTAGGAAATCGAATAGCAATCCGACCCTCCTCCATTAATAGAAGCCACTCCCAGCTATGCCTCTGAAGAAGGGGAAGTCCGCAGCCTCCAACCGTAGAACTATTTCCATCCCTCCTCTGCCTCCAGGGGATCTCCCTCCGCCCGTCCAACTGGCCTAGCAGCTCGAACAACCGGTCCCTCAATCCGTTTAGCAGCCTCAAGGGCCTCAGGTGGCTGTTGGAGAACCCTCTCGTCGAAGTCGCCAGAAGCAACCCCTTCACCAAGTCCATATCTCCGTACACAACCCTTCCTCCGACTCTATGGCCACCCATAGCCTTCCAACACCGAAGGATCTGCGAGATGTTCTCAACAACCGGCAGAACGAGCCAGATCTTCGGATCCGCTTAGACGACAGGCGGACTCGTGATGGGAACCCCCGTCGGGAGCATCAGAGGGATCGTTCACCCCGCCGGACAGATCACAGAGGTTCCAACTCCCCCAGGAGGTGGAAGGAGTCACCTCAGCATCGCCAGAGAAGAAGTCGCTCCCTGGCTGCCCGTCCAGCAGCCCGAGCCCATCGGGAGCAGGAGGCCCCTGTAGCAAGGGCGGAGTTCCAATAGTTCCAGGAAGCGGTCCTACGGGCACTCAGTGTCGCCCCTAATAATGACCAATGGGTTCCCAGTCCTCGTCCAGCTCCTAACCATCGCCGCCGCTCTCTCAGTCCCTAGCCAGCTCCGACCCATCACCGTCGCTTTACCAGTCCACGACCTACTCAAAGCTATCGCCACCGTAGCCCCAGCCCTCCTCTACATGAAGATGAGTCTCGGGGCTCAGTGAGGCATAACCGAAGGGAGGACTCGGCCTACCGCCGTATCCACGAGATGGAGAGGCGCCTCGGCCAACTAGATAGAGATGAAGAACAACGGGCGAAGAACCTTCGCCCGAGCAGGCCCACGTTCTCTCGAACTATCATAGAGGCCCCCGTCCCAGAGAACTTCTGTAAGCCCTATTTTCAGATTTTATTGTATTTTGTTTTCTTTTGATTATTGTATTTGATTCATTTGTTATTGAGTATTTTGTCCTTTCTTGGGTTCTTTTGTTCTCTCTTGATCAATCTGTGTTCTTTTGGTTGGATCCTGTTCTCTTTGCAATTTTGCTCTTTCTATTTTGAGTTCGATTTGTTTTCCTTTGTGTTCGTCTCATCTCATTGCATTTGTTTGTTACCCATTAAACCGTAACCCAGAATGCACATAATCTCAGCCCAAAACCCTAATTCTTGAACCCCTATAAATAATCCCATTAAACCCTAATAATTTGTTCTTTCTCACACTTCCGCCGTTACCCACTTTCTCTCTCCCCGATACCCTATTCTCCTTCTCTATTTTCGCTGAACCCAAAAGTCAACTGAACACCACCCTACCCCCGTCGCTACTCCGATCGCCCTTCACCACCGTCACCGCCCTCATCATCGTCTCCATCCCCTCATCACCATCTCACCGTCGTTGTCCCCATCGTCCTCGCCAACCCATCACCAAAACCCATTGCCAAAACCTTCACCACTGTTGTAACCCCTTACCGTCGCCCTAACCCATCTCCGTGCACCCTCATTGCCCTCGTCATCTCTCACTGCTTCACCGGAGTCCCTAGGCATCACCGTCGAGTTCCGAAGTTGCCGTTGTCGACGTTATCTATTTTCCACCGCAAAATAGTCGTTGGAGTTTCATCGTGGTTGTCGTCGCTGCCGTCACTTCCCAACCGTGGTGCCGATGCCGCTTTGCCCCTGCCCCGTCGTAGTTGCCATCGGAGACGCCGTCCCTCTCTCTCTCCTTACCGAAGAAGAAGACCAGTGATTGGTCGGATCTGCTGTCCCGTGTTCGGCCACACCAGATCCCACTCTTGTTATCCCTGTTTGGATTGGATCCGGTGTGAGGAAGAGATCCTATTGGTTCGGTTCGGTGTTTCGTGTTCTGGGCGCATTAGATCTGGTTTTGGTGTTCTGTGTTCTGTCCCGATCCGGTGTGAAGATTTGCTCTTGGCTTTTGCTGTTGCTGTGGTTCTTCGCACGTGTTTTTGGAAGATTTTGCGTTATTCCTAATTAATTATAACTACAATATAATAGGCAAGTCTATTCTTGAACCCTTTTTATTGTTTGTGTTCAAGATTATATGATCTCCTGCAAGTAGATCCTATCCATTTTGCTATCAAAACTATTTTTGACAATTTCGTTAAGATTATCAAGGGTTTATACGAGCTAACCCGACACACTGTTAACATCGTGCTATCTCTTTGATCTAAACCCAGTTCTAAATGTTTCATGCATATGTACAATTAAATAACTAGATTCATGCATAAGACTACTTGATAAATTGGACGTTGAAATTGTATGTGCTAAATTGAAGTTGCTCGATGAATTGACACCATGACTGTGATAATTGCATCTTAAACCTTAGAAATTTGCATGTGACACCTAGGATTGCTTTGTTTACCAATTTGCATGCTGTATGTGTTCG
The DNA here is from genome assembly GCA_017893485.1 of Hemerocallis citrina. Classification (NCBI taxonomy): domain Eukaryota; kingdom Viridiplantae; phylum Streptophyta; class Magnoliopsida; order Asparagales; family Asphodelaceae; genus Hemerocallis; species Hemerocallis citrina. The sequence continues at coordinate 426,464,470 of CM030358.1, read as the reverse complement.
TATGAACTATTTGTTTTCTTTTTATGTTAAGTTCATTTCTGTATGTTTCACTTTGAATCAGATCTTTAGCCATGCTAATGACATAATTTGAAAGAACTTACTAAACATAAAATGTAGCCCTTAATGTCTAAATAATTTTTCCCTGGTCTGGATTTAAATTCCAATTTGTCATCTGTTACTTATCATCACTTTACTGCAACTATGTTAGTAATTCCAGACTCATAATTTCTTGCGTATCGGCTGTTTCTTATTTTATTACCCTGTTAACAGTAAAAGAAAAATCTGAAATAAATTAGGGTGGACCTAGACATGTATAGATACATCCTTGAACTTTTGTAGATTTTATTAATGAGTTCTCTGACCCGAAATAATTAGTAGAACATAACTTACTACATGTTGACTGAACATAAAACATGATTAGAATAGAGTTTTCACCCTAGTTCCTGTGTATTTTATATGCCTTAATTATACTCACTGGAACCGTGTGGAAGTCTACTTTCCAGATCTTCCGGTGGATTCAGATTTACTATTGTGGAGTGACCATAATCCATGTTTTAGTACAGCAAGATCGTGCTGTCCTGATTTTGTGAAATGTGTTTATATGATGCATTTGCTTCATCTTTGTCTGTAGGGCATAGAATTAGTCACACATAGTAATATACAATATTGGCACCCTCTTGCATGCTCACATAGTGTAACCCCTGTTTCCCAAAATCCGTATTTTCTGTGTATTTTTTTGTATTTAAAATTTTTGTAAATTTATTTTTTCCGCTCTTAAACTATTTTGTTAAAATTTGTTTTGGGATCTTCTATTAAAATCTATTTATGATCAAAAGTTTATTTGTAGCTATTTTTCCAATGATTTTTATACAACCCTATTAGTATTATTGTTACTACGGTTATTTTTATTATTATTATTATTATGATGATTATTGTTATTATTGTCACTATTATAACTTTGATTGTTTATTTAAAAAAATCTAGTTCTATTGATAATTGTATTTGTGGTTGTTTCAAATAAATTCCATACTGTTGTACAAATCATATTTCGTATATAAACCTACATTTTATTGGTTAATTATTTTTTTCTATTAAGTTTTTAAAACCTTATTTTCCCTTAATGGATTTTAACCCATTAATCCCTAACAACCCAAACCCAATAATAAATACCCCAAACCCAAATACCCATACCCATTAGCTAATACACCTAAAACCCAATACAGTAATACCCATTACCCATTTATAACTACCCTGAACCCAAACCGTTAATACCTATTTAACCAGACCCCCCACAGACCCGTTACCTGCATCCCCATAACCCAACTCAGCCTAACCCTAAACTTTCCCTCATTATATATATACCTGTCCCTGCCTCTTCACCTTCCCCATGCAGCCACCTAAACCCATCGTCCTCTTACCTCCTTCTCTCTCCCGTTCGCTCTCCCCTCTCTCTTCGACTTCTTCTCGCCATCCCGCGTGCTGTTTCTGCCGCGAAGCAATGCCTCCTCTCTCCCCTCCTTTCATCGTGGCACCGTCCAGCAGCCCACCGCACCCTCTGAGCCGTTCTCTCCCGATGCTGCAGCAGCACGACAACAAGTCGTGCCTCCTTGCGCCGATCGCTGCACCGCGCGCTTCCCCAGTCGTAACTTCCCTCCCCTCGACGTCTGCACCACCGCAGCGACCTCCACAGGAATAACTAGCGGTGGCAACACAGTGCGCTTCCCGCCTATGTGTGCTCCTCCGCTCAGCCACGACGACCACTGCCGTTCACCCGCCATCGCGCGACTCCACCAATCAACAACGTCCACCAGCACTGCCCCCTTCCTTCCCTACCATTTCCTGGCAACTGCGGCAGCGACATCTTCCCTGTCCAGCACTGTCGCCATTCAGCCGTGCGCAGCACTCCTCATTGCCTCTGAGTTGCTGGGTATATGTGTTTGGATGAAGTTAATCGTGAGCCGTCGATCGATTTGATCATCTTGATCTTGATTGATTGAGTGTTAGCCGTTCATTTGATCTTGTTCATGATCTTGATTCTTGACCTCTTGATCTTGGCTGTCCATCGGATCTTGATCATCATCATCACATCTCGATCATCATGGGGTCTTGATCTTTTGATTATGGACTGTTGGATCGCATTATCATCATCTTGGAGTTCTTTGATTGCTTTAATTGGTGGCCATTCGATCATCGATCTGATACGATCATCATTATCATCATCAAGATACTGATCACATCTCAATCTTGATCTTGATCTTCGATCAGAGTCGTCCGATCTGATTAGACCGCCTTGATCTCTTGATCTTTTGATCTCAGTCGTCTGATCGTTTTCGTGATCTGTTGTTCCTTATGTTCGTGATTGGTTCGTGATTCGATCATTGAGTTCGTGCCCCGGGATCCATTCCCGTTATTCTTATTTTTTGTCGATTTCGTCTCCGGTTAATGCAAGTAACTTGTACTCAAATTTCTTTGCATGGTACAAGTCAAAAATACCGCTTGTAGTGTATTTGGGTTCTCGAGACAATTTGTGTGTGAAACTCCTTGTTGATATTATCTCTATAGTGATTTGACCAAAGTTGCCTCACGACACAATATTGACATGAAACAGCTTAGGTCTTGCCCGTTCTTGATTTGATCATGTATGTGAGACTTCTTGTGAGAATTCGGATATTTGTTGAGAACCATGTGATAGACTTATTTTAGATATGTTAATTAACTTATTTCATGATGTTTGGACACTTGGTAGACTCGATTTCATGTTTGGTTGTGTTTGGATCAAGTTTCGTTAAATCTATGTTGATTTTGGTTTTGAGGAAATTCTGTGTTTTACCGATATTCTGTCTTGATCCGTAATTTAGACCATATTAAGGACAGAATCTTAATTTTAGTATATAACATGAGTTTTAGAGGAATTCGTCTTCTTTCCAACCCCTCTGACCTTGCTCGATTTTCGTTTTCGTATGTGTGAGATATGACTGTTTTACTACAGGGATGTCGATAAATTTCAGATTTCGTTTCTTGATAATTTTGATGACTAAATAATTTTGATACTTGTGCTACACATTTTATTTTGATATGAAACTTTGGTCAGTACTTCTATATCTATTTAGGGATTACCCAGAATTTTGGTAGATTTTATTGATGAGTTTTATACATCGTTTCATGCTTGTTTATGAAAGCTATACTTACTGTATTTTGCTCGCTATTCTATAAAGACTCGTATTTTTACCCTATTTCCTTCTACTGTATGGAAAATACTTATGAAATATAAAAGTTAGATTATTTTGTCTATTTTCATCTCCTTTTGGCGGATTTTTATTTCGTTTCACGGTTGCCGAGATATCACAGTTTTTGTACAGAAGTGTTGGGAATTTCAGATTTGCCAAACTTTCGTATCTTTATGATTTCTGATTTTTGATGGCTAAAATAATTTTACTGGAAAATTATGAAACTTTATATTTTGATACTATACATATAGGTGAATTCCCCAGATTTGTACGGGATTTATTTGAGGAGTTTTCATGCTGTTTTCCTGCTCTTGAATTCGTTTTTCTGATTTCTGGCTGAACGCATTTTCTGTATTCAAATCAGTTTTGAGCTATGTTTTTGTGAATTAACATATGACTTATTTATACTCTCTGGATTCGGTTGGGAGTCTGTTTTCTATAAGTTTCGACGGATTCAGATTTCCATGTTTGTAACACTGGGAATAACTGTTTTACTACAGTATGGTCTTGCTGTTCTGAACTTGAGATTTGGTTATTTTATTCTTTTATGTGCTATCTTGTACCCGTACTTGTTTATCTTGCAACTTGAACTTGTTATTTGATCATGCCATATTATTCTTGACCTGTTTCGTGACACATATATGCATGTTTGACATTATTAATAAATAACCAAGCCGGAGTTTAAGGGAAAGATCTAATAGTGGATAATTTAGAAACGTGTACTCGGAAGGGGGCCTGTGTTTCCCACATTTGGAATTTTGAATATGATTTGGATTATTTGTAATTTGGTATATGATTTGGATTATTTAGAATTTGATATATGATTTGGATTATTTGAAATTTGGTATATGATTTGTTTAATTTTGAATTTGGTATAGGATTTGGATTACTTGTCCCTGAGTACACTGCCCTCTATGGTCCACTATGAAATCTAAAGAGAAACTTTTTGTTGTAGCAACCATGTGTTATAATATGGGGCGCATGAAATTCTACCTAGATAGTAATAACTACAAGACTTGATACGTGACACCTGAACATAATACATGCTTACTTGATACTTGACTACATGATACACGAGATTTGATACATAACACTTGATACATGATTACATGATACATGACACTTGATTACATGATTACATGGTACTTGTTTACTTGACACTTGATTCATGCCATTTACACTTGTTAACCTTACCATGCTAGTTGTTTATTTTGACATCATGCTTATTCCATGTTATTAGTTAGTTTTTCCCCATGTACTTGTATCCTGCATTACAAGCGGTCCGTAACTTGCAATTGACGGGTACTTGTTTTCTCTTTTCATCTTCCCTGCAATTGTTAAATTGTAGATTTTGGAGAATAGGTTCCAGAAGGTATTGGTGGCATGAACTATTAGTACTGGATTTTATTATTATTATTTCTTGTAGCAGTTTGAACAATATTGTATTCTTGTATTTGGATTTATTCTTGTATGTGGGCAATGTGACCCAGGATTTTGACTTATTCAGATCATCACTATTTGAGAATTATATATTTGGTTTCAAGTTTTCTTGTTGGTATTTTGGTTCATATGTGCATGTTGGTTGATACTTTTGCTTCCGACTCTGATTATTTCGTAAGATGTTGTAAAGATTCTTGAACAGCTTATGGATGATGATAATCATTCGCTGGACTTTTGTCACGTATCCGTATTCCGTATTCTTTTTGGGAAGCGGGCCGTGACACATAGGATGAAAATAAACTATTAACAAGCTGGGATATTATAGGTAGACTTTGTATTGAACAATCGGGAAATGTCCTCGGTAAGGCCTCATCATTATATTGTATTGTCTTGGAATGAGGGGTATTGATTGCAATGATTTATTGATGATTCATGATTGTAAATTATTGTTATCAATGCCGAGTACACGAACCGTGAATTCACCATCGGTCTAAAACGATCACTGTGCTTGCGCGGAACCTGTGGAATGGGACGCAGCAGTACGTGCACTAGATAGGCTAATAAAATACTTAACAACCGGCATACTTGATCTTGTATTGAACTTGACTTGACATCACGCATCTCATGTGTGATTATTGTACACCTTTGATATTATTGCCTGCTCTTTATTTTGTTCTTTGTCTTTGACCATGTTCCTTTCCTTTGATATTCATGCTTTCTTATTATCCTTTGTTTTCTCTACTTGCCACCCACGACTTGCTCTAAGGGCACTCTTTTTTTTCTTTTTAGATCATTCCGTGGCCTCGGTGGCTTTTCAGTCCAATGTCACTAATCCTGACCTCAGGGCATCCCTGGCTAAGAAGTCTCCTCGGGACTTCTCAGAGCTCCTTCTTAGGAGCGAGAAGTACATCCGAGCTGAAGAAGCTCTCAACCGCCCCAATCTTGAGGGGTCGTCTTTCGAGAACTAACAGAAAACTGCTGAAGAAGAAGGAGCTAAGAAGCTCTAAAAAGACAATGGAGGTCAACGTCGCCATCCTCCCCACTTTGAAAAGTTCACTCCGCTCAATGCGAGTGTCTCCGCCATCTTGATGGAAATTGGGAACAAGGGTCTCCTACCACCGCCTCCAAAGATGAACACCCCCGGAAAGAAGAGAAATCGGGATAAGTGGTGTCGCTTCCACAGGGACCACGGCCACGACATAGACGACTGTCGGGCCCTGAAGGATGAGATCGAGGCCCTCATTCAGAGAGGGTAGCTTGTTAGGTTCGTAAAGAGGGATAGGTTTGATCCACCTCCACCCCCCTTGGGGGCTAACAGGCGAACCGAACAGCACGCAGAGAACTCGAATGTCGAAGCAGAAGTCGTCCTGCACCTCATACACGGAGGCTCAATGGGAGGAGATTCCAACTCCTCCTGAAACGCCTTTGTTTTGGAAGTGAACTCCGTGCAGAGCCATCCTCCTCCCAAGGTTCTGGGAGTTTTTGTTATGTTCTCTGATAAGGACTTGGAGGGCATCCGGACGCCCCATTGCGACGCCCTTGTTATAAATCTTCGGATAGCCAAATTTGATGTGCGCCGAATTCTAGTGGACACGGCAGTTTAGTCAACATTCTTTTCTTGGAGGCCTTCAAGGGCCTCCAGCTGTCAAGAAATCGGCTCAAGCCAGCGGGCTACACTCTTCATGGATTCACCGGGGTACCGGTGACAATCGAGGGAGTTATAACCCTCGACGTGACCGCTAGCAAAACCCCGGTCACCCGCACAGAGCCGAGGGACTTCATGGCGGTAGATGTCAAAGCCGCCAATAATGTTATCCTGGGTCGACCAGGTCTGACTGCTCTCCAGGCCATCCCATCGGCCTATCATATGAAGATGAAGTTCCCCACCCCCACAGGAGTGGGAGAAGTAAGAGGGAGCCAGGAGGCGACTCACAAGTGTTACATGACCTCGTTGGGAGGCCCAAACCTTTCCATTGAAGCCCTCGAACTCCCACGAGAAAGTAGCCAGACCATCTCCGAGCCGGTGGACGAGCTGGAAGAAGTAGCCTTCTTAGAAGAAGATGCCACCAAGACTTTCCAGATCAGCAAGGCCCTTTCCCCCTACATCAAAGAAGACATCTCCCAATGCATAACGGAGAACCGTGATCTTTTCGCCTGGACCGCGGCGGATATGCCTGGGATCTCAGAAGAGCTCTTGATGCACCACCTCAGCGTTGCCCCGGGAGTCAAGCCAGTCCAGCAGAAGCGACGTAAACTCTCTCCTGAGCGCCAACAAGCGATCACGGAAGAGGTCGAGAAGCTCTTGAACACCCGATTCATCCAAGAGGTGAACTACCCCGAATGGCTATCCAATGTAGTCATGGTTAAAAAAGCCAACGGGAGCTAGAGAATATGCATTGATTTTACCGACCTCAACAAGGCATGCCCGAAGGATCAATTCCCCCTTCCGAGCATCGATGCTCTGATCGATGCGACCTCTGGCCATGAGCTCCTAAGCTTCATGGATGTCTTCTCGGGGTATAACCAGATCCGGATGTTCCCTCCTGATATTTCGAAGACCTCGTTCGTGACTGACCAAGGCCTGTACTGCTACCGGGTCATGCCCTTCGGGCTCAAGAACGTGGGAACTACATACCAGTGCCTAGTCAACAGGGTCTTCTGAGACCAGATTGGCCGTAACATTGAAGTCTATGTGGACGACATGTTGGTCAAGAGCATCCGTAGGTAAGTGCATGTCCTTGACCTCCAGGAAGCCTTCGGGGTGTTGAGAAGGCACAACATGAGGTTGAATCCGAGCAAGTGTGCCTTCGGTGTCTCGTCCGGTAAACTCCTCGGATTCATGGTGAGCCAGAGGGACATAGAAGCCAATCCAGAGAAGATCAAAGCCGTACTCAATATGGCCCCTCCCTCCAATGTCAAAGAAGTGCATAGGCTTACAGGTCACCTTGCAGCTATAGGGCATTTTCTCTCCAAGTGAGGAGAGAAATGTGTTGGATCCTGTAGGCGAGACAAAAAACACTAGAGGGGGGGTGAATAGTGTTTGTAAAAATTAAATTGCAGAATACAGATTTTTCTTCTGTGCAGTCGACTTAAAGAGTGAACCAGTCGATTGAAAAGGTAATTCAAACAAATCTGTGAAGTCGACTCAGAGTTAAGACGGTCGACTTAACAACCAGAAAAACTATCAGAGTATACGAGTCTGACCAGTCGACTTATAAAGTACTCAGTCGACTGTCCAGACAGGTTTCAGAGAAACAACCCAAACTGAGAAAATATAAATGCAAGTAAGAGAAATACAACCACAGAGTGCACACGATGTATCCTGGTTCAGTCCTCCCGGCCTACATCCAGTCCCCAAGCAACCCACTTGAGATTTCCACTATTCTTGAAAAAGTTTACAAGAATACCCTACGGCGTTCAGACAACAACCTCGTCTAACCCGTAGTCCTTTCTCTCAACCACAGAAAGCAACCCACTCTTCCACCAAGAGTGATACAACTGACTCCACATCATAGAGTCCTACTCTCCAACAGAGAGGAAAATAAAAACAATAAATTTGTTTTACAATCAACCTATAGCCTTGTTTGTGATTTGTGATATAGTACGTGGCTAAAAAAGGTTGACTTCTATCTTCAGTCCAGAATGAAATCAGATGTTATACTGGACTGAAAAAGGAGAACCAAGACTTAGTGATTTGAAAGCTTGTCTCTTGGAAAATGTAACACTTAAGATCTCAAAGAAATGCTTGGAGTATTGGGGCTTTTAACAGTTGATTCTAATCTCTATTTAGAGAGATAGATTCACTCGACGTTGGGAACCAGTTGTTCAACTGTCAACCAACGGATCTAAAAAGATTTGAATTTGAAAAACGATTTTAAAAACATAAAACTGTTAAACGCACTTGAACAGTCGACTGGGTTGCCATGATGAGTCGACTGGTCAGAGTTTGAATAAGTTTAGTCATTTTTGTACCGACTCAGTCGACTGGTATAGGTATCGGTCGACTGGTACTCAACAACTAAACTATTTCAAACTTGTTTTGACCTTTTTGAAGTTTGAAAAACACACATTTGTAAAAGAGTGAATGTATGTGTGTGTGACAAGGCTTTACATCATACTAAGACTCAAGAAATATAAAATATTACATTTGGTTACAAGACATAACAATATATGACACTTGAAGCATAGGTCTTGACTTGAGTCTTGAGTGAAGCCATTGTCTTTATCCAGAGCATGTGCTTGTACATTTGTTCAGCTGTATAGTAATGAGGCCTTTGTGTATACAACCTGGTATAGCATAGATACATGTTGCAGTGTGTTGTAATCATCAAAATCAAGAATCAACATTCTGCCCCTTTTTGATGATGACAACACAATAGCTGATTATAATAACATAAAGAATACAAGCATAGAATTGATATGCTCCCCCTATTAAAAGCACATAATGCATATGATATCAGTCGACTTAAAAAAGAATTAGTCGACTTAACAGAACCTCTTGAAAAGAACAGAACACAAAAATCATCACAAAACAGCAATAAAAAGTCTCTATCAGTCGACTTACCAAGTTGATCAGTCGACTGAACAGAAAATTTACACAGGGAGGTTTTTTACACATCATACCAACAGGGAGGTTTTTCAACCCCTTGTCATCAACAAAAAAACATAAGATAATAAGTAATAAAAATAGGAATGGCTTTATAGAAATAACGAAGTCTTACAAAATTGTAACAGCAAATAAAAAAGAAAAAATACATAGGAAATAAAACTAAAAAATCATCAATCTTCATCTTCGGTGTCATCAGCAGCATCTTGAGATGGTGGTGGAAATTGAGTAGTAAAAAGATGAGTCAGATGGGAGATTTTGGAGTCAAGGGAGTTAATATGAGAATCAAGAGTGTCAATAAAGGAATCAAACAAAGAGAAGGGAGATTTAAAAAGAATATACCAACAAGGAGAATGGAATCAAACAGCAAGGAATCGGAAATCAGCAGCTCCAAAACAGATTCGGCAGTCGACTTCCGGATCGATCTCCTTCTCCTTAGGGTTTCAGATTGGGGAAAAGTAAAAGTGAAAAATTGGGGCTGTGAGAGGGTTTTTAACAGAAAACAGATGGCTGGGATTGAATAGGAATGAGATCAACGGCTCACACAGGAGTCACGGGCGAGTAAAAGATAACAATTTGTCTCAAGAATTGTGTGATGATTCGACGATGAAGACAGACTGACTCGCGACAGTCGACTGGTTTTAGGAGACAGTCGACTTAGTCGAGAGAAAAATAAGTATTTATAACAACTGATCAGTCGACTTGGTGAAATTTCAGTCGACTGGTCAGAGTATATATAGAGAATACGGGACAGTCGACTTAGGGAAATCTCAGTCGACTTAACAGAAATATTTTCAACAAATATCAAGAAAATTATATATCCCTAGTTCTCTTCTTAAAGTTATAAAAATGTCTTTTTTAAGTGGTTTTGTAAAGATATCAGCTACTTGTTTATTAGTAGAGATAAAGTCTAAAGATATGTCTCCTTTTAAAACATGATCACGTAGAAAATGATGTCGAATAGCAATATGTTTCGTACGTGAATGTTGAACCGGATTTTTAGATAAATTAATTGCACTGGTATTATCACACATTATTGAAGGTTTTTCAAAAGAAATACCATAATCTAATAAGGTTTGTTTCATCCATAGAATTTGTGCACATGCCAAACTTGCAGCGATATATTTAGCTTCTGTAGTAGATAGGGACACTGAATTTTGCTTTTTACTGCACCAAGAAACTAGGGAATGTCCCAAAAAGTGACATGTTCCACTAGTGCTCTTGCGATCAGTTTTACTACCAGCAAAATCAGCACACTATACGACAAAAGTTGGAAATTATCGGTGCGTGGATAAAATAAGCCATAATCAGATGTGCCTTTAATATATCTTAAAATTCGTTTCACTGCTTTTAAATGAGACTCTTTAGGACTAGACTGATATCTAGCACACAAATATACACTGAACATAATATCTGGTCTACTAGCGGTAATATATAAGAGTGAACCAATCATACCTCGATAGAGTTTCTGATCAACACTCTTACCTAATATATCTTTGTCAAGGGTAGTAATAGTAGCCATAGGTGTGGATTTACTACTTGTACTATCCATGTTAAACCGTTTGAGTAATTCTTTTGCATATTTTCCTTGATTAATAAATATGCCATTTGAAAAATGTTTAATTTGTAGTCCAATAAAATAATTGAGTTCACCCATGTGACTCATCTCAAACTCGTTTTTCATGGTGTTAGCAAACTCTTGACATAGATTATTATTAGTAGAACCAAAAATTATATCATCAACATATATTTGTATGATTAAAATATCATTCTTAATTCTCTTGATAAACAAGGTAGTATCTACTTTACCTATCTCAAACCCTGTTTCTAAAAGAAAAGTTTTCAAGCGATCATACCAAGCACGTGGTGCTTGTTTAAGACCGTATAAAGCCTTTTTCAGTTTAAAAACATGGTTTGAAAATTGTTCATGTTCAAAACCTGGTGGTTGTTTAACATAAACATTCTCTTTAATAAACCCGTTAAGAAAAGCACTTTTAACATTCATTCGATAAAGTATAAAATTCATGAAACAAGCAAAAGATAATAAAATACGAATTGATTCTAATCTAGCAACAGGAGCATATGTTTCGTCAAAATCTATTCCTTCTTCTTGATTATATTCTTGAGCAACTAGTCTAGCTTTGTTCCTAACAACTTGTCCTGATTCATCTAACTTATTTTTAAATACCCATTTGGTACCAATAATAGTATGATCAGGAGGTCATGGAACTAAATCCTATAAATCATTCCTTATGAATTGGTTTAACTCATCTTGCATGGCATTCATCCAAAATTCATTCACATTCTTCTTGTATATTTTTCGGTTCAAAATCCGACAAGAAGGCTGTATGAGATATCATATAAATATGTGATCGTAGCTGAATACCATGGGAGATGTCACCAATTATTAAGTCATGAGGATGATCTCTAACTTCAACAAATGATTTTGGTAAAGTTGGAGATATCACAATAGGATCAGTCGACTTGACAAGTTCCTCAGTCGACTGATTTACATCAGTCGACTTGATGTCCCTATCGGTCGACTTATCTGCGAGACTAGTTTGTTCTAAAGATGTAATTACTTTATTTAAAGTTGATGAATCAGTTTCATCATCTTTAATTAAATTTGATGAAGACAGAGATTCATCGAATGTAACATGCATTGATTCTTCAATAGTCATTGTTGACTTGTTGAAAATTCTATATGCTTTACTCCTATTTGAGTATCCTATAAAGATACCCTCATTAGATCTAGGATCAAATTTATCCAAATTATCTTTAGTGTTCAGAATAAAACACTTACAACCAAATGTCTTAAAATAAGAGACTTTGGTAATTTTGTTAAAAAATAACTCATAACAAGTCTTCTTTAGCTTAGGTCTTATTAGAATCCTATTTAAAACATAACAAGCTGTAGCAACGGCTTCAGCCCAAAAATACTTAGGTAAATTGCTTTCAACAACCATGGTACGTGCGCATTCTTGCAAAGTCCTAATTTTCCTTTCAACCACTCCATTTTGTGGTGAAGCTCTAGGAAATGCAAATGAATGTGTTATACCATTCTTGTTGCAATATTCTGTAAATGTTTCATTTTCAAATTCTCCACCATGATCACTTCTAATAGTGACTATGGTTAGAGATCTTTGATTTTGAATTCGTTTACAAAAATTTGCAAATTCATCAAAAGCATCATTTTTATGTTTTAAAAAGAATGTCCAAGTGAATCGTGAAAAATCATCTACTAAAACAAATACATATCTACTTTTATTTAAAGAAGCAACTCTAGTAGGGCCAAATAAATCCATATGAATTAACTCAAGTGGCCTACTAGTAGAGATTACTTCTTTTGTTTTAAAAGTGGATTTGATTTGTTTTCCTAGTTGACATGCATCACATAACTTATCCTTTTTAAAGGATAGTTTTGGCAGTCCTTTAACTAGGTTATACTTGGATATTTTAGAGAGATTTTTTTATATTCACATGACCAAATCGTCTATGCCAAAGCCAAGAATCATTATTAGAAGCTATTAAACAAAAATCATTTGAAAACTCATTTGTATTCAAACATAATTCATAAATGTTATTTTTGCAAAAACCTTGAAAAATAATGTTTTGCATAGAAGAATCATAAATTAAGCAAGCATCTTTTTCAAATAAAATTTTATAACCTTTATCACATAGTTGACTAATACTTAACAAATTATGTTTTAGTCCACTAACTAACAAAACATTTTCTATAGTAGGATTAGTATTTTTACCAACCATGCCGATTCCTATGACTTTTCCTTTGTTGTTATCACCAAAAGTAACTGTTCCTCCATTGATGCTTTGTATGGTGGATAGAAGATTGGCATGACCAGTCATATGCTTTGAACACCCACTGTCAAGTATCCAATGATCTTTCTTTGGTACCTATAAGATATTCAATGTGAATATGGTACCCTTTTTATTGGGTCCAAAACATATTAGTTAGGGGGAAACCAAACCCATAATGAGTTTGATTTTCCTCCATAAGCAGGAATAAAATTAAGAGAATTACATACATTTAACATATATGAATTTATATATGTAGTTCTATCATTCAAATTCAAGTTAACTGGAACCCATACTAGTTTGTTCTGTCCAGTCGACTTTATAGCATCCTTCAGTCGACTTATATTGTAAGTCAGTCGACTGGATGATGATGTAGGTCGACTTATATGAGGTTTTGGTTTTGTTGAATAAGACTCAGTTCCTCTGGACAGACGACTGGTAGATGGATTCAGTCGACTTGACTGAACGTTAGACTTGCTTTTATCACTAAAAATTATAAGCTTAGGTTTTTCAAAGAATTCATACAGTTTATTTTTAACACTAGAAATAGATTCAGGTTTATTTCTACTAGTGTTTTTAGAGGAAAGATCTTTTACAGGAGATTTTTTAAAACCAAGACCAAACTTTTGACTGGATTTCACTTGATTTTGAAGAACATCGTTTAAATTCTCTTTTCCTTTATTGAACTTAGATACGTTCTTGGATATCTCTTCATAATTCTTTTTTAGAGATTCAAGATCCAAATCTAAACTTGAAATACGAGAATTTAATGATTTTACTTCTTTACCAAGGTTAAGATTCTCTTGAGAAAGCGTTTGATTAACTTTCTCTAGATTCTTAACTCTAATCTTTTCTTTTTTCAATTCTTGAAAAATTTCATTGAAAGCATCAAGTAAATCTTCTGAATCATAATCATTACTTACTTGATTCTGTGAAGCCATGAAACACATGTTCGCAACCTCGTTGGTTTCATCACTTTCTTCTTCTGAGGAAGAATCGCTGTCATCCCAAGTTGCTTGATATGCCTTTTTGTTTTTGGCAAACTTGTTCTTTGTGTACTTATCCTTCTTGAAGTTGGATGTCTTTCCTTTAGACTTTGTATTTTCTAGCGGACAATCCTTCTTCATATGGCCTGTTTTGTTACACCTGAAACAAGTTGGAGGATCATTAGAATCTCTAAATTTAGAATTAAACTTCCCTTTCTTTAAGAATTTTTTGAATCTCCTTGTGAACATGGCTATCTCCTCTTCATCTTCTTCTTCATCTTCTGAATCTGTCATGACTTTAAAAGCTAATGATTTCTTCTTAGACTGTTGTGGTTCTGCATCCTTCTTCCGTTCTTCAATTTGAACCTCATAGGCCATTAGATTTCCCACAAGATTCTCAAGAGAAAGTTTTGATAAATCATTTGCCTCTTCTATTGCAGTGGTCTTCTTTTCCCATACAGGAGTAAGTGCACGAAGAGCTTTTCTCACCATCTCTGCTTGAGTGTATATTTTTCCAAGTGCCACAAGTGAGTTTGTATTGTCAGTAAATCTGGTTATCATTTCGGACACGCTTTCAGTTTCCTTCATGCGGAACATTTCAAACCTGTGAACAAGAACATATATTTTAGATTCTTTCACTTTGTTTGTTCCTTCATGAGTTACCTCGAGTGTATGCCAGATTTGATGTGCGGTTGTTGAATTTGACACACGGTTGAATTCTTCTTTTGTAAGAGCACAGAATAATGCATTCATTGCTTTTGTATTATTCATTGTTTGGTTCTTCATGTCATCATTCCATTGTGCATATGGAATAGTAGGAGCAGTGTATTATGTTTTAGTCATGTTCCATATTTCATAATTGATGGATTGGAGATAGATCTTCATTCGGCACTTCCAATAATTGTAATTTGTTCCATCGAAGAGAGGTGGCCTTTGTGTAGATTGCACCTCATGGTACTGATTTGCATTTGAAGAAGTTGCCATAGCCTTCAACCTCGCTCTGATACCAAGTGTTGGATCCTGTAGGCGAGACAACAAACACTAGAGGGGGGTGAATAGTGTTTGTAAAAATTAAATTGCGGAATAGAGATTTTTCTTCTGTGCAGTAGACTTAAAGAGTGAACCAGTCAACTGAAAAGGTAATTCAAACAAATCTGTGAAGTCGACTCAGAGTTAAGACAGTCGACTTAACAACCAGAAAAACTATCAGAGTATACGAGTCTGACCAGTCGACTTATAAAGTACTCAGTCGACTGTCCAGACAGGTTTCACAGAAACAACTCAAACTGAGAAAATATAAATGCAAGTAAGAGAAATACAACCACAGAGTGCACACGATGTATCCTGGTTCAGTCCTCCCGACCTACATCCAGTCCCCAAGCAACCCACTTGAGATTTCCACTATTCTTGAAAAAGTTTACAAGAATACCCTACGGCGTTCAGACAGCAACCTCGTCTAACCCGTAGTCCTTTCTCTCAACCACAGAAAGCAACCCACTCTTCCACCAAGAGTGATACAACTGACTCTACACCCTAGAGTCCTACTCTCCAACCGAGAGGAAAATAAAAACAATAAATTTGTTTTACAATCAACCTATAGCCTTGTTTGTGATTTGTGATATAGTACGTGGCTAAAAAAGGTTGACTTCTATCTTCGTCCAGAATGAAATCAGATGTTATACTGGACTGAAAAAGGAGAACCAAGACTTAGTGATTTGAAAGCTTTTGTCTCTTGGAAAATGTAACACTTAAAATCTTAAAGAAATGCTTGGAGTATTGGGGCTTTTAACAGTGGATTCTAATCTCTATTTATAGAGATAGATTCACTGGACGTTGGGAACCAGTTGTTCAACTGTCAACCAACGGATCTAAAAAGATTTGAATTTGAAAAACGATTTTAAAAACATAAAACTGTCAAACGCACTTGAACAGTCGATTGGGTTGCCATGATGAGTCGACTGGTTAGAGTTTGAATAAGTTTAGTCAGTTTTGTACCGACTCAGTCGACTGGTATAGGTATCGGTCGACTGGTACTCAACAGCTAAACTATTTCAAACTTGTTTTGACCTTTTTGAAGTTTGAAAAACACACATTTGTAAAAGAGTGAATGTATGTGTGTGTGACGAGGCTTTACATCATACTAAGACTCAAGAAATATAAAATATTACATTTGGTTACAAGACATAACAATATATGACACTTGAAGCATAGGTCTTGACTTGAGTCTTGAGTGAAGTCATTGTCTTTATCCAGAGCATGTGCTTGTACATTTGTTCAGCTGTATAGTAATGAGGCCTTTGTGTATACAACTTGCAATTATAAGGTATAGCATAGATACATGTTGCAGTGTGTTGTAATCATCAAAATCAAGAATCAACAAAATGCCTCCTATTCTTCAAAGCTCTGAGGGGAGCGAAAGGCTTTGTGTGGGGACAACAATAGTAAGAGTCCTTCGATCAATTGAAGGCTTACCTGGTAAACCCCCCACTCTTGAGCAAGCCGAAGTCTGGCGAAACCCTCTACATATCCTGGCCACTTCAGAGCAGACCCTTAGTGCCGTCCTGATAAGAGAGGAGGAGAAGACGCAACGCCCCATCCACTACATGAGTAAGGTCCTTAGGGACGCAGAACTTCGCTACCCGAAGTTGAAAAAAATGGCATACGCATTGGTCATGGCGACAAGGAAACTCTGCTCATATTTTCAGTCTCATTCGGTGGTCGCTTTTACCGACCAGCCGCTAAAGCAAGTCCTCCATAAGGCCGAGACATCGGGACGCTTAATGAAATGGTCCATAGAGCTGAGCCAACACGACATAACTACCAACCCCGAACCGCTATCAAGGCACAGGCCCTAGTGGAATTCATTGTGGGGAGCACCATTCCCGACCTCTGCGAGCCGGTTAACGAACCCCTAGTCTGGACTGTTCATGTTGACGGATCCTCGTGCTCTGACGGAAGTGGGGCTAGGGTCATCTTGACTGGCCCAGACGGTTTCGTTCTGCAATACTCCCTCCTCATAAACTTCTATGCATCGAACAACGAAGCTGAATATGATGCCCTCATAGCAGGTCTCTGCATGACCCGTAAAGCAGGGGCCAAGCATATTTAGGTCTTCAGTGATTCGTAGCTCTTCGTGAATCAAGTGTCTGGGGAGTACAAAGCAAGAGATGAGCCGCATGGCCAAGTACTTAGTGAAGGCAAAGGGCCTACTGGCTTTATTTGAAGATGCTCGACTCTAACGGGTCCCCCAATAGGAAAACGCACAGGAGGACGCCCTCTCAAGGCTCGCCTCCTCCTCTCTCCAGGGTTTGGAGCGAACCGTATTGATAGAGGTCCTCCTGAGACCTAGTATTGAGGAAGAAAGCTTAGAGCCGATGGAGACTATGCCCCTAACACTTGGGGGAAATTGGATGAAGCCCCTACTTGAGTACCTTAGAGACGGAGTTCTTCCAGCCGACCCAAGAGAGGCAAGAAGGGTCAGGACCAGAGCCGAGCGGTACACACTCATTCATGGAGTCATGTACAAATGCTCCTACACTCAGATCGACAGCAGACCCTACCTAAAGTGTCTCTCCCCTGAAGAAGCACTCTATGCCCTGAAGGAGGCCCATGACGGGATGTGCGGTGCGCACTTGGGAGTGAGATCCCTCGCCCGTAAGCTCTTAAATTGTGGCTACTTCTGGTCTACACTCCTTAGTGACTCCGAACTGTACGTCCGCCAATGCGGCTTCTACCAAAGATTTTCTTCGATCCGCCGCCTACCACAAGCCCAGCTCTCCTTTTTGGCTATTCTGATCCCTTTTGCAAAATGGGGGATGGACTTTCTTGGATCGTTCCCCCAGTGCCAGTCCAGCTGAAGTTCCTCGTTATTGCGATAGATTATTTCTCCAAGTGGATCAAGACCGAACCCCTTGCAACGATTACGGAGAAAAAGGTTCAGAAGTTCTTCTGGAAGAACATTGTGTGTCGGTTCGGCGTACCTCGCATCCTCATGACGGACAACAGAACCCAGTTCGCAGGGAAAACTTTTCGTAACTTTTATACCGACCTCGACATCCAACAACGGTTCTCATCGATATCTCACCCTTAATCCAACGGCCAAGCGGAGAACGCTAATCAATAAATACTCTCTAGCCTGAAGAAGAGGCTCGATAAATCCACCAAAGTGTTGTGGGTCGAACAACTTCCCAACGTGCTATGGAGCTGTCGCACCACCAAGAGAACTCCGACAGGAGAGTCCCCCTTCAATCTCACATATGGCTCCGAAGACATCATCTATCTAAAGATGGGCCTACCTTCGCCCCGATTGATCGCCTACAATGAAGAACAGAATGCGAACCTGCTTTGCAAAAGTTTGGACCTCATCTACGAGATCCGCGAAAGGGCTTCCATCAGACAAGAGACTTACCGGCGTAGGATAATACAGTCCTACAATGAGAAGGTCCGCCCTGCCAATCTTAAAATGGGAGACCTAGTGCTCCGGAAGCTGTGAATCTCTCTTCCAAGCAAGAAGGGCAAGCTAGCGCCCAACTGGGAGGGTCCATATAAGGTCTCCAGAGTTATTCGCCCGAGCGCGTAGCAACTGGAAGACCTCGGGAGCAGGAGAAGACCGAGGACTTGGCATGCTGACCACTTTAAGAAGTACCAAGAGGGTGTTTTAACACCACTCCAAGCAACTTCAAGCAAATCCTGAGTCGAGCAGTTTCCATTTGATGTTTTATCTACCTTGTTATTTTTTCTTTTCAAAATGTAAGAGTGGCTTGCAACTCAGAAGCAGCCACTTAAGTCATCTTTAATAAAGGCGAGTTACTTCCTTGGATTTATTTGTTTAAAATAATTTAGTTGGTTCGCTTTGGGGTGTACAGAACTCTCTAAACGACAGTTCGTAGTCCAACACTTGGTTCTATTCTGCTTTAACTACTCGCTTATAAGCGAGTATGAAGCGTTTCACCATTCGAAATTGCTCTCACAACTGTTGAAACTCTCTAAATGACGGTTCGGAGTCCAATGCTTGGTTCGATTCCGCTTTAACTACTCCCTTATAAGCGAGTACGAAGCGTTTCTCCATTCGAAATTGCTCCCACAACTGTTGATACTCTATTAACAACAAGTTCGGAGTCCAACACTTGGTTCGATTCTGCTTTAACTACTCACTTATAAGCGAGTACGAAGCGTTTCACCATTCGAAATTGCTCCCACAACTGTTGAAACTCTCTAAACAACGGTTTGGAGTCCAACACTTGGTTCGATTCCGCTTTAACTACTCGCTTATAAGCAAGTACGAAGCGTTTCACCATTCGAAATTGCTCCCATAACTTTTGATACTCTATTAACAACAAGTTCGGAGTCCAACACTTGGTTAGACGTTGCTTTAGCTGCTTGCAAACAAGCAGCTGCAGGGCAGCTCACCATTTGGAATTGCTTCCACAACTATTGAAACTATCTTAAATAGCAAGTTCGGAGCACAACTCTCCCCTAGATTCGCTCCTCAAACTTGTCTCCCAAACGGCTCTTTCCTAGAGCCTAGTGAGGCTTTTCACTCCGCTCGTCTCCCGAGCGACCTTCTTCTCAACGGGCTCGGAGCTCAACTCTCCCCTAGAGTAGCTCCTCAAATCCGCCTCCAAGAATGGTTCTTCCCAAGAGTCATACAAAGCTCAACTCAACCGTTCACCAGACAATGCCTATCGTTCGCCAAGTTTGCCATGCTTGCCAGCACGTTCCAAACAGACGTATTTCCGAATGAAAAATGGGCAAAATGTTGTTGACGAGTCAACGGCTTAAGAACCATGTTTCGCTCGCCGATTCGCCACGTTCGCCACAATCGCTAGTACGCGCCGAACATACGCGGATCCGAACAAAAAATGGGAACTCTCCCAAAATTCGTGCACAAGTGCAAGAGAAACTTGTCAAAAATTACTTTACTTTATTTTCATTAAAGTCAAAGGTACAAATCCAATTGAAGATACAAGTCACACTTGACCAAAATTCACAACAAGACATACTAAAGGATTACAAAATTTTGTCCTAACCCCTCCTAGGGAGCGGGATGCTCCTGTTGAGCGACACATGGGGACGACGAGCACCATGCTGCTGGCAACCCCTCTCCACAGACATCCCTAGGCCAAAGAGTCGAGTGGCATCGTCGGCACCCACTCTAACAGTGGCTCCAAAAGATGCTCCGCTCGATGAACTGGCCATACCACTTTGCACATCTCCGGGATTTCGCAACACAGGGGGCGAGCAAAGTTCTAGCTCATGAAATGTCCTACGCTGAGCATACTCACCCCGAGGGCAGGAGGTGGTCCTAATGTTGATTCCTTCAGACAACCATTGCAAATGAGCATTCTCCGCCTCCAGCTCTACAATTCGCTCTTTGAGCGCATCGTTAGTGACTCTTATCTTCAACCGAGGCAGTGGTGCAGAACTAGCTCCGCACGAGACATCATAAATTGTTCTCTGAAGATGAGCCGCCTCGATTCTTTTCTCAAGAACCACGTTCTTGAGTTCTTCCCTCGCAGATTTCGCTTCTAACAGGGAGTGGTGAAGGAATTTAAGCCTCAAACCTTGGCTGACAGCCATCGACGGGCATGCCTCTTCGCCTTCTGGCACCGCTTCATCAATTCTTTCTTCTAACCGCTTCATTTCTCTATCACGGCGGACTAAGATCAGCTTCAGATGGTTCAACTCCAACTCAGCTTTGTAAAGCCTCTCCCGATTTCGAGCAAATCCCAACTTATATACGCCAAGCTCAGAGCAGAGACGGGACACCTCGCCATTCTCGAGAGAGGAACAAAAGAGATATAAATCTCTTAGAACCAGACTATACCTAAAGCTACAAGATAGTTTTATGCTAAGTAAAGGACATAAACGTTGAAACATCAAAGCGACTTTCATTACTTAGTAGAGATACAAGAGCGGTGCCCAGTCCGCTATTAGGCATCACTATAACCAAACCTACAACTAGAGACAAAAGAAAAGCTACTAAGGAAATCAAGGATCCACCTCAAGGGGTCCAAGCTCGCGGCCACTCCCCTCGGCCTCCTCTGGCAAGTTCACTAAAGCCTTTTTGGGTCCCCCACAACGAGTTCCTTCTCATCGCCTCCCTCATCATTAACCTCTTCTCCCTCTGCGACCTCTACGTTTCCTCTCGCCTCGTCGGGAAACAAATAGTAGCCCTTACGATCCTCTGGGATAAGACATGGTTCTGCCTTCGCCCTCTTCGGCACATCGTCCCTCCAAATGGTGGGGATATCCCACGGCACTCTACTCCAATCAAAAAGTATTTGTACCTCCAAGATTTCACGGAGTCGGGATTGTCGACTAGTGTGATGCCCTTATGAGCATTGAGATAGAAATGATACTCCGTCCTCATCTTTTGATGAATCTTGTACAACCTACGGAGCACGTTGAGGCGTGGCTCGATTCTAGTGGCTTGTGTAACAACCCTGATTTTTGACGAATGCATCTTGTAAACGAACTAGGTGCTACTAGTTATGAAAATTATATTTTTGGTTAAAGAAATGATTTTTCTCACTGATTGCCTACATCTATGCATACGAATATATGTATAGGTATGTATATGTATGTATGTACATGTTGAGTTGGACTTGTGAGCCCAAATGAAACCAAGCAAACCCACAACACTTGCACAAAACAAAATGGGACAAGCCCATAAGGTTGGCCGGCCTATGCATGAAGAAGGAGGGAAAATGGGAGCTAGGGTTAGGGTTTCTTGGAGTTGGAATAAAAACATCATGATAACCCCTAAGCCCCCCATCACATCACCTCCCAAATGAGCCAATCCCTTTCATGATGAGACATTTTCTCATCTTCCCCATGTCTCAAAAATCAAGCCAAGCTTCTCTCCCACTCTTCTCTTTGTTGTTAAAAACCCCCCTCTCTTCTCCATTCTCTTCTAAAAATTTCCTACTACTCTTGCTCTATTCCTATACATCCAAAACTCCATTCCTTTCACTCTTAGCAATTGATTTGGGAATAGAAGAAGAAGGGAAGCCAAGGAGAAGACGAACAAAGAGCCAAAGTGTCACGCCCCGCTTCCCAAAAGAGAATACGGAATACAGATACTCGACAAAAGCCCAGCAAACAATTTTCATCATCCATAAGCTGTTCAAGAATCTTTACAACATCTCACGAAATAATCAGAGTCGGAAGCAAAAATTTTAACCAACATGCACATATGAACCAAAATACCAACAAGAATACTTGAAACCAAATATATAAATCTCAATAGTCATGATCTGAATAAGTCAAAATCCTGGGTCACATTGCCCAAATACAAGAATAATTTCAACTATCAAAGTACAATATTGTTCAAGCAAGCTACAAGAAATAATAATAATAATACCTAGCACTAATACTTCATGTCACTGATACCATCTGGAACCTGTTCTCCGAAATCTGCAATTTAACAATTGCAGGGAAAGAGAAAAAAGAAAACAAGTACCCGTCAATTGCAAGTTACGGACCGCTTGTAATGCAGGATACAAGTACATGGGGAAACTAACTCATAGCATGGAATAAGCATGATGTCAAAGTAAACAACTACATGGTAAGGTGAACAAGTACAAGTGGTATGTATCAAGTGTCAAGTGAACAAGTATCATGTAAACATGCATCAAGTATCAAGAATTAAGTATCACGAAATCAAGTAACAAATAACAAGAGTCAAGTAGTCAGCTACTAGTGTCAAGTATTATGTTCAAGTATCATGTTCACGTGTCACGTATCAAGTCCTGTAGTTATTACTATCTAGGTAGCACTTCATGCATCCCAGCTTTTACTACATGGTTGCTACAACAAACAGTTTCGCTTTAAATTTCATAGTAGACCATAGAAGACAGTGTACTCAGGGACAAGTAATCCAAATCATATACCAAATTCCAAATTAACCAAATCATATACCAAATTCCAAATAATCCAACTCATATAACGAATTCCAAAAGTGGGAAACACGGGCCCCCTTCTGAGTACACATTTTTGAATTATCCACTACTAGATCTTTCCCTTAAACCCGGCTTGGTTATTTTATTATTAATGTCAAACATGCATGTATGTGTCACGAAATAGGTCAAGAATAACATGGCATGATCAAGTAACAAGTTCAAGTTGTAAGATAAATAAGTACGTGTGCAAGATAGTACATGAAAGAATAAAATAACCAAATCTCAAGTTCAGGACAGCAAGATCACACTACAGTAAAACAGTGATTCCCAGTGTTACAACAGAAATTCAAATCTGAATTCGTTAGAGAATCTAGAAAATAGACTTCTACTCGAATCCAACGAATACATATAAGTCATATAGTATTTCACAAAATCATAACTCAAAATAGGTTTGAATCCAGAAAACACGTTCAACCAGAAATCAGTAAACTGAACTCAGTCTGAAAAACAGCATTAAAACTCCTCAAATAAATCCAGGAAAAATCTGGGGTTTTCCTCTATCTATCTAGTATCAAAACATAAGGTTTCATAATTTTCCAGTGAAATTAGATCAGTCATAAAAAATCAGGAAACATCAATAAACGATAGTTTGGCAAATCTGGAATTTCCAACACTGCTGTACGAAAGCTATAATATCTCGCAACTAGTGAAACGAAATCAAAATCCACCAAAAGGAGATGAAAATAGATAGAATAAGCTAACTTTTATATTTTAGAAATATTTTTCATACAGTAAAAGGAATCAGGGTGAAAATACGATTCTTTACAAAACAGTGAGCAAAATACAACAAGTACAGTCTTTATAAATAAGCATGGAACGGTATATAAAACTCATCAATAAAATCTAACAAAATTCTGGATAATCCCTAAATAAGTATACAAAAACTAACCAAAGTTCTAGATCAAAATAATATGTGTAGCACAAGTATCTAAATGATTTAGTCATCAAAATCACCAAGAAACGTAATTTGGAAATGAATTACACCTGTTTAGTAAACAGTCATATCTCACACATACGAAAACAAAATCGAACATGGTCAGAGGGGTTGGAAAGCAAATAAATTTCTCTACAAATCATGTTTTATACTGAAATTAAGATACTGACCTTAATATGGTCTAAATTACTGATCAAGATAGATTATCGACAAAATATAGAATTTCCTCAACAACCAAAATCAACATAGATCCAACGAAACTTGATCCAAACACCACCAAACATGAAATCGAGTCTACCAAGTGTCCAAGCATCATGAAATAGGGGAATCAACATATCTAAAATAAGTCTATCACATGGTTCTCAATAAATACCCAAATTCTCACAAGAAATCTCACATACATGATCAAATCAAGAACGGGCAAATCCTAAGTTAATTCATGTCAATATTGTGTCGTGAGGCAACTATGGTCAAATCGCTATAGAGACAATATCAACAAGTGGTTTCACATACGAATTGTCTCTAGAACCCAACTACACTACAAGCGATATTTTTGACTTGTATCATACAAAGAAATTTGAGTACAAGTTACTTGCCTTAACTGATGAAGAAAAATGACTCCAAACAAGAATAACGGGAACGGATTCCTAGGCACGATCACAAACACAACGATGGCGCTCAGAGGTCGATCAGGAGTGAGAACGGGGGGACGTAAGGCACGGGGGTCGGCAGATGGCTGCTGTTGCGGGCGCATGCTAAGGATGCAGGGGAGTCCGGCTGTCTATCACCATGGTTTCGTGACAGGGAAGGAAGAGGGGACAAGGGTGACTGGCGGCTACAGTTGGGTGTAGGCGCACACAGGGGGAGGAGCATCGAGGAGCGGCTGTGCGGCAGGGGGAAGCACAGAAAGAGGGAGTAGGGAAAGCGGCTGATGAGGAAGGTGAAGAGGCGGGTATGATGGGTTAAACAGAGATGGAGTTAGGGTTGTGGGGGGAAACGGGTTTGGGCAGTAAGTATCGGGTTTGGGTAGTTATGAGGGTATTGGGTAAATGGGGGTGATGTTAACGGGTTTGGGTAGAAGGTAGACGGGTTTTGGTTATATGGGTTAACGGATAATGGGTAATTGGGTTTATATATGGGCTTAAAATCCAATAGGGTTAATAAAATATCCAATAAGGAATTAAATGGGTTGTAGGGTTTTAAAAATTCAATAGAAAAAGATAAATTAACCAATAAAATTATTGTTTATAATAAAATTGTAATTTGCATTACAAAGTAGTATTTATCTAAAATATTACAAATACAGTTAGTAATAAAAGTGGATTATTAATACCCTGTCAAAAATATGAATAATAACCATAATAATAATAACAATAATAATAATAAGAAAATGGACCAAAAAAATTAATAATGGTAATAATAATAACAGTAATAATAATAATAGAGGTCAAAGTAAAATTATAAAAAATAAGATTTGTATTAAAATGTAAAATTCATGTAAAATAGTTACAATAAAATTATTAATCAAAAACAAATTTTAATAGGAGATCCAATAATACATTTTAATAAAAGAATTTGAAAACCGAAAAAAATAATTTGCAAAAATTTTAAATACAGAAAATACACAAAAATACATATTTGGGAAAACAGGAGTTTCACAAAGCAAAAGAGAAGAAGCAAGGATCTAAAAGAGTCAAGAAGGAGGGCATTCAAGTAAGAACATGCTACAAGCTAAGGTAGGTGTTTCCAATCTTTTGTTTTGTGTTCTTGGGTGTTTGAAATGATGTTTGATGATTGAGAAAGTGACATGCATGCTATAGGAATGAACTTAGATAATTTTTTGTGTTAAGTAGTCTAAACCAGAAAATATTGCTAAAAGACTGAATTTTTGCTGTTAGTTCGTAGCTCCTTACATGAACCCTACATGGTATTTTGATTTGAAATTTTTAGAGGATGGTCATATAGGTGTCTTACACCTTCAGTATGTTTTCTGGATTTTTTGGATTTTTCCTTCTATTTAAATAAAATATAAATATGCATGCTCGTCAGAATAGAAAGAAGTAGTTTTTATGGTTACTATTGTGGAAAGAATCACTTGGATCTCACTGCATGTTTATGGGATTGATCTAAAATTTTAGAATTTTGTTTTTAGATGTATCTAAGATCTACATTTTAAATTTTATGAGATTTGGACAACTGTAGCTATGTCATTTAAATCATGCAAATTAAACTAGAGAGTTTAGTAAACAGAACTGTTGTTATTTCTGCCCTGTTTTTGGATGATAATCAAAGAGGCATATTTGGAGATTTACTTGATGGAATCCCTTGATTTTTGCGTATGTTGTAACATCATGTGTCAGAAACTAGATTCTAAATTTTCATGATGATCTGAAACCATATGAAATTTTAAATAGGTTTTTTCCCATTACTATGCTGATCTGATCTGTTGTTCTGGAAGTCTATACACTTGTTAAAGATGAACCCATGAGTGTGTCTAGAAGACCTTATCTGAAGATCCTTATAACTAGGGACTTGTAGTAAACACTTAGACCTTTCTGAAATGGTAAATAAATTCTGATTTGGACAAGTATTCGATTTTATATGAAATTTGTAAGTGAGGACAGAAACACAGTGAATTTTGGAGCTTACTGGTTTGCACCAAGTTCATAAAAACAAGTTTGAACTTGTATCTTACTAGCTTAGAGTTGTTGTTTGAGGTCAAGAAACCTTTTATAAGTGTAAGGATGAGTTAGGACTTAGGTGATCTAAGTTTCTTGCAAGGAAGTAGCTCATAGTCGCTTATAGACCCCAAATTGACTAACGTTGTTCTTTGCTTCAAGGTAAAATTGTATAGGATGTTGTGGTATGGTTGTAGACCAATCTGGGATGATATTCATGCCCATCGCGTGGTTGTACTTGCTTTTTACCTTGAGTAGAAGCATAGGGAGCGCCCGATCGCGATTCCTCAAGGGAACGAGACCGGGAGTGACTCCATTTTGGCATAAATTCCAAGTATATGCTTGTTGTTCGGTAATTTAAATTGTCATTTTATGACCCTTAGAACTCCTTTTTGGGTATTTGTGGGATAGGACTTACTCCTAGTGGAGTGTACCTTGTTGGGATACATTGATTAAGTCGAAACCCTAAGATTAAGTCTTGATTGACAAAATCTAGATGGGTAGATGTCACATCGAATGCGTTGGAGGGGATGATTCGTGCACCGACGTACTGGTTATACATGGATGGAATCCATGGGTTGTGTTTGGAGCTACCACCTGTCAAGGATCGTGGAGCGGTAAGTTTTAGCAGAAAGCTATTTTTTGGGTCGCGCCGAGGTTGCGATCAAACTCCGAGCGTCGTTGTGTTTGCGGCAATCGGAGGGGACGATTCGCCGTGGGTTCGTGCCAAGTGTGGGCCGAACTTGAGGGCTAGTTGAGTCCTAGTGTGGGATGGGTTAAGATCCATTATTGATAAAGGTAAATAACTAGGGAGAGCCTACAAATGGAATTTGATTAGTCGATCATGGCAAGAAAAGTTGTTTATTGAGTTAGGAATTTTGGGAATATTGGATGTATCGCCTAACTAAGAGGATGGATGATATGAGGAAATGGAAGAAAAATCAGAGTTTGGCTGGAGGGATAGTTTGGGTAATCAGTTGTTAAAACCAACAGTGAATTCTTAACCTTATTCCTTAGTTTTGGAGTGGGGTAGTTTGATACGTTTGGTAGGACTAGATCGAGTCTAGGATGAATGTAAGGACAGGCACTAGCAAGGGTGTTCGTCCTGTCAGGGGGACGCATGTCGTCATCGCTCCCGACCAAATCTTAGGTTCGTTTAACGCGTACAGGGACCCCGAGTTGCCCATAGATAGATTCGGGAAGACTCTGTGGGGGCCCCGCTATCTCGGCAGAAATGCCTTTATAATCCATAACAACCATTGAAGTGGTTTGGAGCGTTGACGTTGTCTGGACTGCAAGTTCTGTTCTAGTGTAAGGACGAGTTTAGCAGAGTTGGGGAAACCTTATATCGTCAGGTTCTTTGTCGATCAATGTGGACAGGCAGATTAGACGATGTCCCGGGGAGCTAGACTCTATCGGGAGTTGCTCTAATCTCTCGGTAATGGAGCCCTTGTGCTCATATATCGGCTTTTGGTGAGGTCCGGGGAGACATAGATACAACAACATACTTTTGAATACAGTCGGGATGACGAAAGCCGCGACTGAGATCCCGTATATAGTGGATATCACTATATACTATATACTATCCACTATTAGTATATAGTGGATAAAACTAATAGATCTGGACACCACTATTGACAGTAGTGACTGGTTTCCACCAGGGGCCTGCAGCCTCACCATCAGTAAAATTAGAAACAGGAGAGAGCACTAGGTCAGGTTTTGCATAACGGG